>CM072530.1:41503057-42183057 GCA_036898165.1 Silybum marianum | reverse complement strand
CGGATTGAATGAACGGTTTCGTTTGTATCTTTCATAGTAGTTTCGATTGCAGTAAGCTTTTGAGTGAAGGGAGCTTCGTTTAAGGCAACTTGAAGAGATAAGGGTTTCAAAAGATATTCGTTGTTTGCTTTTGCAGGTTCGTTGCACTTTGTCACAAACTTGGAATTGATATACGTGAAGTTCTGAATTAGTGCAGCCTGAAATCCACTGAGATTAGCTTTGGAGACTGGTGAAGAAGGGTTATATTATGTTGAGGGAACCACAGATTCAAGCATTTTCTTTATTTCCATTGCAAAATTCTGAAACTCTGCTGCTGTGATGGTAGATGAAGATCCAGAAGTTGATGCAGAAGGAATGCTGGCAATGGCTTATGAGATGGCTTTTATTTCCTTTTCCAAATTGGTGAAGTGATCATTGGCCAAGGCTTTCTGAGCACCATCATTTGTATTATGGGAGTTCTGGATTGCCGTGAGATTCTAAGTCATAGTCATCTGACTGGATTTAACGACAACAATTGAAGTATTGACTTTGTTGAGCTCTGCAATCTGAAAAGAACGGATAGAGGAAATTGTATTTTTTAGATCTTCCAGTGATCCCTTTGTTTGGTCAGCAAAGGTTTGGAACGCAGCCACTGTGACAAACGCATGTGGGGTAAATCGTTGTATCTCTAACACATGGAGCCGCCTGACCCTCGCGTTCAGAGGGGCCTCCAATATCACCTGTGTTGAGGTTGAGTGCTGGAGGACTTCCATCCTATCCTCGAGGGTTATTATCAACATCCACTTCGGATGTTTTGATATCTTTAAGTTGATCTTCGACGTCAGAGGATGAAGACTCGAAGTATATGTGAGTACCCTCGTGTAATTCAAGTACAGAGGGACGTTGTGCAGAAGGATGCCTTAACCCCTCTGACGGGACTTCATGGGCAAATTTGGCAGAAGTGGCCATGGACGTAGCTACTTCGTTCCAATCAACATCATGGGCAACAGATGCTTCCGCGGTGTGTTGGAGAAGTGGGAAGTTCTGAGGAAGAATTTTGGTGATTGGATTTGGGTGATTGGATTCCTCATCCCTTTTGAGAGGAAGAATATAGGTGATTGGATTCCTCGGATGAGTGCGATCCAGAAGCATGAAGAGGCATTTCTTGATTGATCAGGTTGGGTTCAGGGTTCGGATGGAGCTTCAATTCTTTTTCAATAGCACCTGGTGCTTGATCACCAGTCCTAGATTGTGTGGCTACTCTGGATGGACTCAGCTGTTGTCACACATTTGTGTTTCTCTAGACATCTTTAGTTCTCACTTTTTTCTCTCTAGATGGGTAAAAGCGCTTTGGGAATCACTCACTTGATTCTTTTCTAGCTCATTCTCACTTGACCCCTCACTACTTATTTTAGATACTAAGTATTCTGAGGTAGCTGATCTCTGTGCTGAGACCAGCGTAGTGTTTCTATAGAGTTGGAGGAGTAGAGAGGTGATAGGGATGATAGAGAGCATGTACCAGGAAAGTGGTTGTTCGTGTGGATAGCCTTCTTTATGAATAGTTGGACGGTGGCTTTTTGTGGAATGGACAACAAGATGCTTCATAGGGAATGCTATATTGGGTAAGTGCTTCTTTTAGAATGAGTGGGATAAACCTTGGGAACATTACGGCTGTGAGCTTCTTCCCTTTCTCTTGTGATTTGACCTTAGTGAGTACAGAAGCCTTGATCTCTCTGTAAATCGGTTTAGCATAGGCAAGGTTAATGTTGAAGAACATACCATATATTATTGTAATGATATTGGTACTGGCTTGGTCCATAGAGCCAGTTTTGCAGGTTAGCCCCTTGTTTAAGATTGAAACCAACACGTTCCAAATTGGGGGTAGAAACTTCTTTTAAACTCAGAAACCCTAGAAATGGGTTGATTGTATCCTAAATATTTCAGGAAAACCACCAGGACGTCGGTTGTAGGGTTTGACACGAAGTAATCTATTTGAAGTTATTCTTTAAAGGGGATGAAAAAGACTGTAGAAATAATGTCTCTGGTGATCATCACAGTGCATTCTAACTCTATATTTGGGACATCAAAGCTTCCTAGTAGTTTGGTTCCATCTTCATTCAGCTCGCATGATTGCCAAAATTCTTGCACGAACTGCACAGGTACTTGGTTATCAACGAGTTCTAGGGTTGGTTGTAGTGGGTGATTTTTCAGGAATTCGATCATGATGCCAAAATCTGCTCCGTAGTTGTGAGTGTCAATAGATACGTGGAAGTTGTTTCCCTTGAATGGGAGATGAACAATGGGTTGGCTTTCAGCGCCGATGGATTAGAGGTGAGAATCAGCATTTGCACTTGCAGCATTTGCGAGTTGAGCATCCATGGTTGGCTATATTAGGGTTTTTGAAATTTGAGTTGCAAGCAAAGAGTTAGGGAAAAATCTTTAGCACAAAGAAATTCGAAAGCAGGGATGGTGAAAAAATGAAAATGGAGAGTAAATTCGATTTAAATAATAGAACATGGAAGGGTAATCGAGTGTGTGGGATAACGCAACGCCTCCAAATGGCGTAGGTTTGAAAACGATTCAGTATTTGGGGCCACAGGGTGTTGACATGTGTACGCCTGTCAAGAAGAAAAACTATCACCAAAGGATAAGTTTTCAAAACATGATTGTCACGTTGATGTGTCACCCACGGATAAGCACGAAGGAAAAACACAAAAGTGTAAATCCTTATCAAAAGAAATTTTGTGCAAACTTAATCTCTAGATGTGCTTATCGTGGTTCTAGAACTCGTAGTTCGGAAGGTAGCATAAACAAAAATGAATCTTTCTGGTCATATAAAACAATTTGGGACCAGAAGAAAGTTTTGGAATTTATTTTGAAGTATTGGTGCAAAACTTCCCAGATTTCAGAAGAATCGGATAGACATGCCAGAGCCTCTGTATTGTCTTTGTGAAAAGACGGAGTACAGAGATAGTGGATAAGCTGTCTAAGGTCTTTGAAATGGATATAGAAGATTCTGATATACATACTAGAAGCTCTGTATAGTCTTTGATAAACGATTGCGTACAGAAGTTATCCACATTTGTCAAAAATGGTTCGCAGAAGTTGCGGAAAGACATACCAGAAGCTCTGTATAGTCTTCGAGAAAAGACAAAGAACAGAAGTAATGGATGACATATCTGAACTTACTAAAAATGGTTAGCAGAAGATTCAGATAGACATACCAGAATCTCTGTATAGTCTTTAAAATAAGATGATACACAGAAGTAGTCGATGACATATTTGACATACTTGAAATTTTTGAAATTTCTTTTGCTGAATCATTAACTTACCATTTCTCGTCATGATAGCAAGAAATTGCTCCCCATTGAATTATGCATATGATCATGTGCTCCCCCTTAAACTGTGCTTGGATCAATTTATCGTAAGGGCAGTATATGAAGTTTGAGATGCAGATGCACAGCATAGTATGTACAGAAGCTTCTGCATCCCTTATGTGAAAAATGATGATACAGAAGAAGTGTAAAAACAAAATATAAGGGTAAGACATGCTCTTGAAGATAGTTCAGAGGCATTATATAGAATATATAGAGGCTCTGAGTTACTTACTACATATTGAGCATGCCCAACTTGTTGATTAACAAAAATAATCTTTTCTCATCTAAAACTTTAGTGAATAAGTCAGCAAGTTGGAAATTAGTAAAGACAAAGTACATTTCCATTGTACCTTTTTATACATGATCCTTGATAAAATGATACCTGACATCAATGTGCTTGGTTTTGGAGTGCTAGACTGGATTTGTAGTAATGGCGATGCACTTCCTGAGTCAAAGAGAATGGGAATTTTGTCATACAGAAGACCGTAGTCTCTGAGTTGGGTTTTCATCCAGATAACTTGTGAACATCAACTTGCAGCAGCAACATATTCTGTTTCTGCTGTAGAAGTTGATATATAGTTCTGCTTCTTGGATGTCCAACTGATTAGCTTGTTTCCATGTAATTGACAACTTCCAAAAGAGCTCTTTCTGTCTTACTTGCATCCTGCATGATCAGAATCAACATATGAAACGAAATCAAAGCCAGAGTTCTTTGGATACCAGAGACCCCAAAATTGAGTTCCTTTAAGGTATCTAAAGATTCTCTTAACTGCAGCCAGATGGGATTCCTTAGGGTTGGCTTGGTATCTAGCACAGAGACATGTAGCAAACATGATGTCTGGCCTACTAGCAGTTAAATACATAAGTGACCAAATCATCCATCTACAGTTCTTGACATCAACTAATTTTCCAGAACGATTAGAATCAAGTTTAGTGCTAGGGGAGATTGGTGTTTTCATTTTGTGGAGTTGTTAAGTTTGTATTTCTTTAAAATATCATAAACATACTTGGCTTGGTTTATAAAATTTCCAGAGGAAGTCTGTTTTACTTGAAGTCCTAGAAAGAATGGTAATTCTCCCAACATGCTCATTTTAAACTCACTTTCCATCAATTTTGAAAAAATATCACATTATGCTTGGTTTTTAGAGCCAAATATTATGTCGTCCACATAAATCTGGACCAATGTAACTCACCTTTGCACCTCCTAATGAACAGGGTTGTATCGATCTTACCTTTCTCATATTTGTGCTTCATTAGAAATTTTGAAAGTCTATCATACCATGCACATGGAGCTTGTTTCAACCCATACAGCGCTTTATCTAAGAAATAGACATAATCTAGATAAGTTGACCTCTCAAAACCAGGAGGTTGCTGAACATATACTTCTTCATTGAGCTTGCCATTCAGAAAGGCAGACTTGACGTCCATCTGGTATACTTTGAAATCTTTGTAGGTAGAGAAAGCCAAAAACAATCTGATTGCTTCTAGCCTTGCTACTAGAGCAAAAGTTACATCGTAATCAATCCCTTCTTTTTTACAGTAGCCTTTTGCAACTAATCTAGATTTGTTTCTGATCACTATTCCATCCTCATCCTTCTTGTTCCTAAAATCCACTTAGTACCAATTGCAGTTTTATCCTAAGGTAAGGGAACGAGTTTCCAAACCTTGTCTCGTTCGAATTGTAGAAGTTCTTCCTACATGGCATCTATCCAGTTTGGTTCCTGGAGGTCTTCATGAACTCTTTTTTGTTCTACCATACTAAGAAAATTCATGAAGAATGCTTCATTAGCAGTGGCAGATCTGGTTTTTACACCATCAGAAGGATCACCAATGATTTGTCTTGAGGGATGCTCTTTTGTCCATTTCTGCAAGGGAGGTTGAGATACTAATAGGGGTTCAATTTATTGATCAATATGTTCATCTATTGGAGAAGAACCTAGTTGCTCCCCCTCGAATGTAGGACCTGAAGTACATTTATCTAAAGCAGAGGTGTCGGGATCTGGAGCAGGAATTTGTTCTAATGGACTTGTGTTTAAGTTCGAGGGTGCAGAGACGATGGCTTCAAAAGTCTCATCATCTTTGTCTGCATGGTCAGATGAAATAGTAGAGGAATCAGAAGGACCAGAAATGTTAATACCTGAAGTTCGAAGTGCTTCTGTTGTTCTGACCAGAACATCTTTGTATGCACTCTTAGAGACTGATTCATCTCCACAGTAGTCCTCAAAAAGCGAATCTAATTCTGACTCTCTGGACTTGGATAGATAGTCAGAAGTAACGTTGTTCAGCTTAAGTTCTGAGTTTGAAAACTCAGAAGTTAGTTGGGCTTGATCGTCAAAGTTGACATTGATGCTTTCCATGACTGTCTTAATTTGTAGGTTGTATACTCTGCAAGTTTTAGAACTAAGTGAATAACCAAGAAGAAATTAGGCGTCATCAGACTTCTTGTCGAACTTGCCAAGTTTATCGTGATCATTGAGGATGAAGAATCTGCAACCAAAAACATGTATCTGTTCTGTGTGAAACAAGTAGTAGAAACAGCCTCAGTCCATAAGTGAGTGGGCAGTCCAGAAGCCGCAAGCATAGTTCTTGCAGCTTCAACCAAGGTTCTGTTTCTTAATTCCACCACACCATTTTGTTGAGGGGTCCTTGCAGCTGAGAAGTGTTACAAACTTCCTTCTTTGTTCAGGTACTCTTCAAGTTTGGCATTCTTGAATTTTGTACCATTATCACTTCTTAGCTTCTGGATTTTACTTTGTAGAAGCACTTGGATCCTCCTCATCATAGTGATTAACCCTTCTAGTACCTTTGACTTCTGTCTTACAAAAGCAAGCCAGGTATATCTAGAATATTCATCGGTTAGTACTAAAATATAATTTTTACCAGACAGACTCTAAACAACAATGGGACCACAGAGGTCAACATGTAACATGTGCAGAGTTCTGGGGCAGGCATGATCACTCTTTATCTTGTGTGAGGCTCTTTTGAGCTTTCCCATTTCACAAGCTGGACAAAAGTGATCTTTCTGGAAATGAACCTCTAGGAGGCCCTCAGCCATATTGTCTTTCACAAATTTATCTAAATTTGAAAATTTTAGATGAGACAACTTGTGGTGCCAGAGCCAAGCTACTTCAGTCTTCTTTGAAATGAGACAGAGAGTCTCTTTTCCATTTTTAGAGGTAAAGTTCATCAAGTAAAGGTTAATTTCTTGTTGGCTCTGAGCAGTTCTATACCTGACTCTGTAAGTAAATAACAGTGGTTCTTCTTGAAGAAGACACCCATGTCTGCATCACAAAGTTGACATACACTCAATAAGTTGTGCTTTAGTCCAGAAACGTAAGCCATTTGTTAAAGTTGCGTCTCCTTCTTTTAGAAATCCATATCCTTTGCTCTGTCACTTGCCATCATCACCAAAAGTTACTACTCCTAGTTTGTCTTTGAATGAGGAGACTAAGTTTTTGGTTCCAGTCATGTACCTAGAACAACCAGAGTTGAGATACCATATATGCACACGTTGTTTCTGCAATACAGATTAGAGATTTTTAGGTACCTATTTCATAATGGGTCCTCTTATGTTAGGCTTAGGAGTTATATTGGTTTTGTTTTCTGTTTTTATCTTACTCTTATTTTTAGGTTTTCCAAAAACTTCTGGTTTTCCTAGGTTGGTTTTAGGGTTTTGTTTCTTTTGACTCTTAGGGTATCTACGAGGCTTAGAGTCAGAAGGGAAACAATGTGAACCCGAGAAGAGATTTTTTAACTTTAACAGAAGAGAGAGACATTCAGAATTTTGGGAAATAAAAGATTTCATCGAAATTTCATTTTTACAATGAAAATTACAAGATTTATTATTTGTATCTATTCTAGCATTAGTTTTTCTATTGAACTTTTTATCTAGGCTAGTTTATTTCCTTCATAATCTAAAGTCTTCTCTTGAGTCCTCTTCTTTGTAGTCCACTGCCTTTGAACCATAGGAGATTTCATTGAAACAGAAGAAGCTTGATTTTCTTTCATGATCCATTTACCTTTTATGTTACTTAGGGGTTGTTTGGTAGATACTTACTAGGCAGAATAGCCTATATGGCTGAATTGTTCAGCCATATCTTTTTGTTCGTTGGTTGCTTATTCGATCAGCCATTAGCTAAATCGCTCAGCTAGAAAACATGAGTCCTTTGTATTCAGCAAATAAAATACCCATTAATTTCCTTACCTACCCCTCTCCCAACCACTAAACATTTAATACCCAACAACACACCATCTCAAAGTCGAACTCCATTGTTGTCTGCGTCTCCACAGTTCCATTTCAAAGTCGATTGATATCTTCTTCGATTTCTCTTCTACGATTTCTACTATCTTCTTCCATAGTTCCATTTCTCTCTTCTACGATTGTTCTCTACATCTCCATTATTCATCGATATGTATATATATACCTGTTGTTCATTGATTTCTCCATATCTCATACAGGTGTTCTCGGCCAATCTCTTACATCGTTCTCCAAGCCTCAGTCGTTGCTCCTTCATCTCTTTCGATCCGGTTCTCTTTCTGGATTAGTTGCTTCGTGGTTCTCGATCTGGATCTCGATTTGGTTACTGATCTGGATTTGTGACTTCCTACTGCCCTAACCGTCATTCTCCTCCTCTTGATTACAGATCTGGATTTGTGATTACCAACCGAAAATCGAAGAGAGAAATGAGTTTGGTGTTGAAACGGGAAAATCTTCGAGTTTCAATCTTCTTGAAATCGATTTGATTCCCTCTTTGGTCTTGCAGAAACAATCACAAAGAAATACCGGCTATAATACCTATAAATCGATTCAACTCATGTTTTGTGTGTTTGTCATTAGCCACGTATAAGAACAAGCAGATTAATGGATAACGCATTGGAAGAAAAAGATTGATGGAAGCTCCATCATGAACATTTAAAAGGAAAATAAAAGAAAATAGGGGTAAAATAGTCATTTCGATATTCAGACGGTTCATCCAGCATGACAACCGAAAAATATCTAATCTGTTATCATATAGACTACTTATCACTATAGACAGCTTTATCCATTCAGATCTTAATGGAAAATGAACCGAACAGCCCCTTAGTGAACTTAATAGGCTTCTTAAAAATTGACTTTGAGACAGAAGGTTTGAGAGTTTGAGATTGATTTCTCTTTTTGATTTCAGCTTCTTTGTCTAATTCTAAACATGACTTAGCTTTTATACACATGTCCAGAAAGCCGGGACAAATGGGAATTCTAGGTTTCTGTTCTCGGAAATCATAGGTATTTCATTTGGAAGTCTTCTAACTTTTGGTCCAAATATTTTCCTTTCTGTGATGTCAACATCAATACTCACCCTTGATTCATTTGTGAACAAGTATTCACCATGTTCAGGGTTTGGATTTTGTGATGGGACATAAACAGAAGGTAATCTATTTTCAAAAGATGTCAAAAGTATGTCTGAATATTGAAAAAATTCATCATCATTATGATCTTTTGATTCCAATGGATATACTTCAAAGCTTTCATCATCTCTGTCTAGGGAGTCGCTCAAATCAACAAAAGTACAGGGAGTTATCTGTGGATGATTTAGTGAAGATACAAAGCAGTTGGATTTTTCATTTTGAAGGTTTTCTTGCTCTGCATTTTCTTCTGTCACACATTCATTCAGAGTTTTGAGTAAATCTTTTTCAAAATTAGATCTAGTTTCTTCTTTTGCATGCATGGGTATGAATTCATCTTCTACTGGATTTAAAGTAATATGAGTAAATGAACCAAAGTTGAAAACTTCGCCTTTCCTCTGTACCAGTTTTAAATCCGCTTGATTTATTTTGTTGGTTTTGTGATCAGAGGTATACTTGATATTTTATATTTCAGTTTTCTAACTCTATGTTCATTTTCGTATTTGGATCTTTTAAACATAAATTTTTCATACAGAACTAGAAAATCAGGTTTTTGTTCTTTTCCCACATTAAATACTTAGTCCAAGGTAGATCTCTTTTTGCAGGTATAAGGATCAAGATCATCAAAACCAAGACCTGCCTTATACATTTGCATATTGATTTTCTCATGCACATTAGACTTATATGCAGAAATCCCCTTTCTTTTATAAAATAATTTTTAAGTGCTACAGAATTCAATCTGTCACTCTTTTTAGCTTCAATCTCTTTGTCTTTTTCTTTCACAATATCTTTAAGTTCATTAATCTCCCATTTTAGGGTGCTTTCTGTAGAACTTTTAAGTTTTAAAATTCTGTCATTTTCCATAGAAAGTTCTTGCTTATCTTCAGTCAGAAGCTCCATTTCTCTTTTGAAAATATTTTTCTCTTTTTCAATAAGCACAATAGATTTTTTAATACTTTTTCTTTTCTGCTTTTCAGATGATAGCTTCTGTCTAAGAGTTTCAAAATCTTGAGTAAAATTAAAGATAGTGTTTTCAATTTCAGATTGTTCAGATGTAGAGCTGAGTGGTTCGCCTCTTGTCCACCTGAGTTGTTTACTTAATTTTCCGACCTGGAAAACCAATGTCTCTTCAGGTTCCTAATTTTTCCGATTCGGCGGTTCGATCTATGATTTATCATTCATGGAAGTTGATAAGATCCATCCACTTAGCAGCACCTTAGGATGGCATAGCCTTAAAATTATGGGTGAGGTTCAAACGAGGCCCAAAGGCCTGACCAATCAAGAGCTGTTGTTTTACCTTTGGCTAACTCTGTGCCAGCAGCCGTGGTAATACAGAGCATGCAAGCGTTATCCGGAATGATTAGGCGTAAAGCGTCTATAGCATACCTTCTCCATGGCCATTCCATAACCAATTCTCTAATTCTGCCACCTTTGCCCTCTTATTTCTGTTGTACTTATATTTGTTCTTACAGTACTTAGCATACTTGATCAGAGGGCCTTTGCAATCTTTGGAGAAGTGCCCAGGCTTGCCACATCTATAGCATACATCTGTCTTCTCTTTCTTTTCTTCAACCTTCTTTTCAGCCATAGGTGCCTCTTGTCTTGGCACATATGTATGTTGATTAGACCTTTCATCTCAGTTAAAACGACATCTGCTCTGGAAAGATCGATTCCCAAACTTTCTAGTAAATTGTTTGGTGATCAAGGCCAGAGACTCTGCAAAAGCACTTATCACATCATCTTATGATCCAGAAAGCCCAGCTTCTGTATCAGTTTCATTTATGAGAGCCTTGCTCTTTCCTTTCTTTTCTTCTTCTCTATTCCTTCTGGTTGACCCTTTGGATTAAGAAATAAGGGCCAGAGGACCACCAACGCTTGTCTTCCTCTTCTGTACCTTCTTTTCATGGGCTTGAAGGGTTCCGAATACATCATGTAGTGACAACTGCTCCAGATCCTGGTTAGCTTGAAGAGACATTGATAGATTTGACCATTCTTCATTCAGACGCTTGAGAAATAAGACATTGTTGTCTTCCTGCGTTCTGATAATGCCACATCTCTTACACAGATTAATCAAGTTGTTGAATCTATGATGAGTCTGTACAAGAGTCTCTTCTCGTAGAGCTTGAAAAATGTTGTATTCATTTAGAGCTTGTGCTCTTTTGTTCTTTTTCATTTTAGCTCCACCTTCCAATTGATTTGTCAGTTGATCCCATAGATCTTTTGCAGTTTCTCATGAATCTAATGACTGAAATATGTCATTTGGAATATTCATCGGTTAGTACTAAAATATAATTTTTACCAGACAGACTCTAAACAACAATGGGACCACAGAGGTCAACATGTAACATGTGCAGAGTTCTGGGGCAGGCATGATCACTCTTTATCTTGTGTGAGGCTCTTTTGAGCTTTCCCATTTCACAAGCTGGACAAAAGTGATCTTTCTGGAAATGAACCTCTAGGAGGCCCTCAGCCATATTGTCTTTCACAAATTTATCTAAATTTGAAAATTTTAGATGAGACAACTTGTGGTGCCAGAGCCAAGCTACTTCAGTCTTCTTTGAAATGAGACAGAGAGTCTCTTTTCCATTTTTAGAGGTAAAGTTCATCAAGTAAAGGTTAATTTCTTGTTGGCTCTGAGCAGTTCTTTACCTGACTCTGTAAGTAAATAACAGTGGTTCTTCTTGAAGAAGACACCCATGTCTGCATCACAAAGTTGACATACACTCAATAAGTTGTGCTTTAGTCCAGAAACGTAAGCCATTTGTTAAAGTTGCGTCTCCTTCTTTTAGAAATCCATATCCTTTGCTCTGTCACTTGCCATCATCACCAAAAGTTACTACTCCTAGTTTGTCTTTGAATGAGGAGACTAAGTTTTTGGTTCCAGTCATGTACCTAGAACAACCAGAGTTGAGATACCATATATGCACACGTTGTTTCTGCAATACAGATTAGAGATTTTTAGGTACCTATTTCATAATGGGTCCTCTTATGTTAGGCTTAGGAGTTATATTGGTTTTGTTTTCTGTTTTTATCTTACTCTTATTTTTAGGTTTTCCAAAAACTTCTGGTTTTCCTAGGTTGGTTTTAGGGTTTTGTTTCTTTTGACTCTTAGGGTATCTACGAGGCTTAGAGTCAGAAGGGAAACAATGTGAACCCGAGAAGAGATTTTTTAACTTTAACAGAAGAGAGAGACATTCAGAATTTTGGGAAATAAAAGATTTCATCGAAATTTCATTTTTACAATGAAAATTACAAGATTTATTATTTGTATCTATTCTAGCATTAGTTTTTCTATTGAACTTTTTATCTAGGCTAGTTTATTTCCTTCGTAATCTAAAGTCTTCTCTTGAGTCCTCTTCTTTGTAGTCCACTGCCTTTGAACCATAGGAGATTTCATTGAAACAGAAGAAGCTTGATTATCTTTCATGATCCATTTACCTTTTATGTTACTTAGGGGTTGTTTGGTAGATACTTACTAGGCAGAATAGCCTATATGGCTGAATTGTTCAGCCATATCTTTTTGTTCGTTGGTTGCTTATTCGATCAGCCATTAGCTGAATCGCTCAGCTAGAAAACATGAGTCCTTTGTATTCAGCAAATAAAATACCCATTAATTTCCTTACCTACCCCTCTCCCAACCACTAAACATTTAATACCCAACAACACACCATCTCAAAGTCGAACTCCATTGTTGTCTGCGTCTCCACAGTTCCATTTCAAAGTCGATTGATATCTTCTTCGATTTCTCTTCTACGATTTCTACTATCTTCTTCCATAGTTCCATTTCTCTCTTCTACGATTGTTCTCTACATCTCCATTATTCATCGATATGTATATATATACCTGTTGTTCATTGATTTCTCCATATCTCATACAGTGTTCTCGGACGATCTCTTACATCGTTCTCCAAGCCTCGCCGTTGCTCCTTCATCTCTTTCGATCCGGTTCTCTTTCCGGATTAGTTGCTTCGTGGTTCTCGATCCGGATCTCGATTTGGTTGCTTGATCCGGATTTGTGACTTCCTACGCCCTAACCGTCATTCTCCTCCTCTTGATTACAGATCTGGATTTGTGATTACCAACCGAAAATCGAAGAGAGAAATGAGTTTGGTGTTGAAACGGGAAAATCTTCGAGTTTCAATCTTCTTGAAATCGATTTGATTCCCTCTTTGGTCTTGCAGAAACAATCACAAAGAAATACCGGCTATAATACCTATAAATCGATTCAACTCATGTTTTGTGTGTTTGTCATTAGCCACGTATAAGAACAAGCAGATTAATGGATAACGCATTGGAAGAAAAAGATTGATGGAAGCTCCATCATGAACATTTAAAAGGAAAATAAAAGAAAATAGGGGTAAAATAGTCATTTCGATATTCAGACGGTTTATCCAGCATGACAACCGAAAAATATCTAATCTGTTATCATATAGACTACTTATCACTATAGACAGCTTTATCCATTCAGATCTTAATGGAAAATGAACCGAACAGCCCCTTAGTGAACTTAATAGGCTTCTTAAAAATTGACTTTGAGACAGAAGGTTTGAGAGTTTGAGATTGATTTCTCTTTTTGATTTCAGCTTCTTTGTCTAATTCTAAACATGACTTAGCTTTTATACACATGTCCAGAAAGCCGGGACAAATGGGAATTCTAGGTTTCTGTTCTCGGAAATCATAGGTATTTCATTTGGAAGTCTTCTAACTTTTGGTCCAAATATTTTCCTTTCTGTGATGTCAACATCAATACTCACCCTTGATTCATTTGTGAACAAGTATTCACCATGTTCAGGGTTTGGATTTTGTGATGGGACATAAACAGAAGGTAATCTATTTTCAAAAGATGTCAAAAGTATGTCTGAATATTGAAAAAATTCATCATCATTATGATCTTTTGATTCCAATGGATATACTTCAAAGCTTTCATCATCTCTGTCTAGGGAGTCGCTCAAATCAACAAAAGTACAGGGAGTTATCTGTGGATGATTTAGTGAAGATACAAAGCAGTTGGATTTTTCATTTTGAAGGTTTTCTTGCTCTGCATTTTCTTCTGTCACACATTCATTCAGAGTTTTGAGTAAATCTTTTTCAAAATTAGATCTAGTTTCTTCTTTTGCATGCATGGGTATGAATTCATCTTCTACTGGATTTAAAGTAATATGAGTAAATGAACCAAAGTTGAAAACTTCGCCTTTCCTCTGTACCAGTTTTAAATCCGCTTGATTTATTTTGTTGGTTTTGTGATCAGAGGTATACTTGATATTTTATATTTCAGTTTTCTAACTCTATGTTCATTTTCGTATTTGGATCTTTTAAACATAAATTTTTCATACAGAACTAGAAAATCAGGTTTTTGTTCTTTTCCCACATTAAATACTTAGTCCAAGGTAGATCTCTTTTTGCAGGTATAAGGATCAAGATCATCAAAACCAAGACCTGCCTTATACATTTGCATATTGATTTTCTCATGCACATTAGACTTATATGCAGAAATCCCCTTTCTTTTATAAAATAATTTTTAAGTGCTACAGAATTCAATCTGTCACTCTTTTTAGCTTCAATCTCTTTGTCTTTTTCTTTCACAATATCTTTAAGTTCATTAATCTCCCATTTTAGGGTGCTTTCTGTAGAACTTTTAAGTTTTAAAATTCTGTCATTTTCCATAGAAAGTTCTTGCTTCTCTTCAGTCAGAAGCTCCATTTCTCTTTTGAAAATATTTTTCTCTTTTTCAATAAGCACAATAGATTTTTTAATACTTTTTCTTTTCTGCTTTTCAGATGATAGCTTCTGTCTAAGAGTTTCAAAATCTTGAGTAAAATTAAAGATAGTGTTTTCAATTTCAGATTGTTCAGATGTAGAGCTGAGTGGTTCGCCTCTTGTCCACCTGAGTTGTTTACTTAATTTTCCGACCTGGAAAACCAATGTCTCTTCAGGTTCCTAATTTTTCCGATTCGGCGGTTCGATCTATGATTTATCATTCATGGAAGTTGATAAGATCCATCCACTTAGCAGCACCTTAGGATGGCATAGCCTTAAAATTATGGGTGAGGTTCAAACGAGGCCCAAAGGCCTGACCAATCAAGAGCTGTTGTTTTACCTTTGGCTAACTCTGTGCCAGCAGCCGTGGTAATACAGAGCATGCAAGCGTTATCCGGAATGATTAGGCGTAAAGCGTCTATAGCATACCTTCTCCATGGCCATTCCATAACCAATTCTCTAATTCTGCCACCTTTGCCCTCTTATTTCTGTTGTACTTATATTTGTTCTTACAGTACTTAGCATACTTGATCAGAGGGCCTTTGCAATCTTTGGAGAAGTGCCCAGGCTTGCCACATCTATAGCATACATCTGTCTTCTCTTTCTTTTCTTCAACCTTCTTTTCAGCCATAGGTGCCTCTTGTCTTGGCACATATGTATGTTGATTAGACCTTTCATCTCAGTTAAAACGACATCTGCTCTGGAAAGATCGATTCCCAAACTTTCTAGTAAATTGTTTGGTGATCAAGGCCAGAGACTCTGCAAAAGCACTTATCACATCATCTTATGATCCAGAAAGCCCAGCTTCTGTATCAGTTTCATTTATGAGAGCCTTGCTCTTTCCTTTCTTTTCTTCTTCTCTATTCCTTCTGGTTGACCCTTTGGATTAAGAAATAAGGGCCAGAGGACCACCAACGCTTGTCTTCCTCTTCTGTACCTTCTTTTCATGGGCTTGAAGGGTTCCGAATACATCATGTAGTGACAACTGCTCCAGATCCTGGTTAGCTTGAAGAGACATTGATAGATTTGACCATTCTTCATTCAGACGCTTGAGAAATAAGACATTGTTGTCTTCCTGCGTTCTGATAATGCCACATCTCTTACACAGATTAATCAAGTTGTTGAATCTATGATGAGTCTGTACAAGAGTCTCTTCTCGTAGAGCTTGAAAAACGTTGTATTCATTTAGAGCTTGTGCTCTTTTGTTCTTTTTCATTTTAGCTCCACCTTCCAATTGATTTGTCAGTTGATCCCATAGATCTTTTGCAGTTTCTCATGAATCTAATGACTGAAATATGTCATTTGGGATTGCCATGATAAGGAGCCTTTTGGCTTTGAGGTCAATTTTGACTTTCCTCTTGTCTTTGTCATCCCAGTCCTTCCTTTCTTTTGGAATTCGTTGAGCAGGAATTTCTACAGTGGTAACAGATGCAGGAATCCTGGGAATTACCGAGGTCGGAACATAAGGCCCATTCACTATCGAAGAGTATAGATTTAGATCTAAACCTTCAAAAAATGGATCATGTGTATCTTCCATTGAGGATATTCATCCTTAAGGAGAGTTGGAGGTTCAGTCAGTGATCCTGAGTTGCACATGGCATTCTAATTTGGGTTTGCCATTTTTGCGGAAAAACAGGGAATAACAGATTTCGATGAAGAATTGAAAGAAATTGAAGATCTAAGATTGAAAATGAGCAATCAAAACTTGAAAAACTTGAGAATATTTCACGATTCTCAAATCTAATTGCAAATTACCACTGATTTGAAGAAAAATGTGATTTAACAACAAAAACTTCGTAAAACAGGGTATGAATTGAAAACAACAATTAAAATCGAGAAATTCTAGTTGAGTGGGGATTTCTCCAAACTGGATTAGATCGGCTAATCAATAGATTGATTAGTAGGCTTTGAAACCAATTGTTGGAACCCAAATCGTTTTTTACACTCAATACAAGAGGATTACAGTGAATAAAGATGAACAATAACCGGAAGCAATTAAGTAATTAAATAGGTAAACTAGAATTGATTGCTTGAATGGATTGAACATATTCTAATTACTCAATCGATACTTGTATTTCACTCATGAATCAAACAGTTACAGTATAAATCAAATAAAACTAAATCTCTCGAGTTCTCTCCAATTCAACCAATGCTTTACAAAGCAAGAACACTCCACTATTTATACTAGAACAAGTATATAAGTCAAAGCACTAGCCTATTATACACTGACACGTAGAAAGAATCTTTAACAAAGTTTGTTAGACGGTTATGCCATGTCATCCGTCACGTGCAATAAGGCTTCCTTATATCCAGAGGTGGCTCTGTCTTGGATGACTTCTGGAGTGTCTTCTGAAATGCTTGAGAGATAGTTCTAGAGTATTTTACTTAGTCTTCATATATGTCTTCCTCATACTTTTTACATGAGAAATATAACTAACAACGAACAATCTTATTGAACACGAACACTACATGGTTACTAATGCAATCATATAACCTAAACAAAATAGAACGTAGTAGTTTGTGATAACGTGAGATCCAATTCAACCAATCAATTATTGATATTATATTAGTTTATTTAATTAATTAATAAAAGGTCTATTAGTAATTTCCCTTATTAAAATTTAAAAATAATTTTTTTAATAATTATTGCATTAATGATGTGGTTATTGTATTTTTCTCACCCAATTTGATTTTTTGGTATAAACGCATTTGTATGATTATGTTTAAGATCCAAATGTTGACTGTAAACCTAATTTCATTCCAAGATGTGATGAAGGCTATGAGGGAGACCTGAGTAATGAACATATCTGCAAAACTTCTTGTTGTTTATAGTTATAAGGACACGAATGTTGGTAGAAGAGGCTTCCACTCTAGAATGGAAAGAATATATCAAGGGCATTCATGAAATTCCTAAAACGTAAACTTGGTGCAACTTCTTGGCATTCTGAAATTCCAGGAAGGTAAACTCGCCATCATCACAATAGCCATGAATATATGAACGGGGCAAAAAGCGCGAAATAGCAACTTACTTTCATAAATTTTCTTATTATAGCATTCTACTTTCAGTTTTTCTTAATAGAGCAATGTACTTTCAAATTATTTTTTATTAGGGCATTGTACTTTAAAAAATTTACCCATTATAGCATTGGGTAATCACTTACCTTCTAAACCGGTTTCTTTTGTTGACATGTCATAATTAAGATGATATGGACGACACGTGGATATGCTTACATGTCACTATAAAAAGAATAAATTACACGTGATTGCTGATTTTTGTCTTTTTACTGTTTTTGATATTTTTATTTTCTGTTTTACAAGTATTATTTCTTTTGCCATAAACAACCTTCCTCGAATGTAGATGTACCTTCAACCAACCCACCTCACTTCATCTTCTCTGGCGAATATGAACCCCTCCGGTCATCTTCTCCTGCGTATATAAACCCTTCCCCAACGAATATGACCCCTCTGGTCATCTTCTCAAATAACCATTCCCTCGATCATCTTCTTTACCATTAAAAAAATCAACATTCTAACAAATCAAAATCAACAATAAAATCGAAAAGGGATCAGAAAAACCCTAACATCAAAATCAAACTCATATCTAAAATCCAAAAGGAACAATCTGAATTTCAAAATCATAAACACAAATCTTGAATCAAACCCTCATTCCAAAATCAAACTCAAACACAAATCTTGAATCTAAATCTCGAATCATACCTTTATCCAAAATCTCTAATCTGAATATAGAGATGAACCATCAACGTAACCCACCTCCCTCCATTCCAGTAAACACCCAAATCGATGGAGATTCGGCAGATCGAAACCAATAAATAGTAAACACTAATGCTCAAGATCGAAACCAATAAACGAAAATCCAACAATATCGCAACGTGCTACGGATCAGGCCACACCATTTTCGAGAATTTCTTCACAGCAATTAATCAACCTCCGATTAGTTGCAGCCTTCAAGTCTGCAGTGAATACTAGGAGAACACCGGCATGCAACCGTTATCTCCGGCGAAAGCAGCTCCTTTTCCGTTCGATGGCGAGTCTTGATGTGTCACAGATTCGATGAAGAGACAGAGAGGGGAGGGTGGGCGGAGGGGTGAGAAGGCGAAAGGGGTGAGCGGTCAGGTGAGATCTACGACTTTATGGGGTGGTCGGCGGTGAGCGAAGAGGTGGGAGAGGAGAAGACAGATCAGTGGTCGATTCCTTCTTGAAGGATTAGGGTTAGGAGCAAGCAAAACATTTATTTACTTTTTGTTAAAAAATAAGGTAAAAGAATTTTGAAAGTATAATTTTGTAATAAAAAATGTCACGTAAGCAATATGATACACATGGACAGCTTAGGTGGACGATGACATGGCATGGAAACTTAGTGTAATAGGTAAATTTAGATTAAAAGTTACCCAATGCTATAATGGGTAAATTTTCCAAAGTACAATGCGCTAATAAAAAATAATTTGAAAGTACATTGCGGTAATAAGAAAAACTGAAAGTAAAATGCTATAATAAGAAAATTTATGAAAGTAGGTTGCTATTTCGCGCATTTTGCCCTATATCAACGCATTCCTGAAATTTAGTAGAGTTATTTTACCTCGTCCATTAACCAGTTATTGTCGTGTTGGCCGAAAAACTCAGATCTGGTATCACATTGTGTATTACAGTCGCTTTATGTCTTATTTCTTATAGAAGTTATTGGATATAACGGTGGATACCAAAGTGGTGTACGCCTAAATAAGTTTAGCTAGAGAAGAGAAGGAGATGAAATTTACAAAAAAGACTAATTTACCTCTAAATATTATCCAAAAATTTAATTTTCTTGAAATTAACGGATAATTACCAACTTTAAGATTTTCAATAATAGTCATTGATCATTAATAGTTGTGTGGTTGAGATTCGATGTTATAGTTATCACACACAACCAAGTTCTTCGAATGACCCCAGATATATACGCATATATTTATATATAAAGTTAGGATCAAGTGAGATTATGTTGTTATCCTGAGACCTGTGAGATCATTTTTTACACTTGAAACTTCACAGCAAAACACTATGAAGGTAACCTTCACAAGGTTTTTAATTGTAAAGATTCAGATTTTTTTTAACCTTCACAATGTTTAATTTATTGTGAAGTTTTAAGTGTAAAAATGTGGTCTAACGAAAACAAACTAGTCTACATAAACCCAACCCTTTATATATATATATATATATATAGGGGAGGGATCATACGAGAACCACCCATTTTTAAAGGAATAAATGAACACTTTGTGGACCACATATGATATGGGTCCACATAATATTAAATCATATTAAATCAGAAATGATTTAATATAATGTGGGACCCAGATCATATGTGGTCCACAAGATGTTCCTTTATTTATATAAATTTACAAAGTTCTCATTTGAACCTTCCTCTATATATATATATATGTGTGTGTGTGTGTGTGTGTGTGTGTGTGTATAGGGAGAGGTTCAAATGAGAACTTTTGATTTTTAAAGGAACAAAGGGGACACCTTATGGACCACATATGATGTGGGCCCCACATATTAAAAGATCATATATGATGTAATGGTGGGTCCCATTGAATCATATATGATTTTTTAATGTGTAAGGCCCACATCATATGTGGTCCACAAGGTGTGCCTTTGTTCCCTTAAAGATGGGTGGTTCTCGTATGATCTTTCCCCTATATATATATATATATATACATAGGGCGTGTTCAAATGAGAACTCAAATTTGGTGTGAACGTGAGGACAAATGAGAGTGCGAAACGTGTCATATTCAGACTAAATAATCAAATAAATATTCAGTCTGAATAATGTTTATTCAGTTATTTAGACTGAATAAATATTATATTCAATCTGAAAAAAAGTTAATTATTCAGTCTGAATAATCTAAATTCAGAAATTTGCCATGCTCTCATTTGTTCTCACATTCACAACCAAATTTGAGTTTGCATTTGAACTTAGAGAGAGAGAGAGAGAGAGAGAGAGAGAGAGAGAGAGAGAGATGTTTAAACGTAAACAAGGTCCAAAGTAAGAGAAGAAATGTAAACAAGGTCAAAGTAATAGAAGATGAAAATACCTTATATCACATGCTATTTTACGTTCAAATTACATGTGATTAACGAATATGGTCCTATTAGAAGTGAGCTCATGACTAGGGATGAGCATCGGAACCGGGTACCTGCTTTTGAAACCGAAACCGCTTTGGAACTGTCGGTTTTGGAACCGGAACCGATGTGATTGGTTCTGGTTCCTAAAATACGAAACCGATCAAGAATGGTTCCGGTTCTGGTTCTCATTTTTTTGTTACCGTTACCCGTTGGGTACCTACCAGAACTCGTTCCGGGATCGGGTACCAGGTCCCGCTGGGTACCCAGAACCGAAACCGATGGGTACCCACTACTTTTAAAAAAAATATTTTATATATTTGTTAATATAACTATATTTACTTTTAGGTTAGACTTATGTTATAAACTAAAGAGGTAAATTTCACGAGTTTGCATGAAAAAATCATTTTTATTAGTGTTTTATTCGTTTCGATCCAAGTGTTTTATTTATTAGATATTGACGACTTGACGTTAAGTATTATGGAAGTCATTTTGCTGTCAATAATCAAACTTTCTAGTTTATTTATTTAATAATTAGTGTTTATCGAATTAGTTTTGGCCATTTGTTGTATTTATTATTTTAAGTCTGTATTTTTGTAGTTTATAATTACATTTTTATCCTATGCAATGTAAAAACAATTAAAAAAATTGAAACCGGGTACTTGGTACCGGAACTGGTTCCCAGCGGTTCCAGTTCTGGTTCCAAAATTTAAGGAACCGATGTTAGCGGTTTCGGTTCCGGATTTCCAGGAATGGCCGGTTTTTGTTACGGTTCCATGAAAATTAGTCGGGTACCCGGTTATAATCACCCCTATTCATAACTTGGCTAGCGACCTAGCTCGCTGTCAAGGTCGCTTGATTCTTTGATATATAATTACATATGATATAATGTTCTCACATTTTTTATTTTGACTATATTCTCGTTTGAACTCAACCATACATATATACACATACACGAATAGATACATGTATACATACACATATACATATATAGTTGTATCATGTCATAATGTTTAACTTTTGTGAAAACTTCAGAACAAATAAAAATACTCTTATATTGTGTGAAATGTGTAATATTTACATTAAACTTTAACCAAGTTTTGTGAATGTTAGGTATGCTATATTTTATTTTATGAATATAACCTTTGATTGATATAAGTATATCTTCAAAGTTCTTACAACAAACATTCTCATATCATAAAAGTGCATTTCACTTGTTCTCACACCTACTTATAAAAATGAGTTTTTCTCACCAAAACTCAATTCTTGTTTCTTAAATTACCAAAGTTGCATTTATAGAGTGGTTGGTTTCTTCCACTTACACGTAGTTTGATATTCTTGATATTCTTCATAATCTTACAACCGAGTTGTATTTTACTAACTTATAACAACACGTTTGAGTCCATACTTAAGCTCAACATGAATTTAAGTAGTTGATCCAATTCCAAGATGATCATATTGTCACCTAAATTTTGCATAATTCCTGTTCCCGACTAAACTTAAAGTTTTCAAACTATACACCTAGAATTTTAACTTTATTCTCTTAGACCATCTTCAAGCAACAATATGATATTCAAAGGTTCAATAAGGTGGAACTATACCTCGTAGTCAACCAAAAAGAACTCTAAAAATCAACCAAAAAAACTTTGAAATCAACCAAAAAAAACAAAATGTTCATCGAAATCGTTAAAAACAACTTAAAAATCACTCGAAATCAAGCAGAAAGCTTTAAAAAATCTCTCGAAACGATAAAATTAGGCTAAAAACTTATCAAGTGATATTGAACGTTAGTAAAAATGTGATATAAAATGTGCTTTTGTAATTATTTTTTGTCTATTTTATATCATGTCACCGTATAAAAAAATTATGGGTTCGTCACTGGTGTCAAGATGAAAGATTTGCCGATTTGAATGGTATTGCCGAGCTTGCTAGATTAATGGTGGAAACCATAAGAATCTTATATTGTGACCCCTACTATAAAAAAAATAGTAGGACCCCACTGAAATAGTTTAAAAAATATATATATTTTAAAAAAAAATAAAAAATACTACATTTAACCTTAGTTTCCCCCAGTGAAATTTTCCAAGGGACCCATCTTGTCACCGATTGACAAAAATACAAAAAAATAACTTTTTGTTAATGGAAATCTATGTGGCAAAAAAATCAAGTCCTTACAAAAACTTGACCATTGGAGATGCTCTTAAGAAAATCCCTTAAAATAGTCAAAAACACTAAGGGTCCGTTTGGTTTGCGGGATTGTTTTTGAGGGATTTGAATTTCATGAAAGGATTTGGATTTGGAGGGATTTTGGATTGGAATGGATTTGAAAATCATAGATGTGTTTGGTTTGTAGGATTTGGAATGGAATTGGATTTCCATTATTTATTAATAATTTATATAAAAATATAAAAATAATTAAATTACATTTTTATTAATCAATTATTACAAAACAAATGTTTTTAACATTTTTAAAACATTATTTCATACAAATCCTACGAAATCCCGCGAAATCCTGAGCATCCGTCAAGGATTTCAAAATCCAATATTCATGGGATTTTAAATTAATCCATGGATTTTAAATCCTTACCATTAGGCAAACCAAACACCGGATTGCATTTTAAATCCAAAACCCTTGAAATCCCTCCAAATCCCACGAACCAAACGCGCCCTAAGAAAATTCGTTGAAATCAACTAAAAAACTTTAAAAATAATTCAAAACACGTCGAAATTACTACCTTTTAATTTGAATATAAATCCAAATTTTAGTAAAAATAAAAATAAAGAAGATATTACGACTAGATACAATTTTTTTATAAAGAATAACTCTTTTTCTTTTATCCATTTGAAAAAATTATAATACATGGGTAAGTTAAAAACACACTTACTAACTTTCTTCTTCCAAACACCAATAATATTTAGGGTGTTCCTATTTACACCCTAGTCTATGTATTAAACCATAATCTATATATATGTCTTTCAATTAAAATTCATAAATAAGTATGAGAGTTAGTGTGTTGCCAATTAAAATAGATAAATAAAATAGACTGAGTACATTTAAAAATTAGATTAAAATGTAAAAGAAAAAACCCTAATATTTAAACTTACTTTTTTCTTATTCAATATATATATAAATAAATATAAGTTATTGAGGATGGTGTTAATTAATTAAATACACAAATATTTAAATGTTTTGATGGAATGGAATGGAATGGAATATTATTATATGATATATACATGGTGTAAATGAGATATCACATCTTGAAGGGACCTGTGTGTAGGGGGACTGACATTGTCCTTCAACACAGTCACTGGTGGTAATGTCTGAGCAGCATTAAATGCGCATTAATTAGCAGTACGTTATGTAGTATAAGTAGTACCCCATGAGTATGTGTGTTACGACTAATAAAGGAACTAGTAACACACGGTCAAAAGGTAGGGACACCAATATGGCATCATGGAACGATATATGGACACCCACCTCTCATCTCTTAATTAATTTATAATAAAAATATATATAAAAAAACAATTTATAAAAATAAAAGTATAACAAAATTAATTCTATAAAAAAAAAAGATATTCTATTTTACTTAAGTTTATAGTATAAAACCTAAATATATCATATCTAAAAACGTTATAATCGATTTATACGACGTTTCTATATATACGTTTTAAATAAAGTGTTATATTGACTATTTTATACGATATTATTTGAAAAAATGTCATATATACGTTTACAAGACTTTTCTCAAAGTATCTTGTAAAGTAGTTAATAAGATACTTTATTTTAAAGATGTTATAAAAAACTTGTTAAGACCCTAAAAACATCATATAAAACATATTGTAATACTTTTAGTTAGGATGCTTTATAGTTTATAATTTGATTTTATAAATCTAAGTTTTATAATGTGTAATGTATTGTATTAGAACACTGAGGGGCTGTTTACTGACTGCTGACCAGACTGACTGGGTCAGCAAATCTGACTCGGTCAGCAGTCAATGCATTTACCAAATCACGGATCTGACCGAGATCTAACCGAGCCAACACCAAAATAATGCTTACACGGGTTAGATTTTGTGTTTCCAATACGTGCCCCTCATTAATGTTTTTCGTTTTTTTTATAATGGGGACATGAGGTTATAATGGTCATTTTATTATTAGAAAGCACTTACCAAAAATATTTGGTAAACACTCTTATGGGAAAAGTACTTACCCGGGACAACACTTACTCGGGTCAGCACTCTTACCCAGACATCACTTACTCGGTAAGAGTTGGTAAACGGCCCCTTAGACAATCTAGGTGTTCTATAAATCCAATTTTGTTACAGTGCCACCAATTTTAGAGGGTTCGAAAATGTAAATATGTCACAAAAATACTAGTATTTGCAAGGTAGAGATTGTTCAAACTAGAAGACCGTTAACTTACAAAAAAAGTTATCACATATGATTCTAAAGTAAGATCTAATAATATACAAACACTTCACATTGACGAGTCATTGTGCATGCGAGTTTTTACGCAATTTTGGTTGTCTTGACCGGTTACTCGTCTCTTTAGAGACGTACTGTAAAACATGTTATTTGAGTATTCTCAAACTTTTCTTTGGTTCAACGCTTATTGCCATTAATGTTATACACCCCAAAGCCTGCGTATATATTCACTCCAATTATATATATATATATATATATACATATAGGCTAAGGATAATGTGAGAAGAAGACTTAAGGTGATAAGCGTAAGAAGAGATCTGAATTTTGAACTCTTTATCACCTTTAATCTCGAACACACCCATTAATCGCATTTGATACGGTGCGTTTGATACGGGTTCAAATGAGAACTCAAATTTGGTTGTGAACGTGAGGACAAATGAGAGCGTGACACGTGTCCTCATTTGTTCTCACGTGTCGCGTTTTCATTTGTCCTCATGTTCACAAACAAATTTGAGTTCTTATTTGAATTTTCTTATATATATATATACATATGTATGTATATTATTGTACATATGGTGATCAGGTTGTATTTAATCAACTAGCAGAGGCATTTTGTCTACTTTAAGAAATTATGTGTAAAGTTGGATTGAGCTGACCAATTTTAGCTCCCATTTTTGTCAACAAATCGTACAATTTCTGGGGTCCAATCTTGTCTTTTTTTTTCGTCCTATATATACTGTATATGTTTGAATAATTTAATTTAATTTAATTAATTAATAGTTCTAAGAAATTGTAGAATTTCAAATGATAAATTGCAAGTTTGTGATAGTTTTATTGTTGAAAAGTGACTTCAGAATCTTAATTTCTAGAAACCGAATTTTTAAGGTTTTCATTTTAGATAACCAAAATAAAACGAACTTTTATTTTGTTCGTATTTCAAAAAATACAAATTACTAGTGGGACTATTTAAGTGAGAAGTTTTGAAAGTTGATTTTTATCATGCTAATGTTTTAAAAAAAATGAGAAATAACAATGAAATCAAAGTGGCTAGCTTCTATTTGTATATAATTTTGCCAATTCACATAATATTTATTTGTACATGTATTTATGTACATTTTTTTAAACTTAAAAAAGGGCTTTGAATAAATACTTACAAACTCCTACTTTAATTTTTTTTCGAAGTTACTGTTAAAAATATTCGTGTGCTTGGAGGTTTTCTGTCATTCCATGTTGGTAGGTAGATTAAATATAAGACTTATAACGCTTTACTCTCAATTAGGCTTTGAACAAGTTGATGGACTTATAGTGAAGATCATAAGTAGAAGGTCAGACACACGTGGTTGTGGTCATAGTCGAGACTGCGGGTGCGGGCACGAGATTTGTGGAGTGGCGCAAGGAGGCGTACTTTCCACTTCATATTAATTATCAGTAATTATTTTTCGGATTTTAGCATATTACTGTTGATTATCTGATTTAAATTTCAAACTCAAACTTTTAAATTAATTAAGAACGTGATTAATTCGGTTGGATACTTAGTCTCTAACGTGATCTCTAAACTTGGGGAATAAAACACGAGTTTATGGGGTTTAACCCGTATAATATTGGGTTAAACCTTCTCTAAACACACACCGAAAATCCGCTCTCCTTTCTCTCTCTCTCTCTCTCTCTCTCTCTCAAATTTCTGTCGCACAGTGCTCTCTTCTACCTACATTTTTCTGCATCACTTTGCTTCTGCTTTCGTTATCAACGTTGTTGATAGCCGAAACTCGTTACTGCATAGAACTCAAGGGCTTTACGACTAGAATACTCACAGCTTATAGACTAGGCGTATATAATCATTAGGGACAGGTTTATACCATGCAGATCTTGCTTCACCGTCATCTCAAACAGGTTGGTTTTGATTTTACAGTATTGTGTTTTAATTCATGTTCATTAAGTGAACAAGTCTATTTCTATCCCTTTTTCTAATTGTATCTATCGTAAATGATAGATTTAGTTTGTATGGTGTTTGTTGGTTTGGAGTTTAAATTCTAGATTAATAAAGTTGTTATCTTAATTAATAAAGATTTGTTTTTTATTAGTTTTTCTTATTCATTGATAAAGTTCTAAACTTTATTATAAAGATTAAAACTTTATTGATTTTATCTGATTCAATATTATTTTTCAACAGTTACTCTAATAATTTTTCTACGACTATTGTATTTATTTGTTGTTTTTGTTTTTGTTATATTGTCGTTTGTTTGTGTCAATGTTCGTATTCCCAATATTAACTTATACATGTAAACTCTTATTTATAGGATTTTTTTAATTAAATCTCAAAATAATATAAGGAAGATTCTGGCTTACGTTTCCCCTTATAATTTCTTATATTAGATCGTTCAATTTATTTATTGTTATATTTTCATTTGGTCAATTTTTGTATTCATTGGCTACAACTTCATAGTGAAATTGCTAATACAAACCACACTAATAATTTATTGGGAAAAAAAATACATTAATAGTAATAAAGTTAAGTTCGTTACTCTTTACAATAAGAAATCTTAATCAATTTAACATAGTTTTAAAATTTTATATTTTGTATCAATTTTAACCAGTAATATGTTAATTGTGTAATATTTTGATAACATCTATACTTATTAATGAAATGTTTATAAAAATGTTACGACAAAACAAAAGATAAAACTGATATATATGTCGTTAAATCTTACAAAATCAATATGTTACCAACTAAAATAATAAAAGAACAAAAAAACTTTAAAATTTTGTTAATATTACTAATTTACACTGAATAAAACTTAAAGTAAACTTGGATATAAAAACTTGTACAATATGCAAAATTACAAAATAACCATTTTGACATGCTTGTCACCGATTACCTTTTTTTCATTAAAAATAAAAGTCAAATTAAAAACACAAAATTATTACAAATAATAATATCATTTATATGAAAATACAGTAAATGCAATAGTATTTGGATTTTGGACTCAGGGTCCAATAAGAATTATGGGCTTGGGCTAAGCATGTTCAAAGTATTTACGTCTAATATTATATCATCACATATGATTGAATTGAAAGGAAATAGCTTGAAGTTTTATGAATCAATATATAGTAATTTTAATTTATTAACGTGAAAATAAAGTTTCTTTAGTAATCCAAATTAATTAGGAATATGGGAACTGTTCACAACACGACACACACTTATTTCGACATGTATGTTTGTCATCAATAACACATTCATGATGAATATGGAAACGTTATTCATCATAAATCGCACATTCATGATATATATGGATGTGTTATTCATAATTAGTTACACATTTACAATTAATACATTACAATATTTATGATAAATAATGTCTTCATATTCAAGAAGAATATCTTACGTGTAGAGTTGTGTATGGTTTTTGGGCTCCTAGTCAATTTTAGGTTTCTAATAACACCTATATATATATATATTGGAGCAAAAACGTGTATTTCTTGGACACGCAAGGCGGCCCATACAGCCTGCCAATTCCCAATGTGAGAGGCATACCTGACTCACTCAGCGGCAAGACGATTGCGAGGGGGCCTGGGATCGAACCCAAGACCAACGACCTATTGGAGCAAACATCTCCTCGCCCCTTAACCAACTGAGCTACACGCCATTGGCTATATATATATATATATACTAGCAGTGTACCCGTGCAATGCATCAGCTGAGGAGTATTGGCTTGTTCATAAAGTCCACACTCCAAATATCACATATGCACATGCCATTCGTCCCGATCTCACCCATAGTTACAAAGCCTTAACAAAACGAACTTCAAATTAAACCCATGGACGTGCATACACATTCATAATGGATATAACACATATATACCTTTTCACGTAAAAAAACTATTAAAATGGAAAAAAAACCTATATCGAGATGGATGTTATATCGAAGAGAATAAAATTCTCGTTTTTTATGTAATTAGTTTGATTAAAATGTTAGTAATTTTTAGGATAATTTATTTTAAACTGTAAGGAGGTAAAAGCTTTTTAATTAGAAAAGAAAATAAAAGTCAAATAAGGTCGATGCTTATTCAAATTTTCAATTTTGTCTATAAATACTTCTCAATTAATCTTACTATGTTTTAAACATTGATTAGTTTTCTAAGTTTTGATCAATGGCTAAGATTGATCCTCATGTGTATAATGAAAAATGAGTTTTCATTTGAACCCACCTATATATATATATATATATATATATATATATATATATAGAGAGAGAGAGAGAGAGAGAGAGAGAGAGATGAAGGTTCAGGAGAAAACCTATAAAAAACCTAAAGAACGTCTTGAGGACCCTCCATCTGGAAGATATACACACAAGTATACATGCGATTGAGCTGGGTTTTTTCAATGCACGAGTGCATATGCACAAATGCATGTTGCAAATTACCTGTATGCATTTGTGTATACTGTCCAAATGAAGGGCTCTCAAAGTGTTCTTCAGTTTTTTTTGAGTTTTTTCTTTGAATCCGACCCTATATATATATCAGGTTCAAAGGAAAACGCCAAAAAAAAGAGAAAACTAAAGAACACTCTATGAGCCTTCCCATCTAGACGGTATGCACTAATGCATACCGGTAATTTGTAACATGCATTTGTGAATATTCATCAATGCACATGTAATGATAGAAACATTGCTGCATAGGAACAAAAAACGCTTGTATGCATTAGTGCATACTGTCCGATGGAGGGCTCCTAGGGTGTTCTTCAGTTTTCTCCTTTTTTGTGTTTTTTACCCTGAACCTCTCTATCTCTCTCTCTCTCTCTCTCTATATATATATATATATATATATATAGGGTCAGGTTCAAAGAAAACGCCAAAAAAGAGAAAACTGGAGAACACCCTGGGAGTCTTCCATCATTACCGGTATGCATTAGTGCATACCGGTAATTTGTAACATGCATTTGTGATTATTCATCAATGCATGTGTAATGATAGAAGCATTGGTGCATAGAAACAAAAAACGGTTGTATGCATTAGTGCATATCGTCCGGATGGAGGGCTCCTAGGGTGTTCTTTAGTTTTCTTTTTTTTAGTGTTTTCTCTTGAACCTCTCTCTCTCTCTCTATATATATATATATATATATATATATAAAGAGAGAGAGAGAGAGAGAGAGAGAGGGCGGGAGGGTGGAATTCAAGGAAGAACTGATTAGTTTGTGGTAACCGTAAAAACCAATCTCAACCATAAATCAATGGTTAAATTAGGAAACTTATAATTCTGGTAATTTGACTTTTAATTTTAACTAAAGGACATTTTAGGTGTTTTAAAAATGTTACATCTCCTCTCTCTGACAAACCTTATTCCGAAAAACACATGATACACATTGTGATACCTTTCATATAATAACGAAAAAACACAATGATACTTAGTAGAGCAACATTACCAGATACATTGTGTTACACTTTGTAAAACAACAAAAATACATCGTGATACACAATATGATACCACTGTGTATTTTTGAAATAATATTAATTATTTAAAATGATTGGTGCAGATTGGTTCTTACTGTTTCCACAAATTAATAAGGTATTATTTGATTAGTCCCCTATATATATTGTTGATAACAAGTTATATAGTTTTTTTTATAACAAGTTATATAGTTAGAACTATAAATTTATTAAAACGGTTTAAGCAAGTTTATGAGTATTTGAGGATATATTTAAGTATAATGACGAGTTTATCTTAATTATAATAACTTTTCGTGAAGCTAATAATATAATTTTCTCCGTTGATCAATTCTCACTTAATTCTGATTCCTTCATTTCACTTTCGGATTTTGGATTATAATTTTAACTCCTTGATTTCACTTTCGGATTTTGGATTATAATTCTAACTCCTACACCTTCAATATGTTTGTTGGAAGCTCAAAATAGACTACATCTCAAGATGTGACAACTAAAAAAGCAAGATGTTTGTGTCGACGTCTTCAAGGGCGGTGAAGAATTGAGGTTCGAAATCTCCATAGAAAAAGAAGTCTCATATGTGCTCACTACATAGTAACATAACAGGAGAAGATGTCGGCAATGCAAAGTTACTGGTCGTACCTCCTTTTTTCTATACACTTGGGTTGATTCTATGAAATTAAGAAATTGGGAAAGCCTTTAGAACACTTTACATAGAGTGCACAAAAAAAAACCAAACCCAAACCCGTCTTGAAAAAGTTGTGGCGAGCATGAAGCCCCGGTAGGCCAGGTTCAAAGTCTAATCAGACCGAAAGTTTGGGAGCAAGTTCAACGCAAAAATCCCGACTTAGAATTAGAGGCGGGGGGAGCAGGGGGCAGGCAGTGCCCAGCCTCCCCCAACTCATGGCCAAAGTCCAAAATCATCCAACAAATGGTTTTTAAAAAGGTTTTTAACTTGGATATAAAAACACACCGCCACCCCTAACTAACCAATCATATTTAATTTTCTTTATGAAAATGTTTTAATTGTTAAAAGAAATTCAATTTTAAATATTAAATTTTCTTTTCCAATATTAATTTTTTACTACGTACATTTAAAAATAAAGTATTTAGGTTTAATTTAATAATATATAATCCCTTAAATTTTAAGTATATAAGCAATGCATATCTACAATTTTTAAAACCTTTTGAACTCCAAAAAAAACCCTACTAATAATGGATTGATAAATACATTTAACTATTGAACATAACAAAATATCCAATCATCATCTTTAGTAAAATCTACATCGTTATCAAAACTAAAACAAATGACATTTTTATTTTTGAATCTAAAATATTTAAAGTATAATATAATTTGGAAACAAACAAATTATAGGAAATGTAAAACAAATTGCAAATCTTTATTTTGCCATTTTTTTGTTCTTTTATCGGGTTTTCCGACTTGAACACCGCTTATAATTTATATTTTATTTGAACAAAAATTCATTTTTTTTGTATTTTCAGTTTATACTAAAAATCTTGCGTTGCTTTATATTGCACGGATACACAACTAGTTACAATAAAATATGATCTCGGATGACAGGCCTCCTGTAACTTAAATTTCTAACTCCGCCCCTGCTTAGAATAGCCTGAAAAAGTCCGGTTAAGCTTGAAAAATACCAAAATAGCTCAGTCTGAAAAAGTCCGGAATAGCTTCTCTGAAAAAGTCCGCCTAGACCCTTTTTCAATCTTCAGGCCCGACCTAAGCCTAAAAAGGTCAGGGCCTTTTCTTTGCTCACTGAAAACAGACTCGAAAGACCCATACCCAAAACTGTAAAAAGTCTAAACATTAGGCATCTCTAACTTGGAAACCTTCTAAGACCTTCCATGGGCGGAAGTCGGAAACTAATTGCCACTCACTATCAATTTCATAAAGACGTCCAATTTGCTATTATAATAAAAATCTGTGTAACTGTGTAAGCCTCCTTATAACTAAAGTTCGGAAGCCAAATATGATCAACCCAACCCAATTTGGCCTTGACGTACATAAAATTCAGCCCACTGGTGATATTTACTTGAAGCCCATTTAATAAACCAATTGGTGGTGGTGTTTGTTTTTTTAGAGGTGTTGAAATCTGAAGTTTTATTTCAATTCTGATTGATAAAAGATGTTCTGAAGTCTGAAAGCATAATCAATAAGGTTGTTTCTTTTTTTAAAATAATAAATGTCTGAATTTATTTAAATTGTCTATTTTACCCGTTACAATATTATAGTGTTGAATTTATTTTTAAATTTATACCGTTTCACATACTTGTTCATCCATCATTACGAAATTTACATCTAAATTGTATAATTAACATTCATTTAAAAGAAAATACGTCACTGCCGGTATTCAACACATTTAAATGCTATTAAAATACCTCAATTGAGAGAGGTGAGGATCGATTGAGAGAAAAAAAAGCAGTTAAGGTTAATCGCTTAATGTCCATATTCAGAGTTTAGAGAATAATAAGAGCCAAATAAGAGTTTGGTTTACCTCTTATCAAATAAGAGAACGATAAAATATAAGTGTCTCTAAAAGAATAAAAAAACAAACGGTTTGAATGATTCTACCTCTTATCAAATCAAACATAAAAGATCGATAAAAGTTTTTTCTTTAAGAAACAAACAAGGCCCATATCTGCTCACTAATCTCTCAAATAAAATATCTCCCTCTCCCCCAAACAATTTAATAAAAACCCAATTCATAACTAGGCCCTTTAAAATGAAGCCCAATAGAAACCCAAAATAAGCCATTAGTGTTGTTACAAAGTAATGATTTTATCGTAGCTAAATCATTTTAAATGTATATGCTTAACATTTTTTATTTTGATTAACCTGAATATCCAAAATTGTTAATCAGTTTTTAAAAGTGTTTCATCTTTACCTCATGTATATTTCAGGGCCGACCCCGGTCATGTGTAACCCGTGCGACCACACAGGACATCAAAGCCCAAGGAGACATCAAATTGTCATCAACATTTACATAGGGGTGTAGATGAACGAAACATGAAATCAAAAACCGATGAATTACAACAAAAACTGGAGCGAAACAAATTGCACCAAACAAATCACTTTATTATCTATAATTTGACATCCATTTTGATATGTTTTTTCATCTGCTTTTTCATGGTAATCCGGGGTTTTTTTTTCCTCAAGGTTCTCTTTTGATCTTTTCCTTTGACATTAATATGTAAAATCAATAATTAAATTAAATTTTTTAGAATTCCTCTTTTGTTCCTCCTAAATTTACCCAATTTTACATTTGTTATGTAATCTTAGAGGCATAAAATGATAAGTAATACTGGTTGTTTTTTTGTTCATTTGTATCTTTTTGTTTATGCTCACTTACCTTTATTTAAGACGGGCCGTTTATGTTCGTTTAGCACCTTTACGAACGGAAAAGAATACAAAAAATTTCGTTTGTGTACCGTTTGTGTTCGTTTCTTTTGTTCTATTAAGTTAAACGAACAAAAACGACAAGCCTTCGTTCGTGTTCGTTCTATTCATTTGCAAGTTGCAACCCTAGTCTTGCATATTGAAATTTGAAGTTTGTAATCCATATGAGCACATCATTGTATCAACACAAGCACACTTGGAGCATGCTACACAATGATAACAATATATTGTGATATTGCATTATTGGGCACTTGTTCTTTGCAATGCAGCGTAGTTTAAGTTAGGAATTTTACAATTTATCGGTGTTCTTTTGACTTTTGTTTACTTTGAGATTTGACATTATAGCGTTAAATTTAGACTTTCGTCTTTGAAGTAACTAACTTGTAATTTACTTTTTTTAGTTAAGACTAATTATAATTAACCACTTGTATTTTAAGTTCCATATATTAAAGTAAATGACCTATTGTCATAATTTAAATGTGGAAAAGGGAAAACCGAAAAAAGAAGGAAGTACGATCTTAATCCAGGTTTTATCCTTTATTATGCACCTAACTTGACTAGGTTCCAAACCCTTTAAAAAAAACCGCATGGTTTGTCGTTTCACTTATAAAAATAGGCTTAGGACATCATTTTAGCATTTTTGCATAGGCATCAAAAACCCAAGGAACGGAGATGTGTAAGTTATATAAATGTTTCATAATATCTTAAATGAGTTCATTGTAACCTAATAAAATAATAGGCACTCAAGGAATTAGTTTATCGACTATGTAAAGTATTATAAGAATTGATACTAAACATACTCTCCTATCATTGTTATTGTTACATAATGATTATAATTTACGTATCTTGTCATAATATCATGTTGAGACGATGGCAACTATAAGGTATTTGTATCTCGTCACAATATACCAGGTACGTATATTGTAATCATTACGTAACAATAACAATGATATGAGAGTATGTTTAGTATCAATTCTCATAATACTTTTTATAGAGTCGATAAACTGATTCCTTCAATGACTATTATAATGGACTCATTTAAGATATGATGATACATTTACATAACTTACCCATATCAATATCGAATTAAGATGTAGAGTCACTTTAAGTTCTATTTATCCTCTATTGAATACTTACCTAAAAAATGGAAAAAATTATACTAAGTATCGTGATTATAAAAAATAAGTACGTTAATGATTAGTAAATTTTAATTTGCAAGTATGTAAAAAAATTGATGATGATATCATCTCAAAACAATTTCTATTAATTATTTCAATATTTAATTTTTTAAATAATGGACTATAAGTGGGATCAACTGATATAAAAAAATATAATACTGATATCTATACTATATTATAAAGTATTTGATATAAAAAAAATTGACCAAGTATTTAATGTAAACTTTTAAAAACCATTTTTATGCATCTAGTACTATTTATTGATGTATAAACTTAAAATTCAAAATTACAAATAATGATGCATGAATACAACTTTTTGAAGTTCGCACATATTTAGGGGGTGTTTGGTAGAGAGAGTTGAGAGGAGAGAAATGGAATTCTCTTGTTTGGGAGAATTAGTCTTAAATTTTGGGCGGAGAATTGAATTCCTGGGAATTGGTCTATAGTGTAAAAGTAGAGAAATGCATATCTCTCCATTTTGGTCTATAGTGTAAAAGTATTAATTCGTATAACTAACTAACTGATATAGATAATCAAATACTGGATAAACAACTTATTTTAAATATAACTAAGACAATTATGAAGCTTTAACGGAATGTATAATAATTATTTTTATAAAATAAATTACATTATTAAAATCAAAATAGATTACATTTTATTTTAAATATAAATAAATTTCAATCCGGTTTCAACGACCACAAACCTTCTTATTTTCTCAAAATCACAAAATCTGTATATTTAATCGTCAGGGATGGAGAATAAAACGAAACACTAAAATTGAAATGTATCGCACCGTATTGTTTTTCTAGTAAATAAATAAAGGACGTGTATAGCTAAAATCTTTCCTAATCGAGAAAAACGAATGCAGTCTTGATACAATTGAATTTGTTCTCAAATCCAAAGTTTTATCGCAACAACATATGTAACGAGGGCTTTGGGGTAAGGTTAGGGATATAAGGTACTATCAGGTTCAAATTGGTGTTGGAGATGTCGGTTTATGGTTTTTTTTATGCACATAAGGGTTCTTTTCCTAATGTTTTTGATGGATTGAATGCTTAATTTTATTTTTCCTTTATTTGTTTTTTTTTCTCAATAAGGGATCGTGAACTCACAAGCTAGGCTTGTTTTAAGGGATCAACAAATTACCCAGAAGCTATGCTTATGATTATTTCTAAACTAGATGCCAACTTCATCTATCATTTTGGAGAGTTCAACCTTATGTGCATTTTTTTTTTCTTTAATTGGTCTATGGGTGTAAAAGTAGGCTACTGTTTAGGCTCAAATCAGATTATAAAGGAAAAATATTTATAATTTTTCCGGGGTTTATTTTTCATGAAACGATGGTCTATATATATTCGTGATAAACTTGGACAAGAAACAATTCAAAAGTCTAGAACTACACCTCGAAGGAAGGTAACACAAAAGAAATGAAAAGTGGAATTGATTACATATGTGTCAATCCATTTAGACCCAAAATCTCACTAGGTAAATCCATTCATAATAGTCAAAGTTTGTCATATAGGGGGACTACGGTATGCAAACTAGTCCTAAAGGGTTACGTGAAACAATATGCTTAACAGTGTGCACTGTGCAAATGACAACAAAGGTAACATTATTCCTATAAAAATCATTTGACGTCATGACAAAGAGTTAATGAGTATTTAGTAGATCAAACAACTCGAAAGTGCAAAGTAAGATATGGTGTACTACGAGTCTTAACATGACAGAGAGTAATTAAAAATATTTTTGGGAATTTTCTTTACACGACTTAGAAAAGTAAAATGCAAAAATAAGATAAACTTATATGCAAAGAGAAAGAAGAAAAAAGGAAAAAGAAAAAAGAAAACACCCACCCACAAGAAAAGAGGAGCATTGTCCTTAATGGTCGAGGTAGAGTGTAGGGGAAAGAAGAAGAAATCATGGAGAAGAAGGGGAAAGATTTGCATAGGCTCGATTAAAGTCGCGAGTTTGACTTTGGACAAGAATTAAACATCAGAGGGAAAATGACTAGAGGGACAAGATTTAAATGCTCACTCTGATTAGAGGGACAAGATTAGAGAGAAAAGAGTGTGCAAATCTGTGAAAGTCAAAGGATTGACTTAAATGCTCACTGATTTGTATGGGTTGCGTATACACATAAAAGACACCGGATAATCTATGTGTACTTATTATAAAAAATATGTTACGTTACCCATAGCTGAGAATTAAACATAGGGTGGAGAAAGAATGATCGGTGATGTCCGGTTTGACATTCAAAATACCGAACCGAGAAAGTAATAAAAATAGCACATGAGAAGCATTTAACGAGATAAAGATAAAATTACTCATCATTTCTGAAGTTAATAATTATCTCGATCTTTCCAAACACATATCTCAAGGCCCTTCACTCACTGCCTTTTTCTGTCAATCTTGACTTTTCATTCCCGTCTGCAGATTGACCGAACTTCACAAACAAAAACTTCAATAACACGGTTAAACAAAATAAAATATGAGATGACGAAAATGAAAAAAACTGGGATAAAGACATAGACTAGTAAATCAAAAAGTAAGTCGGTGTTAGGTTAGTCGTCTCCCCGACAATGACGCCAAAAAACTTGATGTGGTTTTAAATTTATACCATGAGTGTATAGGTTATGTAGCATACGAGTCGATCACGGAAAGGTGACGGTCTAAACACGAACCACTAAATGATTATGACCTAGTTATGCGAATTAGATGATTTGATTTGGTTATTAAACTAATTGGACATAAAATAAAGGAGATTAAGGGAGGAAGGAATTAATAGTAAAAATGAAACAAAATAAATGACGACTACAACTAAAGGACACATTTGATGTAAACAAACAAGAAATAAGAATGATTAAAAGACAAAACTCAAGAACAATTCATTTAGTAATAGTATTCGAACAAAACACGGGATTAATCAAATAAGCTAAGAAGAATAGGGAAGAAGATACTCAATAATGTATTAAAACCGAATGTAATCAATGTCTAATGGAGTAAGCTTCAAGCTCAAGAGTCTTCTTCCCCAAACTATGAAGAAATCGATCTGTGACTTGAGAGAAACCAAAAATCATATGCTAAGGGAATGATGTCGGCCCTTCTAAAAACCCTAAAAAAATAGGCAAGCCCAATGTACCAAAAATCCCTTCAAAAGTCGGCTACCAGGCGTCGTTCACGACCGTGAAGAAACCCTTTCACGAACGTGAAAGCAAACAAAAAGTTCTTGAGTTTTTCAGACATGGTTCACTAGCGTGAAAAGATGGGTTCCATGCCCGTGAAAGAAAACAAAATGTTTTCATCATTTCTTAGAGGGTTTTTTTCGCGACCCTGAAGGCTAACCTTCACACCCACGAAGTATGGCAGAATCTTCGGTCTTCAAATTTTCGACTTTTTGCTCTAAGTCTTCATAATCACCGAAACCAATTTCCTCTTTCTTCACTTCCTTCTTAGCATCACTCCTTGATCCCTATGATTTGCCCACCATATTGCCTTCAATACCGTATATAATCTGTAGAAAATGTACGAAAAACGTAAAAATTGTTCCAAAAACCATTCCAATCATGATTTAGGGAAAGAAAGGAAAAGAACAATAACAATACATGAAAGAACTAAATTAAAGACTAAAAATGCATCCCAATCGGCTAAAGAACGAGGACCTGCCCTCACTCAGTTCACCAAAAGAAGCAATTAAAATAAACAAAGTTAGGTGCATAAAATGCACTTAACAACTACCTATTCTCCGAAGAGTTATCTCTTATCTTAGTCAAAGTATATATATATATATATATGATATGTTTGAACTTTCAAAATTGTCAGACAACAAGTAAGGTGACACTCGATTTGAGATCAATGCCCATTATTCTTCGATGGATGGTATTCCCTTGTCAAATTCTAGCCTTTATCAGTATTCACTTGTTAGAACCTATCCTTTATCGTAATATTAATTGTATAAAGTTTGGTACATCTCATAGAACTAGTACACCGCTCAGATAGTTGGCATGTTGTTTATGTGGTTCGTCAATTTATTACTTTTCCTAATACAGTTTTTGGTTGTTGTTTTCCGTATTCTCAATTATCTTTAAGGCACTCATTTCCGGAGTCTCATTCTTTTCCTCTACATCATCTTTAGAGTTGTGAGCTTACCATGATACTTATTGGGACGACGATCTTACAGGTCATAATTCAACTACTTGGTTCTGCATCGATCTTTCTTGATGCTTCTCTTATTTCTTGGAAAAGTAAGAAAAAAGTCTCGGTCTTCTACAGAGGCTGAGTATCGTGCCACGATATTTATAACTTGTGAGTTCGTTTGGTTACGTTGGTTGCTTGCATATATGGGCATCAGTGTTTGGAGAGCCTAATCCCTTACATTGTGGTAATAAATTGTAATTTAGATTGTCTACAATTTGTTTTCCCAAAGAGAATCAAGCATTTTGAGATAGAGTGTCACTTCAAGCACCAGTATTTACATCTTGGAACAATCTCATTGACTTTTGTTCTTTTTTATCTACAGATCATTGATAAGGTCACCAAGGCACATTCCGCTTCACACTTTTACTTTTTGTCAGACAAAGTCTCAATGCTTATCATTGTCACATGGCGACTTTGTATTGTGATGTAAGCATATATTCAAGGGCGCATTGATGGTTCGGAAATAGGGGTCAAGGGATCCCAACTAAGCCTTGCCATGAAGGGTAAAAGAATTTTTTTAAAAGATATTATCCAAATTATCTTAACTGGGCCCCAAACTTGGACCTAACTATTGACTTTTTTTATTAGTTTAGACTCTTTTTTTTGTTCAACCCAACTTACACTTTACTACCTGGTTCCAGGAGAAATCGAGAGCCAAAACCCTTAAAACCAAAAGCTGAGATTAGTTTAATATAGAAATCGAGAGCCAGACCGAGAACGAGACAAAAATCACCATTCGCCAAATCAGCGGGTACTGTCGTACTGAGGTCTGAGTACAAACAGAGAAGTCGAGTCTTCAAGAGCGAGAAATCGAAAAATAAATCAAGATCAAGTATACGAGATTACGAGAACTTTGCTGTGAAGTTCTGTGCGATTTTGACTTTGATTTCTGATTTATGTGGTTGTGAACGGTAAAACCCTAAATCACTTGCTTTTAATTTTTAGCTTCAGTTTTTAGTGTAGAAACTGGTTTTTATTTTTTATTTTTAGCTTTTTCTTTTTTTGTATGATGATTATATATTACGGATAAATGAATAAATGATAATGTGATATGATTTCACTACTAGAAAATTGAGTATTTTCAACAAAAATTTTCAACGGAAAATGTCGTTGAAAAATTTCTATGAATTTTAAAGGGATTATTGACAAAACATAAATTTTCAACGAATTTTCAACGAATTTCCGTTGAAAATTTCTCACAAAATGCATTTTCAACCAAAAACTTTTTGACGAGACATTCCGTTGAAATTTTTTTGGTTGAAAATGCATATATGTTTGTGAGAGATTTTCAACGGAAATTCGTTGAAAATTCGTAGAAAATTAATAATCCTCTAAAATTCGTAGAAAATTTTCAACGACATTTTCCGTTGAAAATACTCAATTTTCTAGTAGTGTTTCTTATATATTTGGATGATGATGTGATATTGTGATATATTATTGATTTCTGTTTTCTTTTTGGATAATGATTATATATTTGGATGATGAATTTTTGCATTTTTCTGATTTTATTTTGCTATTGTTATTTCTGGTTAAAATGAAAAAGTTCTTTAAAAGAAAAAAGCAACAACACCCGAATCTAGCTCCGCTCCTTCAAATGCCGTAGGGCACAGTTGTAAGAGGTAATTTTCTTATTCTTTTTAATGTAATTGTATCTTTTAATTAATTGTTATTTCATTTTATATTTTATGACCCCTACTATATTTTTTTTTGGATCCGCCATTGCATATATTAATATTTTGTTATATTTAATTAGTCAATAGGGGTAATTTAGTCTTTCTCTTTATTCGTTTACTCTATCTTGTTATTTTAATCAATCAATGAAACCTAACCAACATTTTCTTCAAAATCTTCATAAATAATCCCTCAAAAGCACTGTTCTAAATAACTCGTTATGGCCTCGTTATGGCGCGTTATGGCGTCAAGGCTTGGGGTCGCCGCCGCGTTAACCCCTATTGCTCCACTCTAAGGCTTGGCTTGCATTGTAACACGTTATGGCTCGTTACGACACGTTATGGCACGTTACGACGCGTTATTTTATAAGGTGTGGGGTTACTTTAATCTATAATGTGCACGATAAATGATTATTATGTACAAGACCTAGGACTTAAATAAACATAAAAAATATTAAAAACTAAAACCTTAAATAGGTAAATGCTTAATGACATTTTCGTACACGAACGTCAAACACAGTCTTTGAATATAGGAAAAAATAGTGAGTAGAGATTCAAGATATTTAATCCCGAATTTGCAATCTTGATATAATTTTCTATAAACTCTATATGTTTGATATTAGTGGTTTTTCATTCTTTTTTAATTTTATTATTTTATACGAATTTAGTATGTTCTAAAGTATTCAAAACGCTAACAATACAAGGATGGGTAAGTGTCTATGTGTGTGTGTGTGTGTGTATGTCGCCTTAGGGCACGTCTTGAAAAACGCCATGGCCTCGCCGTAACTCCTAAGGCTTGAGGCTTGACCTTACCGCCACGTCACGCCTTACGCCATTTAGAACCTTGCTCAAAAGTGACCGTTCTCCTCAACATCTCGAAACTATTGCACTTGTTTTTGTCCTTGTAGATATGATATTTGACTTAACATTATATTACGTGATTAGAATGTTGCATAGTTACATTAATATTTGCACCACTACTATTTCGCACATAAGATGATTGGTATCAATGCATTATTAATTGGATAATAATATTTTGTCTTAAAATCTCACGTTTTATTTTTGTCCAGTAATTACATGAATAGACTGTAATGGATAACAATCCTCACCTACAGCAAAATCATATCAAGAATTGAATGTACAGATTCTGTTTTTAGTTTTGGTAAATATCCTATAGTTATTATTTTATTCTCTAACCTTATTTGTAAATATTGTAATATGTTGTTCCTTCCTTCTATAGTTGTTGTACTTTGTATATTTATATACCATACCAATCAATAAAGAAATTATCTTCTCCTTGTATACTCATTTGGTATCAGAGCTTCCCGATCCACTCCATTTCCTTTTTTTTTACTTTCATTCACTACTTTCATCATGTCTAGTAATGGTGATCAATATGTCATTCCTAATTCTCACGAGCCAACCAAACCCTTACTGTCATTTCCTTCAACAACTCTATCAAGCTTACAGCCACAAATTACCTTTCCTGAAAAACACAAGTTGAGGCTATCTTTATTGGTTTCAACTTGTACAAATTCATTGACGGCACTAACACTTGTCCTCCCTCTACTATTACCGTTGACTCAAAAAACAGTCACCAACCCTTCTTACTCCACTTGGGTCCGTCCAGACAAACTCATATTTGGGGCTCTTGTCGTAACTCTTACTCCTACCCTCGTTCCTTTCATCTCTCAAGCAAACACATCCCATGCCGCCTGGAAAATTCTTGCTTCTACCTATGCTAATCCATCAAGGGTTCACATAAATCAACTCAAGGACCGTCGTAGCCATATAACCAAGACTTCCTCCCAATCTATCACTGACTATATGCAAGCTATAAAGGCTTGCACCATTAGATTCTGAAGACATCATTGACAAGGTTCTAAAGGGATTGGATTATGATGTTTTCAAACCCGTCATCGATGTCGTAAATGCTCGTGATACTCCTATTCTCTTTGAGGAACTCCATGAGAAGCTCATTAATCTTGAACTCGTTCTAAAAAATCAACAAACTTCTGTCCCCTCTACTTTTCCAGCAACTGTTCATGCCACTCACACACGATCCTCCAACCAAAATCGTTCTCTACATGATGGCTTACTTCCTACTCCCCAATCTGGTCCATCTTCTCGTCAATCCCGTAAATATGAAGGCACTTGTGAACAGTGTCGTACTAAGGGTTACTATGCATCTCAATGTCCCATCTTTAAACAACTTTACCCTAATATTGTTTTCCCTTCCGGTCAAAATCTTGCTCCGACCACGCGCTTCAACCGGCAGCCCCGTGTTGGCCAAAACAGGCAACAAAATCCCCAAGCACAAGCTACCACTACGACCACTTTTGCTCCATCGTCCACCTGGCTCTTGGATAGTGGAGCATCACATCATGTTACAAATGACTTGAACAATCTTGCTCTTCATGCCCCTTATGATGGTGCGGAAGAATTGGTTATTGGCGATGGCTCTTCTCTTCCTATCTCTCACACTGGTTCCTTCACATTCCCTGCTCCTTCTTCAACTTTTCATTTTTCTAATGTTTTATATGTGCCGTCTATGTCTCGAAATATTATTTCTATCTATAAATTTTGTCTAGATAACAATGCTTTCATTGAATTCTTACCCTCTTGTTTTCGTGTTAAGGAGCTTTCTACGGGGAAAATTCTCCTTCGGGGTCCAACTAAACATGGAGTCTATGAGTCCTAAACACATGAATGGTTCAGAGTCAGACCACGCCTTATGCGGCCGGGCGAATTTAAGTTCTCTTCCGGTCAACTGTCCACCCAGTCAAGTGCAAAAAAACACAGTAGAATCACGATGTCCTTCTTCTCCAACCGCCTACCATGCAATAACAAAATCGGTGTATGATTGGCACCACCGTCTTGGCCACCCTTCCACATCCGTTATTCATACTTTATCTACTGCTTTTTCTTTACAATTTCCTACCATCTCTACTTTGCCATGTAATTCATGCAATATTAATAAAAGTCATACGCTTCCGTTTCTTACTTCAACCCTCACTTCGAATGCTCCTCTTGAATTAATATTTTCTGATGTTTGGACCTCTCCTGTTTTATCCTATGATAATTACAAATACTATGTCATATTTGTGGACCATTATACCAAATATATTTGGTTTTATTCATTGAAACAAAAATCAGACACTTACCAAACTTTCCTCCGTTTTTCGTGCTATAATCGAAAAAAATTTCAATCAAAAAATTATACAATTTTTTTTCGATAATGGTGGTGAGTACCTAAAACTTACTCCCCATCTCTCTACCAGTGGATTTCTCACTTAACCTCTCCACCTCATACTCCGGAACACAATGGATATGCCGAACGTCGACGTCGCCATATAGTTGAAACTGGTCTTACTCTTCTTTCTTATGCCAACATGCCTACCACTCATTAGTCTCTTGCTCTTACTACACCATATATCTCACTTAACCTCTCCACCTCATACTCCGGAACATAATGGATATGCCGAACGTCGACATCGCCATATAGTTGAAACTGTTCTTACTCTTCTTTCTTATGCCAACATGCCTACCATTCATTGGTCTCTTGCTTTTACTACACCATATATCTCATCAATAGGCTCCCAACTCCAACCTTACATAATCAATCTCCCTATCTTAAACTCTTCCTTAAGCCACTAAACTACACGAAACTACGGAGTGTTGGATGCCTTTGTTATCCTTGGCTTCGACGCTACACTCAACACAAACTTGAACCCCGATCAAAAGCTTGTATCTTTGTAGGATACTTGGCAACTCAAAGTGCTTATCATTGCCTTGATCCTACAACCAATAAAATATATACATCTCGCCATGTAAAATTTATCGAAAATAACTTTCCCTTCATGGCATTAATAAATTCCACGTCTTCGTCACAACTTATCAAACTTGATGATTGGTGTCAACTTCCCTTGCCCATTATGCAACCTACCCATCCCGTATCTCCTATCAATCCCACTCATACATCATCTTCATCATCTTTTCCTTATTCATCTCCGGATAATGTCGTGTCCAGCTCTCCGGCTTCACCCGTATTACCAACCAACAACACCTCATCCCCCTCACCGGACACCATCTCACCTACTCTCTCCTCATCAGAAAATCTGCCTCTAACCAGCAGCTCTTCCCCTTCCTCTCCAACTACTATATCAACCGCCTCCACTCACTCAAATCCACATGCTCCTTCCCCACAGCCCACTCGAAATCTGGTGACTCGGCTTCAAAACAATATTAGAAAACCCAATCCAAAATATAATCTTCATCTTGTGCTCTCTTCTCAACATAGTGAGCCACGTTCCATTTCTCAAGCTCTAAAACATCCTCAATGGCATCAAGCCATGATTAAAGAATTCACTACTCTTACACGAAATAATACATGGCGTCTCGTCCCTCCTCACCCTTCTCAAAATGTGGTTGAATGTAAATGGGTTCATAGGGTCAAATACAATGCAGATGGCTATGTTGAACGTTTAAAATCTCGAGTGGTTGCCAAAGGCTTTCATCAACGACCAGGAATTGACTATTCCGATACCTTCAATCCAGTCATTAAACCCACTACTCTTCGCCTTATTCTATCACTTGCTTTGTCCCATGGCTGATCCTTACAGCAACTTGACATTAATAATGCCTTCTTACACGACACTCTTACGGAAGATGTTTATATGGCTCAACCACCCGGTTTCATTAACCCAAATTATCCCAATCATGTGTTCAAGCTTGAAAAGGCCATTTATGGCCTAAAACAAGCCCCCCATGCATGGTACAATAAACTCAAGGGCTTTCTCATAAAATTTGGGTTCACCCATTCCATCTCCGATCCCTCTCTCTTTCTTTACAAAAAATGGCCCAATCACCTTCTATCTTCTAGTATATGTTGTCGTCACTGGTCCATCTCTCCCGCATTTAAATAAATTCATATCAACTATATCGGAACGGTTGTCTGTTAAGGATCTTGGTCCTCTATCCTACTTTCTTGGCGTTGAAGTTGTACCCACACCCGGTGGTTTGTTTCTAATCAAACCAAATGCATCTCTGACCTACTCACTAGGTCAAACATGATCAGAGCAAACCCTGTTAGTACTCCTATGACGCTTAACCCTTCCCTCACTCTCACCGGTGGCACACCCCTTTCTTCCCCAACTAAATATCGGGCACTAGTCAGTGCCCTTCAATATATATCTCTTACAAGACCTGATCATTGGCATGCTCTTAGACGTCTACTTTGCTACTTAAACGACACCGCTCATCATGGTCTTATGTTTCATTATGATTCTCTTATGCAACTCCACACTTTCACTGATGCAGATTACGCAGGTGACAAAGATCAATATATATCCATGACGAGTTACATTGTTTACCTTGGTCGTAACCCTATATCATGGAGTGCTAAGAAACAACGAGCCTTGGCTAGATCGTCTACCGAAGTTGAGTTTCGGACTATTGCGGATACTACGGCTGAAGTCATGTGGCTAAAGTCCTTGCTGACTGAACTTGGTTATTCTTCAGCAGAAACTCCAACAATTTATTCTGATAATTTAGGTGCCACGAGCTATTCGACCAACCCTGTTTTTCACTCACGCATGAAGCACCTGGCCTTGGCCTTTCACTTTGTACGAGAGCAAGTTAATTTAAGAACAATTCGCGTCTCTCATATCTCCGGTAACGATCAACTAGCGGATGTTCTTACCAAGCCATTGCTTGCATCTCTGTTTCATCTTCTGCTTTCCAAGATCGGACTTGTTCCTCGATCGCCCGTCTTGCGGGGGTGTGTAAAGGGGATAACAATCCTCACCTACAGCAAAATTATATCAAGAATTGAAGGTACATATTCTGTTTTTAGTTTTGGTAAATATCGTATAGTTATTATTTTATTGATTTATTCTATAACCTTATTTGTAAATATTATAATTTGTTCCTTCCTTATATAACTTGTGTACTTTGTATATTTAAATACCGTACCAATTAATAAAGAAATTATCTTCTCCTTGTATACTCATAAAGACATAATCTTTGAGAAAATGTGAACATAAATTAAATTTAAAATAAATAAAAATATGATTTTTTTTAATTTCATTGTGTCAAGAATGATACATGGAATTTTGAGACATATTTATTCCACATCATTAAGTGATTGCTGGCAATCCAATTAATCGTAATCAAGTTAGTCATTTTGTTAATAAATCATAAGTAATTTTATCTTTATTACCTTTGTCTTTTTTAAGTTCTGCCGGGTACTCCTCCCGCTTCCTCATTTGCGCTCATCAAGCCAACTTTGCTCTATGAATATGAGCTAAATATGTAACTATGTGGCCGACCAATTATGGGATTTTATACTTCCTCGGTTTTAAAATAGATGTCTAAAATTAAAAAGGTATGTTGCTTTAAAAATGTATAATTATTATATTTTTTTAATTAATAAAAGAACAATTTTAACCTTTGATTACTACAAAGAGAAAAAAATATTCTCGATCTCATAATTAAGATTAGCATGGAAAATAGACATTTCATTTTGATTAAATTGTAAACGCTTATTTTGAAACATAATAGAAAAATAATGCAAAACACATAATCTTAAGACATAGGAAGTATACGTGTATTTTAATTTCTAGAATTGATTTCTAAAACTGCTCATGTAAGTTTATCAAAAAAAAAAAAACCCAAAACCAAATCATTCAAGAAAGTTTAGGGTCCTTGAGTAAACATAAAAAGATGAATATCCAATCTACATGTTCATCCTCCTTGAGAAAAATGTTGCACAAATCGCTAAAGATATCTCGTGATTTAATTTAAGAGAGTAGAATATCATTATAATTAAATCTGGTTTATAGGACATTTATAGTGTTTAAGCGTTCTAATAAAATGTTTTTATAGAACTTAAGTTTATAGGATTAAAGAATAAAGTGTTTTATCTAAAAGTGTCACTATTAGAAAAATCGAGCATTACCTACAGAAAAAAACCCGTCGCTAATTTCCGACGGATCCGACTTAAAAAAATAAAACGATAGTAATCCGTCGGTAATTTTCGACGGTTTTTTGTAATTAAAAAAATCAAAAATTAAAATTAAAAATTTTGTAGGAAATTTGTCGAAAATTAGGGTATGTTATTTAATATACCGAGTTCTCTTTCATGCCCATCATTCTTCAGAATCTCTGAGAATCTTATTTTTACATGCAAATTAATAAGCTTTTCAATTTGTTTTTTTGTTCTCGTAAGAGGAAAAAAGGTAGATATTTGTATACGAATGTCAAGAAGTCTAATCTTGTATCATTTTTTAAAGCATTGAATCTGTATTTTTCGTGTTCTTTCCCGTCTTCCCCTTTAATGCGGTTTATTGGATCTCTTGCAAGAACAAAAGGGTAATGTTGTAGATGTGAAAGTCAGTTGATCGACAAGGAAATACGATCTTAATATCATACATAAGTTCTATTGGATCTTTTATTTGTTATAAAAAAACAAGCATCTTTCCTCTTTTCTTTAACATCTGATTCAATTTACCATCTTCGTGTTCTATTTGCTTTTTGCCTAATCCATATTTGTTCGTGCTAATCTATAGGTAGATTATCTGCTGATTTCAGAAGACGCACGGTCTGATTATTTTGCTTGGAGTTGTACGTACAGTAATAACATGGAATTGTTTTGTGAAGAATTATTTAGCAATTAATATTCATTCTAAAGAGGTATGTTTATTAATATTCATATTGTATGAGAGACTCACATAAGTATGAATGTCATTGGTTGTAGAACATCATTGGTTTTTATTGATTGAATGTAATTTTAGAAAATTGATATATACGATGTCTACTAAAGAACATAAAATTAGTTTTTTTTAATATATTTTTTTGAAAAAAAAACTACATTATCGATGGAAAATCTGTTGGTAACATAAAACATATATTTTTTCTTTTTTATTAATTTCAGTCGGAAATCTGTCGATAAAGAGTCTGTCGTAAATCCGTTAGTAAGCGATCTGTCGGAAGTCCGTCGGTGAATCCGTCGGAAAGTAAGTCCATCGGAAATCTGTCGGTGATCCATCAGTGAAGCCTTTACCTACAAGCCACTTTCCGGCGGCCTTTTCACCAACGAATCCGGCCTTTACTGACGGATTTTTTTGTCGGTAATGATATTTTCTCTTGTAGTGACATGTTACAATAAGTTTATATGACGGTTTTAAGCGCCGTATAATTTTTAGGACTTCTATAAATACATTGTCGTATTAGTTATTTTTATAGGATAATTTTGAGAATTGTTCTATAAAACATATTTTTATAGGACAAGACAAATTTTCAAATAGTGTCGTAAATAGTTAATACGACATTTTATTTTAAAAGCGTCCTAAGAAACTTGTTAAAACGCCTAAATACGTCCTATAAACTTATTGTAACACTTTTAGATGAAACAATTTCTCAAACAACGTTCTATAAAATAGAAAATACCACACTTTTTTTAAAAATGTTCTGAAAATCTTACGACGCCCAAGGACGTCATATAAACATATTGTCACATTTTTTTATTTATTAGTCATATAAACTAAGTCTTATAATACACTTTATTAGAATACTTAAACACTTTAGGGGTCCTATAATTTTTGTTGTAGTGTCTATTGATTAGATTACATTAATCATCTGATCCAGAAGTTAAAGTAGATTTGCTACCAACCTTCCTTCGCACCAAGGATCTTCCATTGGAAAGCAACAACACAACTTCAGACATGGTTGGTCTCAAGGCAACAGGTGATTGGGTGCATGTCAAACCAATTTCAATGATCTTCTTGACGTGTTCTTCTTCACATTCTTCCAAATCTAGAGTCTCATCAATGAGCTTCAGATGCATGTTGTTCTCATACAACTTCCATGCCTGTTTAAAATGTCATAACAAAGAAGAAAAGTAATTAATTATACACCAATTTAATTACCGGATTGTGTCATTGCTTCTTATAAAGAAGTTTTTACGGTTGTACATATATATCTCACATCTTCAAGGAGGTAATACATGTCGGGTCGTTGAGAGTTCATATCAGTACACCTTCGACCACTAATGATTTCAAGGGTCACGATGCCAAAGCTGTAAGTATCTACTTTCTCCGATAAGTGTCCATGGGTTGCATATTCTGGTGCAGTATAGCCTCTACAATTGCATGTATGTAATTATATTATGATAAATTTTAGAATTTGAATCCAACAAACACTACAACAAAATCGGGTTAATAGGACGCCCAAAAATGTTAAGTGTCCTAATAGAACGTTTTATAAGGCTTAATTTTTGGAACCAGAAAGTAAATATCCTATCTAAAGGAGTTGTAATAAGTTTATATGACACTTTTGGATTTCACTTTTAACACAAAGCGTCCCATTAGCAAGTTTATATGATACACTTTGAAAAAGTGTCCTATAAAAAGATGAGTTTATAGGACGCTTTCTCAAAAGTGTCCTATAAAATTTGTTAATGCAACGCTTTGTATTAAAAGTGTCATAAAAAACTTGTTAAGAAGTCCAAGAGTGTCCTATCAACTTACTACAACTCCTTTAGATAGGACGCTTTATATTTTGGTACTAAAATTTATGTCCTATAAAACGGTCTATTAAGACGCTTAGAAATTGATGGTATCCTATAAATTCAATTTCGTTGTAGCGAAAACGAAGAATGAAGAAAATAAATGTGAACCAAATTAACTTACAATGTCCCAGCAAACTTAGTGCTAACATGGGATTGATCTTCTAGTTGAAACCTTGCCAATCCAAAATCTGCAATTTTTGGTTGGAAATCATCATCAAGGAGAATGTTTGCTGATTTTATATCCCTATGAATGATTTTGACATGGAATTCGTGGTGTAGATGCGCAAGACCTCTAGCGATCCCGAATATCATATCGTATCGTTGTTTCCAATTTAAACTTCCCTTCTTTTCACCTATATATACATCATGAATTTATCTTCTAATTGAGCTTATGAAACATTATGTTTGCAACATAAATAATCAAGAATTGATCATCACTGAATTCTAGTCAACAATCAACTTACCCCATAAGAATTTATCAAGGCTACCTTTCGACATGTATTCGAGGACCAGAAGGAGCTCAGGTCCCTCACTGGACCATCCAAGAACACGAACAAGATTACGATGACGAACACTACTCATCATCTTAACTTCATTATCAAATTCTATTCTTGCTCTACCATCCCGTACTAAAAGTTTTTTCACCGCCACAACATGGTTCTCGTCGATAATTGCCTATTAAATGATACAAGACTTTAAAAGATATAAACCCTTCATCCAAAATTAGAAAAATAGACATAATTTCCAAATTAGAAAAACTTTTAAAAAGTTGAATGTAAATCTTATTGAATATTTTTACTTTTACTTCTTTGTATTCAAGAAATTCACTACTAAACGAAAGACTTTTACCTAGTGATTCCTCACAAAACCATCACAGAAGTTCGTGGGTAAATTGATGTTAGATAATTCAAATCGGTAACAGATTACCCAGGGATTCTCCGGGTAATCCAACATCATATTTTACTGAACCATTGATATTTTGTAGATGATCCGTGGGTAATCACCGACAGAAATTTCCGTGGGTAATTTTTATAAGTAAAAGTCATTTATTTTGTAGTGATTATAGCAAATTTGTTGGAAATGCTCTAATTGTTAGAATCCTTGAAATGCAACTTAATATCTCCATAATGTTCATGCATTGAATCATTGTGGAAGTTCCATACTGTTACCTTGTATACTTCACCGAAACCTCCTTTCCCTACTCTGTATTCTTCACTGAAGTTACCGGTTGCATGTTGTATATCTTTATAGCTATAATTTACAGCTTCGTGTGTCTCTGATGCATCGATTTGTATATATCACATGGCAGACATACAAGCAATTAGATGTTATTGCCATACACATAAGTTAATGGATTAAAACATTAGTAAAGTGTTCACCTTGTCCATGAGATTTGGACCTTTTCCGTAGTATATACCATAATAACATAACAAGGATAAGCAAGAAAACGCCTATACATACAGTTACAGCAGCCAGTATGCCTACCTTCCTTGAACTCTCTGCAACATACAAAGTTGAAGTTGAAGTAAAAAATTTGGTTGTAAGCATTTGAAGTCATTGTACTTGACTCTTTGTGTTTAAACAACAAGCTTATTTGGTAAAATCGTAAAACTAATGCTCGAGTTAGTTGAAAGATGAAAATGCAACATTTACAAACTTGGGTTTATAACACAAAATTTGTGGCAAGTGTCCTATCCTAATAAACTGTTCTAGAAAACATAATTATACAGTACTAATTAAACGAGTTTGTGTCCTATGTAAAACATTGCAATTAGTTTATTGGACGCTTCAGGATATTTTTTATTAACTCTTTTATATGACATTATCTAAAAAAGTGTCTTATAGAAAGACATTTCTTAAAAATTTGTGAAAACGCTAGAAAGAAAACGTTATATAAACTTATTGCAAAACATTTATCTGTAAACTTATCCTATAAAATAGTCTGGGAGCACTTCAACGATTCTGTTGTTTGTATAGAAACAAAGTACTAAGTAAGATGCTACAAATAAAAATGGGAAAAACGTGGAGATATATTTTCTAGAAATATTCAGGAAATTAAACAAATCCAAGACCTTACCTTCTTTTAGAAGTGGTATAATGTTGGTTGTTTGGTTTTCTTTAAAAAATGGTGTGTCAGAATATCTCATAAAACACCCCAAGTCAATAGCTTTTCCTTCAGTATGGGGGAGACAACCATATAAATTGTTATATGCTCTATTCAAACAGCTTTGACAAATTCTCTGTGTTGTGTTTTCAACGCATTGTGCAATGGCATACAATGTCGCATTCCCACTTGAGCTTTTTCTTACTGATGAGACGTAAAAATCAGATGTTCTTGGAGTTGCAACTCGAATATCTGACAAAAACTCTTCCACAAATTTGTTAAATGTTGTTGGTTCAGATGATGATTGTTCACTACAAACTCCAACAGCAGTCTGCCCTACATCCTCTATGATCGTGGGATCATCATAATAATCTCCATAGTTCTGATACCTAAACAAGAGAGAAAGAGATCATAATGGTTTTTATGCAAACTTTAGTACCATTTATACTGTCAATCTTCGTAAGAACGATCACATGTATATTGTTTGAGGAAATATTTATATATATATAGGGGCAGGTTGATACGAGAACTCTAACCATTTACAAGAATACGAGAAACTTTTTTCATTTACAAAATCATATGTAAATATATAGGGCATGTTCAAATGCGAACTCAAATTTGGTTGTTAACGTGAGAACAAAGGAGAGCGCGGAACGTGTCACATATTCAGACGGGATGATGTGTTATTCACTCTGAATGGATGGATGTTATTCTTACTAAATAATGTATGAACTTCTCGTTATCCATAACGAATGCCCTTCATTATAATAGGATGACACATGTCGCTCTCCCTTGTCCTCATGTTCGCAACCAAATTTGAGTTCGCATTTGAACTTTATTTTTTTTTATCTCTCTCTCTCTATCTACTAATATATATATATATATATATATGGAGGAGGGATCATACGAGAACCACCCATTTTTAAAGAGACAAAAGAACAATTTGTGGACCACATATAATGTGGGTCCCACATAATATTAAATCATTTCTAATTTAATATTAAATCATATTAAATCAGAAATGATTTAATATTATGTGGGACCCACATCATATGTGGTCCACAAGATGTTCCTTTATTTCTTTAAATTTACCAAGTTCTCATTTGAACCTTCCTCTCTTTCTCTCTCTCTCTCTCTATATATATATATATATATGTGGGAGGGTTCAAATGAGAATACCCCAATTTAAAGAAACAAAGTTCTCATTTGAATCTCTTCCTATATATATGTATATAGAGGATCAGGTTCAAAGAAAAACGCCAAAAAAAAAAAATGAATAACACCCTGCGAGCCCTCCATCCGGACGTTATGCACAAATGCATACTCGTAATTTGTAACATGCATTTGTGCATATGCACTAATGCATATATATATGCACAGGTCCATAGAAAAAAACAACTTCAGTTGCTTGTATGCATTTGTGTATACCGTCGAGATGGAGAGCAACAGAGTGTTTTTCAGTTTTTTTTGAGGTTTTACTCTGAACCTGACCCTATATATATATATATATATATATATATATATATATATAGGCTCGAGGCATTTTATTTTCCTTGGATAATCGGCTGGTACTAGTATGACTTCAAATTATTGTGAACAATCTAGTTCATTTGTGAGTTTCAACGATAGCAGACAGATCTGAAGAGTCTGATTGATAAACGGACCTAATAAGCAAATTAAAGAAGCATCAAAACTGACCTGAGAAAACAATCATCAAGAATAGCATAAGCACCATTGCCAGAAGTGCAACGGGCCAGTGATGACACCCCCATATCGATACAAGCTATACACCGGCCCGTTGGAAGGTACTGCCTGCACTGGGCAGTACCAAATACTGAATCTGCATGCCCTAAATTTTGCGCTCTCGCAAAATGCACACCTTCAGTGGATAATTGTCTTCTAAGTGCAGCAAACGTGGAGTTGAGATTCCGGAAAAAATCCAATGGAGACATGACATCAACACGATCGCAGAATGATCTAATCATGGTGTTTGTGTTGTTGTTCGACTGTGAATGGCTTGGCTTCACAATAGTTAATAGAAACACCATGGTGGCCGTCAGCCACCTGCATGACAACCGGTGGCGACTTGTTGACATTGCTTAGGATCGAGCACCACAAAAGAAAGAGAGAAAATTAAAAGGATGGTCAACTTTTGATGAACATGGCAGTTTTCTATATTACCCATCAACATGATAGAGTTGACCTTTTAAAGATTATGCAAAACAGATAACCAAAATATATAGAATAACAAAACGGTCTATGCCCGGAATTTATGTATTTAATGGGTGAAAAAGGTAATTAAAAAAATCTTTTCTTACCCCTTCCCATTTATATATAGACACACATATATATATATATATATATATATATAAAGGAAGGTTCAAATGAGAATTTTACATTTTTAAAGGGAGGTTCAAAATCATATACATATATATAGAGGGTGGTTCAAACGAAAATGTTAAGTATTTAAGAAAACAATAAAACTTTTTCATGTACAAAATCACATATTATTTTTTATTAACATGAAAAAATGGACACGGGCGACTTTTGCCGCGAGTTAAGTTGTGGAAAAAGTCGCGGCTAATCATATATGATTTTGTATATAAATCATATATGATTTTGTACATGAAAAAAGTTTTCTTGTTTTCTTAAATAGGTAGCGTTTTCGTTTGAATCTGTCATAATATTAATATATATATATATATATGTGTGTGGGGGTTTAATAAAATAAAAACCAAAAAAAGGTTAAAAACTTGAAAACTAATCTAAACCTTAAACTAAATTAATCCTACGGCTCTATTTTTGAAGGTCCTTTTTAATAAAAATGGGTATTATGGTAATTTTGACAGCAAATATTTATATTTTATAATTAATAATAATATATTTTCCTTTATTTCATTTTGGTAACAAGATTCACCATATGAAACATACATATTAATTTCACCATATGAAATACACAAATTACCGGATGGAACATACAAATTAATTTCACTGTATGAAATACACAGATTCACTTGATGTAACACACAAAATTCACCATAAACATACAAATTAATTTCAACATATGAAATATATTCAATTGGTGAAATACACAAAATTTACCATATGAAACATACAAATTAATTTCACCATATGAAACACGATTCACCATATGAAACACACAAATTCATCATATGAAACACATAATAATTCATTACAAAAACGTGTATTTACCTTATTTCACCTCATGAAATAAAACACTATTTTTACAAAAATGTTGTTTCAGCTTATGAAGCACGATTCACCATATGAAACATACAGATTCATCCTATGAAACACATAATAATTCATTACAAAAACGTGTATTTACCTTATTTCACCTCATGAAATAAAACACTATTTTTACAAAAATATTGTTTCACCTTATGAAACACGATTCACCATATGAAACACACAGATTCATGGAGCTCACAAAAAAAAGATAGAAGATGGCCGGAAACCATGGAGCTCGTCGGAAACCATGGATCTCGCCGGAAACCACCACCTGCACCACCGTCCTCCTCCCGTCGATCCACCAGATGAGTCCAACAATGAAGATTTTTTCGTTGGGGTACACGGTTTTCACCCAAGATGACGATTTCCAACAAAAATCGAATTAAGCACTGTAGTTCCAGATCCGGTCTCCGCCTTCGTTTGATCTTCTCTGACTACTTTGTTTTTCAGAGATTGTTTCATGTGGACTTTTGTTTTGAGTTCCTGCCATGGAAGGATTTAGGATATGTGAGATATGAATCTTATTGAAGAAGATTGAAAATGAAAAACTAAATTGATTTGAATTGTTATTTGGGGTCAATAATTTAATTTTAATTAAAATATCCTAAATACCCTTTTGATGCCTTACAAATTGACAAATCTATCCTTATGTTACCATTTTATTACAAATAAGTTTATATTTGTAATGACCTTTGATTTAATCTAATTTATGTATTAGATTAGTCCTCAAGTTTTTAACCTTTTTTGGTCTTTATAAGATTAATCATTTATATATATATATATATATATATATATATATATATATATAGGGGAGGGATCAAATGAGAACCACCCCTACTTAAAGGAACAAAAGAACAATAATGATTTAATATTATGTGGGACCCATATCATATGTGATCCACAATTGTCCCTTTGTTCCTTTAAAAATACAAAGTTCTCATTTGAACCTTCCTCTATATATATATGTATTCAAAGTTTAAATAAAAACTCAATTTTTATTGTGTACGTATAAGGACGAATCTCAGCCACTCCATCTATATTAATCCAACTCATTTTAAATAAAGTTTTAAATTAAAACTTTTAATGAAAATGACCAGGGTAAAGATGGAAGATAATTTAAACTCACGTTTGCTATATTTGACCTTTTATTTTCTTTTTCCATTAAATTTTTTTACCGCCTTAAATTTTAAAATAAATTGTCTTAAAAATCATAAAAATTTTAATCAAACAAATTACATTAAAAAACGAGAATTTCGTGCTATTCGATATGAAATTCATCCCGATATAGTTTTTTTGTTTTAACCATTTTTACGTGAAATTCTTATGTGTTATATTCATTACTTATGTACGTTTAAGTGTGTACAACACATCGACACCATAAGTTCGTAACTCGACATCCCGATAAAGTTCATCAAGCACTTTCATGTTATTTGTATGCCTAGCTTCGAGTCTTTCAATTTCGGATTTGAGATCAGAAACTTGATTTTGAGAACTCATCTTGAGAAAAAAAAATACTGGTTGCCTGATGAAGTGATCGTCGATCTGTGAGTTTTGAAGGGTTTCTATGGAATTTGGGAAATTTATCTTGATTGACAGGGTTCGACAACAATTTATGTCGAGTTGGATGGGCTCGACACGAATTTATGTTTAGTCTTAAAGGCTTGATAAAATTATATCTACTCTTAAAGGCTAGATAAAAATTTATGTCTAGTCTTAAGGTGCGATAAAAACTTATGTCTTGTCTTAAAGGCTTGATAAAATTTATGTCTAGTCTTAAAGGCTAGATAAAAATTTATGTCTACTCTTAAAGTTCGATAAAAATTTATGTCTAGTCTTAAAGACTAGATAAAAATTTATGTCTTGTCTTAAAGACTCGATAAAAATTTATGTCTTGTCTTAAAGGCTCGATAAAAATTTATGTCTAGTCTTAGAGACTCGACAAAAAATTATGTTTAGTCTTAAAGGCTAGATAAAAATTTATGTCTAGTCTTAAAGGCTAGATAAAAATTTATGTCTCGTCTTAAAGACTCGATAAAAATTTATGTCTAGTTATATGGAGGCGATTAGAAAAAATATCTACCCAAGAAGAATCAAGAAGTTCGAATGATCAGTTTTTTTACCGATTTCTGTCATGTCTTAAATTTGATAAATCGGAGAGCAAGAACGAAGACTTCTTGACAAAAAAGATCAAGTCTTTTTATGGAAGAGAAGAGGTAAGTTCTCGAGTCTCCAATTAGTTCAAATAAAGAAAAGATAATTACTAACTTTTATGGTGTGTACTTGAGAATCTCAAACCAGAAAAGTTGCAGGAGACAACAGTTCTTAAGTTTTCTTTTGTGAAAGAGAAACAAAAGTACCGCAGAATAAACGAAAGTAATTATAAAAATAGGGCTCGATAATACTGATAATAAAAACTTGCCGATTAGAAGTTTTTGAATGCTTGTCGATAAGAATTTTGGGTTTTTGAAGATAAGGAGACTTGTCGATCCAGGCTATTGAAGCTTGGATAGATAAGAATGAACAAAAGTAACACAAAAAAATAAATCGAGATTTGTATCTTGCTTTTTCGAACTCAATCAGAATTAAATCAAAACTCAGATCGTAAGACTCTGTTACCAATTGTGGATCTCAGTAACTCAGGTAACGGTGTATAAATCAGCAAAAACACGAAGAACAAGATGAAAACCTTCAATATGTCATATATCTATCTTGTAAAAAATATGTGTTAACATAGATATCTCTCTAATAAGCTCTCTAGAATGATATGAATTAATGATCTAGTTCTCTAATGCTAGCGTTAACCTTGTATTTATGTGATAGACATTTATCATAATAAGGAAACTAAGAGATAAGCTCAATATTCACTTACCATAATTACAATATACTAGTTTCCTAATATTAAACCTTACTAAATAATGACTTTGTTGACTTTTGCATTTTACCCTTTCATGTCTTCAATAGTTGTTATCTCGGATACAATAATTTCAGACCTAACACATTGGTATCTTTGAAGGCGGGCTCTGTATGAGACCGATTAGAGTTATCGATAATCAACTTTTGCCCAAATATATGTTAAGTTACTGTACGTTGATATTCATCATTTTACATGCTAAGGTTTGTTGATGTATGTTAATTAATTTCATTGTCTTCCATGTAAAAGATATGTTGAGATTTGTTAATATTGATTGTCTTTCACGTTAAGGTATGTTAATATTTATTATTCTTCATATGAAGACATGGTACAAAGTCTGGTAATATCACTACTCAAAATAACTCGTCGCACAACCGTCATGGTACAAAGCTTGTGTTTTACGCCATGTTAAGTCCGTGGCACGCCATGACCTAATGTGGAGTTTTCGTAATTCAATATTTGATTTTATTTACGTTTTTATTGTTTTATTTGCTAGTTGTTAATATATAGTCTAATTGAACTTGCTTATTACTATTGACTCATTAAGTAACATCACAAAACATATGTCACGCCTTGAAAACACCATAACGGTCATGGCTCCTCAGGATTGAGGCTTGGTCTCGCCACCACTCCTCACACCATTTAGAGCCTTGTTAATATACGTTAAAGTTTTCATGTTAATACGTTTCACGGTTGTGATGTATGTTTAGAGTTGTTAACATATATATATATATATATATATTATTTGGTTAAATATTTCAATGTTAACTTATATTACGACAGTCATTTTGAGGTAAATTAAGTCGTTTATGGGTGGTTAAGGTAAGTTTTCTCTGTATACGCCTACCAAATAGCCATCGAAGTTCCCTATAATAATATATATATGATTATGCGACTGCATTAATTAGGTTCGTCAGATCAAGCGGCACAAACCACCCAAGGTAAGGAGGTCATTTCTACTGTTTTCATCAAAAAATAATCCTATACGATCATTATTAAGGTGAGAAGGTAGAAGGCCGGAAAGGTTAAATGAAAGTTCATACGTGAATCATTGAAAATATCCAAAAAATTCATTTGAATATGTATATATGAACTATCATTAAAGATTGTTAATATGGGGTCACATATATATAAATTTATAAACGGATTTTTTTAATGATTAACATATAGACCATCTTCTTTTTTAATTTTTTCACGATATTTAATCTTCTTATTTAAACACATAATTACATGTGATACAAACAAGTTGTTTTGATTGGACATAGAGTGGACGACTTTTCCCAGGACCTTTGTCACGTTAACCAAGTCGCCCACATCCTTTTGATTTTTTTATCACATATGATTTTACTCTATAGTCAAATATGATATTAAAACTTCTCGTCTTCTCTTATGATTTTGCCTATATATATATAGGGGCGGGTTCAAATGAAAACTTAAATTTGGTTGTGAATGTGGAGACAAATGAGAGCGCGACAAGTGTCATATTCAGACTGAATAATGAAAGAAATATTCAGACTGAATATAATATTTATTCAGTCTGAATAAGCAGATTTCATACTGAATAAATACTATATTAAGTCTGAATAATCTACATTCAGACACGTGTCGCGCTCTCATTTATCCTCACGTTCACAACCAAATTTGAGTTCGAATTTGAACTTTCCTCTCTCTCTCTCTCTCTCTCTATATATATATATATATATATAATAATAATAATAATAATATAGAGTCAGGTTCATACAAAAATAGTACCAAAATATGAAAATTAGAATAACGGTCGAATCACGTGTGATTTTACACTAAAATCACGTATAAAATCACATGAGATTCACGCGATTTTGGTCATGTCCTAAGGCCGTGGTTCAAGTCGCCCGCACACTTTTTTGTTGACCGTTAAAGTAAAATGACATGTGATTTGGCCATCTTCTTATTTTTTTATTTAGGTATCATTTTCGTATGAACCTACCTCAATGTGTGTGTATATATATATAATTATACATATAGTCAGGTTCATACAAAAATTGTAATCAAATAAGGGATTACGAAAACGCTTGAATCACGTGTGATTTTACGCTAAAATCACCTGTAAAATCACATGTAATTCACTAAACTTTGCCCGCGACCTGAGGTCACGGACAAGGACGCACACACACATTTACATTGACTGTTAATGTAAAGTCATACTTGAGTTTACACATGATTTGGCCGCTTTCTTGTTATCTTATGTTGTTAATGTACTCATTTGAACCTTCCTATATATAGGGACTTAATAATTTGAAAACTCCAAAATTTGTGAGATCCGCGAGAAACTTCTATCTTAAGTCTTTATTTGAATTTATTTTTTCATTGAAATATAGTATTTAATATATTGATTACCATAACATATGTTTCATAATGTATTTGTTTCATATGAATAAGTTTCAATTAAAACTTTTTTGTATTGTATCTTTTGTTTCACAAACACGTCAAAATGGTTCACATTGTGGACCGAGAACATATGAATTAATCATATTGTGGAAAAAAATATGTTAATCAATATTCTAAATCCTAATCTTAGATGAAAACAAATCATATGAAATAGCACTTGATGCACTAATTCTCAAGTTTATCACAATTTAATGAGTTCTCAAAAGAAAGTCCCCCTATGTATGTATATAGGAGGGATCAAATGCCTATTTGTACAAACCATACAAACCTCATTCAACCAATCATAATTTTTCTTTTCTTTTTTACGAGAAAAGTTAGAAAAAAAAACAATAACTATCCCATTTTGAATGATTAAATCCTTAAATCGTTTTTTGAATGAAAAAACCATTAATGTAACATCCAACTTTCTAAACTTTCTTAAATATAGTATTTAAAAGAGAATTTTGTGTATTACTTGGATGATATACTATTTTGAATAAAATGACATGTTAGATTTTGCTAAGTGTGAGTAATAGAGTATATAAGAGGGCCCATAGGTAGGATGATTTTTAGCACAAGTGACTATTACCAACACCTCAGAATTAAGATGATTAGGTGATGTAAAGGTTCAAATTACAAAGTACATGACTTAAATGGAAATTGGGTAGGTAACTAGAATGCCTAAATAGGAAAAATCTACCCAAAACTTGAACAGATGATCTAAATGGTGATGTAAAAGTTGGAACACCTTTGAATAAGCTAATGTGAAGTGTTAGAATTGACGGAGATCGAAAAAGTCGTGTAGATTGCACTTTATGCAAACTTTACAAAATACGTTACTATTTCGGTAACCTACGTGCGCAATACTCAAATGGTAGGTGTTTGATGGGATTTTAAGCTTTGGAATTAAGTTTTGGACCTATTAGGAGTTGTTGAAGGTGTCGGGAAATTTTTATGGGATTCCGAGCTCAAAATCACGAACGCAAAATTACAAAGGAAAGCGTAACACTTACAAATGTGTAAAACTGCTTTTATTGGGAGATCTTTACTGAAATATTTTTATTGGAAGTTATAGGTTATCTTATTACGAACGCTTAGGCGAAAACTTCATCGAAAACGGAGGTCCGAGCGAAAAGTAATGATATTTTTAGTGTTTAATGGTCAAATGGGTCAAAACCGGGTCAAACCCGACCCAACTCGGTTTTAATGGGTAAAAATGACGAAAATTGCCCCATTTTCTCCCCAAATCAGTTCCATAAAGTTTACACACACTCAAGGTGCCATTTTCACATAGTTAAGCTTAAATCATCCAAATCTTGATGATTTTGGAGATTAAAATGTTAGATTCTTGAAGATTATGTGTTAATTATCAAAGGTATGCTTCTAACTTCAAGTTTAGTCCATGTAAATAATGATAATCAAGAATGTTAGGGTTTGCATTTGAAGGATTTCATAAAGATGACGCTAGATTAAGGTTGCTTGCTGATGATTATAGTTTAATATTGAAAGAAACTTGGAATAATTGCATATTTTGGTAAGAAAGTCATGAGACTTAGCTTTGTTAGCAATGTTAGTGATGATTAATGTAAGAAATCATGTTTATATGCTAATAGTAGTAGAGTTTATGAAATTTTGTCAAATATATATATTAAGAGATGAAATGCAAGACAAGAGTCACTATAATGGATAATATGGGTGAATGGATCATGGAAGTGTATTGTTGCAGCTCTGTTTTTGAAAATTCATAGAAAATCGAAGAAAAATCGTATGCTTATGAGATCAGTGTCCTTGGAAAGATAACAAAATGAACTATAATTCATCTTCAGACCTGAAAATGTGAAATTGAAGTTAAGATGGGTAAAAACAGCAACAAGTACTATGCTGTTAAGCTGAGTTTTGACAGCTTTGAGCTGCTGTGTTGTATAATGCATAGTAAATCACAGAAAAATTACAAAAATGTGAGGTCAGTTGCATTAGAAAGATATGCTAGTATACGTTATTTCATCTTCATAAGTCAGTGTCTAATTTTGAGTTTAAATGAGGTAAAACAGGGGCTGAACAGAGGGTTATGCAAGAGAAATTGAAAGTAGGATAGTCAAAGTTTAAAAGTGTATAACTTGAGATTGGTTTATAGATTGATAATGATATTTATGTTTTGATATGTTTGTTATGCTTTAGTTGATGCTGGCATGATATGTTGATCGTTCGGTTTGTAGTTAAACTACTCTTTCTGTTTTGTTCCGGTTAATATATGTATTTTACATCATATTTATACGCTTTGGTATAACCTCACTAAGCCTTGTCGCTTATTCTATTAGAACAAACTTTTTATTTTCAGGAAAAATGGTAATGGGGAAAAATAAAGATAAAGCGGTGTAGATTCAGTAGAAGGTTTCAAGATCCCGGATGACATTTTGGTACTTGTCATGTAATTATTTCGTCATGGGTTGTAATTATGTAGTTTTTTTGAAGTCGGATAGTTATAAATATTTTGTCCCGACTTTTAGTACAAAAATCGTTGGTTCTAACTTTCGTTAAACTTTTGGATTGACATGTTTATTTTGTTCGGTTGAACCGAACTTCACTTTTTGGTGAAAATCTAGAACTTATATCCCGTATTTGTTTTGAAGATTATATTTAAAAAAAAATGTTTTGGGTATTTGTAATTATATTCTTTATACGTGTTTATGTGACTGAAACATGATAGATTACGTGTTTGAAGAGTTAAAGTTGAACTAAGTGTTAGTCGAGCACCGAAAGGTTTTAAAGTGAAAGCTCGTGGTCTAAAACCGATTTTTTTTCGGGAAATATATTCTGGAATATTTTTTTTTAGGTTGTAGATTATCTCGTTACGAATGCGTGAGCGAAAACCGCGTCAAAAACAGAGATCCGAGCGAAAAGTTATGTGATTTTTAGTGTTTAGTGGGTCAAACCGGGTTTCAGCCGAGTCAACTCGGCCCCGACTCGTAAAAGTCGTAAAAAGGACGATTTTTAGTCCATTTTCACCCAGATTGATCTCTAAACTCATACTCTCTCTTCCATGGATGTCGTGCTGACGACTTGTCTTTGGTAGCTTTGTTACAAAATCCATTGTAAGTTCCTCCCATTTCCACACCGGTATATCGAGAGGTTGAAGGCTACCATAAGGTTTATGGTGTTCAGCTTTAACTTGTGAACACGTAACACATCGTTCCACATATCTTCCGGTATCGCGCTTCATTCCCGGCCACCAATATTTAGATTTCAAATCGTAATACATCGTTGTACTGCCCGGATGCACAAACATTCGCGACTTGTGTGCTTCTGATAATACCAGTTCCCGAATACCACCAAGTTTTGGAATCCAAACACGGTCCTTGAAGACTTTAAGTCCTCGATTATCCTCTGTCATATACTTAACATAACCAACCATACGTTCTCGTTTCTCACGATCAGGCTTCAAAGCTTCTACTTGCCATTTTCGTATGTTGTCAACTAGTGTGGATGTCACCGACGTATGTATTATAGCATAACACATGGAATTTGCATATGTCTTCCGGCTTAAAGGATCGGCAACAACATTAGCTTTGCCTGGATGATACAAAATTTCACAATCATAGTCTTTAATTAGTTCCATGGCTCGTTGTTGCCTCATGCTCAAAGTCTGTTGAGTGAAAATGTACTTCAAACTCCTATTATCCGTGAATAGTTGGCATTTGGTACCGTATAAGTAGTGACGCCATAATTTCAATGCAAAAACGACCGCTGTCAATTCAAGATCATGAGTTGGGTAGTTCTTTTCATAATCTTTCAACTGTCTCGACGCGTAAGCAATTACTTTACCTCGCTGCATAAGAATACAACCGAGACCTAGTTTAGAAGCATCGCTGTAAACTACCAAGTCATCATTACCCTTTGGTAAAGTTAAAACAGAAGCATTTGTCAAACAATGCTTCAACTCCTGAAAAGCATTCTCTTGATTTTCACCCCATTCGAACTTGACATCTTTTCGGGTCAACGAAGTTAAAGGCACGACGATTTTAGAGAAATATTGTATGAATCGTCTATAGTACCCCGCGAGTCCAAGAAAACTACGGACCTCTGATGCATTCTTGGGTTGCTCCCAATTCTGAACAGCTTCAATTTTGGACGGGTCAACCGACACACCATCACCAGAAATCGTGTGACCTAAGAATTACACCTCGCGTAGCGAGAATTCACATTTCGAGAATTTAGCATATAGACGTTCCTGTCGAAGCGTTTCAAGCATCTCACGTAAATGCTTCATGTGATCCGCCTCAGATTTGGAATATACAAGAATATCATCTATAGACACTTTTTAGAAATAAGGCATGTATGTTGGTTAGAATTGCCTCTCAAAATTGATAAAAAGTGAATTTTGAGCTGAAAATTAAAGTAACTAAAATAAGCTTAAATTAAGTTTGGTTAAGTTATTGCTGTCAGATCTTTATGAAACTTTGCATACATATTAAAGGTATTAAATAAGCTCACTTGGTCCTTTCGGAGTGATCGTTGGTCGACGTTTAGGCGTATATGGACTAGGAGCCTAATTTGGCTCAATTTTGAAAAACACTGTGAGTTTCTGGGATTACTTGACTTACTATTTGCTAGACATGTATTACCTATTTGTTACTTGCTTCCATGCTTATCCATGTTATATCCCCTTATCTATTTCAAATGATTATTAGTTATTGTACTCCGTCCTTCCATACGTGCTACCCAGTGGTTACTTTGTGTTTCACCCGGGGAGGGCACAATTAAGCCCATATCAGCTGATATTACTCGAGTATAGTGCATATTTGATCATGTTAGAGTCCGATCGTTTTCCTCGCTGTCCGGGATTGCTCGGGCGGGAAGATCATTCCACTGGCCGGGATAGCTTGGGTGGTATGATATCTATGACACATTGTTGTACTTGCCACGTCCGGGATAGCTCGGTGGTCGTACATATCTATTATTGACTTCCACATGATATATTGGTTGCATACTTTAATACTTAGATGTTTGAATCCCGAATGATGATTACTTGTTACATTATTTACATCCTTCGTGATCATTGATTTCAATGGAATACATCTGTGAAGCTTTAGTAGTTAGTAATTTCCGTTTACTCACTAAGCATTTTGTGCTTACCCTTTTAGTTGTTCATATTTTTACAGGCCGTGTGGATAAAGTGAAGAACAAGCTCGAGTAGATTGATATCTTTGCTTTTAGTGCTTCCGGTAGTACGACTCTTTTGTTATTAAGTAGTTAGTCGAATACAACTTTAGGTTGTAAATTATTGCTCGTCTTTTGGTTGTAACTTTAAGTATCTAGTTAACGGGTAGTTATTGTCCTTTGTTTTGTATATAGTTTACGTTTCCGCAAAGTTATTACTTTAGATTTGTCCGTTTTGGTATATTTTGGAAAGCAGGTGCTTACGGAAACGTCCTGTAAACCAAGCGGATGTTTCGAACTTGAAACTCGTAAATATATATTTCGTTTGTCTTCCAATGGTCTAAAAAGTAACTTTTGGTATTAATTATGTAATTTAGGTCTTTCAATTTGGTATCAGAGCATATGTTTAAGTGAACTGGATACTAGTAAACCTTGTGTCGGTATCGTGTAGTAAGTAAGTTTTGTTTTGAACGGATATGAAGTTAGGAGAGACCTAGGTGGGGATTGGGAATTAGTTATAAGACTCTATTAATGTTATGTATATGTTGTAATTTTCAGAAAGATGAATGACGGGGGTGAAGCTAGTCATACCCCAACTAACGACAATGTGGGAGAAAATACTCTACACCTGGATATTAATGATGATGAGGCACCGTTGTCTCCTCGAAGTGAACGTTTGATGCAACGTATGACTTTATTGCTTCAGAAAACGTTAGCCCAACAACGACATGAGGATAGAAAGTCTGAAGATGATAAAAACAAAGGAAGGGAGAAAGAAACGGGTGACACCTCAAAACCCAAAGTCGATCGAGTCTCTTTCAAAAACTTTCGTAGTAGCGGTGCTACTGAGTTCTTTGGGAAGGTTGATCCAATGGAGGCACTTGAATGGATATTGAATACTGAGAAGATCTTTCGGATCAGTCGAGTGCTAGATGATGATAAAGTCAACAACACTAACATAAACGGGAAAACCAGAGCTACTACGATTAACCATCAAAATAAAAGTGTGGGGTAGACTAAAGTTAAGACGACATAGTTATAATTACAATGTATACATAACCAAAAACTATTTTAATATCCAAGGTCGTCTTCAAAATAGTCATACTCCTTCGCTCTCGGTCCCCCATAAGCCCACCTACGATCCTGTACCTGCCGAGGAGAAAACAAACCTCGGCTGAGCCAAATGCTCAGTGAGCGGATAATAAAAATAACAAAGATTGCAAGTGTATAATCGAATTAATTAACGATAATAATCATATGAAATCTGAAAAACGGGATATGAAATGAATAATTGATAATTAACGTGACATGTTCTTAATAAATGAATCAAAATAATATCACCAAGTCAAGAACAAAGAATATATAATTAAAATCAACTGGGTTCGAGGGTTGTACGGACCACTCGAACAATGGAAAATGAGTATAGGGCATTACACTCAAATTCCTTCGGATAAACGGCTCCCGAAAACGGCTCCCGATAACGGTTCCTAGGATCGATCCATTCGCCCTCAAATTGACCGGTACCGGGCCATACCCACTTATTGACATTGGGGTTCGAATAACGAGGACGCCATGACAATTATAGCCGACATGGAGGCGTGACGACATCGTTGCCCCCGATGTCGTGCCTTAAATCACAAAACATTCAAAATAGTGAAAACATGTCAATTTGATATGCAAAGAACAATCTCATAAAAATATGACTTTTTGTCACTATATATCAAATTATAATTCCGAAAATGGTTCAAATCCGGCAACGGTTCAAAAATGAAAAAGATCAAATCCAAAAGTGATTTAATTCAAATTCAATTAACCAATAATAAATACATCAAAGACCAAAACTATGTTAATAGATTCAAATAAGAATTATCGTAGACAAATTGATACCACTTAGTAAAGGAGTTATCAAACTCACAATGCCCAATATGATCTAATGAATTGAAAATAAGAGATCATAATAGATGCCTAAATGATGAATGAGAAAGGTATTACCTGTATAGAAATCTAGTGACTAGGAAGAGTCACAAGATCGGATATCCGTACCTTAGATGGTAATCGATGTGCTAATCATGTAGTTCCTATCCCGTTGTTAATGCCACCTTTTCACTCCAAGATTGACCTTAAACGAGGTTACAATAGATTGAGAATGATTGGAACAAGATTTGCGGATGGTACAACTCCCTAAAACTCAAAGTACAAACAAATAATGCTACAATTCCCCTACACCGGACAGCTTTGAACCACTGTGTTCATGACCCTTTTTAACAAGCTTAGAGGTCAATCTAGGTTTTAAAGTCTAAACAAAACTTGTAGAAATGTTTCTTATGGTTCCAATCGCTTTGGATTCATATCATTTCGATCAAAGAAAATTTTTACATGATTTTTATAAAAACAGTGTGCAGTTTTCGTTTTTGCACAGTGACAGTTATAAAAACCCACTGTTTTGAGCCTTATAAGTTTCGAATCAGCTCTGGACTAAAACTACAAAGTTGTAGTATGCTCAGATACCTTTCCAACGATATATCGTACACCTCAATCAGATAAACGAGTCATTTTCTACGAATTTTTAAACGAACAACAGCTATGAAAAACTTCTACACAGCTCAAAACAGTCCCATTTTTTGATTATTTTACTACTATTCACAGCTCAAAACAGTCCTAATTCTTAAAATTTTGATACTAAAACATGATGAAACAACTATAAAACCTTTCCATACCATAAATCAATTATCTACTTATTTCCCCACTTATTTAACCAATATAAACAAGAAACTAACATTAATTTTAATAAAGATTGACTTAATCATCAAAACCTCATGAACCCTAACATGGACCTTCCAATCTTTAAAAAAAACCATCAAATTAGAGAGCATACCTTAGATTTTACTTGTAGAACTAACAAATCTTCAAAGACTATTCACCAATCTTTCAAAACATCTTCATTTCCTTAGTGCATGAGAAGAATTGAAGAATTTAGGGTTTGAAGATGATGAATTCGTTCATCTGAGAGAGAGAGAGACATCAATTACAAATGGCTATTTTTGGCTGAAAATAAGTGGTTCTATTATGGTTCCAGAAAGTTTACACATGAAGAAGTTGTTCCTTTGTCTGAAGTGAAAGTGGACGAGAAATTGCATTATATCGAGGAGCCTGAAGCAATCTTAAATGAACGCACGATGAATCTTCGCAACAAAGAAGTTGATTTGGTTTTAGTTAAATGGAAGCATCATCGTGGTCCAAATTTGACGTGGGAGCGGAAAGATGAAATGGTGTCCAAATTTGTAACATCCCATTTCTTATATATTCAATTATTTTCTAAGTATGCATGATTTGTTTATGTTAAAAGAATATTACTTGTTAAAATATGAGAAATTATTAAGTTTGTTTATTGCCAAAGTGGAAAATCTTAATAAGTGTTCTAGTGGTGGCCATATAAGAGAACCTATGATTTAGTGGGAGTTTGGGGTTGAAATTTTAGAATTGTACTTCTTAATAGTATATTAGAGGATCCGGAAAATTTCACGTCAAACGGAGCTAAAACGAGAAACTTGGAAAATCTGGTCAAAACGGTAACAGCTAAGTTACGGGTACGTAAAACTGATTTTTTTTGGAAGATCTTTTTTGTAATATTTTCATTGGAGGTTATAGATTATCTCTTTAGGAGCGTGTAGGCGAAAACCTCATCGAAAACGAAGGTCCGAGGGAAAAGTTATGAAGTTTTTAAGTTTTAGTAGTCAAAACGGGTACCCAACCGGGTCAACCCGACCCAACTCGGGATTTAATATTCAAAACACGAATTTTAGCCCATTTGCTCTCAATTTAGGTCCAGAACATATACACACATTGAAGGTGCGATTCACACATACAAATGCTCAATCCTAACTAAAATCAAAGGGAATTGCAAGATTTTATTAAGGATTGATCATCTATTGCAAGATTTGGATTTCTCATTCATTGAAAGATGAATTTCATGTTAAGTTAGAGTTAGGTTTTATTTGAGTTTGATCTTAAGTGTTCAAATAAGTATGCTTTAGTATTTATATAATTATTATCAAGAAATGATCCATTTTCATGTCAATTTAGACTTGGATAAGTCAAAGTAATTGGGGGGAATGGTATAAATTATGAAATTAAGGTTGGATTCTATTTTGTTTATTTGAAATATGTTGTTTTAGGTTGAAATTAAGGAATTGGAACAAGTTGGAATTGAATTGGTATGAAAGATGTATGAAATGAGAAATTTCGACTTTAGAAGGTATTGGAAATGTGCAGACTTTGAAAAATCATATAAAATCATAGAAAAATCGTGTGATGGTGAATCCAGTGGAATTAGAAAGATATGGATGTCTAGTATATTTTATATTTGGACATCTTAACCTCATTTTGAATTTAAGATGGGCAAACATAGCATAATGTGTAGGTATGTCCTGTTTGACAGCTTGTAGCTGTTACTTTGTAAAATTTATAGAAAATCATAGAAAAATCCAAATGAGGTGAGGCCAATTTCGTTGGTTAGATAATTGAGTATAATTTATTTCTTGTTTTATGATCAAGACTTGAATCTGAGTTTAAAGTGGTCAAAACAGATCTGCAAGTAGCAGCTGAACATGAAAATCAATGTAAAGTGCTTAAATAGCAAATGTGCATAACTTGAGTTTCTTAGATTGGTTTCTTACGACTCTTTGTGCATACACTCCAGAGGGTAATTAAGACATTTTGGAGGCATTGAAAGCATTCTAGATGTGGTATCTTGGACTTGTTTTGTGAGCTCATTTCGGAAATTTTCAAGCATAATACGGTTACTCGGTGAGTTATATAGTTAATTATTACATATTGTTTTGTATATATATAAATAAATATATTTATATGAACATTTCTGGTTTCGAATTGAGTCATATGGTCTTGATTTGGCTTTCGTTCTGTTCCTTGAGTCTATATCGCATAATGATCCCGTAACATCGGTTTGCTTTCCGAATTCGTCCTTGTTGTTTTATTCCTCGAATTGTATGCCATAGTACGAGTACTACTTCGTGTAGTATGTCGGAAGTTGATGGCGAAGTCAAGATCTCGGTTTGGACGGGTAGACTTTCCGCAGTTATAGATACTCATTGCTCAGTTAGGAGGAAGAGCAGTGAGTAAGGAACCTTGGCACACACCCAGTAGAGGAAGGCGGGCAGTGCGGGGTTTCCCATGATGTACGATTCTTACTCAAACTTTGGCATGAGCCCGGAAGGAGAAGGACGGGGTGATGCACTTTTCTCCTTCTGTCTATCGATTCAATTTTGATTCTTGATATGTATTGGTAATCGAAAGTTATTGAAATTATATTTGGTTATTAATCATGTTTTATCGTTGTATTGAACATCATTGTTATGGTATGTCATAATGGTTTAAATATATGGAATTCCATGATTTTTGTATCCGATACATAATTGTTCTTTCGGTTTCCTATAACTCTCGATTTGCATTCGGTTAATGTATTTAACTTTATTTTGATAAGAATTTACCATGTATGTTTATATATATATATATATATGCATTATTGATATGTAAGACTTAACTATTTAACTCACTAAGCGTTCACTTACCTTTTAAGTGTCAACCCCTCTCAGGAAAGAAGACGGATAAAGAGAAAGGACCTGTTGTTTGACTTGAAGGTTTATCGGTGGATTTTGAAGGCTACAAACTTACTTTTGGTATATAGTAGTTTATTACCGTGACTTATTAATGTAATAAGGTAGTTTGTAATTAGTGTGCTTCGGGTTATATGTAGGTCCCGATCTTTTGTTACTCAATTCGGGATGTAAGTAAAAGTCCGTTATGTTTGGTTTGAATTTGTGTTTTGGTTGGAAATATCACTAAAATAGAACGGACATTTCGAAGTTTTTTTTAGAAAATTTATATCCCGTATTTTGAGGTTAATCAATGTTTTTAATTGGAGATTTTAAAATTGGTAACTTAGGGTTCTTAACCGAGGTGTTACAAATAGATGTTACAATTAAACTTTTTCATTTTGAAAGATTAAGTTCGAGAGCCCAAATTAAGTGCAATAATAACATCAATCAAACACGAAAATTAATCAATAAGAATGAATCAACGTAGTCGGCTTGATTGTATTCAATATTGTGCGCATGCGATTACAGAGAGAGATAATCAATGTGCGGCTATTAGGTTTTCAAAGTAAACTCTCTTAGGTTAAAATAAAATAAATTATTTATACCTTTCGGTATTTACAATTTCAGCCCAGAACTTTAATACAATATAAATAAACCATAACAATCTCCCCCTTTGTATTAAAGTTGAAAAATAGCTTGGTTCAAGTCTTCTTGCACAGATCGAATATGAAGTCGTGTCTTCTCAGGAACTGGCGGTGTAATAGACGTTCATCAATTAACCTCATGAACTCGATAACTTGTGAATCCAAGATAATGATCTAATACGTATGATTTAAAGAAAGCACACGAAGATCACACGAATATGATAAAGATCCGAAGTCGGATATCTCACTTGTATTAAATATCGATTACAATCAATATGTCGGCTCTCTCTCTGATTAGATCTTAATATCGCACACACCAAAATAATGACCCTAAGACTCCTATTTATATGAAAGGGTTAAACAATATAAGGAAATAAAGGGAATGACGTTATACAGTTGCCATATTTACAATAAAACATATTTTCCTTATTTTGACATAATTAAACTAAACCCTAACAATCTCCCCCTTTGTGGCAAAATGAATCTTCATCTTTTCAGCTTAACCTTGCCTTCAAATCGTCTAAGGGTCTGTTGGTAGATAATGCGCTTGTCAATTAACTCTATTGCATTCAATAGATTTTCTCTTTCATTCGTCTTTAGTTGCTTCTTTTTTTCTCTTCTTTGATCAGCACTAACTTCGGCAGATAGTCTGTTTCATATCCCCCATATTGTTCCATCAGAATAAGAAGTTATTTCACCAAATCTCAAGAACCTCATTTCTCCGTTAGTTTTCATGTACACAACTCCATGTGCTGGTCGGGTCATCACTTGAGTCACTTTCATATTCTTTAGACCAGGGAGATCTTGATCAGGTTTTTGTTGATATACTTTCTTTTGCCTACTTTTGATTGCTCTTTGGAAATCATGAAGATAACTGTATTGAAGCTCTTGTTGAATATGCCTTACAACTGCTCTTAAAGCTCTATGTTCATCCTTAGATCTTCTGGTTTTGTCATTAAGCTCAGTGTACAAAGTTTCCATATCCGTCACATTAAGTTTAGCAAAGTCAGCTTCAGAGAAGCAATAAACCTTTCCATCATATCTTCTGACTTTAAATGTTGGAAACTACACTTGATACGCTTTATCCCATCCAATCTCCATAATGGCTACAATCATGTGTTTTGAAACGACTTCACTAGGATCTTTAGCTTTAGTCTTCAGTATGCTCAGGTACTTAGTTACTTGAATTGAATCCATTTCCATGATTAGATGTATTGGAGACTGGTCCTCCGGTTTCTTTTTTTCCACAAAGATCTTTTGCATGGTCTCTTCTAGATACGGAGTTCTAACCTGTGGATTTATCCATTTACTGTTTGAAAGAATTCGTTCCCAACGAATTTGGTGAGGCAGCAGCCGTGTTTCATTAATATTTCTTGATAGAAACTTCTTTTCCGCGTGCATTATATTTACATAATCTTCTTCTTTCAAAACAGGTTCATATGGATCTCTAAACCAGTTCCTGACAGAATCTCTCAAATGTTGAACATTTACTTCTTCTTCATTTTCTGGTTCAGCAGATTGCGATCCACTCCCAATTTCAAAATCTACCGTGGGCTTTTCAACCGTTGGTGGATTTACTTGTTGTTGTGTCGGAGGTGGAGCAGAGTGTTGTTGTCTAGAAGGTGGAGCTGTAGAAGATGGACCAGAAGTTGTAGTAGCAAATTGTCGGGTTTGAGCTTGAGCTCTTGTAATCCGGCCGCGTGTCTCCCCCTCAGGGTGATTTGGACCATAGGCCGGATCGTCCTAATCAGGTCGACGATGTGGAACAGACGCGACGGGAAGACAAGATTATTGAATCTTAGTGCGAAGAGTAGTGCTGGCACCAAGAATCTCGTCAGATGATTGCTTTTGTTTGGTCACCATATCAAGAAGTTGTGACTCGATATCAGCTTTGAACAAATATAACTCATAGCGTGTGACACATGGAATCTCAAGGTTGCGACGAAGAAGACCCATCAGTTCGTCCTCAGGTAAACCACGAGTAGTAGCTTCAACAAGCAAATTGGCATAAAGCATTGATATGAGCTCATCGTTGTTATACTGATATCGTTGAGGTAATAGAGAACGGTTATGAGGATCTAGATTCGGATTGGAGTCTCGAGGTGGTGGAGGTCGTGGAGGTGAAGAGCGACTTGAGCTAGGACGGAAAGAGCTAGTTTGATTTGGATCAGTGTTGGGAGAGAGCAGCTGCAATCACCTCTTGAACAAATTGTTGCATTTGAGCATTCATACGAACCTCGTGAGCATCTAAGGCATCTTGACTCTTTTGTACTGTGCATCAAGGTAAGCTTGAGTCTCGGGATTGATAGTGAAAGTACGAGTGAAAGTACCTGAAATGGAAACATTGGGATCACTTAGATTGCCCGTTGACATCACAGTTGAATCAACTGCGTGACCTACGTTCAGCATTGGCAATGATGTAGCGCTGGTAGGATTTCCTTCCAATCCTCGTGGAATGTCCGGAATGGACATCACTATGGAAGTTCCGACTGGGCCATGAAGGCTCTCAGTGTGTACAAACACGTGTTCCCTAAAGGGCTCTATACTCGATGTGCTTAGAAACGAAGGCGAAGTAGGTGAGATACTACTTCTGGTTTCAATAGCTATGCCTCCCGAAGAGAGGGCAGCTAGATGAGGAGCTAAACTCACAAGCATATCTGAAACCGTAAGTTGTTATGAGCTTATGGAGTGGCTAGGAGGGGCGTGCATTTGCGTTGTTGGGCTGACAACGTCTTGTCCAATGTCGGGACCCAACGAATGAGTAACAACACCGGACTTGGTAACCCGGGTAGAGGTGATAGGTGTCTCACTCTCCGTAATATTTACCTCTCTTTCACTCACTTGCAGTTCAATATTTTCAACTAATTCGCCCTCCGTTCTCTTTATGTCTCCAAGTAACTGCTCAAGGATAGGGTCAGATTGAGGTTCAGAGAACTGTTCAAAATCAAGGGCGTCAGTAATGGCATCCGAGGAGGATTCAGGAACTAAAGGTTGTCGGCCAATTTGGTGTAAGGCAGCTTCTTCCGTAGCATCAATGCGTCGGCGTTTTCTATGTTGGAGGTCATCGGAAAGGGTTTGTTCAGTATCAGATTCAGATGATGGTTGATAAACTCTACTCCGGTTAACGCGAATCTATAAACCGCGGGTGGATGGAGTGATGGATGGAATGGTTGGGGCAACGGTAGGAGGAATAGGGAATTGCTGATCAGATGCACCTCCCACTTCAGTTCCCCTTACATCAGCAGTTCTCTCAACACCCTGTTCAGGATCCCTTGATCCTGAACCTGCTCATCTAATCTAATACCCTCGCCCATTCTTTGATGTTCCTCACGGTTTGGCTCTTGGGAGACTGTCCCGGTTGTTGGGGAGCCATTAAGCCGGTACTCTCCCTATAAGCTATCACACTAGGTGCATTCTGATCAGGGAGGGATAGTAAGGCTTCAGGTAGAGGCATAATGAAGGGGAAAGGAGTTTTGCTGAGCTTCAAGTACTTTTGAACGCATGATAGTCCAAGTGGTGTGCCACTGCGTCTTGGAATTTCCGCATGTGCATTCATTGTTCGATGGATGGCTATTTGAAAGAATCGTTGGAATGGAATGAAATCACGTGCTCGTCGGGTTTCTTTTATCGGCGGCAAAGGCAACAAGGTCTTTCCAAATGAGGGACGCATAGTCGTAATGACAACTGTATATGAACCCATGGAATATGCGTAGCACGGCTGCGCTGGCCCGATCCATTCCTGTATGCTTCCCTATGAGACATCGGTTGATTAGTGAAAATATAGAGAAGTATATGGGGGGAAGAAACATCCGTTTAAACTGGCCAAGCGAGTTGAACTCGTCGTAGTTATAGCCTAGAGCACGAAAGTCACGACACACCTCTTCCTCGCTGGGTGGATCTTCGAATGTGGTAAGGCCGGGAACCGCGGTTTCAGCTGGAAGTTGTAGAGAATATGGCGGAGTCTTGTTGGCGTAAGTTTGGTTACAAACTCATCTAACTGAGCAGTGAAGTGATGGTTGCCTTCCACAGGGTGATACTCCAATGTGTGCCAGAACTGCTGTAGGTTGAAAACTGGTACCCGATGTTCGAGAGCGAAAGCAACCCGAAGTGGGTGGTTGCCTATTATCTCCAAGATAACGGGGTGATCCATCTTCATGTCTAAGTTAAGACGATGGTTGTTTTGTTTGAGTTCTCGTATAGCATCCGGGGGCAGAAGGATGTCATCTCGGTTGGTCTCATTGATACTAGGAGACGTGGATCTCTCGGATGGCATTGGGTTTTCGTCATCAGACATGTTTGGATCATGGTGAGCCGCCATTTAATCTGAAAGCATTGTGAGTAAACCATAGATGAAAAGTTAGGATAGTGTACAGGAAATGAGATTTTTCTTTACCAAGTATAGATGTCGGGTTAAGCAGAAGCGATATAAACTTATGTCGGGTGAAACGGAGCGATATACAGACTTGGATGTATTGCGAAGAAAAAGAATAAGTGAGGATGTCTAGTCTTGTAGAACCGACATAAAATTATGTCGCGTGTCAAGGATCGACATGAACAGTTAGAATTTTTCTGAGAATCAATCCAGAAGGATATCGAGTCCTTAGTGGGCGACAATAATTTATGTCGAGACAAACTTGGCGACATGAATACTTGGACCAATTATGAAATATCAAACCTGTGATGGAGCATGCTCGAGATTCATACTTAGAAAAACTTTGAAAGACAATCTTGTCGATACTTAAGACGTCGACATCAACAGTTGTCGGGTCAAAAGGACTCGACACAAACACTTTAGAAATATGAAGAACTTGTTGGGTCAAGCTGATGCGATGAAAACACTATGATAAAATTGAAGATGGACTCGTCGATCCTTTGTGATTTGACAAGAAATTTTGTCGGGTCATAGGGGCTCGATAAGTCTTCAAACAAGTTTAAAGAATATTCTAAGTTATTATCTAGCCGACAAGGTTCAAATGATTAACCCAGATCCACAAAGTTCGAATAAAAACAAATGAAAGCCTAGATCGAGGGTCGAAGAGTGTTATCTAGCAAACTTAAAACTAATCCTAAGTGCAAATTAGTCCATAAACATGCAGATATAAAAAAAATCAGAAATCCAAGGGTTTTGGAATCTAAACAGTTGAGCATCAAATAGATGATCATGCAGTGTGTAAAATCAAAAATCGCAAGTATTAAAGTTGTTAAGGAAGATATTGCGAACCTGGTGATGCCTTTGGAATTGAAAAACTCGAAGATTTGAGAAAAGAAAAAAAAACTCGGAGCAACTGTGTATGTCGAGTGGGTTTGAGAGAGGAAAGAGGGAAAATTAAATTTGAAGCTTGAAGGGCAAGTCATGGGAGGGAACTGAGTATAAATAGTGGGGTCAGCGAGTGATGACACATGGCAAAGAATGATCGGGTCAATGTCTCCAGGTGAGGGCTTATTGGGCCTTTATAGGGCGACAAGAATTCTTGTCGGGCCAAACGGGGCCGACAAGTGGTAGCTGAGTTTTAAAAAAAATTAAGTTTAAAAATAAAGAAAAATTTGAAATGCTCCCCCTTGAATAATGTCGAAGGTAAGAAAACTTCACTCCCCCTAGAAGTGTGAGTTAAGAAAAACTTACCTGGCCGCTCCCCCTTGAAAGCTGAATGGTATAGTAAAAAACAAACATCGAGACAGATTTTAAAACGGTAAAAGACATAAACATGACGAAAATTGTACGAGACAAAAATAAATTGAAAATACAGAAAACTTAATTCTAAAAGTTAAAATCCACAAAGCGAGAATTCAAGAATAATGAATATTCACTCAAAAAAAATGAATGTGCATTGATACTTGAATAGGCTTTTTGTGTATTTTAAGGAACACCGGTCGTGAATCAGATTTTAAGATTAAGCATGCCCAACTTGGACACTAGGAATTGAAAGCGTTTTTCATCCAATGCTTTTGTGAACAAATCGACAAGCTGAAGTTCTGTATTAACAAAATAAAGTTCAATCGTACCTCTTTCGACATGGTCTTTAATAAAATGATACCGGACATCGATGTGTTTTGTCTTTGTGTGTTGATGCTTGAAATGGGGATTGCGCTTTTGGAGTCACAATAGATGAGGATCTTATCAAACGAGAAACCATAGTCTTTGAGTTGTGTGCGCATCCACAAGACTTGGGAACAACAACTTGCGGCAACAATGTATTCCGCTTCCGCAGTGGATGTGGAGACTCATGTTTGCTTCTTCGAAGACCAACTTACTAGTTTGTCTCCTAAGAACTGAATGTGGCCCGTTGTGCTTTTTCGATCAAGCATGCATCCGGCATGATCAGCATCTGAAAAAGCAGTTAACTCGAAACCCGTATCCTTGGGATACCATAGGCCAAGATCAGCAGTACCTTTTAAATATCGAAAAATACGTTTTATAGCACTAAGGTGAGATTGTTTAGGAGATGCTTGATATCTACAACATAATCATGTGGCAAACATTATGTCCGGTCGGCTAGCCGTTAAATACATTAAAGAACCAACCATTCCTCGATAGGTTTTAGAATCCACTGCTTTTCCCAAGGGATCAGCGTGTAGTTTCGAACCTGGAGACATAGGAGTTCCAATCAGAGTACATGTCGTCATGTTATATTTATGTAACATATCCGAGATGTATTTCGATTGGTTGATGAATATTCCTGTTGAAAATTGTTTTACTTGAAGACCGAGGAAGAAATTCATCATTCCCATCATACTCATATTGAACTTGGCAATCATGAGTTCGAAGAAAGTCTTACATTGTTGTGGATTAGTCGAACCGAAAATGACGTCGTCTACATAAATCTTAATAAGCATAATATCACCATTTTTTTTAATGAATAGAGTTGGATCGATCTTACCTTTGGAGTATCCATTTTTCACCAAATAATCGGAAAGACTGTCATACCATGCGCGCGGGGCTTGTTTCAAGCCGTAGAGAGCCTTATCGAGGATGTACACATGATTCGGCTTGGAAGGATCGACAAACCCGTCAGGTTGAGATACATAAACTTCTTCATGTAGTACACCATTTAAGAAGGCTGTTTTGACATCCATTTGGAAAACCACGAAGTTCTTGTGTGCCGCGTATGCTAAGAACATCCGAATTGCTTCAATACGGGCCACGGGTGCAAATGTCTCGTCATAATCAATACCTTCTTGCTGGCGGTATCTTTTGCGACAAGTCGGGCTTTGTTGCGTATGACAATCCCATCTTCATCTTGTTTGTTTTTGAAGATCTATTTGGTACCAATGATGGTTTTGTTTTGTGGAGGGGGAATGAGACGCCATACTTTCAGACTTTTAAATTGATTGAGCTCTTCTTGCAAGGCCACAATCCAATCAGAATCGTTCATTGCTTCTTGAATGGATGTGGGTTCAATTTTGCTTAGAAATGAAGAGAACAGGTAATCGTTGGCCGAGGCGGATCGCGCTATGACTGGTTTTGTCGGGTCTCCAATAATCTGATTGGCTGGATGAGAACGGACCCATGTGGTAGTGTGGGGAAGTGGTTGAAAGGTGTTGGGGTCCGGGGTATCGTCTTCATAAGTGCCAAAGGGAAGATCTTGAAATGATTCCAAGGCTGGAGCCACTTCGGAAGATCTAGTGGAACTGGTGACATCCTTGAGAGTTGAGGTCGATGGTTGGGGAGAGGATATCGGTTCCGTAGGAAGTGGGTCTGAACTTGGTTTAGTTGGTGGCGGAACGGGGGTAGCAGTTATAGATGAGCTTGGAGTTGCAACAGTTGAGACAGTTTCCATTGTAACTGGCGGTCCAGAAAGATTGGTGGTCTCAGCATCCTCCAAGGTAGGCGGGGTGATACGCCTAGGAATGTCGGTGTAGGGGCCAAAATAATCCGAGTAAAATGCTCGAATAAATCATTCCGATCTTAGGAGCGGTTTTGGAAGTGGAAGCTTGATTTGAAGGAGCGGGGATTGGAGCAGGTTCCGAACTGAGTTGTTCGGAAGCTAAAATACCAGTGAGTGCGGGTCCAGAACTGTCTTGCTCAAGAGCCATCTCGGCTTTAGTATTGAACTAGACATTGACACTTTCCATGACACAACGAGCATGTTTCATGTAGACCCGATAAGTTGCAGCTTTTGGGGAGTAGCCAAGAAAGTAGGCTTCATCGGCTTTTGGCTTGAGTTTTCCACGATCTCCTTTTTCATTCAGAATGAAACATCAACCTCCAAAAGTGTGAATGTGATCGATAGATGGGATGCGGTTGTAGATCAAATGATAGGGTGTCTTGTTGAATCGCTTGTTGATGATCGAACGGTTTTGAGTGTAACAAGCGGTATTAATTGCTTCGGCCCTAGGTAGTGTGGCAGTTTGGAATAGACAAGCATAGTTCTAGCAGCTTCAACTAGTGTACGATTTCGATGTTCGACCACACCATTTTGTTGCGGAGTTCGAGCCGCAGAAAATGTGTGTGTGATTCCAACTGATTTGAGATAGTTGTCAAAGGAACGATTTTTGAATTCGGTTCCATCATCAGTGCAGATGGTTTGAGCGGTAAGTTCCAATTTGACTTGGATCGCTTTTAAGAAATTGATGATTGTTTCGGGGGTTTCGTCCTTTGAGCGAAGAAATTTAACCCACGTAAATCGAGAAAAGTCGTCAACCATGACGAGAACGTATTTCTTGCCATGTATACTTTGAGTCCGCATTGGGCGGCACAGATCCATATGGATGAGCTGTAGAGGTCGTGTTATGCTATGTACCACCTTGGGTTTGTGTGAAACGTTCTTCATCTTTCCCATCTCGCATGCGTCGCATAAGTGAGGTTTGTCAAACTTAATCTTTGGTAATCTGATGACTAATATGTGAATGGAGAGGCGACTGATATTTTTGAAGTTCGGATGAGATAGTCGTCGATGCCAAATCCAGTTCTTGGGATTAGAGACGTTTGATAGTAGACAAACATTTGAAGGAGGTTGAACTTAGGAAAGATCGATGGTGTATAAGTTGGATTTACGCGTGCTGGCTAATAATTCTTTTCCTTCAAAGGTTCGCACACAACATCGTTCAGGTCGGAAGTTGACTTCGAGTTATTTGTCACAGAATTTTCCAATGCTCAGCAAATTGTGGCTCAGGCCTTGAACATAGGAAGCATCTGAAATAGTGATGTTGTCTTGAATAATGTCTCCATGTCCCTTGATAGGTGCTAAATGATTGTTGCCAAAATGTACATATCTGCCCTTTTTCTCCTTGAAGTTGGCAAGCAACTCCTTTTGTCCGGTCATGTGTTTGGAGCAACCAGAATCTAAGTACCACACATGACTGATCTGCACAAAATCAGGCAGATTTAGGTACCCATTTGTAAATGGGTCCTTTTGGGTTAGTTGACTTGGCACCTTTGGGTACCCAAATGAAGTGGGACTCAGGGGCGTTAGTCATGGTCTTTTTAGGAACCCATTTATAAACCGGTGGAGTTGGAAAATGATTATGATGAAAGTTGTAAGAATAATGCATGTCCGGATAATAATCACAACCATAATCAAAAGAATTTAAGCGCATAAAGTCATTCACACCGCAATTTGAGCAACAAATCTGATTACGAGAAAATTGAGTTAAATGTCGAAATGAATGAATGATATATGGAAATAAAAAATGACGATTGGTTCTTTTGACATTTGAATTTGAAAAAGTAAATTTGTCTTTATTGCGGGATGACGACTTTGGAGTGTTTTTACCTTTTTCAATCCAAATTTGCTTTGACTTTAGAGAATGAAATGCTGAAACATCAATAGGACCACGGTTAGTACTTTTGGAGGAAAAATTAGTTTGATTCGTTTGGTTATAATGAGTGGTATTAGTTGAACTAGTGGAACATTCATTCTTAATTAACCTCCGGAATCGAAACTGTTGCCATTGGTTTCTTGCCTTTGTCTAAAAATTCCTTATGGTTTGGAAGATTAGAATTGAAGTCAAAATTAGCAATCGACTCACGTAAACATTCATCGGATTTAAGTGTAGAATTTTCGTCTTGAAAAATCATTTTCTCAAGGTCATCCAATTCCGTATCAAGTTGGTCAAGAGTAAGAGAAGTTTGAGTTTTAGGAGGACAAAGAACGTCAACTGATTCATTTGAACAACCTGTTGAATTTTGTTGAGAAATTTTTGGGTTTTCATCGAGAGAATTCAATTAAGTTCATCTAATTCCTTATGTATTTGTTCTTGAGTGACGGAACATTTTTGTTTGGGAGGACAATAGTTAGGATCAATCGGGAAGTAGGATAAATCACAATCCTCTAAATATGAGCTAACAAAGGCTTACAGGAAGAAATATTTGAAGTTGTATCAACTTCGAGGTTTTGAACTTGTAAAGCTATGTTTTCTAAAGTTTGAAATTTGGTGATTAATGCCTCTCTTTTTTTCTGACGAAGAACGTTCAGATTCCAACACCTTTTCAAGTTGAACAATTTTTTTTCTAAAAATAAGGTGGGAATATATGGTTTAAATTCAGGAGTTTGAGTTTGAAGTTCTTCGTCAGTATAAGATGGAAAATAGTCGTTCGGAAGAGTATCTTTTGAAGATTCCTTATCTACTTGCTTAGGATAGCAGAAAGGAATTTGATGATAATTCTTGTTTTTCCTATTCCAATCATCCTTACTCTCGGCTTTGGGATGTGACTTCATAAATTGAATTTTGTATTCCGGACCAAGGCCTAGATATTCAAATTTATAAATAGTTGGTGTATTGTAGATGGCCTTTTCTAAGCGTTTTGGATTATCAAATCCTAATCCAACTTTTAAACTTAAATTTGGAGCGTTTAAGTGAATTGTTTGTTCAGTTTGACCAATCTTGTACATTTTGAGTTCCAAATCCTTGAGTTTTTCTAAAAGATCTTGTCTTTGTATGGTGACAAACTCGAATTTTGATGAAAATTCTTCGGTCTCACGTTTAGATTTGTTAAGTTGATTTGTGAGATCCGAGATTTGTTGTTTTAACTTCAAATTTTCGTTTTGAAAAGTGGTTTTATCCTTTTGATAATTTTGTGCAATACTTTGAGAAGTACCAAGTTCAGATTGGACAATTAGCAGTTGATTGTGATTATTTTCTAGACGTGCTTCTAAGTTAGAAACCAAAAGTTTCTCGGTTTTCAATTTAGATTGTGTTGTTCCCATTATAATAAGCACAATGACAATAAACAGTTAATAGCAAATTAATATGACACGAACAATGATTAAAGAACTTACGTAGTCATATATCTCTTGAATGTATGTTAATCGATTACAATCAGATTTAGCACACTCTCTATGTAATATGAATCGACTTAATCAAAAGGAAAACCCTAACGTTCTATTTATATTGCTAGGTCTAATCTAATTAAGGAAACAAAGAGTTTAAGGAATTATAAACTTCCTTTTACAATTAAGCATATCTTTTCCTTATTTTGACACAATTAAATAATAGACCTAACAATCTCCCCCTTTGTGGCAAAATGAGTCTTCATCTCTTTAGCTCGAACATGCCTTCAAATCTTCGTAGGGTTTGTCGATAGATAATTCTATTATCGATTATCTTGATAGCTTCCATGAGAGAGTTTCTTTTGTCGTTGCTCATCCTTGTTGCGCTCTTTCTATCCGTTGCAAGTTCTGACGTAAGTCTGTTTCGGATTCCCCACAAAGTACCGTCAGAATATGCAGCCACTTCGTGAAACCTGAGAAACCGTTTTTCTCTAGAAGCATGCATCCAAACTACTCCATGAACAGGACGAGTGATGATGGTGGTGACTAGAGTACTGTTTGGTACAGGTAATGATTGATCAGGTTTAGTAATATGTATCTTCTTTTGCTCGCTTTCTATCCCACGTTGAAGATCATGCAGATAGCTGTACCGAAGCTCTTTCTGAATATGCCTTACCACTGCTCTTAATGCCCTTTGCTCGTGTTCGTTTCGGTTGCGCTTGTCTCTCAAATCGTTGTAGATGATTTCAAAGTCCATTATATCAAGGTTTGAAAAATCAGCTTCAGAGAAGGAATACGTTTTACCATCTTCTCTTTGGACAGTGAAAACCGGGTACTCGACTTGATAGATCCTTGCAGTGTCAATTTTCAGAATCCCGACCACTCTGTGCCTTGAGACCAGTTCAGCTGGAGGTAAAGCTCTCATCTTCAGGATGTGGAGATACTCTCTAACCTGAGCAGGGTCCATTTCCATCACGAGATGAATGTGTGTCAAATCGTCAGGTTTTGCTTCCATGCGGAAGATCTTCTCCATAGTTTCCTCAAGATATGGCACACGAATCTGCTGAGTTACCCATTTGGATTTGCTTTCCGTCAACATTCTTTGCCACCGAATCTGATGAGGTAGCAGTCTTGGTTCGTTTTGTTCCCTTAAAGCGTAGTTCCTTGCTGTATACCTCAAGTTCACATAGTCTTGCTCTTGGAGTACTGGTTCGTATGGATCTCGGAACCAGTTTCGTAGTGAGTTGCGCAAACCTTGAACATCAACTCGTTCTTCATTTTGTTCGGGTTTGGCAGATTCGGCAGGTTCGGCTGTACTCTCGATTTCGATATCCGCAGGCTTTTCAACCGTTGGTGTATCGTCCTCTTGAGTCGTTGTAATGCGTTGCCTTTGTTGCGTAGTTTGAGCGGGTGGTCTTGAAGCTGATGCAGCAGCTGCTCTTGGTCGTGATCTTGCCGTTTGGTGTGTCTCCCCCTCAGGACGAGTTGGAGCAGAGCCCGGGTCGTCCTGGTGAGGTCTGGATGTAGAAGCACGAACGGCCGGACGGCAAGACTCTTGGATTTCGGTGCGTAGAGCAGTGATAGCACCCAAGATGTCATCTGTTTGGCGCTGTTGGGCGGTCTTCAAGTCAGTGAGCTCTTGGTCAATGTGGGCGCCGAAGACATCGAACTCATGACGAGTGACAGTGGGGATCTGAAGATTGCGGCGAAGAAGTCCCTCAAGCGAATCCTCCGGTTGGCCGGTTGCATTGGATTCGGCTAGCAGATTAGCATACAACATCGACATGAGTTCATCGGTGTTGTACTCATATCGATGTGGGGAATGGGGTCGATCTTCGGGGGGTGATGTTGGCGGAGGAGAGCGGCTGGTGCTTGGACGGCTTGAGCTAGGCTATGAAGATTCGGCTGGAAGAGGAGTCGGTTCTTTAAGGCGCGCGGCTTCACGAATTTGGCGCACGAAGGCTTCCCTTTCGGCTGTCATTAAGGCAACATGTTCAGCAAGGGTGTCTCTTGCCTTCTGTAGGTGGGCGGCAATGATCGCTTCGCCTTCCGGGGGAATGGAGAACGACGGAGATGGAGTAGCTGTATGGGTAACACCGGGATCACTTAGATTGCCCGTTGACATGACAGTTGATTCAACTGTATGACCTACGTTCAGCGTTGGCATAGATGTAGCGTTGGTAGGATTTCCTGCCAATCCTCGTGGAATGTCCGGAAGGGACATCACTATGGGAGTTCCGACTGGGCCACGGAGGCTCGCAGTGTGTGTAGACTCGGGTCCCCTAGCGGGCTCTAGACTCCATGTGCATACAAACGAAGTCGAAGCAGGTGAGCTACTGCCTCTTGTTTCAATAGCTATGCCTCCCTAGTGGAGGGGAGCTAGATAAGGTGCTAGACTCACAAGTATGTTTGAAACTGTTGGCTGTTGGGAGCCTTCAGAGTGGCTAAGGGGGGCGTGCAATTGCGCTGCTAGGTCCACAACGACTTGTCCACTAGTCATACCCAACGAATGAGTAGGACTAGTTGACTCGGTTACCTGGATGGGGGAATCTGGTGTCTCGCTCTCTATCGTTTTTCGCGTCCCATCACTCACGCTCTCACTTTCTTTTTCAACTAGAACTCCCTCCTCTCTCCTTATTTCTCCAGTAAAAGGCTCGGTGAATATGTCGGACATTGAGGTAGAGACATGATCGGTTTCAAAATCAAATGGGTCATTTGGCTCATCAAGTTCATTAGTTGTTGCGGCTTGGTGGTCATCAGTGTCCGATGCAGAGTCAGATAGGGGTGGTTGCGTGCCAATGCGGCGTAGAGCGTGTTCTTCAATCGCAGCAATTCTCGGATGGCGGGATAGGGGTTGGGAATCGGAATCATCTTCATCAGATGATGAAGGTCGGGGGCGAACACGGCTCCGGCTAACGAGCATTTTGATGCGGGGTAGGTCTGGAAGTAGAAGCAGCTCGAGGGTTGGTGGGTGGAGGGATGGGGATGGATGGGGCAGCAGAAGTTGGGATTGGCTGATCAGGTGCACCGCCCTCGTCATTTCCCCTCACTATATGCTCATCACCCTGTTCAGGATCCCCATGATCCTAAACCTGCTCATCTAATCTAGGACCCTCTTCCTGCACAATGTTATCCTCATGGATTGGTTGTTGGGCAGGCACAACCGGAGGTGGTTGGGCCATTAAGTCGTGTCTCTCCCTATATGCTATCACACTCGGTGCATTCTGATCAGCATAGGCTAGAAGAGCTTCAGGGATTGGCATGATAAAGTTGAACTGATTGTCATTTAGGCGTAGAAACTTCAGAGAGTTGGTTGGTCCTAAGGGTGATCCGGCTCGTCTGGGGATGGCAGGTCGGGAAGACATCACGGCGTGGATAAAAAGTTGAAGAAACTGTTGGAAAGGTACGAAGGCACGATCGCGAGAGTTGGACTTGTCTTCCACTAGCTCCACAAAATCCGTCCAGATGAGCATCCCGTAGTCATGATGACGGTTGAACGCAATGCCGTGGAATATTCGTAGGACCGCAGTGCTGGCCTTGTCCATGCCAGTGTGCTTGCTCGTTAGGCATCGATTCACTATGGTGAATAGAGTAAACCATATTTGGGGCAGGTACATCCTCTTGAATTGGTCGGGGCTTGTGAATGGTTCAGGGGATTCATACCCGAGGGCTAGGATGTCGGCAACTAGCTGTTGGTCGGTTGCAAAGACGTCGTATGGGTGTTCGGCTGTGGCTAGCGGCAGGCGGAGGATGCGACGAATCCTAGATGGAGTCAAGCGGGTGACAAAGTCATCAATTTGAGCAGTGAAATGATGGTCACCTTCGTCCGGATGGTATGTCAGTGTGTACCAGAATTGCTGGAGGTAGAAGAGGGGTACCCGCTGGTCCAGTGCAAAAGGCATAACGAAGCGGATGTTGTTGAAGGATGTCGAGGATGACTTGGTGTTCTAGAGTGATACCAAAGTCGAGACGGTGGTTGATCGGTTTGATTTTTCGAAGATGTTCTCTAGGCATTAAGATGTCATCCCGGTTAGCTGCGTTGATGCTAGGTGCAGTGGAGCGTTCGGAAGGCATCGGGTGTTCATCATCTGAAAGATTCGGATCATTCATGGCTGCCATTGCTTGCTGAAATAGGACAGTTAGGCAAACCATCAAAGAAAAAAGTCTTTTTGTCGAGTCCCATTGGGTCGATAACAATTGTTATCGAGTGCAATGGGATCGAGAAAAAAGTGTTGTGAGTGAAAGAGGATCGACAAAAAGACTTGGAGAAAAAATAAGAACAAACCTGTGGAAGGGATGTCGAGCATTGAGAATCGAGAAGTACAAGTCATCGAGTGCTAAAGGATTGATGAAAAAAATACTTAAAAACCTTTTAGAGGGTTATCGATCCATTTAGACTCGATAAACATTCAAAGAGTATGTTGTCGATTCTATGAGGCCCGATGAAAAGAGTTGGAAAAACTAAGGGCATGGTATCGATCCAAATGACTCAATGAAAGTACTTAGTAATTTTCATCGACCCGTTGATAATCGATAACAAAAGTTATCGAGTTCCAAGGGATCGATAAAAATACTTAGTGGTTTTCATCGATCCTATTATAGTCGATAACAAATGTTATCGATTCCTAAGGGCTCGATAAAAACCCTTAGTGATTATTCATCGATCCTTAGAAGTTGATAACAATTGTTATCGAGTCATAAGGGCTCGATAAAAACACTTAGTGAAGATTATGGTGTTCTTGGTCAATGCGATGAGAGTCGATAAAAATGCAAAGGACCATATAAGGCGCGATAAAAACCCATAAACCAGTCGAAGAAAAATTCTAAGTGCTCAGAATCCAAAAAGGGCCTAAAACTAAGGCACAATCATAGTACTAGGTGCGATTAGTGATAGGGAACACTTTAGTAAAGCACTTAAGTCAAAAAAACATCATCTACCCACGATTTTGACCGATGAACAGTCAAAATAGGAAAAACACATAATAAAACCCCAAAAAAAAAACGAACAGTCATCCTGCCTCAAACGAATCATGCAATGGATTTAAGAACGAGGTGCAAGAATTAAAGATGATAAGGGGAGAATTACGAACCTGGTGATGCTTTCAGATCTGAAAAACTCGAAGTTTTGAGAATTTGATCTTGGAAGGCCAAGAACTTGAAGGGTTTTTCAGAGAGAAAGAGGGAAATTCAAACTTGTGAGGAAAGGTTCTGTGAGAGTGGGGCCCGATTTCTTTAAATAGTGGTCATCGGTTGATGACACGTGGCAGTTTGAGATAGAGATGATGAAAAATTTCCCGTTATTGAGATGTCGATTGGGGATGTTGTCGAGCCAGAGGGGGTCGATAATCCACTGTTGTCGGGCCCTTAAGGACCGAGAACCTGACTTGAAAAACAGAATTTAAAAATGTGGTGTGCTCCCCCTAGGAATGTGAATGGATAGGAAAACGTACCTTGTTGCTCCCCCTTGAATCGATGAACCATGATGATACACACAGCGAGGTAGAAAGAGAAATGAAAGAAAGATTGAAAATACGGAACTGTAAGATAACGGTCAAAATCTTAAAAATGAGAACCCAAGTGTTATGTAGATTGACTCGAAGAGTTAATGTGCATAAACCCTTGGATAGACGTTTTTGAGGAATTTGAGACACACTGATTTGTGAAAATCAGGTTTTAAGGTTGAGCATTCCCAACTTGGATACTAGGAATTGAAATCGTTTCTCATCCAGTGCCTTGGTAAACAAGTCGGCAAGCTGAAGTTCCGTATTAACAAAATATAGTTCAATTGTACCTCTTTCGACGTGATCCTTGATGAAGTGATAACGAACGTCGATGTGCTTTGTCTTCGTGTGTTGAACCGGGTTGCTTGAAATAGTTATGAAGCTTTTGGAGTCACAGTAGATAGGAATCTTGTTGAACCAGAAGCCATAGTCTTTTAGTTGAGTACGCATCCACAGTACTTGCGAGCAGCAGCTTGCGGCAGCGATATATTCGGCTTCCGCGGTAGATGTGGAGACGCAAGCTTGCTTCTTGGAGGACCAGCTGACCAATTTGTCTCCGAGGAATTGAATGTGGCCCGAAGTGCTTTTGCGATCGAGCATGCATCCGGCGTGATCCGAATCTGAAAAGGCAGTTAGCTCGAAACCCGTATCCTTGGGATACCATAGGCCAAGATAAGGTGTACCTTTTAAATATCGGAAAATCCGCTTGATCGCACTAAGATGAGATTCCTTGGAGATGCTTGATATCTCGCGCATAGACAAGTGGAAAACATTATGTCTGGACGACTAGCCGTAAGATACATGAGAGAACCAACCATGCCCCGGTAAGTTTTAGAATCCACATCTTTTCCCGAAGGATCAGCGTGTAGTTTTGAACACGGGGACATGGGTGTAACAATCGGAGAGCATGACGTCATGTTGTATTTACACAACATATCCGAGATGTATTTTGATTGGTTGATGAATATTCCCGTAGAAAATTGTTTAATTTGAAGACCAAGGAAAAAAATTCATCATTCCCATCATGCTCATGTTAAATTTTGCAATCATGAGTTCGGAGAATTCTTTGCATTGCCATGGGTTAGTCGAACCGAAGATGATGTCGTCCATGTAGACTTGAATGAGCATAATGTTACCTTTGTCCTTTTTAATGAAGAGAGTTGGATCGATCTTACCTTTGGAGTATCTGTTCTTCACTAAATAGGTAGACAAACTATCGTACCATGCGCAGGGGGCTTGTTTCAAGCCATACAAAGCCTTGTCCAGAATGTAGACATGAGTCGGTTTGGAGGAGCCGACAAACCCGTCGGGCTGAGAGACATAGACTTCTTCACGCAGAACACCGTTTAAGAAGGCCGTCTTGACGTCCATTTGGAAAACCACAAAGTTCTTATGTGCCACGTAAGCCAAGAACATTCGGATTTCTTCAATGCGGGCGACGGGTGCAAATGTTTCGTCATAGTCAATGCCTTCTTGTTGACGGTATCCTTTGGCGACAAGTCTAGCTTTGTTGCGTATAACGACTCCATCTTCATCTTGTTTGTTCTTGAATATCCATTTCGTGCCGATAATGGTTTTGTTTCGTGGATGGGGAACAAGGCGCCATACTTTCAGGCTTTCAAATTGATTGAGTTCCTCTTGCATTGCCACAATCCAATCAGGATCATTCATTGCCTCGTGAATGGATGTGGGTTCAATCTTGCTGATGAATGAAGAGAACATACAATCGTTGGCCGAGGCGGAATGCGTTGTAACTGGTCTGTTCGGATCTTCGATAATTTGTTCAACAGGATGAGAGCGGGTCCATTTGGTTATATGAGGAAGTGGTTGAAATGCATTTGGATCCGGGGTGTCATCTTGATAAGAACCTAACGGAAGATCTTGAAGAGATTCCAAGGTTGGTGCCACGTTTGATGATCTTGTGGCACTTGTGACATCTATAGGGGTCGAAGTGGATGGTGGTGGAGAGGATGTCGGTTCTGTAGAATTTGGTTGAACAGCCGGTTGAGGTTCAGGTGGAACGAGAGGAGCATCTGTTGAAATAGTTTGATCGCGAGGAGTAGTTGAAGATGTGCTTGGAGAAGCAGAAGTTGAGACGGTTTCTGTTGTAATTGGCGGTGCGGAAAGATTCGTGGTCTCGGCAATCTCCAAGGTAGGCGGGGGAATATGGAGAGAAGGATCAGTGGATGGTCCAAAGTAATCCGAGTAGAAGTACTCGAATAAGTCATCCAGATTTGACATGGCGGTTTTGGACGTTGAAGGTTCAGCGGGGTTGGGAGCAGGTTCCGAACGAATGTGATCGGAAGCTAATATGCCGGTTAGTGCGGGTCCAGAACTGTCGTGTTCAGGAGCCATTTCGGCGTTTGGATCGAATTGTACATTAACGCTTTCAGTGACGCAACGTGCATGTTTTATGTAGACCCTATAGGTGGACGCATTTGGTGAGTATCCGAGAAAGTAAACTTCATCGGCTTTCGGCTTGAGTTTCCCACGATCTTCTTTTTCATTGAGAACGAAGCAACGAGTGCCAAACGTTCGAAGATGCTCGATAGAAGGAACGCGATCGAAGACCAAGTGATAAGGTGTCCTGTTGAAGCGTTTGTTGATGATGGAGCGGTTTTGAGTGTAGCATACAGTGTTGATAGCTTCGGCCCAAAGATGGAAAGGAAGCTTTGAGTAAGTAAGCATAGTGCGAGCGGCTTCAACTAGAGTTCGATTTCGACGTTCGACAACACCGTTTTGTTGCGGAGTGCCAGCTGCAGAGAACGTGTGGGTTATACCAACCGATTCGAGGTAACCGTCAAGGGTACGGTTTTTGAATTCAGTTCCATTATCGGTGCGGATGGTTTGCGCAGTATGTTCTAGCTTAACTTGGATGGCTTTGAGAAAGGTGATGATGGTGTCGGGGGTTTCATCCTTTGAACGAAGGAACTTTACCCATGTGAATCGAGAGAAATCGTCCACCATTACTAGAACATACTTTTTACCATGTATGCTTTGAGTCCGCATTGGGCCGCACAAGTCCATATGAATGAGTTGAAGAGGTCGAGTTGTGCTGTGAACTAACTTGGGTTTGTTAGAAACCTTCTTCATCTTTCCAATCTCGCATGCGTCACAGAGATGCGGTTTGTCGAATTTAATAGTTGGGAAGCCGGTGACTAATCCTTGGATGGAGAGGCGATTGATGTTCTTGAAGTTCAAGTGAGATAAGCGACGATGCCATAACCAGATCTTTGGACTAGAAACGTTTGATAGTAGACAAACACTTGAGGGTGCGTTTACTTGGGAAAGATCGATCGTGTAGAGGTTGGACTTGCGTGTGCCGGTTAGAAGCTCCTTTCCATCAAACGTGCGAACACAGCATCTATCGGTCTGAAATTTACTTCGTGTTGCTTGTCACAGAATTTGCCAATGCTCAACAGGTTGTGACTCAGGCCTTGAACATAAGAAACGTTGGAAATAGTGATGTTGTTTTGAATGATATCACCATAGCCTTTAATCGGTGCCAAATGATTGTTGCCAAATTTGACGAATCCGCCCTTCTTTTCAGTGTAGTTGGCAAGCAGCTTCTTTTGTCCGGTCATGTGTTTGGAGCATCCGGAATCTAAGTACCACACATGACCGATCTGCACAAAATCAGGAAGATTTAGGTACCCATTTGTAAATGGGTCCAGCATTGTTAGTCAACTTAGCACCCTTGGGTACCCACTTGAAGTGAGACTTACAGGTGGTAGTCATTTGATTTCTCGGACCCCATTTAGAAACAGGTGATGAAGAAAAAGGTTTGTAATTAAACGAATTATTGATGTCAGGAAAATAATCATAACCATAATCAATTGGAGGCTTACGAACAAAATCATCCACACCTTTATTACGAGAAAATTTGATTAAATGTCTAAAGGAATGAATTTGATAAGGAAAACGAAATCTAGAATTGTTTCTTTTGACATTAGAATGTAAAAACTTGTCTTCTTTGCGGGGTGTTTGCTTTGTAGTATGCGTGCCCTTTTTGACCCAAACTTGTTTGTGTTCTAAAGTATGAACCGTTGAAACATTGAAAGAAACATGGTTAATACGATGGTTGGATTTTGGTTGTTTAGGAGTGTGTTGAGTTTGGCTCGTGGAACACTCCGTTGGAATGGGCACCGGTTCATTGGTTGTTTGCCTTTGTCTAAATGTTTCGGGTTTTCAAAACCTAATCCGGCTTTAGAACTTAAATCTTTCGGTGCATTTAAGTGAATAGTGTGTTCAGTTTGACCAAGCTTGTAAAGTTTTAATTCCAAATTTTCGAGTTTTTCTAATAGATCTTGTCTTTGAAAACTGACAAAGTCAAACTTTGATGAAAATCTGGCAGTCTCATTCCTAAATGATTGAAGTTGAAGTGTGAGATCAGATATTTGTTGTTGAAAATGATCATTTTCTTCTTTTAAAACCATTTTCTCCGTTTTGAGATTGTGCGCTATACTTTGAGAATTGACAAGATCGGTTTGCATAAGAATCCATTGATGTTGATTATTTTCTAGGCTTGCTTCTAAATTGGAAACCAAGAGTTTCTCGGTTTTCAATTTAGAGTGTAATTCTTTTAATTGACACATTAAATCATGCATTTGAGATACGAAAGAGTCATAGTTAGAAGGGCTTACCTCGGGTGTGTACTCGGAAGCGTGAGAAGGAGTGTCATCAGAGTAAGCCAACAAACTGAAATGTGCTTGAGTATCCCCTTCCATATCATCTTCATCATCTTGATTAAGCCATTGTTCATCTTCAGCTAGAAGAACTTTGCCGGCTTCTTTTTGTTTAGACAACATCAGTTTGTAAGTGAAGTAGTTGGAGTCCTTCACTATTGGCTTCTTTCATTCCTTTGCATAGTGACCAGATTTGCCACAGTTGTAACACAGGCTTCTCTCACCCTTGAACTTGTCTTCCGGCTTGGGTGTCGGGAGTTGTTCTTCTCTTCTTGGCTTTGGTTCAAACATGGCCTTTCGCTCATGATTATTAGATCCCGAGGCATACCTTTGTTGGTTGGGATTTGAGCGACGTGAGAACTTTTGTTGAAAAGATCTCGTAAGGAAGGCCAGTTGTTGTTGAAGTTTGGCAATTTCGGTATCATAGTCAAAATCTTCTTCTTCTAGTTCGGGAAACATTTCTTGAGGAGTGGAAGAGGAATCTTTTGCCATCAACGCGATTGGATCCGGGTTCTTCTTTGAATTTAACCCCATTAGTTCGAGAACCTCCTCTTCGTCTTGTTGAAGGGTTTCATAGACTTCATGAAGATCAAGGTCAGCAAGATATTTGATGTGTTTGATTTTATTAGCAAACCGACGCCATTCCTGTTAAAGATTGCTAACAAATTTAACGTTGTTTTCGATCTTGGTCTTACGAATTTCGTTCTTGCTTAGTTCGTTTACCAGTTGTACAAAACGGGTATATGTGTTCGTAAGAGTTTCTCCATCTTTTGCCTTGAATTCTTCATATTGAGAGATGAAGTTGGTGATTTTGAGTTGTGTGCCAATCTTTGTTCCAAGCATGAATTTCTCTATGACCTCCCACATTTCTTTAGGCGTCTTCTTGTGGCTATCAATGCTTATATAGATTTCATTTGGGAGGCTCATAAGTAGATAAGAACGGGCAAGTTGGTCACCTCTCATTATCCTCTTCTCGTTTGCATCCCATGTACTTTTGAGTTTAACTTCCCTTCGTGCGAGCGTAGGAGGAGTATTGTTTGGCATAGCCGGAAACTCTTGATAAAAAATTGGAGGAGGACCTTCTTTGATTGAACGCATGATCTCATCGGCATAGTCATGGCGTTCAACGAAATCAAGGAATCTATCCTTCCATTGAGAATATTCTCCCGGGAAGAGAATTGGAGGTTTGGTGTCTGATCCAATAGCCATTGCTTCACGGGTGGTCATTGTACTTTTTGGGTGAACCTCGATCAATGAGTTTTTAAAAATTTCTGAGTTGTCGCTTGAAACAGTAGGTTTTTCTCGAGAGACACAGGAGATCGATAAAATTATCGACTAAGGACTTTTGTCGGGTGTGAGGTGCTCGATGAAAATTGTTATTGAGTGAACAAGGCTCGATAAAAATTGTTATCGAGTGAACAATGCTCGATAAAAATTGTTGTCGATTGAACAAGGCTCGATAATAATTGTTGTCGAATTAAATAGACTCGATATAAGTTGTTATCGAGTGAACAAGGCTCGATAATAATTGTTGTCGAATTAAATAGACTCGATATAAGTTGTTATCGAGTGAACAAGGCTCGATAAGAATTGTTGTCGAATGAAATTTGCTCGATAACAACTCGATATCACTTTGATTTAAAGAATTTTATCGAATACTAACCACTCGATCAAACTTCTTCTCGATTCAATATGACTCGACTAAAAAAATACTTTAATTCTGAGTTTTCTGTTATTGAAAACCAGAAAACAAAACCACAGTGTTCTTGACAAAAAAGAACTAGTCTTTTTATGGACAAGACTGTCTGGGTTTTCGAGTTTCTTATTTGTTCAATCACAAAAAATATCAAAATTACGAGAGTTTATGATTTTTACTAAAGAAATCTTTAGAAAGAAAAGCTGCAGGAGTCACAAGTTCCTGAGTTTTCTTATGTAAAGATATTCAAAAGTAAATAAAAATAAACTAAAGTAATTTTAATTAACCAGATTTAAGTATTTTATATATGGGAGTCGATAAAAATTCAAGATTTTAGCAGTTGAATCGATAAAACTTCAATCAACAGAAGAGATATTCGAGAAAAAAAACAATAGGCCGAGAGAAACTTTAAATTGATAAAAACACAGATATGCTTAATCGAGAATAACTCACAGAAACTAATTTAATGATCGAGAAAAATTCATAGAGCAGATATGAGTTTGTCGAAAAAAAAAGTAAGAAGATTTATCGGGTATAACGTGACACAGTAGGACCCGACAAAAATTCAAAGAACAGTAGATCTTGCAGAAATCGAAAAAAATACCTTTTGTTTCGTGGTTTGCTCAGAAAAACATAAAAACTCTTGATCTTAGGCTCTGATACCACTTGTTGTTCCCATTATAATAAGCACAATGACAATAAACAGTTAATAGCAAATTAATATGACACGAACAATGATTAAAGAACTTACGTAGTCATATATCTCTTGAATGTATGTTAATCGATTACAATCAGATTTAGCACTCTCTCTATGTAATATGAATCGACTTAATCAAAAGGAAAACCCTAACGTTCTATTTATATTGCTAGGTCTAATCTAATTAAGGAAACAAAGAGTTTAATGAATTTTAAATTTCCTTTTACAATTAAGCATATCTTTTCCTTATTTTGACACAATTAAATAATAGACCTAACAGATTGTAATTGTTTCAATTGAATCATCAAGTCATGCATTTGGGAAACAAAATTGTCATAATCAGAATGGCTTACCTCGGGTGTGTAGTCGGAAGCGTTTGAAGTGGAATCATCAGAAAAAACCATCAAATTGAAGTGTGCTTGGACCTCGTTTTCCGTATCATCATCATCATTACCATGATTGAGCCAGTGTTCATCTTCCGTCATGAGCACTTTTCCGGCCTCCTTTTGTTTAGCCAACATCAACTTGTAAGTGAAATAGTTGGAGTCTTTGACTATTGGCTTTTTGCATTCCCTAGCATAGTGGTCGGATTTGTCGCAATTATAGCACATGCCCATTTCGCCCTTGAATTTGTCTTCCGGTTTGGGTGGCGGACGATGTTCTTCTCTCCTTGGTTTTGGCTCAAATATAGCTTTATGCTCATGATTCTTTGGTCCCGAAGCATACCGTTGTTGATTGGCATTTGAGCGACGAGGGAACTTTTGTTGGAACGTTTTTGTGAGTAGAACCAATTGCTGTTGGACTTTGGCAATCTCCGGATTATAGTCGAATTCTTCGTCCTCTAATTCAGGAAAGACGTCTTGTGATGTGCTTTGGGATAAAGGAGAGCTTTCTTTTGCTACTAGAGCGATTAGATCAGAAGTCTTTTTGATTTTGTTGCTTGCCCCCATAGCTTCAAGTACTTCCTCCTCGTCTTGTTGTAGGGTTTCATACACTTCGTGAAGATCGAGTTCAACGAGAAATTTGCTGTGTTTGATTTGGTTGGCAAAGCAACGCCATTCTGGTTGAAGATTACCAACAAATTTCACGTTGTTCTCGATCTTTGTCTTACGAATATCGTTTTTACTTAACTCGTTCACAAATTGAACAAAAAGAGTGTAAGTATTCGTAAGACTTTCACCCTCTTTGGCTTTGAATTCTTCGTACTGTCAGATACAATTGGTTATCTTCAGTTGAGTCTCAATCTTTGTTCCTAGCATAAACTCTTCAACTTCTTCCCACATCTCTTTGCAGATCTTTTGTGGCTGTCAATGCTCATGTAGATAACATTTGGGAGGCTCATTAAGAGGTATGAGCGTGCTAGTTGATCACTTTTTGTGATTTTCTTCTCATTGTCATCGTAGGCGGATTTGGGTTTGACCCCTTTTCGGGCTGCGATAGGAGGATCAGCATTTGGTACGACAGGGAAGTCTTGATAGAAAATGGGTGGAGGTCCTTCTTTAATGGAGCGCATGATTTCATCAGCGTAATCATTGCGGTCAACGAAGTCTAGAAATCTATCCTTCCATTGAGAGTATTCGCCTTGAAACAGAATCGGGGGTTTTGTGTCCGAACCGATAGACATTGCTTCGCGTGAAGTCATTGTACTTGATAGAGTGATCTCAGTCAAGGAGTTTTGAAAAAATTCTAAGAGTTTTGAGAACTTAAAATAAAATCTCGATTTGACAGAAAAAGTTTTATCGGCAACAGACGATGCGATAAGAAATCTTATCGGGTTAAGAGAACTCGACAAGAAAACTTATCGGGTTAAGAAGTATCGAGAAGATTTTATATCGGGTAAAAAGAAGTCGACAAGTTTTTATATCGGGTCTTAAAGAGGCGACAAGAAAACTTATCGGGTCTAAAGGACGCGATTAAAACAAGATTATGAAATTCCTTTTTATCTTTATTTTGAACTATTGAAGAGCAAGAACGAAGCATTCATCGACAAAAAAGATCAATGTCTTTTTATGGAAGAGAAGATCTAAGTTCCCGAATCCCCAACAATATCAAAGTAAAAAAAATTACTTAATGTTTAAGGAGTGTACTTGAGAACGCTTAAACTAGAAAAGCTTTAGAAGTCAGTGACCCTGAGTTTTCCAATAAAAGTGAAGCTAAAGTACTACGGATTAAGCTAAAGTAATAATAAAAATATTCGAATTTTGCTAAAGTTTAAGGCGTGTACTTGAGAACTCTTAAACCAGAAAAGCTGCAGAAGTCAGTGACCCTGAGTTTTCTAATAAAAGTGAAGCAAAAATACTACGAATTAAACTAAAGAAAAAATTTGAATGTGAAAACGAAACTTGTCGAATAAGAAAGAGGCGATATAAATATTGTCGATAAAAAAACTTGTCGATTAAAGGGATGCGATATACAATTCTTATCGATAATAAAAGGTGCGATATAAAAATTCTTGTTGATCCAGACTATGAAAGTTTGGATCGATAAGATTTTGGACAGAGACATGTCGATCCAGGCTTGGGAACCTTGTATCGACAAGATTGACCAGAAAACATAAATCGAGATTAATACCTTTTAATTATCGTACTCGATCAGAATTAGATCAAAACTCAGATCGTGAGGCTCTGATACCAATTGTGAATCCCAGATAATGATCAAGTAAATATGATTTAATGAAAGCACACAAAGAACACACAAATATGATAAAGATCCGAAGTCGGATATCTCACTTGTATTAAATATTGATTACAATCAATATGACGGCTTTCTCTCTGATTAGCTCTTAATATCGCACACACCAAAATAATGACCCTAAGACTCCTATTTATATGAAAGGGTTAAAAAATATAAGGAAATAAAGGGAATGGCATTATACACTTACCATATTTACAATAAAGCATATTTTCCTTATTTTGACACAATTAAACTAAACCCTAACGTAAACTTTAATTTTTCATTTGGAGTCATCTTCACATCATTACCTTTATCTTGGCTGAGCCTCGCAGACATACGTATTTGAACACTCATCAGTGTTCCGTCAGAATAGAAAGCAACTTCACTGAGTCTGAGAAAACGTTTGCGGTTGTAATGAACTATCCCAAACTCTAGCATGTCTAAAACGGTCATCACAGGAAACTTTTCAATGCCTTCAAAATCAAACTTTGGTTTGATCAGTCTGACATTAGGTTGGTGGTTCTCGATGGCTCTCATAAAATCTTCAGCATAGCTGAATTCGATTGTTCCCTGTACGTGTCTAATAATCGCCTGTAAGCCTTGTCTTTTAATCCATGTAATTTTTCATCGACTATTTAGTTTAACAAATAAGAATTCCAGATCTTCTATCATTAGGTTCTTGAGGTCTGCTTCAGTGAACTGGTAATCCTTACCGTCCTGACGTACAACTTCAAATGATGGATACTTGTACTTTCGCACAGTGTGGAAGTCGACCCTTTTGATCTGAACAATTTTGTGTACTGAATTCACTGAGTCTGGATCCTTAGTAGCATTTCTGATCATGTATAGGTGCTCTGTTATTTCACGCGTCTCCTTGTTGCAGACCCAATGAATTCGAGCTTTATCCATGTAAAGGGTGTCAACAAAAATCTTCGGTTTGAGTTTTTCTAGAAATGACAACTTGATTCTATTTGACTGAGTCTCATGCATAAATCCATCTATCACCTTGTCCCACATAGTTTTGTGATCGGGAAAATTGAACCAGTTTTCATTTGAAATGCCAATGGCTAATAAAGGTGATGAAACTCGAGAAGATGCATATGGAACATCATTGAAAAGCTCGTCGATAGGAATCTCCGATTCAGGTTGTTCTATGAAAGTCTTGTTCTGTTGGAGAATCGCCACGTAATCTTCCATGGATAACCTTTCTGTCTCGGTTTCGATCTTATTATGAAACCTTTAATCGTTTCTCTAATCTTTTGTCTGCCAAAGATCATAGGCTCGTTATATTCTAGAAGAACATCAGTCATCTCTATTTCCGGAATTACGATCTCCGGAACTACCGCATGCTTTTCAACCATTAGTGTAGTGTCAGTGGCTGCAGAATCTATCTGATGGACTTCGTGTGTCGGCTGAGACTCGGTAACAGGTATTTTAGTGTCAGTCTGTATTGGTTGAGCTCCGGACGTGGAAGCGCCGGCATCATATAGGCCTAGTCTCTTCTCCCCCTCAAGACGTTGACGATCATCGTCGTCATGCTCGTCCCGGCGGCGCTTGGTGGAGCCATCCTGGTATCTGCAAGATTCATCAATGATCATAAGACGTTCCATGAGTCGAGATTCAAGACCACGGATATCAACTCTGGTCGTGTTTTAAGCATCGAAAATAAGATCAAAGTTGTCGCGAACCTCTGCTTTGAAAGCTTCGAACTTAGTACGAGTGATGTATGGAGACTGATATGTTAGTCCAGGAAGTTTGATGAGTGTGGTTTCCACCTGGCCACCTGCAGCAGATGTGGACAACAACGTGGCAAGAAGCTAAAATTTAAGTTCGACCGCTGATGGAGGACGACGGAAGGGAGGAGTGATGGTGGTCGCAGTGGAGGGTGAGTAACACCTGGGTCACGAACAGCACCAGTTGACACAACTGTTGAATCAACAGTGTGACCCATGTTCAGTGTTGGTGTGATGATAACACTGATGGGATTTCCGTCCGATCCTCGTAGAGGCACAACTTGTGACCCTACTACAAACAACTCCGACGGGAGCATTAAGACCCGCAAATACAGAACTTGAAGTGCCGACCAATTTTGTACCTAATTGTGTATATGGCTCTAGACTCAATGGTGCAGCAACTGAAGTCGAACACTGGTGAGGCTTATGTTCTGATTCAATATTCGGAATCTCCAAATGAGACCCGATTAGATCATGTGCTTGATCCTCGTGAGAATGTGAAACAACTGCTTATAGAGAAGCAGTTGAGTGGCCAGGGAGGTCGTGCAATTGCATCGCTGGGTCCACAATGACTTGTTCAATATCGTGTCCCAACGAATGAGACACACTAGCAGATGTGGCTACCCGACTAGATGTCCCTAGGGAAGTATTGTGCTTCATTTTCGATCTTCTCTCTCTCTTTGGAGTACTCACGTTAGGAATGTCGATCACTATCCTATCCGCTCTCTTTTTACTTCGTCTCTCCTTCATACTCTCAGTCTCACTGTCAAAAGTTTCTTCTTCTCCCTCCGCTTTCCTTGTGTCTCCAGATGGGGCTTTGGGGCTAGATGAGTTAGGTCGTGAATAGTTTGAGCCGGAAGAAAAGTTGGCGGTGCTGCTAGTCTCTTGAGTGATGGTGATGTAATGGACATCGATTTGACCTTGGAGGCCTGTCTCATCACTTATTTGAACAATGGTGAGTGATCTCCAAAGTTGTTGCAGATACAGAATAGGCACATTCGTGGTGACGATGAGAGCGTAGTGTAGGGCATGACGCTTCAGTATTTCTACTACGACCTCGTGTGCACATTTGAAATCGGTGGCGTTGAAGTGGTAGTTGTTTTGTGTGAGCGTGAGGTACGAGGCGGGATCAATGAGAGAGGCGTCGGCAGCAGCATCGATAGCCAGAGCGTTGTAAGCAGGGGCAGCCATGTGAGAACCTGAACAGAAAAGTTAGTGGCAAGGCGCAAAGGTTAGTGAGTGACATGATGATGACTGATAAAGTATGAGAAAACATATGATAAAGAACAGTGATGGATGTGCACACAATTGTAAGACACATAAATATTGCACACATAGGGATACATAAGCACGAATGAGCGCCTGTAATCGAACATTGCAAACATGATACGGTTCCTAATGACGAGTGGTGAAACCATAGTAAGAATACTAAGATAGAAAATGACCTGACAGTCGTGAAACCATATTGACAATTGCTACTTGGTGAGCACAATGAGAGACAGTAACCAGAAAAGAAGATATATGACACTATAGGTAAAGTCTTTCTGGTATTATCCGGTTCCGAGAAACCACATATGGGATATTTCAATAACCAACAACACAAACTTTATACAGAGCAATCAACGCCCCAAGCATCCAGAAATCAAATATATAGAAAAGGACGATAAACATTGTAGGCACAGAAATAGTTAGGGCAGGGTTTCAGGAAGGCAGAAGTCCCGGTAACACATAGTCCCGGGAATTGTTAAAGAAAAACAGGTTTCGATTCCGTTTCCGATAGTCATCCGGTTTCGGTATCAATCCGATTCCGGTCCGGTTGCTGTACCAATCCGGTTCCGGTATCAATCCGGTACCGGTTTTGGTATCTAATTGATGCAGACAAGAAATCGAATCCGATTTAATCCTAAGTCAGATTAATCAAAACTGTCTGTCCAAACAAACCCTTAAGTCAGTCGACACCCGATTCGATGAAGAAAAATTAGAAACCCTAAATCGAAGGTTCGATGACCTCAATTCGTATGGGGTTAAATGCTTAATCGATACAAGAAACTCATAGCATGTATGAACTCGAAGTCGATAAGCAAAACTAAATTGAACCATCATTTAAATCTATTAAATCGTAATAGGAGTTCACGAGTACTTACCTGATGAAATCGATGAGAGATCAAGTAGTTGAATGAGAGAGGTGATAGCAAAGATGGATAATCGTGGCGTGTGAACGTTTCGATATTGGAAAAAGCACGAGAAGTCGAGGTTTTTGGGAGGTTGAGAGAAATCGGGAGTAAGGGTGTTAAGGGTGTGCGTGAAAGAAAACAAAAGTGGGGTTGTGAAGGGGTATCAATACCAGATGCCCTTTATATATGGGTCGAGTCAGATTTGCGCCGGTTCCTAATTCACGGATTTTGGCCGGTCTAACTCCGGTACTGGTAGTTTGAAAACAAAAGCACGACCTCTTTAAAATTAATAAAATTAACTAATTTAGATAATAAAATAATAAAGAGATATATAATGCTCCCCCTCGATCGGTGTGTGTAGTATATACTTCTCCCCCTCAGTGTGTGCACTGAATGGCGACATGACACTCCTCCTCGACTCATGATCCGAAAACTCGACTCCTGATCCTAAAACTAACATACCTGAATGTGCATTAACGAGGCTTAGCTCACCCTGGACACTAGAAGACACGTTAAAGACATTGATATCCAATAAAATTTCGAAGCAAACGGAAGCGAAGACAAAGAAAAGTTAGACACTAAATAAAGAGACACGAATGAAAAAGAAATACGATAGAATAGTTATTGAAATGAATACAGAAATGTAAAATGCTAAAGAACACGAAGTAATTAGAATTCAGACATGCCGAAGTGGACACTAAATCATCCAGTAACGAGGATGAACAACGAACAGTTCGGAAGGACGGAATGGAAATTGCTTTTGGTGCATCGACACGTTTACACTTTCAGTTTGAGCATACCAAGTTTAGACACAAAGAAATTATATCGTTTTTCGTCCAAAGGTTTGGTAAAAGGGTCTGCAATCTAAAACTCCGTATTCACAAAATAAAGATCTACCATACCTCGTTCAACGTGATCCTTAATAAACTGGTAGCGGATATCAATGTGTTTCGTCTTCGTGTGCTGAACCGGATTACTGGATATGGCGATGGCGCTTTGAGAGTCACAGTAGATCGGGATCTTGGAGTAGTGGAAGCTATAATCTTATAGTTGTGTGCGCATCCATACGACTTGTGAGCAGCAACTTGCGGCAACGATGTATTCTGCTTCAGCGGTTGATGTAGAGACGCAGTTCTGCTTCTTTGACGCCCAAGTGACAAGTTTATCTCCCAAAAATTGCGCGTCACCCGATGTACTTTTCCGATCCAGCATGCTTTTGGCGTGGCCCACGCCCGAATAACTTTTCAAATCAAAACCGGTCTCTTTTGGGTACCAAAGACCAAGATTAGTAGTACCTTTCAAATAACCTAAAATTCATTTAACAGCTATTAAATGAGACCCTTTCGGTTTTGATTGAAACTGTGCACACAGAAATGTGGAGAACATCATGTCAGGTCTACTTACCGTCAAGTACATCAAAGAACCTATCATTCCTCTATAGGTCTTAAGATCCACATCCTTTCCCTCATAATCGGAGTGAAGCTTAGTGACCGACGCCATTGGAGTTTTCATGGGCGTAGAATTTTCCATTTGGAATTTCCGGAGAAGCTCCAAGATGTACTTAGATTGGTTGATGAATATTCTGGTCGACAGTTGTTTAACTTGAAGACCGAGGAAGAAATTCATCTGCCCCATCATGCTCATTTTAAAATGGCGTTTCATGAGGTCTGCAAAATCTTGACAGCACTGATGGTTTGTGGACCCGAAAATAATATCATCCACATTCACTTGTATGAGTATAATGTGACCACCTTCATGCTTAATGAATAAAGTAGTGTTTATCTTACCTGGAGAGTAGCTTGTTTGAGCATCATACAATGCACGAGGAGCTTGTTTGAGTCCGTATAGCGCTTTATCCAGCCGGTAGACGTGTGTAAGGTTGGTTTCATTGACAAATCCTTCTGGTTGTCACACATAGACTTCTTCTTTGAGTACGCCATTCATACCATGCCCTAACAATGATTTTAGAAAGAGCCTCATACCATGCACGAGGAGCTTGTTTGAGTCCGTATAGCGCTTTATCCAGCCAGTAAACATGTGTAGGGTTGTCTTCATTGACAAATCCTTCCGGTTGTTGACACGTAGACTTCTTCTTCGAGCACACCATTCAGGAAAGTTGTCTTCACGTCCATCTGGAAGACGACGAAGTTTTTGTGGGCGACGTAAGCGAGGAACGTCCTTATAGCTTCAACGCCTTTTAATTAAACTTACCAAAATTAAAGTTTCCTAATTTAAGCATTGATTTGTGGTTGAGGTTGGTTCTTATAGTTATCACAAACTAATAGTTCTTCCTCGAATTGCCCTATATATGTATATATATATATATATATATATATATAGGGGGATCTTCATGGGAGATCTAAGTTATCTATGATAACTATGAGATCTCATCTCATCCATTGAAATATTTGATCTATGGTCCAGAATTAAATGAATTAAATTTAATGATATTTCCTAAAATAAAACAATCTAATTTAATTGAATAAAATGAAAAGGGTATCATAGTAATTTGACATTGTATTTCATCTTTGTCTAAATAAGGTGGATTCCTATATTCAAAGTATGTTCCCAGAAGTAAAATAAAAAAAATATCCTACCAAAATCATTTCAAATAAAAAATCATAAGCTTTGCAAATCACAAATGTATCATAAATAATCATAAAAATGTTTCATACATGATTATAAAAATTGTACTACACGCTTTATAAAAATGTACCATACATTATCATAAAAATTGTACCACACATATTCATAAAAATGTATTATGCATGATCATAAAAATTGTACTACACGCTTGTATAAAAATGTATGATACATGATCATAAAAATTGTACCACACATTCATAAAAAAAACCTTCCAGAATTCAACTTGACAAAAACAATACTAAAAAAATTAGACTTTAGTATAAAACATATATCATTAATATTTTCTTGATCGTTGGGTATACCATTATGGACCTAGCTATACTTTGAAGCCATGGATTCCATGGAGAAAGACGGTAACGGATCTAATCCCGATGAAGAAACTCAATCTGATAACAATATCTTTCTGTTTGTATTAAAATAATTCCTTGAAAAATAATCATGAATCGGACATGAATATCGATTCGGTTTATAGAGGTTTGAATCTTGAGGGTGGAATTTAATTCAAACGGAGGGAATTTTAAAAATGGAATTTTAAGATAATGATGATGAATTTGAAGGTGGGTATTATATTATAAAAGAAGATTCATAGCAACGATAAGGTTCATAGCTTTATGGTAACTACCTAATTTAGAGATAATTATAAAAATAACAATTTTTTTAATTTAAATTTATATTAAAAGTACCAATACACCCTTTATTAAATAAAAAATTTAATATCAATAATTGATTGGTGTAGGTTGGATCACAAAGTTATTACAAACCACGGAGTTTTCATTTGATTATATCCATATATATATATATATGTGTAGGGTAGTGATCCTATAAAAACCATCCTTCCTTAAAGGAACAAATAAACAATTTGTGGACCACATATTATATAGGTCCCACATATTATATAGGTCCCACATAATATTAAATCATAAATGATTTAATATTATGTGGGACCCACATCATATGTGATCCAGAATTGTCCCTTTGTTACTTTATAAATGCAAAGTTCTCATTTGAACCTCTCTCTCTCTCTCTCTCTGTCTATATATATATATATATATATATATATATATATATATTTAGGGACGGGTTCAAATGAGAACTCAAATTTGGTTGTGAACGTGAGGACAAATGAGAATGCGACACGAGTCAATTAATCAAAGAAATATTCAGGCTGAATAAAACTGAATATAGTGTTTATTCAGTCTGAATAATGCCTATTGAGACTGAATAAGCATTATTCAGACTGAATAAACACTATATTCAGTTTTATTTAGTCTGAATATTTCTTTGATTATTCAGTCTGAATAATCTACATTCAGACACGTGTCATGCTCTCATTTGTCCTCACGTTCACAATCAAATTTGAGTTCGCATTTGAACTTTCCTCTCTCTCTCTATCTCTCTTTCTCTCTCTCTCTCTCTCTCTCTCTCTCTCTTTCTCTCTCTATATATATGTATATAGGGAGGTTCAGGAAAAAACGCTAAAACAAGAGAAAACTGAAAAACACCCTAAGAGTCTGCCATCTGGACGGTATTTTTTTTCTATGCATCAATGCATAAATATGCATTAGTGCATATGCACAAATGCATATACACGATTGGAGCTTCTTTTTTCTATGCATCAATGCATAAATATGCATTAGTGCATATGCACAAATGCATGTTACCAGGTGACGGCCTCCTAGTGTGTTCTTCAATTTCCTCTTTTTTTGAAGTTTTTACCTGAACCTCCCTATATATATAGAAGGAGGTTCAAACGAAAACGCTAAATATGCATGTTACCAGATGGCGGACTCTCAGGGTGTTCTTCAGTTTTCTCTTTTTTTAGCTGTTTCTCCTGAACCTCCGTCTCTCTCTCTCTCTCTCTATATATATATATATATGTATATATATATATATAGAGGGATGTTCAAATGAAACTTTACATTTTTAAAGGAACAAAGGGACATTTGTGCATTTTTTGAAGTTTTTACCTGAACCTCCCTATATATATATATATATATATATATATATAGAAGGAGGTTCAAACGAAAACGCTAAATATGCATGTTACCAGATGGCGGACTCTCAGGGTGTTCTTCAGTTTTCTCTTTTTTTAGTTGTTTCTCCTGAACCTCCGTCTCTCTCTCTCTCTATATATATATATATATATAGAGAGAGAGAGAGAGAGGGATGTTCATATGTGGTACACAATTTGTTCATTTGTTCCTTTAAGGAGGGAAGATTCTCATTTGATCCCTCCCGTATATATTAAATAATTTATGATTTAATATTAAATAATATTAAATTATAAATGATTTAATATTATATGGGACGCACATCATACGTGATCCACAAATATCCCTTTGTTCCTTTAAAAATGCAAAGTTTTCATTTTAACCTGCCTGTAGATATATATATATATATATATAGAGAGAGAGAGAGAGAGAGAGAAACGTTCAGGAGAAAACACTAAAAAAGAGAAAGCTGAAGAACACCCTAAGAGTCCGCCATCTGCACGGTATTTTTTTTCTATGCATCAATGCATATATATGCGTCAGTGCATATGCACAAATGCATATAAGTGATTGGAGCTCATTTTTTCCATGCATCAATGCATAAATATGCATTAGTGCATATGCACAAATGCATGTTACCAGATGGCGGCCTCCCAGGGTGTTTTTCAGTTGTCTTTTCTTTTAGCGTTCTCGAATGAACCTCTTTCTATATATATATATATATATATATATATATATATAGGGGATGGATCAAATGAGAACCAACCCTCCTTAAAGGAACAAATGAACAAATTGTGGACCACATATGATGTGGGTCCCACATGATATTAAATCATTTATGATTTAATATTATGTGGGACCCACATCATATGTGATCCACAAGTGTCCCTTTGTTCATTTGAAAATGTAAAGTTCTCATTTGAACCTTCCTCTATATATATATATATATATATGTATATATAGGGGTGGGTTCAAATGTGAACCCATATTTGGTTGTGAACATGAGGATGAATCTCAGCCATCCATTTAAAATCAGATCAAAAAATAAAGAGGCAAAACACGCGGTGGCATTGTCGTAAATAAGTGGAAAATTCAGGTCACGCTAAAAGAATATTAAGCGCTTAGGGGTATAATCGTAAATACCACATTACGATTAAAATCAGAAACACGTCCCCATACTCTTACGCCTTTTCGATACCGTCCCAAATTTCTTGCGTTCATCTTCCCCGTAAGAAAACTTTGTCCTAAAATCGATTTTCTACTGAAAGTCAACGAGATTGCTCTTATTCAGAAAACAAAAATAGCTTCTAATAGTGAAGAATGCAACGATATTTACCTAATTGAAGCTTTTGAAGAAGAAGGTAAAAGTTTTTATGTTTGTATAAATTTTTATTTTGAATATTTAGGTTTTCTAGTGTAATCGTATTGAATATATTCTTGTTAAATGATGTTCGATTGTTACAAAAACTGCAGAAGAAAAACACTAAGACATAATATAACCACTGTTACATTCATTCTGAATAAAAACAGGGTATATATTTTTGTAAAAAAATTGTGGCTTTTATTCAGTCAGAAGAAAAACACTAAGACTGTTACATTTCTATTATAGTTTGTAGTGTTTATATAAAGAATGAATGTAAGCTACAAAATTTATTATTAGACCGGAGTGCTTATATTCAGTCTGAATATAAGCTAGAATTAGTTGTTTGTATAATCGTGGCTTATGTTTAGTCTGAATATAAAACTACGGTCTAATAATAAACTTTGTAGCTTATATTCAGTCTGAATATAAACACTAAATTCTATTATACTCTGTAGTGTTTATATTCAGTCTGAATATAAGCTACAGATAGTATTTTGAATAATTTTAACTTATACTCAAACTTAATATAAGCTACAATTAGTTGTTTGTTTAACCGTAGCTTATATTTAGTCTGAATATAAGCTAAAAGATTTTGTGATGTAGCTTATATTCAGTCTGAATATAAGCACTAAGAGTGTAGCAATGCACTTTAGTGTTTATATTCTGACTGAATATAAGCTACAATTACACAAACCAAAAATTGTAGCTTATATTCAGTCTGAATATAAGGACTACAGTGTATTTTGTGGAAACATGTTATATTCATAATGAATATTTAGTTAAAACAGGAAGAAAAAAGAAAGAGTGAAGGAGAATGTTCTTCACCAAAAAGAAAAAAGAAGTCAAAATATGCAGAAGAAAAGAAGCCACTGATGGTGTTAAATTTTATACTATTTACTGAGTAAATTAGTCATTAGTAAAGTTTGAATTGTAGTACTTCGTCTACTAATTTAAATAAGAATTGACAAAACAGGAATTTGTAACAATATTAAATTATTGTTTGGAAGAAATAATTGCAAACAAGAACGAATTAGAACGCAACTTACATCAAGCAATGAATTTGTATCCAGAGAGTATAGTTTTGAAGAAATGGAAACAAAAATATGAAGAAAATTTTCAATTCAAACTAAATGCAATAACTGTCAATGAAGAAGAGTTTGTTGATGAAAGTGATGAAGATAAAGACAGAGAGAAGGAGGCAAAGGCAAATAAAAATGCAGAAAAGCAGTCAGAGGAGAATGAAAAAGTTGATGCCTATGATGAGAAGGGCAAAAAATTAGTGAATATGGTGGATGTAGAGAGAGAGAAGGATGTAGGAGAGAATATGCAAAATGAAGATATTGTGGATGAATGCAGATCACCATATATATTTTGAAACCAGTGGATCCAAGGACAAAGGAAACAGACATTGAGAAGAATGTTGCCCAATGGATGTTCTCATTCAGAGGAGATCAAATGTAAGTTTTAAATTTCAACACACCCTTTTATTCAGTCTGAATATCACGATGTTTTGAAATAAATTCTAAGATATGATCATAATGAATATGAAATGTTATTCATTACCTATGTGGTACTTATTGATCATGTTATTTAATTATTAAATTTAATTAATTACAGGGACGAGGTTTTTGAATTAAGTACAAGGAAAACAACTATAAAAGTTTTGCTTGAAAGCTTGATTCCAGAATCAGAACCTTTTTCAAATGTAATAGACACCTTCTCTTACATTTTAAATTCTAAAGAAATGTTGAAGACAAACAATCAACCAAAGAGGTTATATTGTTCAACAAAAGTGTTGGTAAGAATATAATTATTATAGTTTAACATAGTATAGATTACTTTCTTATTCTTCTTTATATCAATTTATAATCTTCATAGACATTCATGATGAATACTAGTTTAACATTTGTTTTTTACAACAGTCGCATGACATCTTGGACAAAAAGTTTGATATCAAGAAAAACCAGGCCATATTCTCAAAAAATCTGCTTCACAATCTGGATAAATCTGCAGATATTGCAGAGATGGGGAATGTAGATTTGGTATGAAACAAGCATTTTAATGTTATTCAATTAACTATCTTTTTATTCATACATTATTTATAAATGATATAAACTATTTATGCAGGTATTTTTCCCTGTTGTGAGGAGTAATCATTATTATGTAATATGCTTTGATCTGATAAATGGATCCATCCATATACTAGAGAATAGTGCAGCAAAACTATCAAATCCTAAAAAAATATCAGGGTGTCCCATAAACCATGATTAGTATGTTATTCAGTCTTAATATACAAGAGATTTTAATGAGTTATATTATTATTATTTTGGATTTTAATAAAGTTTTCATTAAAATTTTCATCATGAAGCAAACACTCTTCATCAACTATCTGAAAGAGATTGGGGATGAAAGGCACAGATCATTAGAAGACATAAAGCCTAAAAGGGAAGAAATGATATGGAGGAGCAAAAAAAATAACAAAGACTGCTCGATATTCATGATGCTGCACATGGAAACCTTCAATGGAGGGGAGCATTTGAATAATTGGCATTGTGGATTGGATGATGAATCATCCAAAAACCAGAAAAAACAACTCAATAGTCTCAGAACAAAATATCTTTCTAAAATATTGTTGGCAGATGTCAATAAAAGGAGAGACTATGTCATAGAAGAAGTCAAATACTTTCTTAACCTTGAATCAAGTTTTAAGAAAACGTATTTAAAAAAAACAAAGAAGGAAATTGATGCAAGGTTTGCAGCCTTTACATAGGTGGTTCAGGGAGGTGGTGGAAGGTGATGGAACGAGTGGTGCAAATGACTGTATTGAAGGATCCGATGTTTGTTGAATATTAGTTTAACATTTGAACATTATAAAAATAGTATGTTAATATAATTTGTTTGAATGATTGTCTTGTGTTTTGCTTTGAATCAATTAATCAGCAAGTTATATTCAGTTTGAATATAACCTAAAATGTATGGCTTGTTTACTTTGTAAACACTGTTAGTGCTCATATTCAGACTGAATATGCAAACTACAATTGCATAATAAGTAAATTGTACCTCATATTCAGTCTGAATATGAACTACAATTGCATAATAAACATTTAATTGGATTTCAGAATCTTGAGGGAGGTGGTGGAAGGTGATGGAAGGAGTGGTGCCGATTACTGTTTTGAATTCTACGATGTTTGTTGAATATCAGTTTAACATTTGAACACTAAAAAAATTGTATCTTAATATAATTTGTTTGAATGATTGTCTTGTGTTTTGCTTTGAATAAATTAATCAGCAAGTTATATTCAGTCTGAATATTGCCTAAAATGTAAGGCTTGTTACTTGTAGTTCATATTCAGTCAGTATGTGAACTACATTAATTTGTATAATTGTAGCTTATATTCAGTCTGAATATAAGCTGCAATTGGTGATTTTATACTTATAGCTTATATTCAATCTGAATATAGTGTAGAATTACGTGTTTGGATACTTGAAAGTTATATTCAGTCTGAATATAATCTGCAATTTGGTTTTTGTATAATCGCAGCTTATATTCAGTCTGAATATAAACACTAAGAATCAATTTAAGCTAAATTTAGCTTATATTCAGTTTGAATACAAATACATACCGGAAATTTAGCTTATATTCAGTCTGAATATAAGCTAAAATTTGAAATTTGTAAAATCGTAGCTTATATTCAGACTGAATATAAGCACTAAGAATGTAGCTTATATTCAGTCTGAATATAAGAACTACAATTATGTCTTTGTATTCAGACTGAATATAAGCTAAATTTAGGTTTATTAACTTATATTCAGTCTGAATATAAGCACTAAGAATCAATTTAGCTTATAATATTAACTTATATTCAGTCTGAATATAAGCTAAATTGAATCATAGTGCTTATATGAACTACAATTATTCAAATAAAATTGTAGCTTATATTCAAACTGAATATGAACTACAATTTTATGTTGATATTCAGTTAAAATTATTGTAGCTATATATCACAATACATGCTTATATTCAGTCTGAACATAACCTAAAATTGTTCAAATACCTAAATGTAGCTTATATTCAGACTGAATATAAGCAAAAATTTGAAGTTTGTATAACAATAGCTTATATTCAGACTGAATATAAGCTAAACTTGAATTTAACCATTTTTGTAAATAAGTGGAAAACTCGGGAAATGGTTTAAACAATTTTTGTTTTTTAATGATGGTGATGAATAGTTTTGGGGGTGACGTCTTTTGCAGCAGCAGCATTACACAGCATGATGATAGCCTATGTGTAATTTGAACGGTCATGGCATATTTACGACGTTGTTTAAACCATTTCTCGAGTTTTCCACTTATTTACAAAAATGGTTAAATTCAAGTTTAGCCTATATTCAGTATGAATATAAGCTATTGTTATACAAACTTCAAATTTTTGCTTATATTCAGACTGAATATAAGCTACAAATATGTGTTTATATTCAATTAGTTGTTTATATTCAGTGTAAATATAAGCAAAAATTAGCTATTTTAATAATTTGAGGTTATATTAAGACTGAATATAACCTACAATTATTTGTTTGTATAATTGTAGCTTATATCCAGACTGAATATAAACAAATATTTGTAGCTTATATTCAATATGATATAAGCTAAATTATACAAACACATAATATTGTACCTTATATTCAGTTTGAATCTAAGCTAAAATTACGTATTTTCTGATTCAATATTATATTCACAATATTATGTTTCTAAAATTAGTTATATTCAATCTGAATATAGTGTAGAATTTTGTGATTACTAATTTTAGCTTATATTCACACTAAATATAAGGTACAATATTATGTATTTGTACAATTTAGCTTATATTCAGGCTGAATATAAGCTACAATTATGTGTTTGTATAATTATAACTTATATTCAGTCTGAATACAAACATATAATTGTAACTTATATTCAAACTGAATATAAGCATTATAAATCACAATGTTATGCTTATATTCAGACTGAATATAAGCTAAAAATATGTGTTTGTATAATTGTAACTTATATTCACTGTGAATATAAGCTAAAATTATGAGTTTGTATAATTGTAGCTTATATTCACACTGAATATAAGCATAACATTGTGATAAATCACAATGTTATGCATTATGTGTTTGTATAATTGTAGCCTATATTCACACTGAATATAAGATAAAATTATGTGTTTGTATAATTGTAGCTTATATTCAGACTGAATATAAGCTAAAATTATGTATTTTAACAATTTTAGGTTATATTCAGTGTGAATATAAACTAAAATTATGTACCATATATTCAGTGTGAATATAAGCTAAAATTATGTGTTTGTATAATTGTAGCTTATATTCAGACTGAATATATGCTATAATTATGTGTTTGTATAATTGTAGCTTATATTCAGACTGAATATAAGCATTACATTGTGATTTATCACAATTTTATTCTTATATTCAGACTGAATATAAGCTAAAATTATGTGTTTGTATAATTGTAGCTTATATTCAAACTGAATATAAGCTAAAATTATGTATTTTAATAATTTTAGGTTATATTCAGACTTATATTCAGTGTGAATATAAACTAAAATTATGTACCTTATATTCAGTGTGAATATAAGCTAAAATTAGGTATTTTAATAATTTTAGGTTATATTCAGACTATATAAGCATTACATTATAATTGTAGCTTATATTCAGACTGAATATAAGCTACAATTATACAAACACATAATATTGTACCTTATATTCAGTGTGAATATAAGCTAAAATTAGGTATTTTAATAATTTGAGGTCATATTCAGACTGAATATAACCTACAATTATGTGTTTGTATAATTGTAACTTATATTCAGACTGAATATAACCTACAATTATGTTTAGGACCCAGAGTGTTAAAACCACTATACAACTGGGACGGAATATGCAATTAACTCTAATATTTATTTTTAGCGCGTAGGGGGTATTATTGCAAATAAAGCATGACGGTTCAAAGCCAACTATAGAACACGATGGAATTCGGAACAATGCACATATTCATCATTTCAAAAAAAATACTCTCTCACTAAAAAACCTCTGCTCTCTACCAGTACCACCGTCGTTCACGTCGATAAGAACGAACTTCTCCCTTTAAGTTCAAACAACAAACAATGGACGAAGATACGCATATACAGATTATTCCATTACAGAGCCTTCTGAAACAAGCAAGTTTTCGGGTTTTAAAAATTATCAATAACTAGGGCTTGTTAGTTAATATTTATGGTTTTACTGAATATTTAATGTATGTATTAGTAAGTAAATCAAATTTCATCAATAAATGCTTGAAATCTAGACTTATAATATTAAATAATGTTTATTAATTTCTATCAATAGGTTATATTCATTCTGAATATAACATGCATTTTTGTGTTTGTATGATTGTACATATAAAAACTGAATATAGTGTACAATTAGATTTTTGTATAATTGTATTTTGTATTCAGACCAAATATAGTCTTCAATTTTGTGTTTGTAAAAGTGCAATTTATATTCAGTCTGAATATAATATAAGCCAGAATTTGGGGATTATAGAATTTAAGTTATATTCAGACCGAATATAAACATATTGTTTTATTACACTCTGAGATTTTTTTGTTTGTAGTTTATATTCAGACTGAATATAGTCTTTAATTGTAGGTTATATTCAGACTGAATACAAACATAACATTGAAATACTACACCGTTATGTTTATATTCAGTCTGAATATAGTCTATAATTAAATGTTTGCATCATTTTAGTTTATATTCAGACTGCATATAAACGTATTTGTGTATTATTACAATGATATCTTTGCTCTATAGTTTAGGATTTGTATAATTATAGGTTATATTCCGACTGATGATAAACGCAACAGTTTAATAATACTCTGTAACGTTTATATTCAGTCTGAATATAAGCTACAATTAGGTGTTTGTAATATTGTAAATATACAAACAGATAATAAATTTATGTTTATATAATTGAAGGAGGATCTACAAGAGCAACGAAATCATCAAGACCCAAAATGTGTAAGAATCTGAAGCAAACAGAGGCTAGTAAAAAACGAAGAAGGGGAAAACAGAAGAACTACAGGACAAAGAAACAAAGAGAAAGCAACAAAAACAACAATGAAGGTGAAGAAAAAGTCGAATGAAAAAGAAAATCAAAACAAATTCAAATGCAGAAACGTAAGAGCATATAATGTACAACTGTCTACAAATACGAACATCTCCAAAGAACATAACGGTGATAAAGGGGAGTTTAAGCCCAATACAAGTCAAATGGATTAACGACATTGGATTAGGACCAATCCTTGATATGAACATCGACACTATTCCGTCAAAACTAGCATATAGCGTTGTTGACAATTTTGATGCAAAGACATGGTGATCAAAACATCGAAAGGATATGTAAAGATTACAAAGGACTCTATTACAGAGATCCTTGGACTAATGAATGAAGGAGATGATATTTATCAACTTCAATTTGATCCAGGCCATGAAAGGGTTAGTGAGGAGTGGAAAGCCCAGTTTGAAGATTATAAAAAGATTAGGCAGAAGCACCTTGTGAAACTACAAGGAATCAAACATTTTGGATATAAACTTCAAGCTGAACTTCATTATACTTTTCATAAATACAATGGTTGAGACAATGAAGATAGGAATCTTCAATACTACCTTCTTGACAAATGTTGGAGAAAATTATGATTTTAAAAAGATAAACTGGTGCGATTACATCTATAATCAACTAATGATAAGCAAGCTTTTTTGGAACAGCAGTCCAAAACGGACTTCTATATAGGACCAACAACATTCCTTACAGTATGTATTCGTTTATAATATTTCTGTTTTTTAAAATTTTATAACATAATCTAATTTTAATTACCAAAAATGCAGCTCATGTATGTAAATTCAACACACTGTACTGAAGTTAAACATAGACGAGTAAAACCTGCAATCCTTAGTGGACATCTAAGAAGTTGAGAGAGAGAGAAAACTATGAGATCGAAAATGGTGGATTTGGAAGATTAGAGCTCAACACCGATGAGGTACAGGATAGCATGACATCAAACAGAGAGAAAACATCAGTGGTATGAAAAATGTTCTGTCTAAATACTTTGTTTTAGTATACTTTAACCTTTATTCAGACTGAATATAAACAATGTAGTTTAAATTCAAAATCAACATAAGCTAGTTTGAATCCTGTTAGACTTTTGAAGTATGAGTCAAAGATGACGTGGCAACATTCACTTGTAGATCTGGTCTTTACAACAGAATTTGTTAGACGCTCCTCTATGAGGTGACATTTTGTGATAGGCTAATGTGTTGACTTTCTGTTTGTGTAATAGTATAAATTAATCTGTACTTTCACTGTAATAAGAGTCAATTTTGAAGATCATTAATGAAGAACAGTTTTGCGCACAATTCCTAATTACTTGTAATCGATCCTCAGGTTATTCAAAGTTGATCTGTTCTTAAATGCTTCTACTGTTCTAATTACTGTTGATTAGTCAATATTAATTTCTTCCGCTTATGTTCTGATATATGAATTATTGATTAATCATTGAAGAAGAAATCTGGAACCAACAATTGGTATCAGAGCCATCTAATCAATCTGTTGATTATTAGATCTCCTTAATTTGGAAATTTCTCTCTTCACTCCTGTAGTAATTTCCTGTTTTAACTATTGTTCATAATTCTATCCTGTTTTATGAGATTTTATTAATTCATAATAATTTTCTCCAAAAACAGTGGTAATTGTAGTTAAAATTTTGAAGAATCAGTAAGACGATCTTTTTGTTATTCAATTCAATTGAAGTTTAATCGTTCTAAATTTCAAATCAATTCTTCCTCTCGATTCTCTGCTTTCTACGAACAAAATGGCAAATTCAAATCTGAATTCTGTTTATACTTCTGGATCGTTGACGAAACCTCCTACTCTTATACTTGATGAATATCCTCAATGGAAAATTCGAATGGTGAATTTCTACGAGGGATTGGATGTTGATCTATTTCCAATCATTCAAAATGGTCCTCTGGTTCCTATGTCTATTATTCCACGAATTCCAGCAACGGCCAATACTGATGAAATTCCTGCCAGACAAGTTCCAAAGCTAAAGGGAAACTGGTCTGATGAAGGAAAAGCCAAAGTTGAACTAGCCAAAAAGGCTAGAACTCTTCTTATCATGGTCATTCCAAATGAAATTTTTCAATCTCTGGATTCCTGTGATACTGCCAAGGAATTATGGGACCAACTAGAAAATCTTCTGGAAGATGGTGCTAAAATGAAAAAAAAAAATCGAAGAGCTCAGGCTCTGAATGAATACAACAGCTTTCAGGCCATTGCTGATGAATCTCTGGAACAAACTTTTCATAGATTTAACAATCTGATAAATCTATGCAAAAGATGTGATATTATTCGATCAAAGGAAGACAATAATGTCTTATTTCTGAAGAGATTAAATCCATAATGGTCAAACCTCTCCATGTCTTTACAAGCCAATCAAGATCTTGAGCAATGGTCTCTACATGACGTATTTGGAACTCTTCAAGCTCATGAAAAGGAAGTCGTACAAAAAAAACAACAATAGGTGGTCCTCTGGCTTTGATTTCTAAATCAAAGGGAACGATCAGAAGAAAAAGTGAAGATAGAAGAGTGAAAAGCAAGGAATTCATATCATAAGCTGCTCTAGAAGAAGATTTTGAAGATTTTGATTCTGATGATGATATAAAGGAATTTGCTGATTCTTTGGCGCTTATAACCAAACAATTTACAAATCGATTTGAAAATAGGAATTTTCAAGGAAATAGAAGGTTTGATCGTTCTACTCATATTCCTAAGCAAGAGGTTCAGAGATCTGAAAAGACTGAAACAGAGAAGAAGGAAAAGGAAATAAAGAAGAAAAAGGATGTATGTTATAGATGCGGTAAACCAGGACACTAATCAAAAGAATGCAGAGGAGGTCTAGACAAAGATAAGACGTACTACAAGAATAAATACAAGTACAATGTCACTGAAAGAGCTCATTATGCTGAAAAAGAAAACTGGTTAGGAGATGAATCTAGCGGTGATGAGGCCATGTTCTGTGGGATGGCAAATACAAATGAATCAGAAGAACAGCCTTCTGAATCACCGATTAGTACTCTTTCTGAATCATCTGAACTTGAGAGTACAATTGTGCTTTTATCAAATAATTTCGAGGAACTTAAACAAAACCTTACAATTGAAAAGAAGTTACGAAAAGACGTTGAGAAAACTCATTCCACAATACAAAGGGAAAGAGATATTTACAAAAGAGAGATGGATATCTTAACAGAAGAGAAACTGGAACTTGACACTGAAAAAAAAAAAAGATTTCTAAAACCTTGAAAGACACAGAAGTTTTGTTAAAGAAGGAGCACTTAAATTGTAAGAAACTTCTGGAAGAAAAGGATAAGGAAATTCAAGCTAAAGAAAGTGACAGATTAAATTATGTAGCACTTAAAAACTACTTTAAAAAAGAAAGAGAATTTCTATACATTGAACTTCAAAACAAAACGCACCAGATCAAAACATATTTGGATGCTCAAAAAGTTCATGAGACAACAATAGAAGCCTGTGTTTCCAATTATTTATGAACAATCATGATTTAAACGATCTAAATTTGAAAATGGTCATCATCAACGAAAACTCAAGTTTAAAAATATTATATATTTTTCTGAAAAGACTAACATTGATCTAAATAAAATTCAGAAGAAGGATGATATTTTCAAGTTTGGTTCATGTGTTCTTATAAAATTGAATCCAGAGGCTGATGCGTTTATTCCTATTCAAGCAGAGGAAGAATTAAGACTTAGTTTTAAAAATGATCTTCTCTTGACTCTAGATAATTGTTTTAAACATGAGAATGACAAACAAGAGTTAGCAAATAATCCAGAGATATCTCCTTGTTCCATAATTGATTTAAATCTATCTGAAGTTCAAGAGGAATTGGAAGAAGTCACATATCCCTGGGAAAATGATGATCAGAGTGAGGATTTCTTTGACACTTCAGAAACATATCTTTCTCACTTTGAACACCAATCTCCTATCTATGCTAAAATTCCAGAGGTTATCAAAAATAAAGATGCCCTATCTTTATTTACAAATGAATCTCTAGAGATAAGAGCATCTGGAATGAATGTTCAAAAACATTCAAATGGAATTCCAATTTTTTCTGTTCCTTCTGAAAAACGAAAAACTTTTATACATCCAGACTTTATAGGAATGTGTCTGAAAGCTAAAACTTGTCTTGAACTTGAAAAAGAAGAAAAACTTAAAAAGAAGATCCTTATCCAAACTCCTAAATCTTCTACTCCAAAATATTCTTATGTCCAGAAAGGTAAATGGAAATCTAATATTTCTATTCCTGTTTCAGTAAATCCAAAAGCTTCTGTGAAGGAAAATCCAAAGAAAACTCAGTTGAATATCTCAGATTCTAAACATGTGTCTAGTTTAGATAGGAAGTTCTTTAGAACAACTGATACTAGAAAAGACATTCGTAAGAATAATTGTAATTATCATTATCATAATGAAAATTCAATACAATCTTCTATGTTTCAGAATTCTGAATGTTTTTCCCTATTCTTAAAATTACAACAATTTTTCTCACGAACTTCAAATTCATTCACTGCCAACCATTCGTACTTCAATAAAAATAAAACAAAGAAAAACAAAAAAACAAAAAATACAAACAATCCGTCTTTACCTTCTGTTAAATCAAATCAAAAGCAAATAAAAAGGCTGATAAAACAAAAACTAACGTTAAAGGATCCATAATGATATGGGTACCTAAGAAACTCTGATCTTGATTGCAGAAACAGCGTGTGCATATCTAGTATCTTGACTCTGGATGCTCGAGGCACATGACTGGTTCACGAAACTTACTCTCCAAATTCAAAGACAAAAGTGGTGGAGCTGTAATGTTTGGTGATAATGGTAAGGGTCAGATTAAGGGCAATGGTACTTTACAGGAAGGTAACAATACCTTATCTAAAGTAGCTCATGTTTCAGGTTTGAAACATAACCTCCTAAGTGTAAGTCAACTCTGTGATTCTAAGATACTTGTCGTATTTGATGAAAAACATGGTTACTTATTTTCTAAGGCAGGTGAGGAACTTTGGAGAGCAGACAGAAAAGGTAATCTCTACATGATGAATTTTACCTCCAAGGATGGTAAGGAAACCTTATGCCTTATCCCCAAAAAGAGTGAAATTGCATGGCTCTGGCATCATAAAATGTCTCACTTAAAATCTTGAGTTGCTCGTCAAACATAATCTGGTATCTGGACTTCCTGAAGTTCATTTTCAGAAAGATCACCTTTGCCCTGCATGTGAAATGGGCAAGATCAAACGAGCATCCCATAAAACAAAGAGTGATCATTCATGCATTAAACCTCTACAAATGTTACATGTTGACCTCTGTGGTCCTATTGCAATTCAGAGTCTTTCTAGTAAAAAGTATATACTGGTACTTATTGATGAACTTTCCAGATATACTTGGCTTGCTTTTGTTCGACAGAAGTCAGAGGTACCTATCGTACTTCAGAATATGATGACCAGAATTCAAGTCCTTCTTCACCAAAAGATTCAACACCTGAGAAGCGACAATGGTACAGAGTTCAAGAATGCCAAGCTTGAAACTTACTTTGTTGCAAATGGAATTACTCAGAACTTCTCTGCTGTACGCACTCTCCAACAGAATGGTGTCGTTGAACGTCGCAACAGAACATTGGTCGAAGCAGCCAGAACGATGCTTGCAGCCTCTGGTCTTCCCATACACTTTTGGGCAGAAGCTGTAGCCACTGCTTGTTTTACTCAAAATCGTTCCATAATCGTCAAGAGGCATCTCAAAACCTCTTATGAGCTTATTAACAAAAGAAAACCATCTATTAAATTCTTTCATATCTTTGGTTGCAGGTGTTTTATCTAAAATGACAGAGATAACCTTGGCAAGTTTGATCCAAAATCCGATGAAGCTAAATTTTTAGGATATTCCTTAAATTCCAGAGCTTTTCGTGTTTTTAACTTAAGAACAAAAACTGTTATGGAAAGCATTAATGTTGATTTTGATGATCAAACACAGCTGACTTCTGAATATTCCTCTTCAGAACTCAAACTTAATACTGTCACCTCTGACTATCTTTCAGGTTCCAGAGAGTATGAGATTGATGCTATCTTTAAAGATTTTCTGGGCAACGAAATATTGTCAGAAACAGCTTCATCCTTGAACATACCAGCAGTTCTTCATGCCTCTGGCATAACTTTTTCTGATTCTACTTCTGACCCACACTCTTCCTCCCCTTCTGTTCCGACATCTGATTGTCCAGAAGCATCTTCTGTTCCATCATCTGAGGGGGAGACAGATGGAGACTCAGAATTAGTATATCCAGAAGTAGCCATTCCAACCTCTGAAATAGTCATTTCAACTTCCGACACAGAAGTGCAGGCTCAACCAATATCACAAACAAGGATGAAGAAATGGACTAAATCACACACTCCAGATCTTATCATTGGTAATCCTTCTAAGGGTGTCAAAACACGATCTGCAACAGCAAATGAAGCTTTCTATGTCAACTTTCTATCGAACCCAAGCAAGTTCATGAATCCTTAGTTGAACCAAGTTGGGTAGAAGCAATGCAGGAGGAGTTACTTCAATTTAAACGGAACAAAGTTTGGAACTTAGTACCATTACCAAAAGGCAAAGTTGCAATTGGTACTAAGTGGGTCTTCAAAAATAAAAAGGATGAAGATGGAATTGTGATCAGAAACAAGGCTCGTCTGGTGGCAAAAGGCTATTGACAAGAAGAAGGCATTGACTACGATTAAACCTTTGCTCCTGTTGCAAGACTGGAAGCCATACGATATTTTCTGGCATTCTCTGCATACAAAAACTTTAAAGTATATCAAATGGATGTCAAATGTGCATTTCTAAATGGAAATCTCAAAGAAGAAGTGTATGTTGAACAACCTGCTGGCTTTAAAGATACAAGACATCCAGAATACGTCTATCTCCTTGACAAAGCTCTGTATGGCATAAAGCAAGCACCCAGAGCCTGGTATGAAAGTTTATCCAAGTTTTTGATCAGCAAAGGGTATGAAAAAGGTAAAATTGATACCACACTTTTCATCAAAAGAGGCAAAGGTATGTTAACTATTGTTCAGATTTATGTGGATGACATAATTTTTGGTTCTACTCATCAAACAGAAGTTGATTTGTTTTCTAAACTGATGGAAACTGAATTTGAAATGAGTATGATGGGAGAACTAACATTCTTTCTAGGACTCCAGGTTAAGCAAAGTACCTCTGGTATTTTTATTAATCAAGCAAAATATGTCTCAGACATGTTAAAGAAATTTCATTTTCAGAATTCATCACCTATGAAAACACCTATCTCCCCTAGTATGAAACTAGGTCCTGATCCTTCTGGGAAACCAGTGGATGTCACGGGATACAGAGGTATGATAGGATCTCTTTTGTATTTAACTGCTAGTAGGCCTGATATTATGTTTGCCACCTGTCTTTGTGCTCGTTATCAAGCCAATCCAAAAGAATCTCATTTGGCCGCTGTTTCGGTACTTAAAGGGAACTTCTTCATTGGGTCTCTGGTATCCTAAAAATTCTGGGTTTGATTTAATGGCATATACAGATTCTGATCATGCAGGTTGTAAGCTGGACAGAAAAAGTACTTCTGGTAGCTGTCAACTTCTGGGTAATCGACTTATCAGCTGGACATCCAAGAAACAAAATTGTGTTTCAACATCTACCGCAGAAGCTGAATATGTTGCTGCTGCTAGCTGTTGTTCTCAAGTTATTTGGATGAAGACCCAACTCAGAGACTATGGTCTGATCTATGATAATATTCCCATACTATGTGATTCTGAAAGTGCAATTGCCATTACTGAAAACCCAGTTCAGCATTCAAAAACGAAGCATATTGATGTCAGGTATCATTTTATCAAAGATCATGTAGAGAAGGGCACAATTGAAATGTATTTTGTCTCTACTGATTATCAACTAGCTGATATTTTTACAAAAGCTCTAGATGAGAAGCGTTTTTATTTTTTGATCAGCAAGTTAGGAATGATAAAATCTTAATTCCTTTTATTACTCAGAAGGGATCAGAGACCTCTGATTGATTCTGATGATTTTATCCAGAAGCATTCAGAAGCCTCTGACCATCTCTGTTGAAGTTTCTTATTCCTTTATATCCAAGTGATCACAGAAAGGAAGCACCTCTTGAAAAGCAAAGGGGGAGATTGGTACAACCTCTGAGGGGGAGCTTCGAGCTTATTTCAAGGGGGAGAAAAAAAATTAAGTCAACTTTTGTTAGCTATCCTCTGAACACTATTTTCTTAAAATGATTATTTTAAATTTGTTTCTTCTGATTAACTCTTGCCGTCAAGCTTATTCAAAATTTTCAAATTTAACTTAATTTTTTCTTGAAACTCTTGTTCTTTTGACATTCTAGGTAAAAAAATTTCTTTGTGGTCTTATTTTTCTTCTGAAATTTTAATCATAAATAAGTCGATTTTTTTTAACTCTTGCCGTCAAGGTTAATTAAAAAATTTCTTATTATTTATTAATTTCTTAAGAAACATTTGACTATGAAAGTATTAAACTTTCATTTGAATCCAAACCGTTTGTTTTTCAAATGTCTGATTTTAAATTCATTAGAAAGGATTAATAACAAAATTGATTTAATCAAATTAAATTTTGTTTTCTTATTATTCTCTTTCTAATTTTTTTTTGGGGGATAATCAAACGGTTTATCTTTAATAACCCTTTCAGTGACTTATCCCGCGGTTTATGCTTTACACGTGTCTTTCATCGTGTGATTACATGACTACACGACTGAGTGCTTACCTAAGCATAACTGAATCGTTTTTTTTCCCCAAATTCAAAAACCCTTCCCTTTCCACCAAAACCCTCTAGTTTTCAACATCCCTTATATATAAACCCTATACACAGTATCTCGTCTTCTTCTTCGCGATTTCTACAGTATTTGCAATCCCCACAGTAATTCTTCCACAAACTACCTAACCAATCTTCAATGGCCTCCTACCTTGCAAACCCAAATGTCAATGACGATGAAGGTCGTCTTGTTGATTCCACCGCTGACAGTGTTCCAATCGTCAAATTGCCTTTGAAGGCAAACAATGTGCAGGTTCTACTCGATCCCAATACCTATTTGGCTGAATTCAGAATCCTCGTTGAATTTCTTCAACAATATCAACTAAACCGGGCTCTAACCCTGACAAATCCAAATGTTCCTGAGCTCTACGTCCAAGAAGTGTGGCAATCCATGTATATCGCTGATGAAGAAACCCTGCGTGGAAACTTTAGTCATCCAAATACCCCTGAAAATGATGTGGAAATACCCATCACCAAGAAGAAAATTGCCAGGTATTTTCACTTGCCTTTCTCTACACTTGAAAATAATGATGAGATTGTACCAAACCCTGCCATAGACCAGAATCCATCCCCTGAAGCCTTGCTCTCATTCATTAAATTTTTGGGTTACGATGAGCAATTATCCAAACTTTCTGAATTCAAGCGCAAGAAACTGCCCCCTATGTGGAATACCCTTATCTCCATTCTCAACAAAAGCCTTACATGCAAAATTGGCTCTCAAGACCAAGCCAGCAGAAACATCCTTACAATTATGTATGGAATGTACTTCAACCACCCTCTGGATTACGCAAGTCTCATCTTTCAAGAGATTAAAGCCGCTGTTCACACCAAAGTATCTCTCCAGAATCAAGGAAAACCACTACCTGCTTTGATGTTTCCAAGGTTTTTGTCTCTGTTCACATACCCAGCGATTAGTGCTCTTAAAGCTCCTATGATCCAACCATTCTGCAAAATCGCTTCAATGAGCTCCCATAAACCAACCATCGACATCAACGGCTATACATCTCCAAGGGAGCTTTCCAGGTACATGCTAAACCTAATTCCATCTAGCTCTTCTTATCTCCAATCTTATAGAAGCTCTATGATTTTCTCATCACAGACAATCTCTACCCCAGAGCATTTAGAGCCAGTTTTAGGAAGTGAGGGGTCAGGTCAGGCTGAGGTTGAAAAGAATACGAGTGCAAATCCGAGCATTTCTACCCATACCGACCTCTTAATGCAAGAGGGTACTCTAGATGTCCATAGAGACACATTTGAGCGTAACTCTCCTTCTATCCAAAGGGATCCCACATTTGCTGAGGTAGATGTCAACACATCTACTTTCATTGACCAAGGACCACCCAGTCCAAACCACCCAGAAACCATCCGATCAGAGGATAATTTTTCATCCTCTGCATCAAGCACAACCGGGGAAACCTCTTCATCATTCTCTCAACAGAATGATGTTGAAAATATAAGAGTTCTTTTGCCCCAGAACTCGCCACCCTCCCCACACAAAGTTGTTGTCTCTGTGACCAACAAAGTCATAGGAGCCTCAGAAGATAAGTCCATATCTTCTGATAGTTTAGAGGCTGAGGAAATCCCATCAGAGGGGTTACAGCCACATGACGCACCACTTACCGGAGTGTTTCACATCATCAAGGTAAGCACATTGTCTTCAGCACCTTATCCTCTGATGATGAGGACTCTGTTGAGACAATCAGAACAACCGAAGAGGTGCCTGTTAATCACAGCCCTCGAAGACAGGTTGGAAGTCCCTCCACACTCAACGTCAAAACAGGTGTGAATGAGGGCCTCTCTGAACGCGAGAGTAAAGGGGCTCCATGTGTTGGAGAAACACCGGTTACACAATCTGAATATGTCGCCAATGCAGCGTTTCAGACATTTGGTGATAAAATGCAGAGATCTGTGGAGGATCTAAAACTTTTCTTGAATTCTCAAAATGCCATTCTTCTGGCTATTCAGAACAAATAAAAACAGCATACGCAAACTTTGGAGGCACTCAGAGAACTTATTTCTACAACTGCAGAAACTCACCAGAGCCAAGCTTCTGATCATTTCTCTTCTCTGCATAAAGGCATCCAGGCTAACTCTGAGGCTATCTTTTTTATACCTGATGCAATCCCAACTCCAGAAGTCACTATCTCGGTTGATGAATATAGTTCATTAGTAGCAGATCTCAACAAAATTATCAAAGCTGTTCATCCCTCTGAAGTCACTTCTGAGTCCTCTCTGGTAAAGAAATCAGACATGGTTGTTTTCCAGAAGGCCATGCTTGACAGAATCAATTCTCTCTCCTCTAAATATGTCTCCAAAACAACTACAAGCACTTCAAATGTGGATTTGAAGCTATCATCTATGGAAACCTCTCTCTCTCAACTTACAGGTCTTATAAGTTCTCTCTCTGATACATTTAACGCCAGGAAAAAGGCTAAGGAGGAGCGTGCTTGCAGAAAAGCTGAGCTTAAACGACAAAGATCTGAGGATCAGGATCCTGATTCTCAGAAGGGGGAAAAAGCACAAGAAGCCAAGAAAGCCAAACTCACTACAAATGCTGAAAGCTCAAATCCAACGAAGTCTCCATCTACTTCTGACAAACCCCAATCATTTTCCAAGCAGCGAACTCATTCTGCTCAACCTTCACACACACAAACTCCTCTGACTCCAACTCCATTAGCCACTCACTCTGGGCCTCTTCTAAAAGACCCAGAAATAGCCAAATTTATTCTAGACGTAGTTGGCAATACAAGGAAAGAGCCATACTCATCATCTACTCGCGCAGCAATAGCCAAAGAAAAGGATGCTAAGGCAAGAGCTGATGCATCAAAAGCTAGAGTCGAAACCCTAAATAAAGAGAGGAAAGAAGCCGAGTTAAAAGCTAAAGCAGAAGAAGACCGAGCTATTTCTGAAGCAGAAGAAGCCAGAAGACGAGCTGATTTTGAAAAAGAAAGGATTGAAAAAGAAAAGGCAAAAGCAGAAGAAGAGAGAAAGAGAGAAAATGAAGCCAGAGAAAAGTCAAAACAAGAAAAAGCACAGAGAAGGGCTATCCGTGAAGAAGCAGCCCAGAGATTGGGAAATCTTGATCTTCCAAAACTTGAAATTATCAGAAACAACATGTATGCTCCAAATGATCAAAAGAATTTATTTAATGCTGCCCAACTTCTCTAATGCCTATAACGTAAGTGATGCTATAAAAGACAAATTCATGGCACACAGACAAGCAAGAAAGGATGTCTACACTTCTGTGCCTATCAAACGGATCTCTGCCATAAAGCACTCACAATTTGAAGATACAGAGATTTGGTACACGATCTATGAAGTAATCAGAGACGATAATCAAACCAGGTACTTCTGTGATAATGATTTATTATTTGTTCATCCTTCTGATCTCTTGTTTCTGGAAAGCTTTATGAAAGCCCAAGTGGCCAGAGGTATTGATAGCCAAGACAAAGTTGCCTATTCAAGAATCATTGAATGCATGAAGTCTTTGTTAAGATACAAGAGGCAAGTCGACTTCCAGATAGGGCTAAACTTTAACGTTGATAATCTCGCCATCTCTGCACCAAATGAAGAATTAGAAAACATAAATTCGTTCAGAGTTGGTAAGTTCTTACTACAACCAGTAGAAGGGGTCATCTTTAAAAGACCCGACAGAAGAAGCTTTTTCAGAATAAAGGATGCACATCGATACTCTTCAGAAGTTGCATACATTGCAAAATGTTACATATCTACCAGTGCAAATGAACACGATCCAGAAGTACTTGAAAATATAATCAAACGACTTGACAGCCTATTATCAATCAGAGAGGTCATCAACAAAATTGCAAAGGTCGTATCTGAAGTTGCTCCTTTCTGAACAAATGCCAAACTTCTAACTTCATACTTAGGGAGAGATTGTTAGACTTTTGAAGTATGAGTCAAAGATGACGAGGCAACATTCACTTGTAGATCTAGTCTTTACAACAGAATTTGTTAGACGCTCCTCTATGAGGTGGCATTTTGTGATAGGCTAATGTGTTGACTTTCTGTTTGTGTAATAGTATAAATTAATTTGTACTTTCACTGTAATAAGATTCGATTTTGAAGATCATTAATGAAGAACAGTTTTGCGCACAATTCCTAATTACTTGTAATCGATCCTCAGGTTATTCAAAGTTGATCTGTTCTTAAATTCTTCTACTGTTATTATTACTGTTGATTAGCCAATATTAATTACTTCCACTTACGTTCTGATATATGAATTATTGATTAATCATTGAAGAAGAAATTTGGAACCTACAAATCCGGTCTGTATTTACAATATGTTAACCTCTATTGACACTAAATATAAACAATGTAGTTTATAATAAAAATCAAAATAAGCTAGTTTGTATTATGTCTGAATTTAGTATGTGTTAACATTTATTCAGACTGAATAAATACTGTGTTTTAGTATAAGTTAACTTAGGCTAGTTTGTAAAGGTAACTATAGGCTAATGATAGGCTAATGTGTTGACTTTCTGTTTGTCTAATAGTATAAATTAATTTGTACTTTCACTGTAATAAGAGTCGATTTTGAAGATCATTAATGAAGAACAGTTTTGCGCACAATTCCTAATTACTTGTAATCGATCCTCAGGTTATTCAAAGTTGATCTGTTCTTAAATTCTTCTACTGTTATTATTACTGTTGATTAGCCAATATTAATTACTTCCACTTACGTTCTGATATATGAATTATTGATTAATCATTGAAGAAGAAATTTGGAACCTACAAATCCGGTCTGTATTTACAATATGTTAACCTCTATTGACACTAAATATAAACAATGTAGTTTATAATAAAAATCAAAATAAGCTAGTTTGTATTATGTCTGAATTTAGTATGTGTTAACATTTATTCAGACTGAATAAATACTGTGTTTTAGTATAAGTTAACTTAGGCTAGTTTGTATTCGGTCTGAATATATACTGTGTGATGGTATACGTTAACATTTATTCAAACTGAATATAAACAGTGTATTTTATAATAACATTAATTATAGTTACCTTTACTAATAAAAAACATAAAAAACAGGAATTCTTGGGAAGCATTAATCATGATCTCGATGAACTGCTGATAATGAAAGCCGAGATTGAATTTAAGATGACAAGAGCAATGATGCTATATCCAAGCGATCAACCGTTAAAAGAATGGAAGGCTGAATATGAAAAGGTATTTAAGATTAACGAAAACATGATCGTTGATGTGGTGCAGCCGAATGAACAAGGAAGAGAAGAAAGAAGAGTAGAGAATGAAGAAGCTAATGAAGAAGCTTCAAGTGATATTAGAAACAATCAGAAAAATGTTGTTAATGGAGAAACAAACCAAAATGTAGAGAGTAGTCCTGAAGCAATAATAGCTAATGTTGTCAAACGCCTTGTTGTTGATGAAATGAATACTGAATAAAGAGAAAAGGAAGAAAAGAAGAAAGAAGAGGAGAAAAAGGAGAAAGAGAAAGCTTTAGAAGATGAGAGAATTGAGACAAGGGAAGAAGGACAGGATGGCATCATGAAAAGCCAGGATTTGATTACACCACAAGTATCACAAAAGACAGATGTTAGTCAAAAAACTCCAACAAGTTGTCCAACTTTCAAGCTTTTCACTGATTCGGATTCACCACCAAAACCATCCAAAGAAAACAAATCAAAGAAAGATAATCTTGTTGTCAAAATAAAAGCAAAGGATAAGCAACTAGCAAAAGATAAAGGACAAGTTGAAGAAAGAGAGAAGAGAACAGAGAAGGTAGGTGAATTCTAAAATCACCTTATGTACAAAGAATTGTTGATGTGGAAGCAAGATTATATTCAGTAGAGAGGAGGATTGGTGAATGGATGTTTTCACTAACAGGGGACTTTCTACAAGTATAAAATTGAATTCACTATTATTCTGTATAATAATCATTTAAAAACAAGTTAATTATACAATTTTAGTGCTCATATTCAGACTGAATATATGAGCTACAATTTTAGTTCATTTAGACTGAATACAAACTACAATTTTAGTGCTCATATTCAGACTGAATATGAGCTACAATTAAAGACTATATTCAGTCTCAATATAAGCCAGAATTTGGGGCTTATAGAATTTCAAATGATTTGTATAATTGTAGTTTATATTCAGTCTGAATATAGTCTACAATTAAATGTTTGCATCATTGTAGTTTATATTCAGACTGAATACAAACTACAATTTTAGTGCTTATATTCAGACTGAATATGAGCTACAAGGGAAGAGAAAAGGAAGAATAGAAGAGGATATTTGGTTTGGATACTTGAAGGTTATATACAGTCTGAATATAAGCTGTGAAATTTGTGCTATGTATATTTCTATCTTATATTCTGACTGAATATAAGCTACAATTTGATTGTTTGGATACTTGAAGGTTATATTAAGTCTGAATATGATCTATAATTTGTTGGTTTGTATACTTCTAGCTTATATTTTAACTGAATATGAGCTGGAATTTGGTGGTTCGGATACTTCTAGCTTATATTCATACTGAATATACACAGTACAGTGAAACACTACACTGTAATGTTCATATTCAGACTGAATATAATCTAAAAATGGTACATTATATTAAAATTAAATATAAACAGTTTTGTTTATTATAAAATTTTCTTAAATATAATTTCTATCAACAGGTCAATTGTTTTTTAAACTGCTTCAAATAAAAGCTCTTTCAAAATAATTTTTGAAAGCATGATGGAAGATTCTGAAGCATTATATTTTCAAACGTTATTGACAACTGAGCAGAAGTTCTAAATTATGAAGAAAGATTAAAGAGCAAAGACTAAGCAAGCAGATTATTCATGACAACCGACATTCTTGTAAGATCACTAATCTTTTTTCTAATTTAAATTATAACTTAATTTTTTTTATTAATTTAACATTTTTTAATTTTGAACAGGGACATGATGTGTTCAACCCAGATTTTGATTGGCGTACATATGGTGAGACTTTCAAAGAGAATATCAAAGAAAAAGTATTGGATGATTTGGATAATATAAAGAAGTTTGACTTGGTATGACACAAATACATTTAAGAATTTTAATTACTAGCCATTATTCAAACTGAATAGAATGAGATGTTTTACTATTTACCTATTATTCAGTCTGCATATTTATTAAAACAATGTTATATTCAGATTGAATAAAAGGAAGAATCAATAACAAGTTGCATGAACTCTGAATATTAGATATTATTGAAATTTTAAAAAAAGGTTGCATCTTTTTTTTAATATATCATCTGTTCTATTCTTACTGAATAAAACACAAATTAACTAGAATATTCTTCTGCGGATCTTCTTCCCAATCATAAATTCAGATCACTTTTACGTAATCTGTTATGATTTGAAAAATGGAATGGCACACCTGTTTGATAACAGTGCCACGAAAGTCAAGTTTGAGGAAAAATATGGGACTGTGCCAATAACATTGGTAAGAAGAACATCTCATTTACAATATATGAATACTAAATATCATATCAATATATTATATGATTTATTTTATTTAAATATTAATTATGTTTTATATAATGCAGCATAAACTGTTCATAAATTTTTTTGGAAGTATTAAGGATTCAAGACTTAGGAAGCTAATCGACGTCCCACCCAAACGAGAGCTCATGAACTGGAGGACAACTGATGAGCATAAAAGAGAAGCAAAGATGAAAAAAGAAGAACGACTGAATTTATTTGGATGATGGTTTTAGTTTCAAAGAATATTGAACAATTGTTTTAAGTTTTTTTTGTATCTTATTCATACATGATGTGTTCTATAAATTGAATGATGTATTTAGTTTCTAAGGTTATTGAATCTGTTGTTCTACATTGAAATTGATTAACATTGTATATTCAGACTGAATATACAAACTACAAATTGGTTATTGTGTAATTGTAGCTTGTATTCAGTCTGAATATGAGCTACAGTTTGCTTATTATGCAACGATTCAGCTTTAATGGGTCGCTAGTATGTTTAATGAATATAAGCTTATATTCAGTTTGAATGCTAGTATGTTTTATTCAGTCTGAATATAGTCTACCATATTTGGAGTTTGTATACTAGTAGTTTGTATATTTAACAATATTTACACTGTTAGTGCTCATATTCACAGTGAATATACAAACTACAAATTGGTTATTGTGTAATTGTAGCTTGTATTCAGACTGAATATGAGCACTAACAGTGTTAGTGCTTATATTCAGACTGAATATACAAACTACAAATTGGTTATTGTGTCATTGTAGCTTGTATTCAGACTGAATATGACCACTAACAGTGTTAGTGCTCATATTCAGACTGAATATACAAACTACAAATTGGTTATTGTTGAATTGTAGCTTGTATTCAGACTGAATATAAGCCACAATTAAAAAATAAGCAAATTGTAGCTTATATTCAGTCTGAATATAAGCTACAAGAATACAAAACACAAATTGTTTTAGCTCATATTCAGACTGAATATACAAACCACAATTTGATTATTGTGTAATTGTAGTTTGTATATTTAGACTGAATATACAAACTACAAATTGGTTATTTTTTAATTGTAGCTTGTATTCAGACTGAATATAAGTTACAATTAAAAAATAAGCAAATTGTAGCTTATATTCAGTCGGAATATAAGCTACAAAAATACAAAACACAAATTGTTTTAGCTTATATTCAGTCTGAATATAAGCTACAAGGATACAAAACACAAATTGTTTAGCTTATATTCAGACTGAATATAAGCTAAAACAATTTTTGTGTTTGTATTCTCGTAGTTTATATTCAGAATGAATATAACCTACAATTATACAATCACCGAACTGTAACTTATATTCAGGCTAAAGGAGAAAACTAAAACACTATATATTAATTATGAATATGAAATTTTAATGATTGTCAATTAAAAATTAAACTGATTACTTGTATGACTATTTGCAGAATACGAAGATAAAAATCAAACGTTTTTCGATGGGCAATTACGTGAGTCGTGGTTACACATTTCTTTACAAACACCACATAATCTATTTGCCTTTTGAGCCTTAGCAATTGCTTTTTCTTTACCGCTCTTCAACCTTTTGCCAGTACCACAACCTTTGTTTCTTATATCTTTCGGATTTTGAATATCTATAATATCTGGTTTTGAAACCTCAAGCAATGACTCCATCGTCCCTTCTGTATTATGACGAGGAGCACTACACCCATTTGCCACCAAATTATCCTTCAACTCTTGCATTTTCAGAACAAAATCTTGAAGCTTTTGCATATCATCAACTACTAGACCAAGACAATTATCAAACGCAGCTTAGGCATCATTTTCAAGTTTCTCACGACGCTCATTTCTTTCTCCAACATAAAGACGTTTCTTCAATAATTCAGAAGAAATTAGAGCTTTTGTCCACCGCTTCACAATACACTGCCGAGGTATTTCTTCAACGCCAAAATTCTTTATAACACAAAATATATGACGACACAAAATACCAAAATGATGAAAAAATAAGCAGCTACAATCATATGATCCAGTGGACTTATTATGAACAACCTGAAATCAATTTTAAAAAAAATTCATTATTCACAATGAATTATAATTTGTAGCTTATATTCAGTCTGAATATATTCTACAATTATGGAATTTCAATGAACTTGTAACTTATATTAAGTCTGAATATAACCTACAATTCCCAGTCTGAATATAAGCTTATATTCAGTTTGAATATTTGTAGGTTATATTCAGTCTGAATATAGTATACAATATTTGTGTTTTGTATACTAGTAGGTTATATTTAGTCTGAATATACACTACTATCAGTTGTTTATATTACCTGTAGACTATATTCAGTCTGAATATTTGTGATTTGTATATACTTGTAGCTTATATTAAGTCTGAATATAACCTACAATTCCCAATTCGAATATAAGCTTATATTCAGTTTGAATACTTGTAGGTTATATTCAATCTGAATATAGTCTATAGCTATATAAAATAACACGTAAATGTACCTTGCACTCAGAATGAATCATAAAAACCCTGGATTGCTACTGCATTCAGCATCCTTCTCTTTATTTTGCACCTTATTCTTTTCAACAACAACAATAACATCACAACCATTCTCCAAGCTCATCGACGATTGAAAGCACGACCAAACTGACTCCTTTATCTCATTCTGAACATCCCTAAAAATAGAACGCGTATAGATCTTAGAAGCATGAACTTCAATTGGAAGTGGTTGCTAAGCCTTGGTACTGTTGTTTTTGTCTGATGGTTGAGCAACCTATGATTGTTGCGTTGTTTGTCCATAGCGGAATCAAATGACTCCATAAACTTCATAAGATTCGCAACATGATGAAAAAATAGTGAAAAAAACGAGTTCTCACTTTTAGATCTTGATGTTGTTCTCATTAAACAAGCCATTGGAATTTCCCTATAAAATGATGGGATCCCTTTGCGCCTATTTTCAAACATATAACATAACCATTTATGCCCAATAAGACCAAAATCTGTCATTAGAGTAGTTCATCTCTCTTCAAATTGTATAGCATTAATTTGTTCATCCCATATAATTGCATGAAAACGTTTCTTGAAATCAGAATTTCTAATCACATTTGTAGTAAACTGCATACAAAATGATTGTCAATAAACAAATAGATTTTGTTGAAACAGGAGAAATAGAGCATATACATCTCTCTTTAAATTGTATATACTTGTAACTTATATTCATCTGGGGGTAGGAAAATCATGATCGGGATAGCGGACCAAAAGCTATGGAACTTGGGTGTGGGTCTTTTGTCGAAATGGAATGGCGTCTTATTAAGCGGTCTTTTTCTTTGACGTTACATGATCAGCCGCCGATGAACAGAAAAAAAAGAAGATTCATCATCTGTTACATCTACTCATCCCACGATTCCGAATCAACAGAATATGAGATAAAACAATTATAAGCTAGTGAATATATTATAACTCAAACTGAATAATTATATAAAAGACTCAAATACCTTTGAAGGAAGTTTTGTGCTAATATGCCACATACAAAACATGTGCCTTGACTCTGTAAAAACCTCAGCAACAGCTTGCTTGATAGCAGGACATTGATCAGTAACAACCAACTTTGGTTGTCTTCCAAATGTTTTCAAGAATGATTGTAGCAACCATATATAGGAGGGAATGTCCTCTGAATCAAGAATGCCCGCACCAAGAGTCACACAGTTCTTGTGGTTGTCAATTGCGGTGAATGGAACAAACACCATAAAATACCTAAATAACATATCATAAATAGAAACTATTAGTAAAAACAACAAGAATAAAAAACTATAAAACAAAATAGAACAAATACATACTTATTTGTTCGGAAGGTTGCATCAAATGACACAATGTCACCAAAAAGCTCAAAATTGACTTTAGCTGTCTCATCAGCCCAAAAAGCATAATTCAACATCCCTTTGTTGCATTTATACTCGAATGAATAGTTTGGAACATACATCTTCCTATCATTCATCTTCCTAACAAACAAGTTTGCATCACTATCTCCCATAAAACAATTACGATCCCTTTGAAAGTTCTTATACTCTACCTTGGAACCACCTACCATTCCGTAACTACCCTTAAGCTGACATAGAATATTGTGGGCTTCTGTAGCACCAATATTAGCATTCGACATTTTCATGATCCACCTTTGTTGAGAATAGTCTAGCTTTCTGCTACTCTTCAACAAATGTCTTGAATCTTCATCAAATAAACAATGGTTGAGTTTCTCTTCAAAATGATAAAAATATAATACCTATTAGAAACACCAGCAATCTTGAACTTAACATTTGCTTTACAACCCGTTCTAATTATATTGGTAGTTCTAAGTTGCTTATCAGATCCATCTAAACTGTTGGATTTCACAGAATCAGAAAACCCTCTCTATTGCATACTAAATACCTTAAAGTAATTACGAGATTTGCATCTCTTTTAACAGTACTTAGTCTTTTATCAAATCCTGACTTAGAAGCATAATTTTCATATATTTTTATACCTTCATCCAATGTACCAAACACTGTTCCCACAACAGGTTTTAAATTATCACCTACAACAGGAATCCAAAACTTCAATCCATCATCCAAAATTGTGGGGTGTATGCTTGTAGCTTATATTCAGACTGAATATAAACATTAATGTGTAATATGAAAATGTTATGTTTATATTCAGTCTGAATACAAGCTAAAAACAATTTGGGGTCTGCATACTTATATTCAGACTAGATATAAATATTAATGTGTAATATGAAAATGTTATGTTTATATTCAGTCTGAATATAAGCTAAAGCATTTTGTGGTGTGTATGTTTGTAGCTTATATTCAGTCTGAATATAAGCTAAAACAATTTAGGGTCTGCATACTTATATTCAGACTGAATATAAACATTAATGTGTAATATGAAAATGTTATGTTTATATTCAGTCTGAATATAAGCTAAAACAATTTGCTGTCTGCATACTTATATTTAGACTGAATATAAACATTAATGTGTAATATGAAAATGTTATGTTTATATTCAGTCTGAATATAAGCTAAAACATTTTGTGGTGTGTATGCTTGTAGCTTATATTAAATCTGAATATAAGATAAAACTAACATATGATGATTAAAACTGAGTAAAGATTATTTTTTTATATTCAAACTGAATATAAACATTAATGTATAATATTACACATTAATGTGTATATTCAGTCTGAATATAAGCTAAAGCATTTTGTGGTGTGTATTATTATAGCTTATATTCAGACTGAATATAAGCTAATATTCAAACTGAATACAAACTATTAATCAATTTCAATATAAAACAGATTTAAAACACATCATCATCTTCAAAAAACAGTTATTCGGCAGATTTAGAAACTAGTTTAATAAAATACTTACAGATTGACGCATCTTCAACATTAGAACAAAATTTTTGATGCTCTGTATTTTCCAAATCTGTGACCAAATCATTAGAACAAAATTATCGATCAGTAATATCAAAATCCATAATCGAATCGCAATAGGAGAACAAATCACATGTTTGATCAACAAAAAGAGTAGAAATTTCAACTGGATCAATATCAATTAAATCTTGCGACGAAGAAGCAGAGTCCATTGAATTAGAAATCTAACTAGCAGAGATCACAATCGATTGAATTTCTGATGAAGAAACAGAGTCCTTTGAAAAGAGGAAATCAACAATTTAGCTTCAGAAATCACAAATCCAATTAATAAAGTTATTCACAGCAATGAATCCGATTAATAGAGAAGAATTCGATTAACAGAGAAGAAGACGATTAACGGAGAAGAAGACGATTAACAGAGAAGAAAGAAATAAGCGGAAGTGATATCAACGATAACAAGGAAAGAATAAAGGAGAATCTGTTTAAAATATAAAACTTGCCAAAATTACCCTCAAGCCACATTTAAAGAGCAGCTTGAATATGGCTCAGATCAAGGGCTGAGATCTGTTCTCATGTTCACAATCAAAAATAGGTTCATATTTGAACTTTCATATACATATATATATACATATATATATATATATATATATATATCAGCAGGTTGACCGAATAATGCAAAATAAAAAAGTACGGAGTATTCTTTAACGCTCAGACGCGCACACATTTGACCAAACAATATAAGAATGTTGACCGAATACAAATCACATGCTATTCTAATCTAGCAAATCCTATATATTCACTATATAATTAAATATATTCACTATATAATTAATAAGTGTGTATACGAAATTTTTGGTACTATAATAAGTGTTGATGTAGATATGTATGAGGATGAAATTCATTCTTAGAGGTGTCATTAGTAGTATGTAGGGGTGCCATTAGCCTATCTTTTTTAAAGGCAAAATACAGTTTTATTTGCAGGAAAACGAATAAATAAACTATTGCATTTTCTTTTTGAAGTTTTTCAGCTTCTCACATATTTTTTATGTTTGAGAAATTCTGTAAAACCTAAAGTTCATTTAAAAATCTATATTTTCTTTATAGTAAATTAAAAAACCCGATACTTTTCTGAATAAAGAACTCTAGAATTGGAGCGTTAGATTGTCAAGAGTTTATTTGATGTCTTAGTATAAAAGAAGATGTAACGTGCACCAAACATTTATAAATGCACTTTAATGGCATCGTTGAAAACATTAAATGAAATTGGATAAACAACGAACCAATAATGAATTCGAAATAAATTTAATAAGTCAATGGCACCTTAATTTGTCTATCACATGGGGGCGTGTGTTGGGCGGTTTTGGACCTTTGGGTGAGAAAATTAAAAACCGGATTGGGTTTCGGATATGAAAATTAAACATTGAATTTTGGGTTTGAGATTCTAGATTGATTCGGGTTTGGGTTGGTCGGGTTTCAGGTTGAGGTCGGTCAGATTTGGTTTTTTGTTATAATACAAACTATTAATTCAATCAATTGAGATGATTGATAAATCGATGGTATATAGTTAGAAACTAGTATAGAGAACAATCAACAAGAATTTTTTGAATTTTCAAAAGATAATTAGATAAATAAATATATTTATATACTATTTAAAGTATATATGTATATATACATTTCGGGTTTTTGGACGGATCGAGTGGCCAAAAATCAAACCCAACCTGAACCCAAATTTTCACCCAAAAGTCGGTTTACAGATTTTCGGGGCATTCAGGTTTTCCATAAACACTTGATTTTCGACTCGAGTACGGGTTCATAGTTCGGAGAATTTGGGTTTTACACACCCTACCCTAAACCTACCGAATTCATGATGGTGCGCGTCTTTTGCAAGTCGAATAATTGAACTTAAAATTGGCAAAATGGATATGACGGGTTGAATCTTCCATGGCATTAAATAATCTCATGTGCTTTTGCGTATCGCTTTTTGTAGGGTGCGTATCCGGTGAATTCGGGTTGACAAAACAAAAACACGATCGGGTTTCGGATATAAAAACCAAGACCCGAACTTTAGTTTTTGGATTTTGGATTGTTTCGGGTTCGGATTGGTCGGGTTTCGAGTTCAAATAGGTCGGGTTCAGACATAATTATAATACGAAAAATATAAATAAATTCAATCAATTTTGATGATTAATTCAATCAATTGAGAAATTAAAGAAATCAATAATAAGTTTAGAAATTAGAAAATATTTTGACCGACTAGATTTTAGAATTTCCAAAAGATAATTAGATAAATAAATATATTTATATAATATTTAAAATCCATTGTATATGTATTTCGGGTTTTCGGATGGGTCGGGTGGCCAAAGATCAAACCCAACCCAAACCCAAGCATCCATCCAAAAGCCGGGTCTCGGATTTTCGAATTTCGGGGTATTCGAGTTTTACACAAACACTTTATTTTCGGTTTGGGTTCGGATTCAAATTTTAGATTATTCGGGTTTTACAACCCCTAGCTTTTTCTTGTTCAAATGTCTCGGAGTTATTTTGCGATTATCGACGTTGGTATTTATAAATAACTTTGCAGTCATTTTTAGTAAGTTCAGTATCAAATATTTTTGGTTGTTTAGTTGTTTTTTTTAAATGATGCATTTATATATAAAGTTAAGTGTGGGAATTAATCTGTCTATATAGATTGAAACAGTTTTGTTTCGGAGGAGTTTTTCATAGATGGAAGAATAATATTTTTAAATTAGTAGAGACATGTACGTTTGGAAAAAACTTGGCTTTCTGCATACAGTTCTCTAAAAGTTTACAGAATAACTTATTTTTATATATTCACTACGACAAAAATGATTTTATAGGACGCCTAAATTGAAAAACCGTCCTAAAAGAATACTTTATAGGACACAAGTTTATAGGACCAAACCAAAAAGTGTTCTATCTAAAAGCGTTACAATAGGTTTATAGGACGCTTTTTGGCGTTCTAACAAGTTTTTTTACGACGCTTTAAAATAAAGTGTCCTAATAGCTATTTTATAGGACATTTTTCAAACAAAAGTGTCCTATAAAAATATGGGTTTATAGAACACTTTTTGAAAGTGTCATATAAAATAGCTATTAGGCCACTTTATTTTAAAAACGTCGTAAAATTTTGTTGAAACGCCTAAAAGCGTCATATAAATCTAGTAACGTTTTTAGATATGACGCTTTATGGTTTGGTCCTATAAACTTATGTCCTATAAAGTATTATTTTAGGACGTCTTTTCAATTTAGGCGTCTTATAAAATCATTTTTGTTGTAGTGATTATGTATTATATAGTTGATCGAATAACCTATAAGTCCTATTAACGTCATTAAGTTGTTAAAAACATGCCCTTAGTCATTAGTCATTACTTACATGAAATGTGGTGTGTTAGGATGCTCACTGCTCACAACGGTCCTAATTAATAGACTAATTAATCGAACTTATAGATTATATAACTAAAAATTGTGTGTGATAAATATAAATTGTGTTTCGTATTTATAGGAGTTTTAATAAGTTATTATGATAAATTTTGACAACCTAACAATATCTATCCTTCTGAATATTATGAATATTAGTAGAAAATTATGTAACCTAGTAGCATTAAAGAAGAGATGACATGCATATTAGGTTTTTTATAAGACACTTTATCAAAAGTGCCATATGAAAGTATCTTATTAAAAATCAAATTTTGTTATGGTACCTTATACCAAACAAGCTAAAATAAATCACCACTATAATATAATTGTGTTTATATGACATCAAATAATTTTTTGGTGTCTTAATAAGTGTTGTAATTAATATAAGAGACGCTACTAAGAGTTTTAATAATATTCTATGACATTTATAATCCAAAGCGTTGTATTAACTATTTTCCACGATACTTTTGAGAAGTGTTATAATATGAACACATATTTTTATCAAACACTTTCTTTCTTAAGACACATTTTTTTCTCAAATAGTGTCCTACAAAATAGCTAATACAATAACTTTTATGAAAGTGTCCTAAATGTTTGTTATAATGCCTTAAAACGTCATATAAACTTATTACAACATCTTTACATAGGATGCTCTATTGTTTAATCCAATAAATTGTCTTCTTAAATATTAGACATTTTTGGTGTCCTATAAACACATTTTTGTTGTAGTGTACTTGAATATTATACATGAGAGAGTTAACGACATTGATATTTTAATTAATGTTAGAATCGATCCACAAAATCTTGGGGACGCATATATGGAATGAATGTGAATACGTAATGGGTCGATGAATAAGGTATTGGTGATTTTCATGTCATCAACCATTTTGGTGTAATATAGTGATTTGTGTCAGATAGATTAAGGTGTTAAGATAAACATAAGTGAGTTAGGATGTGCGAATTGTCTACTCAAAAATGTTTTTCCTGTCACCTTTGATCGCCATAATCAAGGGTAATATGGGAGTCGCACCCCCTTGGTAAATCTATCATTAGTATTTATGAGGATACTGGATATGGATACTCGAAAAGGTTCAACATGATGAAATAGATTGATTACATCTGGGTTGACTTTATGTGATTAAATTCCTAGTAGTTGATATTATATTCCATGTGAAAAGGGAAATGGGTGGAACCATCCGAGATTTAAGTATGAGGATTTCTTTATGACCCGGGTAAAATCAGCATGACAATGGGTTTGGAAAATGCTAGCCGTGGTTTTATACAAATCTGTATGTGTATGTTTTTACGCATGGACATCCTTTTTAAGATTTAGAAATGGAGGCTAGAAGACGCTGGTGTTGGTCGGAAAAGAAGCCTTTGTAGGTTCATTTCCATTTTAGCTCGACTATTCTTGGAAGTTATTGAAGGCCATAGATGCTTTTGGTTCTGTTTCGTGGGTTCCATAAGATGTAGAGCTTCATGTAATGTATGAACATTTGGGTTTATAGGATGTAGAGTTTCTTACATGTTGTAAGAACCTTTGTGTTTACATGATATACAAGTACTATGAACAAATTCCACATTATCTAATAATTAAGTAAATGTAACAACCAACTATCTGACTACATTGAGTTTTGTTAACAAACATGGTTCACAAGATCAATATATGTAAATGGGGGTGTTCACATGCAAACTTTCATGGAGTCTTCAAATCCAATCCCATGTAACCAATATGGTCATTTGTTCACAAGGGTAAACGTATTTGATTTTTTTTGAACTGCTATAACTTTTTATTACCTATCAAACAAATTACCACCACCAAACAAATTACAACCACCAAGAGCCACACACACACAGAGAGCAAACTTGATATCAAAAAGCAACAAAACAAGTCTACCAAATTTTAAGCACTAGAAACAGAAGCATGCAAAACAGGAGGTTTGCAAGGGGCAAACCAACCTGCAAAACTGCAACACCCAAACACAGAGAGAAAACAACATCTCAAAGCCTCTCGACCGGCCTTCGAACCTTCTGTCCGATTGCAAGATTGCATCATAGCTCTTCGAACGACAGCTTAACCGAACCTTCGTAACCTGCCAGATAGCAGCTATTTAAGCTGACAAAAACGATCCCAAAGAAACTGAATATAAGCGAAAACCATTAGCTGCACCCACGGACCAAACGGAACAAAACAGTAGACTGCAAACTCGAAAATTGCAACATAATTACACCACTGAGACTGGTCTTCAACTCCAAATGTAGAAAACGCACAACTTCTAAAACTAAGTCAATCAAAACATCCTGAACACAAAATGTTCACAATGTGAATACCTCAATTACAGACTCACCTTATCGAGAATCGAAAATCAACATATATATATATAAAATGTTCACAAGATGATCCATCACCGGAGTAGAAAAGAAGCATGCATAGCGTATACACATAATATTCAAAGATTTCCATTGTGGCATTCACAGTGGAATGTTCATAGGTTGTTGGAGATAGGAGAGAGAAAAGAGGGAGAGAGTTAATAGGAGAGAGGAAAGAGGGAGAGTGTTAATAGGAGAGAGGAGAGAGAATTGTAATATCCCCAAATAACCCCTAGATTGTCCTTTTATTTAAATTTTGAAGATTTTATTTTTATAAACTTGCAACAACCCCCCCCCCCTCCCCTCTGTGATTATTAATAACCGTTGATTTACATTGCTTAGTGGTTTAGATTGACCCTCACACTTATCACAAAATGTGAACTTCTCACATGAAAGACCCTATATATAATTACATATATATAAAGTTGGGTTCTGATGAGAAATGAAGTTATGGTGAGAAGCGCAAGAAGAGATCTCCACCCTTGGATCATTCCTAATTGAATGTCAACACTAATGAGGTGCACCAAGATGTAACAGATCAATTCTCTTCTAAAACACAATTTATGAGTGGAGCTTTGTGTCCCTGCGATATACATATTTGACATCTTGGAACATATTGGCTACCATGTCCAGCATGGCTACGTTTGTGGCCATCTTGTTGGAACTTGACCTTCTAAGGATCGATCTTTAGAAGATTTCAAAACTATTAGTCTTGATAGATGGTTTTACAACCCTCCAAATCTACCGCAAGTGTACGGTGTCAACCAAGTAATAACATACGAAGTACGAGTATTGATCCAATGAACTATGAGACTAAGTACCACAAGGTTACTATAACCACTAACTGAATTATTGAAAAGATGATTTGTGTTGAAATTAATTAATCTACTTATCTAGAGAAATGTAAGTAAACTCACACAACAAAGGTTCAAACAAGAGTTTTAACTAATACGGAGATTTTACTTTGAAAGACTAGAGAAGGCTAGGGGTTGGATTTCATTTGGATTCCACTAACATAAACAAGATACACATTTATGAGTCATTAAACAAGGTAGACAATGGCTATTCCTCAATTACTCACTACTTTTTCTCAAGCAATAGCAAGAATATATCATGAAATGTATATTATATCTCTCGATTAATAAACATGAACAATCAACTCATCAAGCATAAGAATAGCGTAAAACAACACTATGGTTTACTTGGCATATCTCTATCCAATATCTCACCATAGGTTCAAATATATTTTATCTAGTCATAAAACCAATTTCTCAAGAGGAAATACAACCATAACAAAGCAAGATGACCTATCTAGCAACATAAGAAGAACAAGATAGAAGAACTCATCCAACAAAGAGAAATAACTCAATAAATGCAAATATCATATAACTAATAGTAAGAATCCAAAATCCATCCTTCCCCCAACCTTTAAATTGTTTAGCGCATACTACTAGTAGAAAATAACATCAGTAAATGAAGATAATAACACCCCAACATATTTTTTCTCAACAAAAAGATACAGTGGAATGAAAACTCCCTCAATAAATGATACCAACTATCAATTTTGAGCTTCACTTGCTACTTCCACCTTCACAATCAAAGCTATGCCTCCTTTCTAGCTTCAAAACTCTGAAATCGCCTCTGGAATAGGTCTAGCCTCCACAAATCTCAAGATAACCCTGGCTGATAGGTTTTAGGAGCTTTTTATACTGTCAGCCCCCGTAGGCGATTGTGACAGGCGATTGTGCCATGTCACAATCGCAGGGCACTATCGCCCGTGTCAACCACCAACATCATATTCATTTTTGGAGCTACGGTACATGTTTCGCGATATTTCCATGCGATAGTGACCTGTCACACTCGCATGGCACTATAGCATGGGGGTCCAAACTTGGTTTTCTTTGCTCGTTAACTTGGTTCAAATCCTTATGCTTCAGGGATGTCAAAAATGAGGTATAAGTAGACACTTTTCTTCCCTTTTCCATCTTGTATGTCTACACATCACTTACAAACAATATTATTCCAAAATGTCAATTCTTACTTCAGGACAAGCCGTAAAACTTCTTTTTTGGGGGTAAAACCCCGTCAGATAACGAAGTTATCCAGTCCTAAAAATGAGTTCAGAAAATCGTAAGGGGCAAAAAAGACATTGTGGTTGCTGAAAAAGTCAAGAAGGATGCCCCAAAACCACAGAGAAACTGGTCACACTTGTTGCTTCCATCAACCGGACTTCCGACTGAAACTAATTGATCACAAAGGGATTTAAAATGCCTAGTGTATTCTGCAATAGACTTTGATCCCTTCTATCCTCAAGAATATTGAATTGACAAGATTGGGAGTGGCTAATGCAGACTGAAGTTCCATCCATATGTCATGGGATATACGGAAACTGACCACCATAGCCATAACTTCTTCCATGAGGGGGAAAATCAACATAATTAAGAATTCCTTGGTCTATATGCATAGTTGAGGATTTGCAGAACCATCCGCATTATGAAAAAGGTTGTAAGATTCAAGAAGAGTCACGCTTTTGGTTTAATCAACCGAACTTCTGATTAAAACTAATTGATCATAAAAGGGACTTAAAATGCCTAGCATATTCTGCAATAGACTTAGATCCCTTCTTGAAGGCATGTAGCTAGCTCCTCGATAATATTCAACTCATGAGAGTTAGAATGGTTGGATGCAAACTCAAGGGCTACCTATATGTCATAAGATGTGCAACAACTAACCATCATAGCTATAACTTATTCCATGAGGGCAAAAATCAACATAATTAAGTAACCTTTGGTGTATATGCACAGATGGGGATTTGCAATAACCATCAACATAATAAAAAAAGGTTTCGAGATTTAGAAGAGTCGCAAACTTCCTCTACCAAGAAGGTAATTAGAAGAGGAAAGTTTGATGGTTATGATGTGAACTAATGTTGAAAAGGGGAGGGGAGGCATCAAGATGGCCGATGGAGGACATAGAGTCATCTTCAATGTTGACAGGAGCCATGGATCAAAAAATGTATTGATGTTAACATATTTGAGCCCTGATGACATGAGAATGAATACTTTTCCACCACGATTATGAGTAATTATGATATTTCATTATATAGAGAAAGTGATATATTAATTCCAAAAGATATTGAATTTGATAAATTAAAGGAATATATAATATCCTAGCTAATATAACAACAATTAAGGTAGCTAAATACAATATCGGCTAGAAATCAGATCAACAAAATCAGGATCCTTGATTCGGAGTGAGGAGACGGGTTAAGGAATTGTGCATGGTTTTATGGTTTTAACTTGACATGAGTAGTTTAGTAATTTTCCAATTTTGTTTCATCTCCATGATGTTTGTTCTACCTATTTTGGCTCATTTTTGTACCAATCTTGTCCTAGACTAAACATTGCACTAAACATGGGACAAGAAGTTCTCGTTTTGTCGAGCCTCATTTTGTCTTATGTACCAAATGCACGACATTCTAATTCGATAGACCGGCTATTTAAACAAAAATAGATAAGCAAATATTCAAAATAAGGATCATGGTATCTTTGAGGATAAAGCCAAAGTTTGAAAAACAAATCACGAATAGCGATATTACACTAGATTAGGATGATTATGTTCGTATTTCAAAGAATGGATCAAAATGATTGTAGTCTTGAATACTAAGAATTTTCTTGACTAGTGAAAAGACACTAGGTATTTTATATAGAGGTTTACATTAAGTAGGAGCTATTGCAACATCATGTTATATATTAAGTTTTGGAATGAATGGCAATTGAGGTGAAAGAAGTCACTAATGTTGAATAGAATGAAAGACTAAACAAAAGAGGATAGGAGCTCGCGAAACCAACCCTGTTAATATTTGAAGTGATTTTCCATTGATTTGAAGGACCATAGTACCTATAACTGGTAGTAATTGTTTGTTGAAAATAGTGCTATATTGGTTCTTATCTTATCATGGCCATTTATGCAGTTTAGCTCACAAACTATAACAAAAAAAATTATGTCCACTTAGCAATTGTTAATGTTGGTTGTTAACCTAAAATTGCAACAAATTATATTAGGTTATTGTCTGTCATGGAATACTATTTCATCAGTTAAAATGAAACATGTATTTGAATATCAATCTAGTATATTTTTTATACTTTATAACATCCTTTTAAGATCTTTGTGAAAAAGAATGAAAGCACATTTATCTTATTCTGTGTTTTAAATAAAACCAAACAAAATGCATGAAAATGACTCACCTATATAAAGCGTAGAAGAATCACACAATTTTCAGATGAACAAAACAAGGTAAAACATGATAATTATTATCATTGAAATGCTAATGAGAGAAATGGGAGAATCACATGATTTCAAAGGACTAGCTTGTCACTTGTGGATTCATATAGGAAGATGTCTCATACATCGGAGGGGTCGTGGAGGTGTCTACCTGAATCCTCAGGTCATGACTATTGATTGTAGATCTCATCTGAAGCCTTTCATCAAGTGAACGTTCACTTAGAAGTGTAACAACTTCAGACATCGATGGTCTCGCTGAAGTGGTTATTTGTGTGCACATTAAGGCTATCTCTATGACTTTCTTGGCATCTTCTTTTGCATATTCACTTGGATCTAGTGTAGCATCTACGAGATGCAAATGCATATCATTCTCATATAGACTTCTTGCCTGTTATAAACGATAAATAAGATAAGTTAATTCTCTTGGCACGCAATGGGATTTATGTCATCGCCATTAGGTTATCATGAAAAAGCCCAACTAATTGGGTAGGGTGACCAGAACTGAAATATTGGTTATATAATTATTGAAAACAATCTTAGTATATACTATGAGAATAAAGAAAACTGAACATGTGATAATAATAGCTTAACCTAAAGATGCTTACATTCTCGACGAAGTTTTGTGAGATCGATTCATTTTCAATCATGTTGTTGCACCACTTTCCACTAATGATTTCAAGGATGACAACACCAAAGCTGTAAGTATCAGCTTTCTCGGATAAATGTCCATTAAATGCATATTCCGGTGCTATGTAGCCATTATATCTGGTAAAAGAATGACAACAACCAATTAGAGTTTGCATTTTCTTGCAATAACAAGATTGGATTGGTAGGAACATTAAATATAATCGACGTACAAGGTTCCCATAACTTTAGTGCTCAGATGAGTTTTATCTTCTGGCAATAGTTTTACCAGCCCAAAATCTGCAATTTTCGGCTGAAATTCATTGTCTAATAGAATGTTGCTGGATTTTATATCTCTGTGAATGATTGTGACATGGTACTGCTCATGTAGATATGCAAGACCCCTGGCTATACCAAATATTATATCAAACCTTTGTTTCCAGTTTAGGCTGCTACATTTGTCACCTAGTGATGACAAAATATTACTTCAGTACTCAACACTCATGCATGAAAACTAAAAAGCAGAAGAACTAAAGACGATAGTTTAACTCACCATAAAGATATTTGTCGAGGCTACCTTTTTCCATGTACTCAAGGACAAGATATAGGTGAGACCCTTTACTACAATATCCAAGGATACGTATAAGATAACGGTGATGAACATTACTGATAATTTTGATTTCGCCATCCATGTATGTTTTTCCTCTTTTATATGCCATGACTATTTTCTTTATTGCAACAATATTTCCATCCTTCAAAACACCCTGCCAAATCAGTTAAAATGAATATAGCAAACTTTTAAACTTGTTCCACTTGATAATTGTAAGCAATCTCGTATGATCAGGCTTATCCGAGTGATGAGTTTATCAAGATATACTAAACGTAGTGAGTTCAAATCCCTCTCTAATCACGTATGACAAAACTTTAACCCCCTTAGGGCGGTATGGTTTCTAAACATTTCAATATAACATATTGGTAGGAAATATTACCTTATAAACTTTGCTAGACCCTCTTCCAATTTTGTTTTCTTCACAAAAGTTATTTGTTGCTATTTTTAAATCTTTGTAGGTGTAAGCATTCGGCCTTTGTAGCATCTCAGTTGCTCCAGTTGACTTACCTGATATTTTATAATAAAATAATCAGTACACGGATTTTGAAATGGTTAGAAAAAAGAGTACTAAAATAATGTTTCCAGCTTGAAATTGGTATGAACTTTAATTTAAGCTAGGACATTTATGACAAAAACCCAATAATTTTTCTAGAAATCAATTCTTTATTTTTAGGTAAAGATAGTTACCTTGTCCATGGTTGTATGACTTTCTTGAGCGACGATGCCAAAAGAAAAATGCAAGTATAAACAACAGAAAACCAATACCACCAACAATTCCCCCAATAATGGATTTCAAGTTGCTCGAAGATCCTGTCAAACCCATGATATTTACATAAGCATTTGATATAGATACAAAATATATGGTCATCCCTGTTAAATTCATCATCAAGTTGTTCTATGGTTTGTTATGGAACCTTTGTAGATGTGTTTTTATTGAAATATTATTTTGGTTTAATAAGTGTAAACTAAATATAACGCCGATAAAACATTATAGAATGATGATATGGAATTAAGGATATGATAGTTTTACTCTATTATTTGTATCCAGAAAACCTTACCTTTAAAGAAAACCTATAAAATATCATAATAATGGAATTCCATATCAAAGGAAAGGTTGCTTCTTCATGAGGATATTTCTTACCATTCCTTAGGAAAGGTGTGATGTCAGTTGTTTGATTGACTCCAAAAAAAGGAGTTTCAGAATACCGCATAAAGCATCCACTATCAATTGCTCTTCCGAATGTATTAGGAAGACAACCATCTAAAGATCTATGCCTGATCTTTAGACAATCCACACAAACACTTTGGCTTAAGTTACGACTACATTGTGCAATGGCATACACTGTCGTATTGGTGCCAATAAGTTGCCTTGTCGAAGCAGCAAAGAAATTTGATATCTTTGGTGTCGCGATCTGAAGATCTGAAAACAACCCTCTTGCTGTTTTATGGAGTTCCTTTGGATGGGATGATGTTGTATTGCCACATATTCCGACACTAGTTTTGATGATTGCCTCATCATAGAAGTCATTGTTCTCATACCTACATCACCACAAAGTGTTTTAGCATGAAATTGTTACTGTTTTAGCCATGATATTCTTGTAAAAAGTTTCTCGTTTTTCCAAAAATTATTGATAGGCTTATAAGAATTATTGAATAACTTTATATACCCAATGATTGAACATAGATGATTACCTGAGCTCACAGTCATCATAGAAAATATGAGCACCATTGCCAAGGCCACATACTTTCATATAAGCAACACCAGTGTCAAAACAAGTTAAACAAGCTGCAGTAGAGAGATATTCTCTACACAAAGCTAGACCATAGACGGATTCTCCATTGATCAAAGTCTTTGCAACAGCATGGTATTTGTTGGGTGTGGATAATTGCTTTCTAAGGCTAGAAAGGGTGGTATTGAGGTTCCTTAGGAAAAATGGCCCGTTCATCACTTTGTAAAAACTACAATACCATCTTATCATTGTGTTATTTCTATCGATCTTTTGGGATGTCACTGGTTCTACCATGATTATCAAAAGCACCGCCAATAGACCGACCGCCCACCACCATGATCTCCTATTTATGGCCAATATCATCATATCTTCCTCTCTTTTGTTGGTTTAGATTTTGTCTTTACTTTTACAAGAGATGTTTCAGTTCCAAGAAGACAAGATCTAGGGTTTATAGGGGATGGCTAATGGCTTTTAAAAGCTACTATGCTTTTCTATACATTAATTATTGGAAGTTAGAGTACCATATAGGCTAGATTTGGATGTTTCATCTTCTATACATGTTGGAATCTCCCTTCACAATCTCATAAACCTTCTCCTTTCCTTTCAATAAACCTGTTGTTGCGTCCCCTAAGAGATGCATGATAAAAGTCAAAATTTTCCTAGTAAATCCACAATTTTCTTTACATGCTTAAGGAAAGTGAGTAAACTAAAAGCATGCTTTAAACTATTGGCTATGCAGTGAAAAACATACAACTTGCAACATTCGTAAATTATAATTATTTAATCAAGCATATAAGTGCTATTTCACCATATCATTGGCCTACACAAAGGTTGTCGTGCTTATAGGGACTATCTCCCCCAAGCAACGACCAAAATAATATTGGTATGCTATTTTGGCAGTAACTTGCCAGCTTCTGTTAAAAATCCACACCATATTTTATAAAGGCATATATCTCATACCTTTAAAAAAATATCATATATAAGGAGCATGTAACTGCAAAATACTGTGAGACATAATTAATCTAAGTAAAAAACTTTTGCAACATAATTATACTATGCATAAATCTCCGCTTTAAAAATCACATGAACTCACCTGCATGGTGATACATTAGGCTTGTTTACTTCTTTTAAACTTGCACCTACATAGAACCTAACCACTACAAAACAAATGACTTTCACCCATAAAAATCACCTAGGAAAATTTCCGTCGTTGATTATCGATGGATCACCCACGAAATACTAATGGTTCCGATAAAATCTGATGTTTTCACGAAAATATCAACGGATTACCTATGAATTTCTTGGGTAATCTACCATCGATTTGATTTACCTACCAATTTTTGTGACGGTTTTATGACGAATCATTCTTTAACGACCAATTTCTCACGGAAATGTTCGTAGTTAAAAGTCTTTCATTTTAGTAGTGAACGACTTGTCTAAATACTTTCATTAATAAAACAATTCCCTGGGTCGATAAGGACCCCCCCCCCCCCTTCTCTTATAACTAATACATGTTTTTACTTGATAGATCACTTAAGTGACTACTAACGCAATGTCACTCTAGACACGACCTTTTAGTTCACATAATTTTTTTTGGACATATCTCGTTAATATTTAATTATTTTGAAAACACTAAACAAATTCCCAAAAAAAATTTGGGTGCTTTAGTAACCTTCTAAATACTCAAGAATTTTACGCACACATAATGTCCGAATAGTATTTTAGAAATTTCTAGGATCTCAATCCTGCTAATTTATAAAGCTCGTTTTCCAAATAAATGAACGGTTTATAAAATAATTTCTAACTCTTTTACAAGATGGTAACTATTATCTCATTTCAAAATACTGACTAACCATGTTCTTTGTATATGTACTTATACATGATACATGTGTTAATAATATTCTTCAACCAAATAATATTATATAAATCCCAAGTTCAACTTGCCAAGACTTTCGAAATACTAAACATCATCGGACCCCAAACATAGTTTTTTAAACTCAAGGGCCATGATCACTAAGTTATTAAAAATATCAAAATCAAATAATTAGTCCCTTTGGGGATTTAATAACAACGATTCTTTAAATTCATAAGTAACTCGAATCAACCTTGTAAATAAATCGTTTAATAAAGATGACCGATCATACATTTTATTGGATGACTAATTAAATGAAAATCAACTCTTCAATTAAAACAAACTTGATTTAAAAACAATTTACTTGATTTCTTCGTAGAAACCTTTTTCACGAATAAGACATTTTAGGTAAGATAGACTAAACTAGCTTAATTAATCAATTAAATATAACTTAATAATAATCAAAAGCATTTGCTTCCTTGTCATTAGGTCCTTAACAGAGAGCAACCCAGGTTACTAGGTTACCTCACCTATGACATGCATGGCCTAACGGGAAAGGACTGCGACTAAAGTGAGGTCATAGCCTCACATTGAGACTGGCCCCACACACTGCGACTAACATCACCGTCCTTCCGTGCCGTGGCCGGTCCAGTAGCCATAGTTACATGTATGTGTGTGTGTATATACACACACACATAGACAGTAACTCGACATAGTTATTTTTTTATAATCTCATGGAAACTTGAAACTCAAACATAATCGTCACTTGGGTGATTTATCAAACACCTCGTTGCCGATCGATGCTTGGATCATGAGGCGAAAACCCAAATCTGAAAATTGAACTATATACACATACCTCAACCGAAGATTTCTTCACCAAATTAGAGTTCGAACCATTCTTCTTGATGCTACAACTGTTGACTATCTCCTCTGCATTTATACTATGTGATGGCGGTTTTTCTTTTGATCTCTTCTTATAATACTTGGATTGAGATGGATTTATCCCCTTCTGGTGGACAAATTTGCGTATTTGGTGGGTCAACACCATTTTGCGTTCTCTACTTTGCACAACTGACACATTTGGTCCCTAGTTTTAGTTTGAATCCTTATTTGATTTCACCACTAAATGAAAGACTTTTTCCTAGGAAATTTGTCGCTAAAAAATGATTCCTTACAAAACCGTCACAAAAGTTGGTGGGTAAATTGCTGGTGGGTGATTCACTCAGTGACAAATTACCAAGGGAATCTTTGGGTGATCCGTTGGTATTTTCTCGAAAAACATCTAATTTTACCAAACCATTGGTATTTTCTGGGTGATCCACGAGTAATCACCCATGGAAATTTTCCTAAATAATTTTTGTGAGTAAAAGTCATTTGTTTTGAGTGTTTCCACTTGAACATATTTTACAATTTGACCCAAAAATGGGGTGTTACACTCGGGTTTGGTTCCGGTGAAAAGGGAAGTTATAGTGAGAAGCATAAGAAGAAATTCTCACCCTTGCATCAATCCTAATTGAATGTCAACACTAATGAGCTGCATCGAGATGCGGTAGATCAATTCTCTTTTAAAGCGCAATTCATGGATGGACATGAGATAAAAAGTGATCAAGAGTAGAGATCCATTCTCACGATTCTCACTTTAACTCCACTTCTCACGTAATCCCATGCCCTTACACTCTGGATGGGACAATCCATAAATCTCAAAGGAAAGGTAGATTTATAGAATTATATGGTAACCTATAATAAAATCGAGTTTATAGAATGTTTAAAGTGTTTAAATGTTCTAATAGAGTGATTTATGTGACTTAATTATAGAACCAAAAAATAAATTATCCTATCTAGAAAATAAGTTTATAAAACGAATTTAGTCGTCATAACAAGTTTTTTAGTACTTTTTAAAAAAATGACGTTTTAGCTATTTTAGAACGTTATTTGAAAAGGTGTGCTATAAATACAAGTATCCTATAAAAATATGGGTTCATAAAACATTTTTCAAAAGTGTCCTACAACATAATAATACGACATTTTGTAAAAATGTACTAAAAACTTGTTACGACGTCAAAAAACGTTCTATAAGCTTATTCATATTTAGACATGACGTTTTATTATTTTAATCCTATAAAACTAAGTTTTATACGGCACTCTTTTAATTAGACCATTAATTGAACACTTTAGATGTTCTATAAACCTGATGTTGTTGTACTGGTATAAAAATAGACATTCTACCTTTAGGGTATTTGTAATCATCCAGCCCCCTCTAGATATTTTGAGACAATATGTATTTGTCCAGCTTCCATTATTAAGAGTAAGTATGAGTATTATTCCACATATTCTCACGTAATAAGGAAAGAGAAAAGTAATGGTTGAATTTATGCTAGACCATATTGTTATTTCTTTTTCTACTCCATTAAGTTGGTTTGTTATGATTCTCACATCTAGTCTAATAGAACACTTGGTGTTTGTTTATTATACATTTACTTGCTCTTATCGGTAAACTAATCACTTATTTTCTTTTATTTGGTAAGAGACTTACCCGACAAAAATATTATGGTATTTACCTACAATTATTCCGTGTCATTTTGTTAAAGGATAATCTTATCCCGTAACTAAAGATGATTATTTTTACCCGATTATTAATTACCAGGCAAGGGACTTATACTTTGCTATTTTGATGATCGAGAACCTTTTTTTACAAATTGCGGCTACAAGAAATCGGCCTTGACAATGTCTGTACTAATCACGACAAACTATGGCTACAAGAAATCGGCCTTGATAAACTCAGTAGCCACAATTATTGTGTAACCCTGAAATCGAACTATGGCAGATGGAATATTCCACCACATCTCCCAAAACCTCAACCACTATACCAAAACCCTTTTTGATAAGATAAATAATGGCAGTGACTCTTTATTGATAAGTGTTTAACCAATGTGTGTGATTGGCAACCCCTTACGACACGTTTATGTATACATGAACCACAAATGTAAGTCTTATACACAACCCTATAGTAAGTTGTCATAACAAAACTGAATAACCTACTAAATTACACACCCATTAAATTGTAAAAATATGTGGAACCCAAATATTACTCTCTAAAAGATCTCTTGAAGAGAAATTGGAGGTTCCAACATATATGCATGAGAAATGGTCCAAGTCTAGTTGATGTGAGACTCCTACACGCCCCGTCCAACAGAGGCTAGATGGAAATTTTGTCCCTAGGTGTCGAGAGGGGGATTAGCTAGAGCCCCGAGTCCTAGAATGACATACCTAGCTTTGATACTATGTGAGAATACGTGGAAACCCAGTAACACTCTCCAAAAGATCTTTTGAGGAAATAGGGAATGTTCCAACACATACACTGAATAAATGGTCAAAGTCTAGCCGATATGAGACTCCAAGAAACAAATTTTTACAAATCCTATTAAATTACATTAACTTTCTATAACAAAATTGATTTTATAAGGCGTCCAAAATGCAGTAGCGTTATAATAAAATACTTCATATGGCTTAAATTTCTAAGACTAATGTAAAAGGCGTCATATCTATAAGTGTTACAATAGATTTATAGGATGTTTTTGGGCGTTTTAATAAGTTTTTAAAACGGTTTTAAAATAAAGTGTCCTATTAACTATTTTATATGATATTAATATTTGAAAAATATCATATATACATAATTATCTTATAAACACAAGTGCTCTGTAAAAAGATGGTTGAGAAGTGTCCTATAAAAAGATGGACTAAGAAGTGTCCTATAATATAGGTAATAAGACATTTTATTTTAAAAGAGTCGTAAAAAACTTGTTAAAATCTCTAAAATAGTCCTATAAACCTATTGTAATTATTCTAGATTGAACGCCTTATAGCTTGATCCTATAAATCTATGTTTTATAAAATTTTGCTATTATGATATTTAGATAATCAAGACGTCCTATAAAATCAATTTTGTTAAATAATGATAACACTTAAAAACAAGTAAATTTTCTCATCTTAAAAATATTTTTTAAAACTTATTTTACGAAAAATTCCGAAAAACAAATTAATTTTGTTGCAGCTTATGAGGCTGCGCAGCCACATAAACTTTCCACGGTTGAGTTTGATATAAACTACAATTTTGGTCCCTATGGTTTACAACCAATTATAAACAACATTCCTAAATTCCAGTAAGTACAATAATTGTCATTGTGGTTCGTATTTCGTTCTGAAAGGAATACTTACTAATTCCGCTAGTCAAAATATCGTTAATTAAAAAGTATTCTAGTCATATTACTTTTTTCACTATCTTTCTTTTAAAGAATATATATCTTATAGGGAGGGGATAGGGGAGGTTATAGATTCATCTTAGGCGGTAAGCGAAGGAACTGTAGGTCTTAGCGCAATGAGTGAGCCCTGATTTTTTTCCTTCAATAGTCACTTGGGGATGTGAGAAGAGAGCCAACAACAATTATAGAAGGACTTAACAATTCATGGCATGAATCAGAATTGAAGGAAGAAAGACATGAAATGATAGAAAGATGGAATCTATGAATGAGCACTTTCGTCTAAGCCTAGAACTAGTCAAGAGCAAGCAATGGACACATTATATATGTATATATATATATATAATGAAACATCTCCACATTGGGGACAGAAACAACCCCCTATCTCGAGCTATCTTGTTTATGGACTCCAAGATATACACCTTCGAGAATCATATCCACAAACAGCCAATATTACAACCTCCTCCAACATAGTACCAATAATACCTTCTTCTTCACAATATCATCTGAAACCTCCCATTTATCCTTTATCATCTCCACCATGCTCATCTTCTCCCCATCATTCTCATCTCAAATTGCTCTTCCACTACCTTCTAGCCACCACCTTCCAACCCCGCGCCATCTTCGACGACCAAAACACACTCCCGCTTTTGATTTCCAGTATCCCCCACCCATTCCTCTTCAGGTTCCCCTTCCCTTGCCCAACGAGCACCACCCCTCCTCATCCCCTTTGCTTTCGTCAATGACCATCATTGCGCCACCTCCTATATTTGTATTAACCACAACTAATGGTTGATGTTTCTAAATTTCAAGTATTATTCCCATGATTCTTTTAAATGTCTGTGTAAAATCTTGAGATCTTATAATGTACCAACTATTTGTGAATATGCATTTCTGATTTGAAATAGGTAATCAACTATAAAATTGAGAAACCATGATGTTTCAAAAAGGTAATACAGTGAATTCCAAAGATGTTTTTATTTATTAGGAACCAAAATGGGTAGAAGGAGAGAGTAGGTTGGTTATGAGTTTTGTTTCAATGACTATAACTATAGAAACAAAGGAGTGAAGTAAAGTTTTTCTGACGAAGGAGGAGATGAGAGGGTTATCTGTTGTCAACAAGGGTATCGGAACGGGTGGGGTAATTAAGATGGGTAAATTATGGGAATAAAACAAAACAAAAAATGGATAAAAAAACAAGAATGTCCCCTCTGTAAATGGACATTTTTAATGAAGCTAATCAGATGGGCCATTTTCAAATCAAAAGGCAAACTACAATGACTATTATTATACTTTATTAAAGTTTAAGGATGTTATTCGAAGTTGGTTGTAAACTATAATGACGAAAATTGTATTATACTCTAAAAAGAATAATGGTAGACTTAGATTCTAAATCACATTGCCACTCCTTTGTCTTACGAGTCACAATAATCTCACTTTCTCTTGCTAATCTTAAAATAAGTATTTTCCACTTTCTTTATATGCATCTGTATATTTTTAAAATTCGAATATTATACGAGATTCCATATTGATTGAGGAGGAGAATAAATATTGACTTATAAAGGGCATGATACCTTATCTATTAAACATGTTTAAAATCGTGAGTTCAAGTGTATGGATAAAAATGGACATTACCTGGTATGGCTTACCTAGGATGTTACATATGATATAGAGGCAGGAATTGAACTGATGCGCCAGCAAGGACCCTGGGCTCCCAATGGGGTGGATTGTGATATCCCAAATCGGTTGGAGAGGGGAACAAAAATTGTTTTATAAGGAACTAAATACCTACTCTATCAGACGCGTTTCAAAACCGTGTGTCCAGGTGTGTGGACAAATCGGACAATATTTGGTACGGTTAGATTGGATGTCACATACTAAATTTACAAATTTATTTTTAATTAATACTTAAATATTAAAGAGTTTATAAATTAAATACGTGAAAATACAAGTAAAACAATTATTTGGTTAACTAAAAAATGTAATAATTATCCATATCTAAAATTGTGTCATTTTAATTGTGAATATTATTTTTGAAACATAAAAAGTAATATTAAATTGTACTTTTAAGTTAATAGAACAATTAAGCACTTTAGTCTTGTATATTTTGTAGAGTGGATTACGGATTTGATTTATATGGTTTCACAAAAATTATGACTAACATTCTTAAACATAAAAAATTATGGATTTAATCCTTGTGGTTGTCATTTTGTTATGACTACGTTTCTTCTCACTAACTTTGCTGACGGTGACTCTGTTAACTTAAGAACATTTGAGTCCTTATTGTATTTTTCTCATATGTTATATTAAAAACTTGAAAAGTAAATTATATTGTATTTAATTATTTTATCTTATATTCATATTATATATAATTATTTTATTCGAGTGTTTTTGTATTTAATTATTTTATTTAATTTTATATTCATATTATATAATATCAAAAAAATTGTAGGGTAACATTCTTTTATTGGTTTTGGGTATTATTTTTGAAGAGAGTGATGTTATATTCAAAACTGATTTAGTTCTGTATGTATAAACTTCAAATGAAACACATTTATGGTTTTTATCTAAAAGAAATTTACCCACATTTTAAAATTTATGAGGGTTTATGGGTTTTAATTTACATGTTTGATATGATTTTATTGTTGCTTACTTTGCACACATTTATTCTTGGTATTTAGGAACACATTTATTGAAGTTATTGAAAATTAACATGAGAAGATAAGAAAGAAGAACCTAAATCCAAATTAAAAACGTAAATCAATAACTAAAAAACAAAATAAATGGAAACATTAAATATAAATCATACATTCGCTTACCACGATTTTACCACGATTTTCCTTTCGTGGCAGCAATCGGTGTGATCGGATGCAAATAAGAAGAGGGGTATGTTTAAACTCAAACATAAACATATAACAAAAAGACAAAAAGACTCAAATAAAATAGTTATCTATATATATAGAGGTGGGTTCATACGCTAATTATTTACTATAATACGAGAAACGTTTTTCATGTACAAAATCATGTGATTTTGTACTAACATCAAAAAAATGACACGGGCGACTTTTGTCGTGGGCTAAGTCGCGAATAATCATATATGATTTTGTACGTGAATCATATGTGATTTTGTATATGAAAAAAAGTTCATGTACAAAATGATTGGTTGAGGATTGTCCTCGTATTTTCTTAAATTGTTATCGTCCTCGCATGAAACCCTCCCTCTCTGTATAATATATATAATGTGAATGTAGAATAAAATAATTTAATTTAATCTTAAATTTTTTAATAAAATATAAAGTAAATTACCGATTCGGTCGTTGGGGGTTTTTTGATTTTTAAAGAAACTGTCCCTAAGCTTCATTTATTATGAATTTGGTCTTTGGGGTATGTAATTTCTATTGAATTAGTTCTTCGACCTAACGATCGTCTTCAGGTCAGTTAAATCAGGGGCATAATGGTCTTTTTGCCATTTTTTATTTTAACATTTCTTAAATTAATTTTCTTCATCAGGGCTAAAATGTAATTATTAGAACTTGGAGGGCCAAGAATAAACAAAAATAATCTTCTTCTCCTCTTCGTCCCTACCGTTGAACCAGTGACTACCGGCGAGACCCATTTTCCGCCCAAAACCATTTTCCTGGTGAACACTCACCCTCTTCCCCTTCCTTTTCTTCTACTTGCAAACGACATCCAACCTGCAATATTGGTCCTAGTGATGACCCTCCCGCAACCCTCCTCCACCACTTCTCCCCATCGACGATCACCCCATCTAATATATCGAAGATCCCACCACTATTCTGGAGAGCAAACAGACTCAAACGTTTCTAAGTTAACATAGTTAGTGTTAGCAAAATTAATGAGAAGCGTTGTAGTCATAACAAAATGACAACCATAAGGACCAAATTTATTCTAATTTAGAGATGCTAGTCATAATTTTTTATCAAATCACATGGACCAAATCCTTAATTCACTCTATTTTATATAAAAAACGTACAAAAAATCATAAAACAATGCATGAACAACGATAACAACTCATGTTATCATTAGAAAAATCCTAAAAATTATGTTAAACTAAACCATAAAATAAGACTTGAGAAATACATTATTATATCATACTATTTCGTCCGTTTTAAAATAAATGTTTGTAACAAAAAACGCATACAAAATTAAAAATATCTAACTATTATAGTTTTTAATTAACAATTTTTTTACCTTTAATTATCAGGAGATAGAATTTTCTTCATCACATAATTACACTACTAAAAATAAGTGCATCGTCGATGGCCAAATTCCATGGATGATTTCTCATTGGTCACCTAGGGAAATAAGTATCTGACGCCAATTATATATTACGTCCGTAAATATAAAATACTGATGGTAGGACCAACAGAATATATAATAAATTTGTTTTTAAAATTAGAAGGATACTCGCGCGATACAGCGAGAAATATCACGATTTTAGTATCAATTTAACTATTTAAAAGTTATTTTTTATGTAATTTATTTAAATCGATTTCTTATTATAATTTAATTTAGATTTAATAACGAATTTTTTTAATAATATAACTTTTTATAAATATAATAATTAAGTATTCGGTTAAAACTTAATAATTATCTTAATTATTGATTTTTCTATTTAAAATGAGATGTGTATCATTTATTTGATATGTTTATCTCCTGTTAGTTACACGAATTCAAAAATTTAGCTTTAATAAATTGTACTTACATATACAATTATTTGTAATCTTGAATTTTAAGTAATATGCGTCAATAAACAGTACTAAATGCATAAAAAATGGTTTTTAAGAGTTTTTGTCAAATGCTTTATAATATAGTATAGATAGATTATTCGTCAGTATTCTCCTACAAATCCAAAAAAAATATAATAAAAGATAAATAAATAATTACTTTTTTCAAGTTGATCTGTATGTGATTAGATTATTTATCTATATTATAAAACATTTGATAAAAACTCTTAAAAATCATTTTTTTATGCATGGAACATTGTTTATTGATGCATATTACTTAAAATTTAAGATTACAACTTTACAAGTAAATTGTGCGTAAGTACAACTTATCAAAGCTTCATGTCCGAATTTGTGTAGCTACCTGCAGTTAAACATAATCAAATACAAGATAAACATCCAATTTTAAATATAAAAAATCTAAAATGTAATAATCATTGAGTTCTAGTAGAATACTTAATTATTATATTTATAAAAAATTTTGTTATCAAAACAAAAATAAATTACTTTGTTATTAACCTAAATTGAATTATAATTAAAAAATGAATTAAAAAATTACACAAAAAACAAGAAAGAAGTCGTATATATATTGCATGTAGAAAGAAGCATGGAACCGTGGCCCCTCCATCTTTGAGGTCTTTGACCGGACACACTGCATAAACAGGAGGTTAGTTCCGGGTGTGATCGGACCGCCCACGGATCCTCCGATATATCTTGATCTGGTCACGAGCACGCGTTGGTAAGTTTAGTTTTTGCACAAGATTTAATTTGTTTTTTCAGAATTGGCATGTTTTATAGAATAAAGTTGTAGCAACTAGTTTTGGTTTTCGTTGTTGGGCAGACGATAGGTGTAAACTACTTAAAAACATGTAACTGATATGTTCCAATTACAGTCGTTACGTTGCCGAAATGTCTATAAATTTTTATTAGTTAACACAATTTTGTTTTGGTGTTTGTAGATGTCGTTCCACTGGACTACACAAGAGGAATATCTTGATGTTAATCCGAGCACCCTTACTCCGGAGATACAGAAACAGTTGTGGGAGCGTGCTGTTGGATGTCTGAAAAAGGGTCATATGTACGGTTTCAATAAGCTTACAGATTTCCTGGGTTTGTCCAGTCAAGCTCGTCCTAGTTGTTCAAGCAATGCTTCAAAGGTATGTGTAATATGGTTGTAATACATGCATGTATTATGTTTTTATTAATTAGCACTTAACATTGTTGTTTGTCAAATGTGAATTCATTTCAGGTAGAGTCTTTGAGAGCATAGTTGGAGGAAGAACGACGATTGAGAGCATTAGAGCGGGAGGAAGAACAAAGAAGGAAAGAGGAAGAAGATAGAAAGAGAGAAGAACAAAGACTCGCAGAAGAGGAGTGATGACGGAAGTACGAGGAGGAAAAGATCCGCCAAGAAGCCATGACCAGGCAGTTCGAGGCCTTCATGGCGCAGTACCAGAACCAGAACCCTCCTAACCCTCATCCGTAGTTTTAGGATAATAGATACAATTTATGATGTAATTATGAAGATTCAAAATTGTTTCGTTTCGTTTGTTAAAAAACAAAAATCTTGGCAGGTACAAAATGTACAGGAAATTTGATTTTTAATTTTTTTTAAAAACCTCATTTCCGACGTATTTCAGACGGATTACCCGTCGGAAATGGTGCCGGAAATCCGTCGGAAAAGGGTTGTAATCCGTCGCTAAACATCCGTCGGAAAAGAAATCCATCGAAAATCCATCGGAAAAGTCTGTCGTAAATCCGTCAAAATAGGCTTTTCCTACGAGATGGTTTCCGACGGATCAGTCCGTTGGAAAAGGGGCTCCTACTTTGTAGTGGGATAGTCATTGAGTTCTAATAGAATACTTAATTATTATATTTTTAAAAAATTATGTTATCTTGGTCAAAAAAAATTATGTTATCAAAACAAAAATAAATTACTTTGTTCTAGCAAAAAAGTTGCTTAAAATCTCATAAATCTTATCTTAATATATCTTGTGTTATAGGATCCAACTGATCATACCGGTATTGATAATTTCATGATTCAACAACTTGATGGAACTCGAAACGAGTAGGGCTGATGCAAGCAAAAGGTAAAAAAAAATCAGTTACGCCAATTTGGTTATTTTATGATCTTTGATATAAACGATACTATTTGTTGAACCATTATTTTCTGTTACCATGTTACCTGTTTTCATTCAAATTAAAATTAAAATTAAAATTAAAATTAAAATTAAAATAAAATAAACAATATTCGGCTATTTGTAAAAAATATTTTTTAATTTGTAAAGTTGAGTTTTCATTTGTTTCAATATTTTGTTGCTTAATCATTTAAGTAACTTAAAGTTTCTTGGTAAGCAGGGAGACTATCAGAATACTGATAGTGAGTATTTTGTTATGGATCCTTTAATTAAATGTTTTTTTAGACATCTCTTTTGTTAGTTTAGATCATTCCAGAAGTAGCAATAATATACAAATTTTGTAAAATACCTTGTGCATTAATGGTGATGTCTTAAAGCTTAGAGATGTTTTCTTTTATTTCCTAAAAAGCTTCCTGATGGACAGGGTAGTTAAAGGGTTACTCATGTGTAGTAGTTTGAAATGCAGTACCAAAGATTAGTGTAACCTCTGAACGTGTTTAAAAGAGTATCTTATTAACAGTTTGACAATTTACAAAGGTTATTTCTATTTTGGATTTATGACAGGGCTTTGATCTAGCATTAAGTTAGTAGGAATCTTAGAATTTATATTATTCCCTTTATTTGGCTATGAACCTGATGTTCATGTTTTACAGACACTGGACTCGATGACTATGGCCAACTGGCTTGTCAAATGGTAGAAGCTACACAGTTGTACGAAATCTCATGTTTGTCTTGATGGCGAGGAGTTTATTGCTGTTATTGATGAATTTATGGAGGCTGTGTTCACTTGTTGGCCCCATGTCATAGTGTAGGTAATCTTTTCTCTTAAGATTTCTACATGTTTGTGAAAATTTATCTTTTGTCTCTTTCCCTATCTGTATCACGAAGCAAGATCCTTTCAGGGTAGAAGAGTCTTTGTTTACTTTCAGCTTAGGAGAATTAAAAAGTTAGTGGAGGGAGCCATCCAAAATGGTCCTCCGACCATGATGTGTTTGATTCATTTTAGTCTTGTAACATTCTTTCTCTTGAATAAAGGTTTATTCCGATACAACCAAAGGACCCCTGCTTCTTTACGATGCTTAAATAGGAGAATGTTAAACTTGAAATAATTTAGGTTTTAAATATTCAGTTTTCTAATGAAATGTTCTGATGACTTATAGACTTGTTGCAGATAAAGATGAAAATTGGCACTGTTAGTGGTTCACATGAAATTATTGCATTATGGCTACCTCCTTCGCAGACACCTTGTAATCAAATGAGGCTTCGTCGTATGTGCAAAGTAACAAACGTTCTACTCAAGCAAACACTATAAAAAAGTTAGAAAATAGAGGCCATGTGATAGGTTGAGTATCAAGTTTTGAAAAGAGTAAAGGGAGGATGTTAGAAATTGGATTTATGGATTGGTTGAATGTTGTTTTGAAAACTTCTATCGTTCGTATTATCAATTTATGAAAATTTATTGTTTTGAAGATTTTATATTGTTTTTATCGATTAATATTATTATTTATGATATATAATACAAATATAAAGCTGAAATATGGGATAAAAAAATAATAATAATATGCTCTTTAGAGAAGGAATTGATCTTTTAAAAGTGTATCTAAAAGTAACCTTTAGCGAATGTTTAGATTATTTGTATCTAAAGGTAATCTTTAGAGAAGGTTTACAAAGTCTAACTAAAGGGAACCTTTAAAGAAGGTTTTGAAGAAGTGTTATTAAAAATCAATATTTTTAGAGAAACTTTTTTGTAAACCTTCTCTAAAAGTATCTTTTAGTAACTTTCCTAAACCGTCACCAATAGTTGAAAAACGTCACTAAATAGTACTTTTAGAGAAGCTTTTGAGAAAAAATTGACTAACCTTTAGAGAAGCTTTTAAAGTGTATCTAAAACCCAAAAAAGCGTCTCTAAAAGTAAACATATGCACACCCTTTCAAAACCCTCCCTAAAACCTTTAGCTACCGTTATATAGGGAAGCTTATTGACGGAAGTGAAAAGCTTCTCTAAAACCTTTAGAGAAGCTTTTTAAACTTTTAAATACAAAAGAAAACCTTCTCTGAAAATCATTTTTCTTGTAGTGAAATTATTAATCTAAATTGAATTATGATTAAAAAATGAATTAAAAATTTACACAAATAACAAGAATTTTTAAATAGTTAATTTGATACTAATATCTATATATATATATGTTTTCAGTTTTTTATGATATCTTCAAATTTATATTTTATTTAAACATAAAAAACATCATTATCGTTTTCTAAAAACCACATAAAACCGTATTATAACTTCGACATACAAAATACAACGAAACATTAAAAACTAGACAATTATTTTTTTTTAAATATTTATTTTAAAATAAGTTAAAAAAATAACATAAGTATTTATTATAGAACAGAAGAGTAATTAACGGGAAGTATTTTTACAGAAACCCTGCTAAAAAAATCCCTCCGTTAGCAGCCACATAGTTGACTTTCGTTTTACGATAACCACATTAACTTTCCATCGTTGACTTTGAATGTCATGTTCTTCAATAATTTTCAACCATGTTCTTGTAATAACGTCCTTTGGAAACATTTATTATTATTTAAAACAAATGGTTCAAAGCGTTTGCAACTTTGCAATTTGCATGGATAGGAAATTTCGATTCATTCTAAAGATATAAAATAAAATATTTTATCATCTAACTTAATTTGTTTGAGTCTTGTTTTACAATATGCAACTAATTATCTAATAAAATAAGAATGAAAAATTAACGTAATACTTAATAAAAATTAAAATAAAATTATAAGTGAGGGCTGTGCCTGAGGGTGTGTTAGGCGGTGTCATCAGGGCCTTCAATCGTCAGCAGCATTAGATTTTATTTGAATTTATATGTATAATTATTAGACTATAAAACTATGTAAACCACAAAATTAATTATATTACTTATATAGCTCAATTGGGTGGTGCTGCGGTTCACGAACGCTATGTTCCGGGATCAAATCTTGCTTGGTACCATTATATTTTTAAAATTTGGAAGTCTTTAATTATTATTTTAACAATCCATTTTTATATAAATTTTTTGTGGTTACTTTATTTTTATTTTTAGAGTAACTTAAGTACAAAATGAAAAATGTATAATCTATACTATATTATAAAGCATTTGACCAAAAACTATTAAAAACAACTTTTTAAGCTTTATTTATTGTTATTTAATGGTAATTACTTAATTTTAAAGATTACAAGTAAATTGTCCGTAAGTACAATCTATTAAAGCTTCATCTCTAACTTCATGTAACTAACTACAGATAACTATGATCAACTACAGGATAAACATTTAATTTTAAATATAAAAACCTAAAATATGATTAAGATAATCATTGATTTCTAACAAATAAAATAATTATATTATTAAACCAAAAATAAATTATTTGGTTATTAAACCTAAATTAAATTAGTATAAAAAAATTGAATTAAAGAAGTTAAATAAAAAAAAGAACTTTTAATTGAAATACTAAAATATTTTTTTCAAAACCATATAAAACCATTAGAACATCGATAAAAACAAAAATTAAAATGAAACTTAAAATCAAGATATATATCGCTGCATTGAACGAGTACTCTTCTAGTAATATAATTATATATAAACTTTGTATTTTTAAGATAAATTATATATATATTTTAATAATTTTTTCCTTTTTAATTATTTATTTATCATTAATATCAAAATTATAAAGTGGTCTCATTTATATTTATATTTATTTTAATTATTATACGCCCTTTAAATTTTCTTTTTTCCTATTCTTTGTTCCTTTTTCTTTTATTTCTTTTTGTTTATAATGTTAATTATTTTGCTTTATAATTGGTAGAAAAATCCTCTTGTTAAAATCATAATCTCATATCTACATTAGATTTTATCCTCTAAATTACTCCTTTAAAACACCAAAATCCCCAAATTCTTTATTTGGTTTTCATTTGTCATCGTCACCGTTAATTTATAACGCTTTTTCTTAGACTCTGTCATTTCAAAATACAAATTTTAGTCTATTAAGCAAATATTAATTAATATTTTTTTCTGTTAACTTTTGTTTGATTGTTTAATGAGTTTCTAGTTAATATTGATTATAAAAATATGAAAAGATGATTTTACTTTTAAAATGTTAGAAAATTTATATTAAGAAAATAGTAATGTCTAATTATTTATTTTCTCTTGAAAATATGTACGCATTTTGTCAATCTACTACTGAAAAATGAATTACTTTTTATATTCATTATAAATAAACTATTTTGTGTTATAAATTGTATTATGATGTGATTACTTTTAATTTTCTTACTAATTAACTGTTTACTGTTATCAGTAGATTAATCATACAAGATTTATGATCATTAATTTAACGATAAAAGGATTAATTTGATTTTTAATTGAATCTTGTTTATAATTATTTATATTTCCGCATATATTCTAATATAAAGAATTTATTTTTGAATTTAATAATAAATAATTTAATGAATAACATAACTTAAAAGAAATATAAGACCACATTTAAATTTTTATGCACGGCCTCCAAAATGTCAGCAACGGTCATGATTATAAGTGATTGTTAAACATACCTTGTTAATTTGTAATATATGGAAAAAAATTTAAAAGAATATTAATATGGATGTCTAATTAAATATTATAAAATTCTTGTTTTTGATATAATTTATTAAATCTAAAATTATATCGTTATTTAAATAAAAGTAAACTATAAATTCCATCCATGTGGTTTCATGTTGGTTACCTAAAAGTCTCCATACTAGGGTTTCCATTTCGCTATGGGTATGGTCACTAGCTTTAACTTCGGTTTGAAAACTCTCCTAGATCATATGATCATAAAGTTTGGTCCTCTATCATCTTTTTATTTTCTATTTAAATAATATATTAGAGAAATGTCCAAATAAAAAGTGGTCAATATGGTAAATAGTTGAGAAGTAATTAAGAAGTGATCTTAGCCTTCATCTAGTCAACATTTACGACTTTGACCGTGAAGTACGGATAATTTCTCGCACGGGTATGCGAAAGATAGAGGTGTATTTCATAACATTTACAGATAGGCGTCAAATGAGTTCATATACGAACCATGTGATTCACATATGAACTACATGTTCATATGTGAACCAACAGTTTCACATATGAATCAGTTAATTAGTTCATATGTGAATAATAAGAGTTTATATATGAATCGCTTAATTAGTTTATTTGTAAATCACATAGGTTCATATATGATATATGAATTTATATATGAATCGCTTAATTAGTTTATTTGTAAATCACATAGGTTCATATATGATATATGAATGATTCATATATCAACCTATTTGCCGCATGTTTGTAAAAGTTAAGATGGTACCGCCTCTATTTTTTCCATAGCCGCAATTTTTGACTCGTCAAAGTCGCAATTATTGACCAGTCAAATCTAATCTTCACCGTATGAAATACTAGGATCACTTATATATATATATATATATATATAAAGAGGTTCATGCGAGGACGGTAACAATTTACGAGAATGCAAGGACAATTCTCAGCCAATCATTTTGTACATGAAACTTTTCATGTACAAAATCACATATGATTAATGTCCTCGTATTCTCGTAAATTGGTATCGTCCTCGTATGAACCCGCCTCTCTATATCTATATATATAGGGGTGGGTTCAAATGTGAACCTATCTTTGATTGTGAACATGAGGATGAATCACAACCATCCATTTTAGATCAGATCAAAAGATGAGGGATAAAATTCACGGTAACATTTTTGTAAATAAGTGGAAAACTCAGGTCATGACTTAAATCATAAATACAACCTGACGATTCAAATCAGAACCAGACATCATCATCTTCCCCAAATTTGTTCAAATTAGAACTAGGCATCATCATCTTTCCCAAAGTTCTTCATCATCTTCCCCAAATTTCTTCATCATCTTCCCCATATTTATTCATCATCTTCCCTAAAAGAAATTTCACTTCCGCCTCCAAATTTTTTCATCATCTTTCCCAAAATAAATTTTCGCACAAGTTTGTTTTTGTTTTGTGTTCCTCCTTAGAATCACAAGTCTTTTCAGATCCAGATTCTTTTTCTTGATGAAGTATAAGAAGGTTATTCAAATGTTTTTTCCCTTTAATATGATCGTTCATCATTTTATCAGAGGAAGCTTCTTTGAAACACATTTGCTTGAATTCTTGTTTTTCAAAATTTTTGGTTCCATTGTAGGTTATATTCAGTCTGAATATAAGCTACAATTTTGGGTTTGTATACTTGTGGCTTATATTCAGACTGAATATATTCTATAAATAGGTGTTTGAATAATTGTAGTTTATATTCAGACTGAATATAAACTACAATTTGGGGTTTGTATACCTGTAGCTTATATTCAGACTGAATATAAGCTACAATTTGGGGTTTGAATAATTGTTGCTTATATTCAGTCTGAATATAAGCTACAATTTGGGGTTTGTATACTTGTAGCTTATATTCAGACTGAATATAAGCTACAATTTGGGGTTTGTATACTCGCATTTTATATTCAGACTGAATATAAGCCACAATTTGGGGTTTGAATAAGTGTAGCTTATATTCAGACTGAATATAAGTTACAATTTGGGGTTTGTATACTTGTAGCTTATATTCAGACTGAATATAAGCTACAATTATTCAAACCCTAAATTAGCTTATATTCAGACTCAATATAAGCTACAATTTAGGGTTTGAATAATTGTAGCTTATATTCAGACTCAATATAAGCTACAATTTGGGGTTTGAATAATTGTAGCTTATATTCAGTCTGAAAATAAGCTACAATTTGGGGTTTGAATAATTGTAGCTTATATTCAGACTGAATATAAGCTACAATTTGGGGTTTGAATAATTGTAGCTTATATACAGACTGAATATAAGCTACAATTTGGGGTTTGAATAATTGTAGCTTATATTCAGACTGAATATAAGCTACAATTTAGGGTTTGAATAATTGTAGATTATATTCAGTCTGAATATAAGCTACAATTTGGGGTTTATATACTTGTAGCTTATATTCAGATTGAATATAAGCTACAACTTGGGGTTTGAACAATTGTAGCTTATATTCAGACTGAATATAAGCTACAATTTGGGGTTTAAATAATTGTTGCTTATATTCAGACTGAATATAAACTTCAATTTGGGGTTTGTAAACTTGTAGCTTATATTCAGTCTGAATATAAGCTACATTTTGTGGTTTGTATACTTGTAATTTATATTCAGTCTGAATATAAGCTACAATTATTCAAACCCCAAATTGTGGCTTATATTCAGTCTGAATATAAGCTACAATTATTCAAACCCCAAATTGTAGCTTATATTCAGTCTGAATATAAGCTACAAGTATATAAACTCCAAATTGTAGCTTACATTCAGACTGAATATAAACTACAATTATTCAAACCCGAAATTGTAGCTTATATTCAGTCTGAATATAAGCTACATGTATACAAACCCCAAATTGTAGCTTATATTCGGTCTGAATATAAGCTACAATTTTCAAACACCTAAATACACCGTGACGATTCAAATCAGAACCAGCCATCATCATCTTCCCCATATTTGTTCAAATCAGAACCAGACATCATCATCTTTCCCAAATTTATTCACACCATCTCCTTCGAACCTCAGATTTCGTCAACTCAGACAAAGAAGAAAGGTAAGAAGGAGAACCCCCACACCTGCAACTTTTTTCTTTTCTGCTTATTTTCTTCTTTGTGCCTCCATTGTGCCTGGATTTCAATTTCTTTGACCATGAATTTCGATTGATGAACACGATTTTGGATTTTGATTTTGTCTTTGTCTTACGATTTTGGATTTTGATTTCCAGATTCGATTGAGAACTAGAGATTTTTACTCAAAAATTTAATTCAGATAAAAACATCCAAAATTACCCCTCAAGCCATGTTTAAAGATTAGCTTGAATATGACTTAGATGAAGGGCTGAGATTCATCCTCATGTTCACAATCAAAGATTGGTTCACATTTGAACTTTCCTCTATTTCTCTCTCTCTCTCTCTATATATATATATATATAAAGAGAGAGAGAGAGAGAGAGAGTGGAGGGAGGAAGGGAGACACGGTCATACGAGAAATCGACAAATTTACAAGAATGCAAAAAATAATATCAAGACAGACTTGATTAAATCATTTACTTAAATTAAATTACCTAAAATTAAATTAAATTACCTAAAATTAAATTAAATGGTATAAATCTTTCTATAATAGTGCTTATTACTAAGGCCTTGTTTGTTTTTTCAAAAAAATCTCTTAATAGCCTCTTATGTCTAATTCGTTAAGAGGTGAGGTCATTTAGACTGTTTGTTTTTTCCAACTTTTTGGAGGCACTTATGTCTTGTTGTTCTCTTATCTGATAAGAGGTACACTAACCTCTTATTGTTCTCCAAACTCTCGGCAACGATGTTTCTCAATTGATTAACCTTAATCGATCATTTCTCTGAATTGACCCTCACCAAATAGATCCTTACCTCTCTCAATTGATGTATTTTAATACGATTTAAATGTGTTAAATACCGTTAATAACATATTTTCATTTAAATGAATGCTAATTATATAATTTAGATGTAAATTTCGTAATGATGATATATAAATATATGAAATTGTATAAATTGATCTATAAATTCAACCATATTATTTTTTTAATGGGTAAAATAGACAATTTAAACAAATTTAGACATTTATCAGTTTACAAAAATAAACGGTCGTATTGATTCAGATTTCAGACTTCAGTACCACCTCTTATTATTTAGAAGTGAAATAAGACTTCAGACTTCAGCACTATTAAAAAACAAACGGCACCTAACTGAGTAATTCCTAAATAAATCGGGATTTTATTTTAACTTCCAAAACAATTCATAGAATGGAATCTTATTGCACCTTTTTCATGCTCCAGAGCTTAATTGAGTTTTTTTTAGCATCAACGATTTTCTACTTTTACTTCCATTGTCGTTTTTTAGTTAGAAATTTTAGGTTGAACCAATGTTCAACAGTTGATCACATATACTGTTGACAAAATAGTCAATGCTAATTCTATTTGTATTATAATATGTAATCACATATGATATTATAGTCGACATTGCCACGTTGGTGTAGATTGTTAAAACTTAGATATTTGAATCAAAAATTCGTTATATCATGATTCTTGGAATTGTCAAAACAAACAAATATATAAACAAAACGAAAACTATATATATATATATATTCATTTATACAACCGAAACAGTAAAGAAATGATGACTAACTCGATTACATCGATGCAAATTTAATGAAGACCGCATGGTGGATTGAGGCCTGCATTTTCCGTGTCCTTAGACAGAAATTCGTCCATCGTACGTCGAATTTGTGAATGTCTATCGAACTTGAACCCGACGAATCGAACTTATTCTGCCATAATGAATGAATCCACGAATTAGAACAAAGAAAATCCAAAAATACGTATGGAAAAGTCACTGTCGAACATAGACTTACACGACCAGGCCCGTGACCTTAGGTCACGTGAGAAACCTCTAGAACTGAAACACTGTGATAACCCGTGCATGTATCTGTCCTGATGTCCAGTGAATTACGTGGGCCATCCAACGACTTAGCCACATGGGAGGTCGCACATCTCTCTGTGTCTCACCTACCACCACCCAACTTCTCATCATGTCAAGAGTCCCCAAGTCTAAGGCCCTCTTGACATTTAATATATGATAGCCCAACTTGTTGGTTAAGCAATTTGATAGAGTAGATGGGTTAGACAATACATGGCATAAACTGGGATTTTATTTTAACATTCAAAACAATTCATGTAATAGAATCTTATTGCACCGTTTTTTGATGCTCCATAGCTGAATTGATTTTTTTTAGCGTCAACAGCTTTCTACTTTTACTTCCATCTATCTGTTTTTTTACATTAAAAATTTTCGGTTGATCCATTGTTCAACAGTTGATCACATATGTTGTCGATAAAATAATCAATACTAGTTTTGTCTGTATTATAATGTGTAATCACATATGATTCTATAGTCGATGTTGTTGTAGATCACATTTACATAAGATATTGATATTATTGCATGTGATTATCGATATTATCACATATTGATTTTTGATATGTATAAAATTGTGATCTAGCAGTCTAGCACATGGTATCGATATTATCACATCTAATCATCGTTCTTATCACACGAGACCATTTATATTAGATCCATATGTTTTACCATTATTTTTACATATTTGATATGTATAAAATTCACCAAGTGGATCATATATGTTACGTAACAATGAGATGTGATTCAAAACGTAGATTCAAAAGATTTTGAAAAAGAATAAGTGAAAATGGTGAAAAAAACAAAAGATTGCTTGTGTATAAAATATTTGATATTTCACTAAAATTGTGAAAGAAATATTATCAAAAATTTCACTGAAAAATATGACACAGTGGAACCCTAGGTACTAACTCTATAAGAAAGATAGGAATTGGTACATTAGAAACAATAGATGAAGAGAGAATTGAGAAGATGGACGAGATGATCGTTGGAGGTTGATGGAGCGTCGATCAAGTAGTGTGTCAATCAAGGAGAAGCCGTGAAAAAATTGAAACACGGGCCTAGGCTAGCGTCATTACATAACAAAACTTCATTTTCCTTTTAATACTACACCTTCTGTTTTCTTTTTATAACATATTCACCTCAGAATGGGATGTCACAATGACTTCCCAAGAAAAAACTGTTAAGGATAAAGGAAATCAATTTTCCCCGGCTTGGATCAATACGCTAATTGATTGGAGTAAGGTATAAAAATGGATAAAGCTTTCTCGTTGTATTGTTACATGTTTAAAGATCATTACGTGGGACACCGTCGAAGTGATGCCTTTGTGGTTGAGGGATTTAGTAGTTGGAATACAACACATGCACTTAGCCTTCATGCGTGGCATTTAATAGTTTTCATTATAGAGCACTTAAAAAAGTAAGGATTTAATGAGACAAGGTCGATATATTGTTGTTGCCTTTCATAAGAAAATTGATATTGCAAAGGTCTAATACTGAATTTGATTAAATCATTAAGGCATGCAGATCATTGTCGAAGAATTCCCTACCTTTTTGTGATAATGATGAATTTGAAAAGTCTATTTCTAAAGGACTTTTTCTGGAAACATTAAGCTTAATTGGCTATTGCAATGAGAATGTTGGTAAAATTATACTAAAAAAATGCTCCAAGAAATATCCAAATGGTGTGTCCAAATATTCAGAAAGATGTTGCTACTTGCTCTGTGAAAGGAATACTCAATCCCTTTATAAAGAAATTGGATATAATGTCTCTGAGTTGCTAGTTGACGTGTCTAGTGATGTTTTTAAAAAGAACAAATGGCAGTGGTATTACGATCGTTGATGACGTGGAATTGTTAAAGAGACGCTTTTTTGGTATTGTTCATGTTATGGGAACATTTTCTTCAACACTTAAATTTTCCGTTGATCCTTTAATTGTTGAACATGGTTGAGTTTGAAACACCTAATTGGTCATAGTTATCATATATGGAGCTAGCAATATGAGTGGTGAGTTCAATGGATTGAAAGTTTTGATCTTGAGAGATAATAGCTCGACGTATTATATCCCCTATTTTGCTTACCAACTTCAATTAGTGTTTGCAAGAAGAAATTGGAAAAAGTGAAACTGAAACTGGAATAAGGTTAATCCCTTAGACGAGCTAGAGATACACGATGGGGTTCTCATCACAAAACCATTTTGAGCTTGGTTTTTTGTTTTCTGAAGTTGTTGAAGACTATGTTGAAGAAACGACAATAATGGTTTTAGCCACCCTCAAGCAATTGATATTCTATTTTATTTCAGGACATTTGCTTTTGTTATTTATTCGCACTGGATATTTCATATTGTAAAGGTCATAAATTTACTGTCATGGGCTTTCCAAAAAGAATTGCGGTATATTGTAAGCGGTTTCATTGGTAAGAGGAACAAACAACAATTGCGAACTTTTAGAGAAAATGAATTTAATCCACTTTTGGAGAAAAAATGTTCTTTTTGTGAAGCACATTGTATGAATCGTTGGATATGGCAAAATGTTATGAAAAAAAGGAAGGATTACCAATCATCATTATTATGAGTTTCATATTTTCTAAAAGACTCTGGACATGCAACTTCAAGAGTTTCGGGATCGACTTAGTGAGGTAAGTATTGAATTGCTTAAAAATGTAGCGGCTTTAAGTCCATGTATACATTTTTTTTAAATTCATAGGATAAGATTTATTGAAGTTTAGTGAGTTGTAATCATATAATTAGAATCAATCTTGAGCAACAAGTTCAGATGTGCTATGTGATGGTGCAACAAGATGAAAGATTTTACAACTTGAGTAATATCGCACTATAAAACAGATGGATATAAAAAACATTAATAATTATTTGAATATAATTTGACGGAATATCGACAAAAAGTTTTGACAGATTTTCGACAGAATATTAATTTCGACAAACAAATATTTATCGAGAAACCATTGAAAATCTGTCAAAAATCTTTGATGGAATATTGACAAACCATTTTCCATCGAAAATCCATCAAAAATTCGTCTTTTCAAAGATAAATTCCATAAAAAATGTCTATTTTTCTAGTATTGTCGCCGACCTTGTTAGATTAAAGGTGGACCAAAACAAATACAACTTATCATCTAGTATATCGATTATTGAAGGTAGCTTTGGTTTTAATTTGTCAATGGCTTCCATAATTAACTGTTGAACAATTTTTTCTACTATGAAGTTTGATTTTAAGCAACATCGGTGATGAACTTTCGAATGACCTATTTATATGTGCCATAAGAAAAGCACTTTTCAATGTTACAAATGATGATGTGATTAACCATTTTCGAAAGATGAAGAGTCACATGAACCGTTATAGAATGTAACTTGCAATTTATTCAATACTTTTAATGAAATGTGTATCTTTTAATTAATCATTATTAGAGTAAACTGCAAATTTAGTCTCTGTCGTTTGTAGTTTTTTATGGTTTTGGTCCCTATAAAATTTATATTTCAACAAAAACCTCGTGGTATGAAAAAGTTTGTGGTTTGGATCCCTCAGAATAACTCTGTCAGATTTCCTTCCATTAAAACTGTTGATCATAACTCCTCTCAGTGATTTGAATATGATTCCTTTTACACTTAGTAAAATTCCCTTGCATAAGCTTAACTTCAAATTCAGCGATAACATACGCTGACTGCCATCAGCGATCGTTGAAGATCAAGGAACCTTAAGCTTATCTCTGAAGATCTGAATATCAGCGATCACACCAAATGACCATTCAGCGTAAGTCGAAGACCAAGCTGAAGAAAGAGATAATCAGCTAAGTGATCTGAAGCGGTTCAGTGATAGCAAAGATTATCTATCCAAAGTGTGAAGTCTTGTGAAGCCTCAGCGATACTGAAAGTTCATCCTTGAAGATTCAGTTTCAACGATCAAAGCTTCTCATACAAGATTAACGTTGACCTTATTCTCGATGCACAAAAGACAAACCCTACTGTGTCAGAGAAGGACGTACGGATTGTCTCTTATGTCCCCATCACATCTGATATAATACTGTTCATATGCGGCCAAAAGAATGGCTGTCTTATTAACAAAGGACAAGCTTCCTATAGAAGTTTGACACACGGCATATACCTTTTGTCTTGCATTAAATGCAAACGGGTATAAATAAGATGAAGATATCTTCTTCACTAAGCTGTCTGTTTTCGTTCTCTCTTCAACCTTCTGTATTCTATCTTACTTCCTTCTTGTGCATCAATCTTAGTGGTTTCTTAGTTACAATAGAATAGGTTAAAACTTGTTCTAATTCCGCTTGTAACTGTAAATTTGTTTATGCAATATAAACTCATATATCCTAGAACTGTTTCTATAACTGTTTCTACAAACTGTTTATATATCCAAGAACTCTTGTAGACTTCTTAGGGACCAACAAGTGGTATCAGAGCGGTGTTATTTCTACTTTTAAAATATTTTTTCAAAACTATTTTAAAAATGTCAAATTCTAATACAAACTATAATGACAATGGGTCTTTAGCTAAACCTCCAAGATTTAGCCGTGATAATTTCTCATTGTGGAAGGAAAGAATCACTCTGTTTCTAGAAGGATTAGATCCAAAGATCCCTTACTATATAGAAAACGGACCATTTGTTCCTACAGCTCTGGTAGTTGGTGTTCCTGCCACTACTACTACACCAGCCATTGCTGAACGGAGTATCATTAAAACTCCTGATCGATGGACTGAAGAAGATAAGAAAGAAGTTGCTATTGACTCAAAAGCCAGATCTATAATAGCAATGTCCCTCCCTGATGAAGTCTATCACTCTGTAATGAAAATGAGGACTTCTAAAGCCATGTGGGATACATTTTGTATTTAATATGAAGGAACTTCTGAAGTACAACTCACTAGAAGTATTAATCTAGTAAGACAGTATGAAAGCTTAATGCATCATAAAGGTGAAACTCTTTCCCAACTTCACCAACGTTTTAACTGCCTGTTGATTGATCTAAAAACGGTCAACAGAGAATACTCAAATGCTGAAATTCTGACAAAGTTCATGGAGGCACTACCCGAACAATAGGCAGTGTACACTACATGTCTGAAACTGTCAAACAATCTTGAAACTCTTTCTTTAAGTGCTTTGTATGGAATGCTTTTAAATGAAGAGCAATCCCAAGTTTTGAGGAAAAACCTCATCAATGAACTCAATGGTGCCCAAAGTACTTCTTTGGCACTTATGTCTTCAGAGGTAGATCCTTTAAAAAATACTTCCTCTTCCACTATTACTTCTATCACTGAATTAGATCAAACTGATTCAGAAGATCAACTCACTGATGCTGACATCTCTGAGTTCGACAATTCTCTGGTTCTTTTAACTAATAACTTTAAAAGATTCGCCAGAAAGAGCAACTTTCGAAGAACATCTACTCTTGCTGACTCTGATAAATCAAAGACTATGCCCGCTGAGAAAGCCTCAACCATATGCTACAATTGTCAGCGAAATAGTCACTTTGCTAGTGAGTGTAGATCCAAGAAAGGTGCAGTTCCTACCACCTCCCAGACCTCTGATAAGAAAGAGAAGTATTTGAAATTAAAAAACAAATACAAAGATCTGAAGAAAAACCAGCCAAAAGGCAAAGGTCTTATCGCTGAAGAAGTTGATTGGGATACAGAAGATGACTGGGCCAAGACCTCTGATGAGTCAGGCACAGATGAAGAAGATCTTGCCTTCCTATGTCTTATGGCAAGAATAGAAGACGCTGAAGAAGTATCTGAAACTTCTTCCTCTGAGTCTCTTTCTACTCAGGTAACCATCCCCTCTACCTCCTTAATATCTGAAAGCGATAACTTATCACCTTTAGATGCTATAACTGTTGATTTTTATAATGCTCTTAATGGAAAAATCAAAGCTGAGAAAATTAACACTGATTTATCTGAACAATTAAAAAATTGTCATCTAATAATCAAAGAACTTTCAAAGATTGAGGAAACCTTAAAGGACCAAGTCTTTGTAAATCAGACGATTAGCATCGAGAAACAGCAAGCTATCGCTGAAAGAGAAAAGGCCATCGCTGATATCAAATCTGAGAAGGCTACCATCGAAGGATGGTGCAAGGCTTCTGATAAGGTCAATTAGATCATTAACTGCAATGATAAGCTTGCCTTAACAGGCAAAAGAGTTGAAAATGTATATGTCATCAATATGAATAGTTCTCACTCTGAGAACATGAGCTTTATTTCTAAAGCATCCTCTGACGTCAATTGGTTATGGCATAAAAGACTCTCTCATCTCAACTTTAAGACAATTAATGAATTGTCTCAAAAGGAACTTGTCAGAGACCTCCCAAATCATAGCTTTGCAAAGGAATCTCTTTGCTCAGCGTGTGAAAAGGGAAAGCTGACAAAAGCATCTTTCAGATCGAAACAAGTTTCTTCAGTGACCTCACCTCTTCAGCTACTCCATATGGATCTTTTTGGACCTGTCAATGTCCAATCTTTTTCTGGAAAGAAATACACTCTTGTGATTGTTGATGAATATTCCAGATACACATGGGTATTCTTTCTTCGATCCAAAAGTGACACCCCTGATATGATAATCTCTTTTATCAAAAGGATGGAAGTTCTGAACAATCTAATTGTTCGTTCCATGAGAAGTGATCATGGTACTGAATTATAAAACAATACTCTGTTAAATTTCTTTGAAGGAAAAGATATCTCTCACAACTTCTCTTCAGTGAGAACTCCTCAGCAAAATGGTGTTGCTGAAAGAAGAAACCGAACTATCATTGAAACAGCTCGCTCAATGCTCAGCGAATCGCGTCTACCAACTCAATTATGGGCTGAAGCAGTCAACACAGCATGCTTCACCCAAAATCGATCCCTGATTGTGAAGCAATTCAAGAAAACCCCTTATGAATTATTTCATGGAAGAAGACCAACTCTGAAATATCTTCACATTTTTGGATGTAAATGCTACATTCTGAACGACAGAGATCATTTGGGTAAGTTTGATCCAAAAGCTGATGAAGGAATATTTCTTGGATACTGCTCAGTATCTAAATCTTTCAGAATCTTCAATAAGAGAAGACAACACGTTGAAGAATCCATGCACGTCAACTTTGAAGAATCCCGTACTACCCATACTTCTCCTATCCCTGAAGAATATGAAGAATTGAATGCATGGATGAAATCTCACTATGGGGAACCTGAAACTTATTTCAACAGTCAACCTCCTGCTGAAGCAAGTGATGATGAAATCCCTAAAATACCTACTAGCAATGATCCATCCTCAGGGAACAATGTTACTCCTCTCAATCAGATTCCTCCTTCTGACGCCTTTCTTGGAAATTCCTCGGTGAATAATCAAGCTTCATCCTCTGTAAATCAATCCTCTGAATCTCCTCAATTGATTTTAAATGATGAAGTACCCGTTACTGAAACAACAAGTATTGTCCCTGAAGAAGAAGAACAATTCGCTGAATTTGAGGTTGATCTCTCTCCTCAACCACCAGCTCAGCGATGGACTGCAAATCATCTAATAAATCAGATCATTGGTGATCCTAATGCAGGTATCAAAACACGTAGAGGTACAGGTAATATATGTATCTATGTTAACTTCATTTCTCTCTCTGAACCTAAAAAGATAGATCAAGCTATCTCTGATCCTAGCTGGATTTCAGCGATGCAAGAAGAACTAACTGAGTTTCGTAGAAACAAAGTTTGGAATCTTGTTCCTAGACCCTCTGGTAAAACAGTGATTGGAACCAAATGGGTGTTTAGAAATAAGCTAGATGAAAATGGGACTGTTATTCGCAATAAGGCTAGACTTGTCGCTCAAGGATACAGACAGGAAGAAGGTATTGACTATGATAAGACCTTTGCACCTGTAGCTCATTTAGAAGCTATAAGACTTTTCTTAGTTTATGTTGCCCATAAAGACTTCAAAGTTTTTCAAATGGATGTTAAAATTGTTTTTCTAAATGGAAAACTCAGCGAGGAAGTTTATGTTGAACAACCCCTTGGTTTTTCAGACCCTAACCACCCTGGTTATGTTTTCAGACTTGAAAAAGCTCTTTACGGGTTGAAACATGCTCCTAGAGCTTGGTATGATACTATTTCAAAATTTCTTTTTAAAGAAAAATTCATTCGTGGAAAAATTGATCAAACTCTCGTTTTAAGAAAATATAAAGGACATACTATACTCTCTCATATATATGTTGATGACATTATCTTTGGTTCCACAAGACCTAAATTATGTACTCGTTTCGCTGATAGAATGCAAAAACAATATAAAATGAGTATGATGGGTGAACTAACGTATTTTCTAGGTTTGCAGATAAAGCAATCTGACAAAGGAATTTTTATTTGTCAAAGCAAATACGTTAAAGACATGTTGAACAAGTTTGATATGAATCAATGCTCAACGATGAAGACCCCTATGGCACCTCCTCTGACTCTGAACAAGGACCCAAATGGGAAACCTGTCAATGTCACTTCCTATCGAGGGATGATTGGGTCTCTGCTATATCTTACAACGAGTAGACCTGATATCATGTACTCTACATGTCTCTGTGCTCGGTATCAAGCTGAACCAAAGGAATCCCATCTCATCGCTGTAAAGCGAATCTTCAGATACCTGAAAGGAACTATTAATCTGGGTCTTTGGTATCCCAAAGGCTCAAGATTTGATCTAATTGGTTATTCTGATAGTGATTTTGCAGGTTGCAAGATAGATAGAAAGAGCACCACTGGTGGGTGTCAGCTACTAGATGGTAAATTGATTAGTTGGACAAGTAAAAAGCAAAACTCTGTGTCCACCTCCATCGCTGAAGCTGAATACGTAGCTGCTGGAAGTTGTTGCGCTCAAATCCTTCGGATGAGAAATCAACTCAGAGACTACAATCTCATGCTCTCCAAGATCCCTATTTATTGTGATAGCACTAGTGCCATTGCAATTTCAAACAATCCTGTACTTCATTTTAAAACCAAGCACATTGAGATTCGATATCACTTTATCAGAGATCATGTGATGAATGGTGAAATTGAGCTTCATTTTGTACCCACTGAATATCAGCTCGCTAATTTTCACCAAGCCTCTTGATGAGACTAGATTCAATCTACTCCTCAGAGAACTTGGTATGCTGAACGGTGAATAATTTTTACTCAGCGAACAATAAATAAGTGATACAAACAAAGCCTTCAAACTCTCCATTTGCTGAAACTCTGATTCAGCGATATCTGTATTTCCTCACTTAGGTAGTGTCTTCTAAACCTTTTCGCTCCCTGATTTTTTTTATCAGGGAATGAATATAAAAGGATAAAACTTATCACTGACAATCCTTTATTGTTCTTGATGAAGATTTTAAAAGATAATGATTCACTTTCTAAAAAGATAATGATCATTATATTTTTTTAATAAGAAAAGGACACGTCAGGCCTTTTCTGACACAAGACGGACCACGACGTTTCCCTTCCAACTCCTTTCTAGGGACGTGCGCCAGGTCATCATTACTTTTCAAAAAGCTAAAACCGTAGCTATCCCTTTCTCTCTCCTCATGCTATTTAAGCAAAACCTTGCCTCATTTCTCTCTTTACGCTCTCATAACTTCTCAAAAGGCAAGGATTTTCTCTTGATTATCAAGTTTCTCAAGAACACCAAGAACACGCACTTGTGCATTTTTCTTCCCAAAGTCTACTAAGGTTTGATCTAACCTTACACATTAAACTGAAATCATCTTGTTTCTCTTCTCTTTACTTTTCTTAATCAAATCTAAATCAAAAAAACTAGGGTAATAAAATAAGAATCTGGATTAAATTTCGAAAGCTAACTGTTTCTTTCATCAAAACCCTGTTCTAAGTTTTTCCTTAAGAACAGAAGACTATTTTCTTAAGTTTAATCCATTTTTTATATTCTATACCTACAAAATCTTTTTATATACCAAACTTATTTAATACATTTGGTATTTTTTTTTCACAAGTATTTTGACCTTGTTCATCAAAACACTTGTTTCTTTTCTCCTTACATTTGGTATTCTTTATACAAAACTCTGGTTTATACATTTATGTATTTATCCATGATTTTTCTATTTGGTGTTCCCATTTATGCTATAGAAATGGCCTCCTCTAGCAAGGTCACTGAAACTGTCGCTGAAGCAACCAACGTCGCTGACACCTTGGTCGCTGCTTGTGTCTGCCACTTTTCCCTTGAAATGGCCACGTTCAAGCCCTGCAACTCCCTTGCTTTGGTAGATATCCCTGCAGAGCGTTCTCAGTTTGTGGAGGGTGCAACCTTCATCAAGGCATGCCGCTGATGTATGCCTTCGTCCACAACCCTGTGGGCATTTCCTCGCATCTGCAAGCATTATGGTATACGGATCACTGCACCACCTGCACCACTGACAAGGGAACTGAACTCCCTGCAATTGGCTTCACCATTCCCACTCTTGGCCCCTTCGCCTTCATTGCTGGATTCTTGAGGCATGCTCTTCGCCTCCTTGCACGTGGCAAGAATGAGAAGTGGGCCGCTGAACCCTCCAAATATCAAATCGACGCTTTCCTGGACTCCATAGGATATGCATGGGAAAACCCCTCGCTGAAGACCGTTGGATCCAAGCTGGAGAAGAAACGCCTACCTGCTCGCTGGCAATACATCTTCACCCAGGTTATTCAGTGCCTGGGATCCAAGACTGACTCGCACGATCAAACAAGCAAACACTTCCAAGACATGGGCTTTGCTCTCTGCACGGGGTACAAGCTCAACTTCGCTGACTACATCTTCAGCGACATGGTCAACAGGGTGAATGCTGGAAATAGGCACCCTGTCGTCCCCTACCCAAGATTCTTTGCAACCATCTTGGAATATGCCTTCGGGGATGCGTATCCTAAGGTGGCTAACCATTCTTTCTCAATGGTGGGAAAGAAATCCCTGGACATTGAGGGACGTCAAGGTGATGCTCCCTTCACCCCTTACATGCTGAAGGTAATTGGAGCCCCTGCTTCAGTGTCTACCTCACTAACAAACCTATCAGTGAGTATCCCAGATACCACCGGCTCCAAAAGAAAACAACCAGCTGATGGTCATAAAAAGACCATCGCAACCAAATCAAAGAAGCCAAGGAAGGTGGTCTCTCAACAGACTACCCTCTCAAATTTTGGTGTACTACCAACGCCTCAGTCAACCTCTGCCACGACAACGGTCTCTGATCCCGTTGTCGCTTCTTCAGCACTACCCTCACTTTCAACGACTCCGGTCACTGAAAGTGTTAGAGTCAGCTCCGCTGAAGCTGTACCAGGTAATACAATCACAACCCTCTCTTCTTCTTCCACTATCTCTTCTTTGGTCCTCACAACAACGCGTGATTCAGAGATAGTTGTCCCTATCTCTGATGATGTTGAAATGCACGCTGTTCAAACTTCAGTATTGTTTCGACACTCTGAATTTTGGAAAGCCAGTACCACAGGACCTCAGCATGTCTCATACAGACATGCTGAGACACAGGCTAATGATCCTCAGGACATTGTCGTTGTACTCGCTGTTCCTAAGAGCAATCCTCACGATACTCTTAGGATGCATAACATGTCTTATCATCCCTCGTCTAACCAGAGCTATTTTTGGCTGCTCTGTCTCTGTTGTCAATAGGAAACGCACCACCATCAACAGCGACCACCATCACCACCTCTTCCATTGCTGCTTCTCTTTCTCCTAGAAGCAAAGGAAAGGGCTCTCAGCGACCAATGATCGCTGAGGAGATTCTCAAGGTCAAGCAAGAAAAGGCTGCTGCCAAACTCCCTCCCTTCCAGATGGAGGTTCCAAAGATCATTCTTCGACACCCTACCTTCCCTGCCATTGACTTCATAGTCAATGAGTGTGCTCAGACCAGGGTACAGATGGACAACCTTCAGAGGTTTGCTGAGTATATTTTTCAGACCATCGCTGGAACTCCATGGATGAAGGCCACAATCAACAATATCTTCACTAGCATTCAGGCCATCAAAGCAGACACTCTGGCAAATGCTCAAGCCATCCACCATGTTGAAACAGAGGTGAAAGAGCAAGGCCAGGTGCTTGAGTCAATTCAAAAGACTCAAGTTGAAATGTTGACACAGATCAACCAGCTCTGTAGCGCGGGCTCCTCTTGCACTGCTGAAGACAGGACATCGCCGGGAAATGTCCTCGTCAACCAATCTCTGCACTCTGAGTCTCTCAGAGATATCGGGTCCAATGTCCAGACCGTGGTGGTTCATGTTCTCCCCCATGACAACATCAAGGGGGAGAGATGCGCCACAGAAATAGCTGATGAGATCATCGGTCAGGCCAATGAAAGAATACTTGGCACACCGATATCTCCTTAGTTTCAGCAACAACAACAACAAGAACCCTCCATCGCTGAAGATGAGGAAGAAGAGGAGGAAGAGGATGAAGAAGAAGACATCATCCCTCACTATGGAGGGGATGATGATGATGATGACGATGATATTCCTCCAGGTGCCGTTGAGCACTTTAAGAGTAGTAGACCAGTCATCTTCAACCCTGAAGTCTCTACTACACTGAGCCTTTGGGGGACTGATCAACTCTTTCTGAGGAGCCGTCCGGCCAACCAGGCAAAGGTAAACAAGTGGTAGATCTGGATGCTACCATCCCAATACCTGAGGGTAGACCACTGCAGAGGTAACCCTACCCCTTATCGTTTATATCTCTCCAATCTCTGAACCCCCTACTTATCCCACCTTCTCTCCTCCAAATTTTGGTTCTGACCAAGCTCTCTCTCCTTCTCCCGTTCTCAGTGAGTCCAGTCCCCCAAAGGACTCCAATTTTGTGAAGGAACCTTTCTCTGAAGAGCAGTTTATGTACATTTTTGAAAGTGACTCTGAAGAAGAAGACCTCATTCCTAGAAGGCGTCGCGATCAGTGACCTATCATAAGCGAACCTGAAGAGGAAGAAAGGCGAATAAGCTTCTTGAGGGAACTCGAAGCAAACAGAATAAGAGTGCCACACGCTGAACCAGAGAACGCCGTACCAATAAGTATGGTGGATGACTTTTATTTTCTGTCAAAGGAAGAGAGAGCTCAGGCACTTGAAGCTCAAAGGATCAGGGACGAGAAGATCAAGCAGACAGAGAGTGATCTTGCTCTTGCAAGGAAACTACTCAGGGAAGATGATGCAAAAGACAAAGCGACCAAGAAACAACTAGAGAAAAGTGAAAGGGTCGCTGAAGCTTTAACATAGAGAGAACTTGCAGAAGAAAACCTAAACGTAGATCCAATTCGTGCCCAAGAAAAAATCCTAAGTGCACTATCCGCTGAAGCCACACGTCAGAGAGAAGAAGAGCTTCGCTGGTGTATTGAAAGATTCAAATTTCGAAGATCTGACTCTAAGATCATTCATGCGACTATCGAAGGACGTCCTTCCAAAAGAAGAGGTCTGAAGGTATATGTACGAATGACTAGAAACACCAGAACTGAGAAAGAAGAAGCCAAGTTCTTAAAGATTTATGGATACATTAAATGGCTAGAAATCAGAGATGCCATTCAGGGTTCCAAATCTAAGTTCAAGGACGTGGTGGAAAGAATGTTAGATCAGCTGCTGCAAAGGATGTCTCAATACGTACAGGTTCCTCCTCTCCCTGAGCCAATCAAGAAAAGAAGATCAACTGCCGAAGGAGGTTCAAGTTCTAAGAATGAATATGAAACCAAATTCGATCTTGAAAGCATTCTCTGTCACATGTAGATCCCTGATATTTCAATGCTGAACACCTCTCTCCCTGAAGATCGCGTATATGAAGAAAATGACGCCATCTATTTCCCTAAACCAGGCATGATCTTCATGGATAATGAAAGACTCCTTGGATTCTTCAGAAACCAAGAGGTACACAAAGCCCCATCTTCTTTCATCAAGACCATGTATTGTCACTGCTGGTCGAATGATCCGCTGATGATCAGACCGAAGATGATCTATGAAAAGGAGTTACAAAGAAGACACGAAAGTCTAGACTGACTAGTCATTAGCTTTCCTTTCCTTTGTAATAGTTCTTCAGTGTATAAGTACTTTACCTTATTGTTGTAATTTCATGTTATGTAAATTCCTCAGACTGACTATTGATGAAATTCAACAAAGTACTTTACTCCATCTATGTACTGAAAAGATCTCTGAAAATAGTAAATGGGACAATGAATATAAGAGTTCTATTTTCTTTAACTACTTTTACTCACTGATCTTTCACTCTGAAATTTAATCAGTGCAAGTAGTTTATGCTTATTTACTTGTAGAAAAAAATTGTGCTTTCATATCCTTATAAATGAAACTCAAATCAGATAGTAGACTAGCTGAAAAAAGGGACTTTACAGATTAGTACTTGGAAATTTTATTTTGAATATTTCTTAAGTCCTTAATAGTCTCTTAAAAGCAATTTTCCTATGTTGCTTAATCATAATCAAATAAGGGGAGATTGTTGATCATAACCCCTCTCAGTGATTTGAATATGATTCCTTTTACACTTAGTAAAATTCCCTTGCATAAGCTTAAGTTCAAATTCAGCGATAGCATACGCTGACTGCCATCAGCGATCGCTGAAGATCAAGGAACCTTAAGCTTATCTCTAAAGATCTGAAGATCAGCGATCACACCAAATGACCATTCAGCAAAAGTCGAAGACCAAGCTGAAGAAAAAGATAATCAGCTAAGTGACCTGAAGCGGTTCAGTGATAGCAAAGATTATCTATCCAAAGTGTGAAGTCTTGTGAAGCCTCAGCGATACTGAAAGTTCATTCTTGAAGATTCAATCTCAGCGATCAAATGAAGCTTCTCATACAAGATTAACGTTGACCTTATCCTCGATGCACAAAAGACAAACCCTACTGTGTCAGAGAAGGACGTACAGATTGTCTCTTATGTTCCCATCATATCTGATATAGTACTGTTCATATGCGGCCAAAAGAATGGTTGTCTTATTAACAAAGGACAAGCTTTCTATAGAAGTTTGACACGTGGCATATACCTTTTGTCTTGCATTAAATGCAAAAGGGTATAAATAAGATGAAGATATCTTCTTCATTAAGCTGTCTGTTTTCGTTCTCTCTTCAACCTTCTGTATTCTATCTTACTTCCTTCTTGTGCATCAATCTTAGTGGTTTCTTAGTTACAATATAATAGGTTAAAACTTGTTCAAAATTCCGCTTGTAACTGTAAATTTTGTTATGCAATATAAACTCATTTAAAAACTAAAAATCTGTGTATTTGTATTCAACACCCCCCCCCCCCTTTCTACAAACTGTTTCTATATCCAAGAACTCTTTTAAACTGCTTAGGGACCGACAAAACCCCCCCACGTGACCTGCACATGGAGACATTTTGGTCGTTTTACTTATTTATTTAAATTTTCACTAAAAGCAAATGCCATAAATACCAAAATTGAAAATCTCTTTATATCACATAATTTTATTATTATTAATATATAACATATATTATATAATCTTACTATTATTATTATATACACCCATAACATATATAATAATAACACATATTATATAATCTTATTATTCTTACATATACACACATAATATATATAGACCATCGTCTCTAGGTACATCTCCGGGCTCCGACCACTATCTTCGGTTACACCTTCGAACTCCGACCACCATCTCTACTGTGGGTTTCAATTTCTGGTCTCTGTCTCCGAATCAACACCGACTTTCACCCCTCTCACCGTTGCCACCTTCCGTTGCTGAAAACCACTGATCTCATGTTTTGGACCCCCAACCATGCTCATGAGCAAGGCTTCTCACCCTCGCTCCCGCCCCCAAACTCGTGACCCTCTGTACGGCTCAAAAACCATCTATGTAAACCTATATATGCTCCCCTACCCTATACCGAAACCACCCCGTGATCGACTTCAACAGGTATCGGAATAGGTGATTTGTGGACTGTGTGTGAAGGCAGTAAAGAACAAGATGAAAAGATCTTGTTCGGAATCGGAGGAAGAACTGATAGATCAACTATCACTGATGGAGTTTGATCGGAGGTTTCAATTCTCCAATGGATCAACTATCACCGGTAAAGGTCTAACCATAGTCTTCTCCGAGTACACCACTATGAGGACTACAAGAGACTATGGGGTGGTTTTTTTTCATGGAAGGGAACCGTGGTTGTGGTTGTATCAAACAAGGCCAAAGCTAGGTTAGAGCTAGAGGGAAGGCCACATAGTTTGGCTGGTGCTAGGTGAGAGCCGGAGCCCGAAGACGAGTTTTGGGGCTTGATTCGTTCATGAGCATACACACAAATATATATATATATATATATATATATTATATATATATATATATAAATTATTTTGAATAAATTGCAATTTTGGTCCCTGTGGTTTGTTGTCTTTAGTGAAAAACAAAAAAAAAACAAGTAAAATGACCAAAATGCCTTCTTGTACAAGTCCCATGGGGGTTTTTAACGAAAGGAAACCCGAGGGAGTTAGTTTGAGGGACCTAAACCACAAACGTTTGTATACCACGAGGGTTTTCTTACAGTAAAAAGTTTGTAATGACCAAAACTACAAAAAAAAAACAAACCACAAGGACCAAATTTGCAGTTTACTCTTATTATTATTTCATAATAGGCCTCCGATGATTATATTTTTTGCGTCTGCTACTAATTACATGTCTGTATTACGGGTGTATAAACCATTCCTCAGGGAACTAGATTAATGTTTTGGAATGAGAACAAGCAACAGTAGAATGGATCTCCGTAGAGGAGCACGAACGGGGTATATTTTACTGGGGTCACGGTTCCAAGCTAGGTGTGAAGCCCCTAAAAAGGCGTATATATCTTTGTCAAATGTTTTTAGGAAAGAAAGAAAATGTTAAATTTTTGAATGCTTCAAAAAAGAAAATTTAAATCCATCGGATATGACATTTATGATTAACTTTTCTTTGGCTTTTATGTTTTCCTCTAATAAAACAAAACTAATATTTTGCAGTTTGCACTATAAATAGTTCGATTAGATGATGCCTTATTAGTTGTTTATAAACTTCTGCGTCATGATGCCTTAATAATATGCTGAAAATTATGACTAACATCCATAAACTCAAAAAATTATGGATAGGGTCCTATGGTTGTCATATTTTTATGGATATGGTGCCTCTCATTAACACCGTCTATTATTTTTTGTTATATAGGGGATAATTTCATCCTTCTAATCAATACTTTAAGAAATATTAGTACCCTTGAATTAGATATTTGCCATGTGTCCCTCTTTCCCTTCCCCTTTCCCATTTCCCTCCGGTGCCATACCCTTCCCTTTTTCACATTTCCCACCGGCGACATTCCATTCCGGCGAGCCATAAACTAAATGTACAAAATTACATAAAATTCTTCTCAAACACAAATTCTAAAAATGTAGCGCCTTCAAATCTGTATAGAGCGACTAATTTAAAATTTTCAATAATACAACAAATAAAGTGTACATCTCATTTCTATTTTTCAATACTTGAATTACCTCGAATATCCAATCTAAAATCAACGTCAACAAAAGATAGACCAAGCCTTATATAGAGACTAAGTTAAGGTCGGGTGTTACTACTACCAAAGAACTGTCGCTATCTACAAAATACAGAAAACGTCAACGATGAGCTAAAACCTTCTGATGCATTTATCTAGCACTAATATCCCCGTGGTGATACTAGAACCAAACCCCGACAAAAACCTGATGCATATGCCGTCAAATAAAAAGATTTAGGCTTAACGCCTAGTGAGATAAAACAATTTCATCACAATCATAAAAAGGTAAAACTGAAAGACTGCTAAAACGTAATTTCTCAAATGAGATGTCTTTGTCGTAAAAGCAACATCTCTCAAAAACCCACCATTTTCATGATAAAAACATATTAACTAAAACACCCACTCATACGCAACCAAAACTCAATACTCACAGGGACAAGAATAAAGCTATAAAACACTGGAACAGAAAACCTAGTTTTAATCAAGTTATTTATAAAATTAACTCATGCTTACCCTTGGAAGGGCATAAATGATCATAAGATGATGTGGTAGACCCGATTTACCATTGATAGTGACATAACACATAAGTAAGCCATATTCAATGTTATATAAGTGTCACTTATGGCAACCAAGGTGATGCGGGCTAGAACGTGGAGGATCGGGCCTTGATATTTTTGGAGGCCTATGATCGGGCCACCAAACAGGGCCGCACTTAAATAACCATAACTTTCGCTCCGGATGTCCGTTTTGAGCCGACAACCAGGCGATTCGAAGATACTTCCGAGGAGCATGCCATGGTTAGAATTCGAAAGGATTTAACGGAATTTTGAACCCCGAAAAAGCTGTTTAAGTGGACTTCTTGGACATTTTAGTGTTTTTTTCTCATTTTGGGCTTCTTTTGTTATGATTTTCTGTTTGGCCCATTGTCTTTTTCATGCCCGTTTTGTTTTGTCCTTCATATTTAAATGTTTCTTAAGTAATCTGGATGGTCACTTCTTGATTTGAAAAACTTTTGATTTTCTCCCAAATTTTGCGTTCTTGAGAATTCGCTATTTGAAGCCTAGGATCGGTATTCGTTGAATCAACGATTCCTAGAAGAGATTATTCATGGGCATTCGCAGAATCAACGTGATTGTTGGAACCCAGATCCCTTTCTATCAAGTAATCAATAGATCTAATAAGTAAATATGAGTGGAAGCAAGTAGATCTAAGATTAACAATAAGATTAGTAAGAACAAATAGGAAGAACAATCGTAATTGATATTGAATTGCGTTTGAGTAATTGATAACAGTGTGCACAAAACAATAGCTCTTTATTTCGTATTTCTTAATCGATAATCATTACAAATTGTGAAAGAGCTATTTATACGAATACAACATTGAAAGTCAATTATATGGCCTATTACAATGAGACACGTAAGCAAGGAAAGTAACAAACTAAGAGACACACGAAGGGTGTGCTTGCCACGTCATCTGATGCATAGTAGTTACTTAATTCTGTTTCATACTTCACAAAAATTGAAGTCTAACAATCTCCCTCGAAGTATGAAAAACAGAATGATGCACGTGTAGCTTCGCTGTTCTGCTAAAGGCATAGTAGTTGATTGTGATGTATCAGAAGGGTGCTGTATGACAAATGACTTTGTAGATAGCATCTGTAACTTCTCTGAGCTTCATAAGTTTGTCAAGTCTCTTTTCGATTTTGTCTCTGTTTTCTGCATCTTGATTATCAGCTGCTATAGAAACAAAACATTTTACGATGTAGACAACTTCTGTAGAGTATCTGTGAGCATCTTTGATTCTGAAGAAGATTTTTCTGTTAGGCCTTCTGAACACAACCCCAACTTCTGGTTTGGTTAATACTTTTCCAATCCTTTGAGCATTAATACCCTCCAAATCTTCATTTGGTACAACAATACACAAGTAATGAACTTTGTAGTTCCAACCCGTTTGGAATTCTACTTGCCTTCTGTATCGAATGAAAGACTTCATACATTCAATGATACGGAAGTAAGCAACTCTGTTTTGATCTTCACTTTCTCTGTTCATCTGAGTCTTCATAAATTTCTCTAGAGTAAGCAGATCAGAGGGATTTATTGACAATAGATCGTTGTCACAGAAGTATGATGCCTTGTTATCTTCTCTGACAACCTTATAAATTGTATACCAGATTGGAGATTGTTCGAATTGAGTATGCCTGGCGGAAATGGTCTTGATTGGGATTATGGAATAAGCCTCCTTTCTTGATTGCCTATGAGTAATAAACTTATCTTTGATTTCATCACTGACTTCATAATCGTTTGAGAAATTTGACATCATCAAATATATCTTCTGATCCACAGGAGCATACATATGCTTATTCTTGATTTCTAAGTTGGGTAGCTCAAGTCTTCCCAACTTCTGCACTTTTTTCTTCATTTGCAGCTTTGAACTTTGCAGATTCTTTCCTTTTTGCTTCTTCAAAATTTTCACGAGCCTTTTCAACAGCTTCTTTGGCAATTTCAGCTTCTTTTCTTTCTTTTTCAGCTTGCACCATGGCTTTCTCGGCTTCTGCTTTAGCTTTCAGAGCTTCTTCCTTAGCTTTTTTCAGCTTCAGACTTTAGTCTATTCTCTTCTTTTGTTCTTGCAGCTTCAGCTCTGGCAACTTTAGCTCTGGCTTCTTCAGCTTTCTTAGCTTCAGTCCTGGCAATTTCTGCTTCAGTTGCTTTTGCTCTTGTAGCTTCTGGTTTGGCTGCCTGTGCTCTGGTTTGTTGAGAAGATGACGTTTTGGTGTTCCCTATTACCTCTAGTATGAAATTAACAATATCTGGATCTTTAGGCAGGGGACCTCGATGAGTGGTCAGAGAAGTAGGCGTTAATGGAGTTTGCTTAGGAGGAGAAGGTGCAGAAGGGGAGGATGTTGATGCTTTACCTTTCTCTTGATTCTCCTTCTGACCCATTTCTGTTTTCATCTTTTTGAAGTTTTCCATGTTCTCCCCCTTCTGAGAATCAGGATCCTGATCCTCAGATCTTTTGCGCTTTAGTTCAGCCTTCTTGCACGCTCGGGCTTCTTTAGCTTTCTCTCTTTCTTCGAATGAGGAGGATAAGGCGCTTACCAAAGAAGAGAGCTGAGACATGGTGTTGTCCAAGGTAGTAAGCTTCTGTTCCATGTGAGAGTTGCTTGAGTTAGTCTTAGAGGCATACTTGGATGTCATAGAATTGATACGGTCAATCATGGCCTTCTGAAGTTGTGCCATATCTAACTTTTTGACCAGTGAAGAGGAAGAGGCAGATGCATCCTCTGAAGGAAAGACAACAGTGATAAACTTGTTGATGTCAGCAACAAATGACCCATATTCAGCAGCAGAGATGGTGACCTCTAGAGTGGGTAGTTCAGAGGGTAGATTGAAGATAGCCTCTGCATTTGATTTAATTATTGCGTCCAGAGCCTGGAAGTGAGCTGTTGCAGAGGTCTGTTGAGCTTCTGCATTATCATAAAGAAGCTTTCTGATGTCTTCCAAAGTCTGATTTTGAGATACTTGTTGAGCTTGTATGGCTGACAGAGTTTGTTGTTGAGAAACAAGGGATGATTTTAGATCTTCCATAGATCTCTGAATTTGATCACCAAAAGCCTTGAACGCTGTAGTGGTGACAAATTCAGAAGGGGTAATCGGTGCATCTCCAACGAACGGATCCCCTTGTCTCTCGCGTTCAGAGAGGCCCTCTTTCACACCTGTTTCGACGTTGAGTGTGGAGGGACTTCCAACCTGTCGTCGAGGGCTGTTATTCACAAACACCTCTTCGGTTGTTCGGAAAGGTTCAACGTTATCCCAATCATCAGAGGATGGGGAGCTAAACACAATGTGCTTACCTTTAGGAAGGGTAAAGACCCCGGTAGGTGGTGCATCCTGTGGCTGTAACCCCTCTGATGGGATTTCATCAGCATCTATTCTATCAAAAGGCATGGACTTACCTTCTGGTTGCCCTATGACATTGTTGGTCACGAAGACATCAACATTTTGTGTAGGGGATGACGAGTTCTGGGGCAACTGAACTCTTATAGTTTCATCGTCACCCTTTTGAGAGGATGATCATGATGATGTGGATTCCCCAGTTGTGTGTGATGCAGAGGAACAAAGAATTCCCTCTGATCGGTTTTGCTGTTGGTGGTTTGGACTGGGTTGTCCTTTTTCAATGAGCGTAGATGTGTTGACATCTACCTCAGGAGATGTGGGTACCCTTGGGGATCTTGGAGAGATTCGCTCAAATGTATCTCTATGGACATCTTCTGTACCCTCTTGCATTAAAAGGTCGGGATGGGTAGAAACTCTCTGGTTGGCACTCGAATTATATTCAGACTCAGTCTCACTTGACCCGTCACTTTCTAATCTGGGCTCTAACTGCTCTGTTCTGAGAATACCATAGAGCGTCTATAAGAAATGAGAGTAAGAGAGGTTGAAGGGATAAGGTCAAGCATATACCTGAAAAGTTCTCTTGCAGCAGGATAACCGTTGATGTCGATGGTTGGCTTGTGAGAGCTCATCGAGGCTATTTTGCAGAAAGGCTGGAGCAGAGGAGCTTTCAGTGCACCAATTGCTGGGAAGGTAAATAGTGATAAAAATCGTGGGAACATCAATGCAGGTAATGGTTTCCCTTGGCTCTAGAGAGAGTTTTTGGTCTGAACCGCAACTTTCATTTCCTGGAAGATTAGGATTCTGTAGTCCAGAGGTCTATTAAAGAACTCCCATACAGGATTGTGAGAATGTTCTTACTGGCTTGATCGAGAGACCCAATTTTGCAGGTAAGGATTTTATTCATGATTGAGACAAGGACGGTCCACATTGGGGGTAACTGCTTGTGTTTGAACTCAGAAAGCCTATGGATATGTTCATTGTACCCCAAGAATCGAATAAAGGCCAACAGAGCTTCTGGTGTGGGATTTGGTTCTAGGGCATGGTTTGGAATTGCTTGGCCTTCAGCTTCAACGAATGGTTGAGGAAGTTGGAAATACTTGCCTATTTTCCGGCGAGTGATTGGGATTTGGACTGCAGATTCAGATTTAGTGGGGGTGACCAAAGACTCCAATTAGGGTATTTTCATCCTTGATAAACATAGTTTGCCAGACCTCTTGTACATAAATTTCAGGAACATTAGGGTTTGTCAGGGTTAGGGCTCGGTTCAAGGAATGGCTTTCCAGGAATTCAATCATGATTTTGAACTCTGAGAGATAAGTATTGGGATCAAGAAGAACCTGAACATTGTTCGACTTCAATGGTAGCTTCAGAACAGGAGCACTATCAGCTGTAGAGGCGACCAAGTTGCCATCATCAATTTGGGGATTAGGGCTTGCAACTGGAGACGCCATTGATGAAGAAAGCTTGACGTGAAGCAAACGCCGATTAGGAAATTTGAGGATTTTTTAGGAAGAAGATGAAGCACAGTACTCTTAAAGTTCTAAATCGAGGTTTATATATGAGAGAGAGAGAGTACTTGAGTGATTTTTGAATGGGAAGGGTTTAATTTAGGGACTACCAAAAAACGGTTCGGGTTAGAGGAGTGCGCGCAGTCGTGTCAACATGCAAGGGCACGATGAAGGACACGTCTAAAGTAGAGCTGACATGGAAGAGGATTTGGCGCTTAAAAACGTTTGAGTGTTCCCTCCTTAAAAGGAATATTAAAAGGAAATTTATTAAAAGAAAATCATTATTTAAAAAACAGATAAACTGTTGATTAAAAAAGATTTTTAGAGTAATTAATTCCTTTTAAAATCATTAAAATCAGACATTTGGAGAGAAAGCTTTTTGTTCCAAATGAAAGTTTTTGAATACGAAACCAGGTATTTATATAAAAAATTAAAAATAATAAGAAAATTTTAGCTAACCTTGAAGGCAAGAGCTAAATAAAATAGGCTTATTAAAGAAAATTTAGAAAGAAATACAGAGGTAAAGAATATCTGGTCATAAAAGTAATTTTGGCCAAAAGAAATGTCAAATAACTTATTTTCAAAAGAATTTAAGTTGAATTTGAACTATCTTTGTAACCTTGACGGCAAGAGTTAATCAGAAGAAACAAATTCAAAGAAAATTGTTAAGTAAAGAGAGGTTCAATAGACATTTAGCAGAGGATAGTCTCTGCATACTCCCCCTCGAATATGCAAGATGTACTCCCCCTCAAAAATTGCATTCTGATCTGCTCTTAAAAAAATTTGCTTAAAAGATCTGCTCCCCCTTGAAAATTGCATTCTGTTCCGCCTTGCAAGTGTAAAGGTTGCACCTATGCTGTGAACACTTGGAACAAAAAAATGTAAAAAGTGATACAGAGGTGTCCAGAGGCTTCTGTGTGCCTCTGAGACATCTGCACAAGCGACCAGGGACTTCTAGCCTTTTCTGAAATGTGGCGAACCTAAAGTGTCGACAACAATTGAGACATAAATAAATAATTTGTCAAAATTCTAATAGAATCAAAGAATTGAGTAAAATTACATATTTAACATGCTCAATTTGCTGACTAGGAAATTAAAACGAGTTTCATCCAATGCTTTCGTGAAGATATCAGCTAGCTGAAAGTCAGTAGAGACGAAATACATTTTAATGGTGCCTTTCTCTACATGATCTTTGATGAAATGATACCTGACATCAATGTGCTTGGTTTTGGAGTGCTGAACTGGATTTTCAGTAATGGCAATGGCACTCTCTGAGTTACACAAGATTGGAATTTTGTCGTATATTAACCCATAGTTTCTGAGCTGAGTCTTCATCCAGATAACTTGTGAACAGCAACTGGCAGGAGCAACATACTCAGCTTCTGCTGTGGATATTGACACACAGTTCTGCTTCTTAGAAGTCCAACTTACAAGTCTGTTACCCAGAAGTTGATAGCTTCCAGAGGTACTTTTACGATCCAATTTGCAACCTGCATGATCAGAATCTGTATATGCCATTAAATCAAATTCCGAATTTTTTGGATACCAGAGACCAAGTGAAGAAGATCCCTTGAGATATCGAAAAATTCGTTTAACAACAGCCAAATGAGATTCTTTGGGATTTGCTTGATAGCGAGCACAGGGGCAAGTGGCAAACATAATATCTGGTCTACTAGCAGTCAAATACATAAGTGATCCGATCATACCTCAATAACACGTAACATCCACTGAGTTCCCAGAAGGATCAGGGCCTAGTTTCGTGCTAGTAGAGATAGGAGTTTTCATTGGAGAGGAATTTTGAAGATGAAATTTCTTAAGCGTATCGGAAACATACTTAGCTTGATTTATGAAAATGCCAGAGGCATTTTGTTTAACCTGGAGTCCTAGAAAGAACGTGAGTTCTCCGATCATACTCATTTCAAATTCTGGTTCCATTAACTTAGAAAATAGATCAACTTCTGATTGATGAGTAGAACCAAAAATTATGTCATCCACATAAATTTGAACAACAGTTAGCATACCTTTGCCTCTTTTGATGAACAGAGTAGTGTCGATTTAACCTTTCTCATAGCCTTTACTGATCAGAAACATAGATAGACGTTCGTACCATGCTCTAGGCGCTTGTTTAAGACCATATAAAGCTTTGTCAAGGAGATAGACATATTCTGGATGTTTAGCATCTTTAAATCCAGCAGGTTGTTCAAAATACACTTATTCTTTGAGATATCCATTCAGAAATGCACATTTAACATCCATTTGATAGACTTTAAAATTCTTGTAAGCAGAGAAAGCCAGAAATAGTCGTATCGCCTCGAGTCTTGCTACAGGGGCAAAGGTTTCATCGTAATCGATTCCTTCTTCTTGACAATACCCCTTAGCAACCAGTCGAGCTTTATTTCTGATCACGATGCCATCTTCATCTTTCTTGTTTCTGAAAACCCATTTAGTTCCAATAGCTACTTTGTTCTTTGGCAGAGGAACGAGGTTCCAGACTTTGTTTCTTTCAAATTGTAGCAATTCTTCTTGCATAGCTGATACCCAACTAGGTTCTTGTAAGGCTTCATGAACATGTTTTGGTTCGATCATACTCAGAAAATTTATAAAGAAAGCTTCATTTGCGGTAGCAGATCTTGTCTTAACACCTGCAGAGGGATTGCCAATGATAAGGTCTGGATTGTGAGACTTGGCCCATTTTGTCATCCGAGATTGTGTTACTGGTTGAGCATGAAATTTTGTTTCAGAGGATGAAATTTCTGTTGGAAGAGATTCAGAAACAGAAGACATATGAGTAACTTCTAGACACTCACTTGATAAATCAGGGATGACATAAGGTGTTGAAGTGCTCTCAGAAGGAGATTCAGGACCAGAAAGTGTAATTCCAGAAGCTTGAAGAACTTCTGGAATACTTGGAGATGAAGGGATTGGACTTGGTTCTGGAAGTATCTCTTCGCCCATAAAATCTTGAAAAATAACATCTATTTCAGATTCTATGGTTCTTGAAAGATATTCAGAAGTTACGGTGTTAAGTTTAAGTTCAGAAGTAGAATACTCAGAAGTTATTTGAGTTTGATCATCAAAACCGATGTTAATGCTTTCCATAACAGTCTTAGTACGTAAGTTAAAAACTCGAAAAGCTCTTGAATTTAACGAATATCCTAAGAATTTAGCTTCATCCGATTTCTTGTCAAACTTGCCAAATTTTTCTCGGTCATTTAAAATGAAGCACCTGCATCCAAAAATGTGAAAGAATTTAACACAGGGTTTTCGATTGTTAATGAGCTCATAAGAGGTTTTGAGATGCCTCTTGACAATTATTGAACGATTCTGGGTGAAACATGCGGTGGCTACAGCTTCAACCCAGAAATGGATGGGTTGTCCAGAAGCAGCAAGCATTGTTCTGGCAGCTTCAACCAAGGTTCTGTTTCGCCGTCCTACAACCCCATTTTGCTGAGGAGTTCGTACAGCAGAGAAGTTCTGTGTAATTCCATTTTCAATAAGGTATGCTTCAAGTTTGGCATTCTTGAATTCAGTACCGTTGTCACTCCTTAGCTGCTGAATCTTTTGATTTAAGAGAACATGGATTATGGTCATCATTTTTTACAATACGATGGGTACCTCAGATTTTTGTCTTACAAAAGCAAGCCATGTATACCTGGAAATTTCATCAATGAGTACCAGTATATACTTTTTGCCAGATAAGCTTTGTGTTTCAATAGCACCATAGAGATCAACATGTAATTATTGCAGAGGTCTTGTACAAGAATGATCACTTTTTGTTTTATGAGATGCTCGTTTTATTTTTCCCATTTCACAAGTGGGGCAGAGGTGATCTTTTTGAAATTGGACTTTTGGAAGACCAGTCACCAAATTATGTTTAACAAGCATCTCAAGATTATCAAAATTTAAGTGAGACATTTTGTGATGCCATACCCATGCAATTTCACTCTTTTTGGAAATAAGACAGAGGGTTTCTTTACCGTCCTTTGATGTGAAATTCATCATATACAAATTACCTTTTCTGTCTGCTCTCCAGAGTTCTTCTCCTGCCTTAGAGAACAAGTAACAATGCTTTTCATCAAATACAACAAGTATTTTAGAATCATAAAGTTGACTTACACTTAACAAATTATGTTTCACTCCAGAAACATGAGCTACTTTTGATAAAATAATATTACCTTCTTGTAAAGTATGGCAGCCTTTTATTTGACCCTTACCGTTATCTCCAAACGTTACAGCTCCACCACATTTGTCTTTGAATTGGGGGAGTAAGTTTTTCAATCCAGTCATGTGCCTCGAGCATCCAGAGTCAAGATACCAGATATGCACACGCTGCTTCTACAATCACAGTTAGAGTTTTTTAGGTACCCATCTCATTATGGGTCCTATAACGTTAGTTTTAATCTTTTCACCTTTTTTAATTGTGTTAGGTCTGAAAATATTGTATCCGAGATGACAACTATTGAAGACGTGAAAGGCTAAAGTGAAAAGTTAGCAAAGTATTTAATTAGGAAAGATTTAATGTTTAAAATAAGGAAAGTATTGTTTTGTAAGAAAAGACAAGTGTATAATGCCTTATTCTACTATTTCCTTATACCATATTTCCTATTCGTACAAATAGGAGTCTTAGGTTATTCAGTAAAGTGTGGTAAAAAGTCGATTACAAGAGAGCTAAATACTGTCAAATTATATTGTAATCATACAAAGTGAGATATATGACCACAGAAATTCTCTAAACACCGTGTTCTTATTGCATTATTCTTCATAATCATTGTTCTTGCATAATCTGGGATCTACAAGTGGTATCAGAGCAGACGATCTGAGTTTTTCTGAATTTCTGAAGTTATTTACGAAACAGAAGGTAAATTTTCGATTTCTGCGTTTTTGAGTTTTTATCGAGTCAAATAGCTTTACCCGATAAAAACTCATAATTTTTTAAGTTATGGTTTCCTCGATTCATACTCCTGTTGAATAATTTTTCCTCGATTTAAACCTCTGTCACCTAATTTTTGTCGATCCATATTTAGTTATTCTTGATTTTAGTCAAAATTGTTTAATCTGTTTGTATTAAAGTTATTCTAGTTTATTTTGTTTACTTTTGAAATTCTTTACATAAGAAAACTCAAGAACTAGTGACTCTTGCAGTGTTTCTTACTAAAGAATTCTCTAGTAAAAATCATAAACTCTAGTAATTTTGATTTTTTTTTACTGAACAAATAAGAAACTCGAGAACTTAGACATTCTTCTCCATAAAAAGATTTGTTCTTTTTAGACAAGAACCCTATTGTTCTTGGTTTCTGGTTTATCGGTTAAAAAGAATTCAGATTAAGTATATTTGAACTTTTATGGAGACCTTCCTAATCGACAAAATTAATTTATCGAGTCATCTGGAATCGATATATTTTTTATCGATTCGTTTTTTCTCAAGTCAAAGTTTTTTTGTCGATTCCTAGTCTATCGAGAAAATCTTAGTTATCGAGTCCTTGTGATCGATAACTTCCTTTTTATCGATTAAATTATTTTTGGATTTTTCTCGAGTCTTCTATACCCGACAAAATTTCTTATCGAGTCTCGAACACCCGACAAAACCTCTTGTCAACAAAGCCTAACCCGATAAAAAGTTTTGTCGACCCAATCGAGAAAACTTTCTGTTTCATAAAAACACCTCAGAAAATTACCAAAAACTCGTTGATCGAGATCATCAAGCCAAGTACAATGACCAATCGCGAAGCAATGGAAATTGGTTCAGACACAAAACCCCCCGAGGTAAGTCTCTCAGACAATGATCAGTTTATGAGTAAAATGATGATACAATTGCAAGAACTTCAATCTAAATTGAAAACCGAGAAACTCTTGGTTTCCAAATTAGAAGCACGTTTAGAAAATAATCATAATCAATTGCTAATTTACCAAGCCAAACTTGCGACATCTCAAAGGATTGCACAAAATCGTCAAACGGAGAAAACTGCTTTTCAAGAAGAAAACATTCTTTTAAAACAACAAATCTCGGATCTCACTCTACAACTTAACAAATCTAAAAAGGAGACCGAAGACTTTTTATCAAAATACGAATTTGTGAGTTTTCAAAGAAAATACCTTTTGGAAAAACTCAAAGATTTGGAACTAAAACTGTATAAAATTGGACAAACTGAGCACACAATTTACTTAAACATTCCAAAAGAGTTAAGTTCAAAAGCTGGATTAGGATTTGATAATCCAAAACATCTACAAAAGGCCATCTTTAATACTCCGACTATCTATAAATTCGAATATCTGAACCTTGGTCCAGATTACAAAATTCCTTGTATGAAGTCGGAGTCCAACGTCGAATAAATGGAAGATTGTAATAGATAAAACAAGAATTTTCATCAAGTTCCTTTCTGCTATCCTCAAAAGGTAGAAGAGGAATCCTCAAAAGCAACTCTTCCAAATGACTACTTTCCATCTTATTCTAACGAAGAACTTCAAAATAACGTTCCTGAATGTAAACCCTACATTCCCACACTATTTTTAGAAAAGAAAATCGTTCAACTTGAAAACGTGTTGCAACTTGAACGTTCTTCATTAGAAAAGGAAAAAGAGGCGTTACTTTCAAAAATTCAAAAACTTGAAAACGAGGCCTTACAATTACACAAAAACCAAGAAAATGATTCTATTTCGAATATTTCTTCGTGTAAAGCCTTCGTTAGTAATTATTTAGATGATAGTGAAGAGGTGTTTAAACTTGATTCAAATTATATTTCTCTTACACAAAAATATTCCCCTTCTCCCGACCACGTTGACGATGACTTAGATGACCTTGCTTCTAATCCTTCTTTACTTGACGATAACGAATGTTTAAAAGATTTAAATGCTGACTTTGACTTCAATCCTACACTTCCAACTCATACGGAATTTTTGGACAAAGGCAAAAAGCCAATTGAATCAGTTTTACTTCCGGAAAATCCGAATGAGTGTTCCACAAGTCAAACGCCTTACATTCCGGAAGTTAAGAATGAGTGCTCTACAAGCAATTTGTTTTCTAACCAAAAGGATCCAACTCACTTTTCCAAACCCATCAATTCTCATTATGTGAAAAATGCTAAACGTGGTTTTATTCATGTTTCAGCTTTTCGAACTCATAATTCTAAACAGTTTCATAATGATTTTGTTGCTAAATCCGGAAATTTCAAAAAGTTTAAGATGGTTTGTAGAAAGAAATCAACTACAGATGATAGTGTTAGTCTAAGTGATGAAAAATCTCATGTAGTTGATGAAAAATCATTTGTTTCCAAGACCGATTTGCCTTATTTTGTCAAATCTATCAATCAGCTAATTAGTCTAAGTGCCACAAAGATTTGTTGTTCTACATGTGGAACAAATGATTTTGTCAATCAAAATTTCATTCATAAATGGTATGGTAATTACAGTATCACCACTTCCCCATTTATTGCATCTAAAGCTATCCTCCGTGGACCCAACAAAACTTGGGTACCAAAATCTTGTTAATCTGTTGTGTAGGTACGTCATGTATGGTCAAAATTCGGAATATTCACATCACATGACGATGTTTCAAAAGGTTTTACAACATTTGAGGGGGAGTACCATATTTTTACCATTTATTTAGCTTCATAGTATCTCAGCTATGGACCTGCTCTTAACCCGTTTTACATTGCATTATTACTTCTGAATACATCAGTTCAGAACTCGTACTTCCATGTTTCGACTCCTTGTGTGTGATAGGAATTAGAAGTTTTTATGGTCAATCCAAAGCCGGAAGGACCTACCCATGAAACACACCCCTAGGATAGATATTTTGAAAGGGTATAAATTGAGTGCTTGTGAGATAAAAGAAAATGTGAGAGTGTGACAAGGCTTCAAAGAAAATAATTGGTCTTCACCAAACCTAAACAGTTATCCGGGTAGCCACATAATCTATTCATTCTCAATTCTTTGGAGATGAATATTGAAATAGGCATGGACCCAATGTCGATAACTTGTGTCACCCCACACAACTACTCAAGTATCTCAAAAAAGATATTTGTTTCATATATCACGGAGAATGAGCATATCTGCTATCTTTTCTTCACTCGAAAGATTAAGATATTGAAAACGGAAGACACACCTCCAGTCTCCGAACTTCATATTCTGTGCACAATCGAGTCTATTTTTGAGTCAAAATATATATATATATATATATATATATATATAATTTTTTTTTCACATTGCACGAATCTTTGTGATTCACCAAGCATAACTTCGTGTTAATGCCGGAACAGTTAGAGAAGTTAGTTTTCTAACTTACTTCAATGATAACTGGAAGTCCTATAAGATATTTATCATTGCCAACTCTGAAAATAGGCCACTTCAATTGAATTTATTTTCATTAAGTGATAACAGTTGCTTCACGTGCTTCTGTATGTTAGTTTTTACACCTTTTCTTGTCTTTGGTTATTCATAATGATTCGGATTCTCCTTATCATTCTGAGGGGGAGAGATTGTATATCAAAGACACGACAAGCTTACGTGCTTATTTGGGAGAACAGGAAGATGACAAATGCTGATTTGTTACGACAAGCTTACATGCTTATTTGGGAGAACAGGAAGATGACAAATGTTGATTTGTTGAAGACTGATTTTGTCGAGTTTCCTTACTTGATTTTTGAAGAAAAATGATTTTGTCAACTGCTGAAGATAAAGTTGAAGACTTATCGAGTGCTTAAGACCCGACATATATTTTCATCGACTCATCTTGGCCCGACATCAATTCTTGTCGAATCTACTTGGCCCGAGATCTTTTTATGTCGACATCACCTGACCCGACATGCTTTTTGACCCGACAAGTTTTATACCCTACGACATCTCGGCTCCTTCGATTTTCCCAATCATGCTAATGTTAAGGGGGTGCTTTGGAACTTACAAGAGATCTTTTTCGTAGGGGGAGCAAAAGATTCAGAAAGAAAGATTTGTTGACAAAAGTTTCACCGTCTTCAAAAGAGTGCTGATTTGCTGACTTGTAATCTCGAATACAAAGGGAGAGATTGTTAAGTCTGAAAATATTGTATCCGAGATGACAACTATTGAAGACGTGAACGGCTAAAGTGAAAAGTTAGCAAAGTATTTAATTAGGAAAGATTTAATGTTTAAAATAAGGAAAGTATTGTTTTGTAAGAAAAGGCAAGTATATAATGCCTTATTCTACTATTTCCTTATACCATATTTCCTATTCGTACAAATAGGAGTCTTAGGCTATTCAGTAAAGTGTGGTAAAAAGTCGATTACAAGAGAGCTAAATACTGTCAAATTATATTGTAATCATACAAAGTGAGATATATGACTACGGGAATTCTCTAAACACTGTGTTCTTATTGCATTATTCTTCATAATCATTGTGCTTGCATAATCTGGGATCTACAAATTGGCATATGACTTGATATTGCGGAATTTAAAGATCTGATGTTATTGTTTGCCGTATTATTGATTTTCTTTGGTTTAGCTTTAAATGAGAAATCACTATGAGAACGAGCAGAGGACCTCGAGAAAAATTCCTTTAGTTTTAAAAACAAGGAAAAACATTCAGAATTCTGAGACATAAAAGATTTCATTGAATTCTCATTAGAATAATGATAAAATTACAATTCTTCTTATTTCTGTCTATACTAGTATCAGTAGTTCTATTGAACTTCTTAGCTAGGCTAGACTTATGCTTAGAATCATCAGTGTTCTTCTGTTGATGCTTCCTCTGATAAACCTTCTCTTGGGTTTTCTGAATTACTGAAACAGAAGTATAAAGATTAGATTTCCATTTTCCTTTCTGAGCAGAAGTAAACTTTGGATAACAAAGTTGAGATAATTTTGACTGAACAAAACATTTCTTTTTAAGACTTTCTTCCTTCTCAAGTTCAAGACAAGATTTGGCCTTAAGACACATCCCAATGAAATCTGGATGAATGGGCACAGGTTTTCTCTGTCCTGTTAAACAGAGAAAGTTGGTATTCCACTAGGATGTTTTTCAATATTTAGACCAGAGGGTCTGATTTCCAGAGGTTCATAAGTAAATAAGAAAGGAGTTTCCTTATCCTTAGATACTTCTGGTGCCTTTTTGTATTATGAAGGAAAATGATTTTCTAGATTTGAGAGATATTTTTCTAAATTAAATAAATCATCATTTTGATCATCGTTTTCCCAAGGATATGTAATAGTTTCAAAACAGTCTTGAGATTCAGAAGGATTTAAGTCTACAAAAGATCATGGAACTATCTCTGGATTGTTTGCTGAAGAAAGTTTTTGAATATTTTCAAATTCAAAGCATTTATCCAGAGTGGATAAAATATATTTTTCAAAGCTTAGACGTAGCTCTTCTTCTGCCTGTAAAGGTATAAATACATCCGCCTTTGGATTCAAAGTGATATGAACATTTGAACCAAATCTGAATATGTCGTCCTTCTTCTGAATTTTGTTCAGATCAACTTTTGTTTTTCCAGAAAAGTATTCGATGTTTTTGAATTTGAGTTTTCGTTGACGACAACTATTTTCAAGCTTTGGTCTTTTAAAAATTGATGGTTCATATAAAATTGGAAACATAGGCTTTTGTTTTAGTCCTAGACAGAAAACAGAATTCAGAGTTGATCGTTTTTCACATGTGTAGGGTTCCAGATCCTCGAAACCAAGTCCAGATCTTCCTACTTGTGTATTTATTTTGTCATGAACTTTTTGAGCATCCAGATATGTTTTAATTTGTAGCTTTGTCTTTTGAAGTTCAATATGCAAAAACTCTTTTTCCTTCTGAAAATAGTTTTTAAGTGCAACAGAATTTAATCTATCACTCTCCTTATCACTAATCTCCTTTTCTTTGTTTTCCAGAAGTTTGTTTAATCTCAATTTCTCTTCTTTAAACTGAACTTCTGTATTTTTTAAACTTTTGGAAATCTTCTCATTTTCAACATTGAGTTCCAGTTTTTCTTTAGTTAGAAGATTCATTTCTCTTTTATAAATCTCTCTCTCTCTTTGAGTTTCAGAGAGAGTTTTTTCAGTCAGTTTCCTCAATTTCTTTTCAACTGTAATCTTTTGCTTAAGTTCTTCAAAATTCTTTGATATTTCAAAAATGGTGTTTTCAAGTTCAAATGTGTCAAAGAGAGTACATACAGATGTTTCAGAAGGCTGATCTTCTGATTCATTTGTTCTGGTCATTCCGCAGAACATAGCTTCATCACCGTTTGACTCATCTCCCAGCCAATTTTCTTTTTCTGCAAAGTGAGCTCTTTCATCAACATTGTACTTGTATTTATTCTTGTAGTACAAATTGTCTTTGTTCAGAGGTCCTCTGCAATTCTATGAGTAGTGCCCTGGCTTGCCACATCGATAACACACATCCTTCTTTCTCTTCAAATCTTCATCCTTATTCTCTGTCTCTGTTTTCTCAGATCTCTGGATCTCTTGACGAGGTGTATAACTGGGAACAGGGCGATTGTTAAACCTAAGAAGTATGAACCATAGGATGGAAGTATGATATGAGTTGGCACACTCTTACCTCATGCTTCTCCGATTACAACTGAATTCTGTTATACGCTCCTAACTAATGACGTGTCAGTTTGTAACTGGTTAGATTGTTGACTATATATTCACTGTAATAGTATAAATAGATCAAGTCTTTGAATGTAAAGTTGTCGATTAGAAAACATACTTTTGGAGATCATATTGTGCAATTTATTCCTGTATTTGTAATCGATCTTCAGGGTTATCAATACAATCTCAATCTGTTCTTCATCTCTTATTTCTTACTGTTTGTTTGATAATTACTGTTGTTAATTGATTTGAATTGCTTCCGCTTATACTTTGATTCTCAAATCTCTCAATTAACTATTTAGAAAGGGATCTAGGTTCCAACAATTGGTATCAGAGCCATCTAATCAATCTATTGATTATTGGATCTCTTCCATTTGGAGAAATCCCTCTTCTACAGTAATGTATCTTTCAGTTTTATACTACTGTTCATAACTCTACCCTGTTCTACGAGAATTTGTTAATCTCATAACAATTTTCTCCAAAATAGTGGTAATTATAGTTAAATTTGAAGGATATCGACCTGTTTTTTTTAATTGGAATTTCATTGTTCTAAATTTCATATAACCGTCAAAAAAAATTTCCCATCTCTGTCACAAATGGCAAATTCAAATCTGAATGATGTTTACACCTCTGGTTCCCTGACCAAACCTCCCACTCTCATTCGTGGTGAATATCTACAACGGAAAATTCGAATGACAAATTTCTATGAAGGATTGGATACAGAACTCTACCCTATTGTCCAAAATGGTCCCTTCGTACCAATGACTACAATTCCACGAATTCCCGCTACTACTAATACTGATGAAGTCCCATCTCAAAAAGTTCCAAAGCTGAAGGGAAACTGGTCTGATGAGGAAAATGCCAAAGTCGAACTAGCCAAAAAGGCCAAAACTCTTCTTCTCATGGCTATTCCAAATGAGATTTTTCAATCTCTGGATTCCTGTGACACTGCTAAGGAATTATGGGATCAATTAGAAAATCTTCTGGAAGGTGGTGCTAAAATGAAGAAAAACAGAAGAGCTCAAGCTCTGAAAGCATATAACAGCTTCCAAGCCAATCCTGAAGAGTCTTTAGAACAGACCTATCATAGATTTAATTCTTTAATAAATCTATGTAAAAGATGTGATATTATTCGATCACAAGAAGATAACAACGTCCTATTTCTTAAATGATTGAATTCAGAGTGGTCAAATCTTTCTATGTCCCTTCAAGCTAATCAAGATCTTGAGCAATGGACTCTGCATGATGTTTTTGGTACTCTGCAAGCCCATGAGAAAGAGGTTGTTCAGAAGAAAACAACTATAGGTGGACCTCTGGCTTTAACCTCTGAATCTAAAGGAACGACCAGAAGAAGAAGTGAAGATAAGAGAGGCAAAAGCAAGGCCTTCATATCAGAAGCTATTCCAGAGAGTGATTCTGACTCTGATGATGAAATCAAAGCCTTTGCTGATTCTTTGGCTCTTATTACCAAACAATTCACTAATAGGTTTGGGAATAGATCATTTCAGGGAAACAGAAGATCTGATAGATCTACTACTTATTCTCCCAAACAAGAGATTCAGAGAACTGAGAAATCTGACGCTGAGAAGAAAGAATATGAGATGAAGAAGAAGGATGTGTGCTACAGATGTGGCAAGCCAGGACATTACTCTAAGGATTGCAGAGGAACTCTGGATAAAGACAAGACGTACTACAAGAATAAATACAAGTACAATGTCACTGAAAGAGCTCATTATGCTGAGAAAGAAAACTGGCTAGGAGATGAGTCTAGCGGTGATGAGGCCATGTTTTGTGGGATGGCAAAAACAAATGAGTCAGAAGATCAACCTTCTGAATCACCGGTTAGTACTTTCTCTAAATCATCCGAACTTGAAAACACAATTGTGCTTTTATCAAACAATTTTGAAGAACTAAAACAAAAGCTTACAATTGAAAAGAAATTAAGAAAAGGCATTGAAAAAACTCTTTCTACAACACAAAGGGAAAGAGACATTTATAAAAGGGAGATGGATATTTTAACTGAAGAAAAACTGGAACTAAGCACTGAAAAAGAAAAGATTTCCACGACTCAAAAACTTACTGAAGTTAAGATTAAAAAGGAGAATTTAAATTTTAAGAAACTTTTGGAAGAAAAAGATAAGGAGATTCGAGATAAAGAAAGTGACAGACTAAATTCTGTAGCACTTAAAAATTATTTTCTAAAAGAGAGAGAATTTTTACATGTCGAACTTCAAAACAAAAGGCTACAAATCAAAACATATTTGGATGCCCAAAAAGTTCACGACAAAATTAATACACAAGTAGGAAGATCTGGACTTGGTTTTGAGGATTTAGATCCCTACACGTGTGAGAAAAGGTCTACCTTAGATTCTGTCTTCTGTATGGGACAAGAACAGAAGCCAGTGTTTCCAACTTTATATGCAAAATCAATCTTCAAACGATCAAAATATGAAAATGGTCATCATCAACGAAAACTCAAGTTCAAAAATATTGTATATTCATCTGGAAAAACGAACGTTGATCTGAATAAAATTCAGAAGAAGGATGATATTTTCAAACTTGGTCTAAATGGTCATATAACTTTGAATCCAAAAGCTAATGTTTTTATTCCTACACAAGTAGAAGAAGAGTTACGACTTAGTTTTGAAAATGATATTCTCTCAACTCTAGATAAATGTTTCAAACTTGAACATGAAAATGTTTTGCAAAGTTCTTTAAAGAAAAATCCAGAGATAGTTCCTTGTTCTTTAATAGACTTACATCTTTCTGAATCTCAAGATAATTTGGAAGTAATCACATATCCTTGGGAGAGTGATGATCAAAGTGAAGATTTCTTTGACAATTCTGAAAAGTACTTTTCTAAATTAGAAAATAAGTTTTCATCTATTTACAGTAAGTCTCCAGAGGTCATCAAAAATAAAGATGCCCCTTTCTTATATACTAATGAATCTCTGGAAATCAGAGCCTCTGATAAAAATGTTGAAATTTTTTTCAGTGGCATACCGATACTCTCTGCTTCATCAAACGAACAGAGACAATCTGTATCTATTCATCCAGACTTCATAGGGATGTGTATTAAAGCCAAATCTTGTCTTGAACTTGAGAAAGAAGAAAATCTCAAAAAAGGTTTGACAGATAAGAAGTCTCCAAAACCCAATCTTCCAAAGTTTACTTATGTTCAAAAGGGAAAATGGACATCTAATATCTCTGCTCCTGTTTCAGTAACTTCGAAAGCTCCTAAGAAGGTAAATCAGAGGAAGCCTTCGCTGAAGAACATTTTAGATTCTGAACATAAGTCTAGTCTAGATAGAAAGTTCTATAGAACTACTGATACTAGAAAAGACAATATTAAGAAAAATTGTAGTTCTCATTATCTTAATGAAAATTTAATGAAAGCTTTTTTGTCTCTGAATTCTGAATGTTTTTCTATGTTCTTGAAATTAAAACAATTTTTCTTGAGGACCTCTAATCAGTCAAATGCTAACTTCAAACAATAAGATTAAAACTACAAACAATCCTCAACCCTCTGCTAAATCAAATCAAGAGCATGTTAAAAGAATTGACAAATCCAAAACTAACATTAAAGGATCCATAATGCGATGGGTACCTAAAAAACTCTGATTCATTGTAGAAGCAATGTGTGCATATCTGGTATCTTGACTCTGGATGCTCGAGGCACATGACTCGAACGAAAAACTTACTCTCCCAATTCAAAGACAAAAGCGGTGGAGCTGTGACGTTTGGAGATAATGGTAAGGGTCAAATAAAAGACTACGGTACTTTACAAGAAGGTAATATTACCTTATCTAAAGTAGCTTATGTTTCTGGATTGAAACATAACTTGCTAAGTGTAAGTCAACTATGTGATTCTAAAATCATTGTGGTATTTGATGAAAAACATTGTTACTTATTTTCTAAGGCAGGTGAGGAACTCTGGAGAGCTGACAGAACAGATAATCTATTTATGATGAATTTCACATCCAAGGATGGTAAGGAAACTCTCTGTCTTATCTCCAAAAAGAGTGAAGTTGCATGGTTATGGCATCATAAAATGTCTCACTTAAACTTTGACTCTCTTGAAATGCTTGTCAAACAAAAGTTGGTATCTGGTCTTCCAGAAGTTCACTTTCAAAGAGATCATCTCTATCCTGCATGTGAAATGGGCAAAATTAAACGGGCTTCTCATAAAACAAAGAGTGATCATTCTTGTACTCGACCTTTGCAATTGTTACATTTGATCTCTGTGGTCCCATTGCAATTCAGAGTCTCTCTGGTAAAAAGTATATTCTGGTACTTATTGATGATATTTCCAGGTATACTTGGCTCGCATTTGTAAGACAAAAGTCAGAAGTGCCTATCGTTTTACAGAATATGATGACCAGAATCCAAGTTCTTCTACATCAGAAGATTCAATAGCTCAGAAGCGACAACGGTACGGAACTCAAGAATGCCAAGCTTGAGGCATACTTTGTTGAAAATGGAATTACACAAAATTTCTCTGTTGTACGCACTCCTCAACATAATGGTGTAGTTGAACCTCGCAATCGCATCCTGGTAGAAGCAGCAAGAACGATGCTTGCAGCTTCTGGTCTTCCCATTCATTTCTGGGCAGAAGCTGTAGCCACTGCTTGTTTCACTCAAAATCGTTCCATAATTGTCAAGAGGCATCTCAAAACCTCTTATGAGCTTATCAACAAACGAAAACCCTCTGTCAAATTTTTTCGTATTTTTGGTTGCAGGTGTTTTATCTTAAATGACAGAGACAAACTTGGTAAACTTGATCCAAAGTCAGATGAAGCTAAATTCTTAGGATAGTCGTTAAACTCTAGAGCCTATCGAGTTTTTAACTTACGTACTAAGACTGTTATGGAAAGCATTAACATTGATTTTGATGATCAGACCCAACTAACTTCTGAGTATTTTACTTCATAACTTAAACTTAATACAGTGACTTCTGATTATCTTTCAGGACCTAGAGAATCCGAGATCGATGCCATTTTTCAAGATTTTATAGGCGAAGAAATATTTTCAGAACAAATACCTCGTACCCCATCCTTAAGCATTCATGAAGTTCTTCACACCTCTGGAATAACCCTATCTGGTCCTACTGTCTCTGCAGCAAGTTCCCCTGTCATCTCTGCTCCAATCTCATCACATGCCAGTCCAGAAGTTACTCCAGTATCTTCATCTGAAGCTGCTTCTGTATCTTCATCTGAGGGGGAGATTTCAGGCACTAATGATTCAGATTCAATAATTCTAGATGAGGTTATTCAATCTTCTGAAACAGAAACAGAAGTTCTGGCTCAACACGTACCACAGACAAGGATGACAAGATGGACTAAATCACACACTCCAGATCCCATCATTGGTAGTCCATCTGAGGATATTAAGACAAGATCAGCTACTGCTAATGAAACATTCTATGTCAACTTTCTTAGCATGATCGAACCAAAACATGTTCATGAAGCCTTGATAGAACCAAGTTGGGTAGAAGCTATGCAAGAATAATTACTTTAATTTGAACGGAACAAGGTGTGGAACTTAGTACCTTTACCAAAAGGAAAAGTTGCTATTGGTACTAAGTGGGTGTTCAGAAATAAGAAGGATGAAGACGAAATAGTGATCAGAAATAAGGCTCGTCTGGTGGCTAAGAGATACTGTCAAGAAGAAGGCGTTGACTATGACGAAACATTTGCTCCTGTTGCAAGACTTGAAGCCATAAGACTATTTCTGGCTTTCTCTGCATACAAAAACTTTAAAGTATATCAAATTGATGTTAAATGTGCATTTCTGAATGGTTATCTCAAAGAAGAGGTGTACGTTGAACAACCTGCTGGTTTTAAAGATGCAAGACATCCAGAATACGTCTTTCTTCTCGACAAAGCTTTATATGGTTTAAAGCAAGCTCCCAGAGCCTGGTATGAACGATTATCCAAATTTCTGATCAGCAAAGGTTATGAGAAAGGTAAGATTGATACCACACTGTTCATCAAAAGAGGCAAAGGTATGCTAACTATTGTTCAAATTTATGTGGATGACATAATATTTGGCTCTACTCATCAAACTGAAGTAGATTTGTTTTCTGCATTGATGGAAAAGGAATTTGAAATGAGTATGATGGGAGAACTAACCTTCTTTCTCGGACTCCAGGTTAAACAAAATACCAATGGTATCTTTATTAATCAAGCCAAGTATGTTTCTGACATGCTAAAGAAATTTCATTTTCAAAATTCATCACCTATGAAAACACCTATCTCTCCTAGTATGAAGCTAGGTCCTGATTCTTCTGGGAAATCAATAGATGTCATGGGCTACAGAGGTATGATAGGTTCTCTTCTGTATTGAACTGCTAGTAGGCCTGATATTATGTTTGTCACCTGTCTTTGTGCTCGATATCAAGCAAATCCAAAAGAATCTCATTTGGCCGCTGTCAAAAGAATCTTTAGATACTTAAAGGGAACTCCTTCATTGGGTCTCTGGTATCCAAAAAATTCTAGGTTTGATTTAATGGCATATACAGATTCTGATCATGCAAGATGTAAGCTGGACAGAAAAATTACCTCTCGTAGCTGTCAACTTTTGGGAAATAGACTTATCAGCTGGACATCTAATAAACAAAATTGTGTCTCAACATCTACTACAGAGGCTGAATATGTTGCTGCTGCTAGTTCCTGTTCACAAGTTATTTGGATGAAGACTCAACTCAGAGACTATGGACTGATATACGATAAGATTCCCATCCTATGTGATTCAGAGAGTGCCATTGCCATTCCTGAGAACCCAGTTCAGCACTCCAAAACAAAGCATATTGATGTCAGACTTGGTCTTACAAATCCAGATGATGACGAAGGTCGTCTTGGTGACTCCACGGCGGATAGTGCTCCAATTGTCAAACTGCCTTTGAAGGCAAACAATGTGCAGGTTATCCTCGATTCCGACACATATCTTCTCGACTTCAGAATCCGGGTTTTCTTCTACAACATCAACTAAACCGTGCCCTAACTTTGGCCAATCCAAATGTTCCTGAGCTGTATGTCCAAGAAGTATGGCAGTCTATGTACATTGCAGACGATGACACACTGCGTGGAAATTTCAGTCATCCTAATGAACCTGAGAATGCCTGGAAATACCCATCACTAAGAAGAAGATCGCTAGGTATTTTCACTTACCTTCTCCTACAATTGAAGTTGATGGTGGAATTGTGCCAAACCCTGACCTAGACCAAAATCCAACATCACATCTGAAGCCCTCCTCTCCTTTATTCACTTCTTGGGGTATAATGAGAATTTATCCAAGCTCTCTGAATTTAGACGCAAGAAACTGCCTCCAATGTGGAACACGCTTATCTCCATCCTCAACAAATGTCTTACATGCAAGATCAGATCCCTAGATCAAGCCAGCAGAAACATTCTTACAATCATGTATGGAATGTACTTTAACCGACCTCTAGACTATGCCAGCCTCATCTTTCAAGAGATAAAAGCAGCTGTTAACACTAAGATATCCTTCCAGAATCAAGGAAAACCTCTTCCTGCCCTGATGTTTCCCAGGTTTCTGTCCCTGTTCACCTACCCAGCGATTGGTGCTCTTAAAGCTCCTCTACTTCAACCATTTTGCAAGATAGCATCCATGAACTCCCATAAACCAACTATCGATGTCAACGTCTACTCATCTCCAAGGGAACTCTCCAGGTATATGCTCGATCTTATTCCTTCCTCCTCTTTCTATCTCTTATCTTATAAACGCTCTATGGTATTCTCAGAACAGAGAATACCTACCCCAGAGCACTTAGAGCCAATTGTAGGAAGTGAGGGGTCACGTGAGGATGAGTTTGAAAAGAATCAGAGTGCACAACCGAGTGTTTCTACCCATACCGATCTCTTAATGCAAGAGGGTACTGAAGATGTCCATAGAGATACATATGAGCACAACTCTCCTTCTTTCCAAAGGGATACCACATTTGCTGAGGTAGATGCCAACACATCTAATCTCATTGACCAAGGACCACCCAGTCCAAACCACCCAGAAACCATTCGATCAGTGGATATTTCTCAATCTTCTGCATCACGCACTACCGGGGAAACCAAATCCTCTTCATCATTCTCTCAAAAGAATGATGATGATAATATAAGAGTTCTTTCGCTCCAGAACTCTCGCCACACTCCACACCAAATGTTGTTGTCTTTGTGACCAACAATGTCATAGGGACCTCAGAAGATAAGTCCATATCTTCTAATAGTTTAGAAGCTGAGGAAATCCCATCAGAGGGGTTACAGCAACAGGACACACCACTTACCGGAGTGTTTACACTTCATCAAGGTAAGCACATTGTTATTAGCACCTCATCCTTTGATGATGAGGACTCTGTTAAGACAATCAGAACAACCGAAGAGGTGCCTGTTAATCACAGCCCTCGAAGACAAGTTGGAAGTCCCTCCACACTCAACGTCAACACAGGTGTGAAAGAGGGCCTCTCTAAATGCGAGAGTAAAGGGGCTCCATGTGTTGGAGATACACCGGTTTCACATTCTGAGTTCGTCACCAATGCAGCATTTCAGGCATTTGGTGATAAACTTCAGAGATCTGTGGAAGATCTAAAATTATCCCAAGATTCTCACAATGCCATTCTTCTTGCAATTAAAAATGAACAAACTCAGCATGCGCGAACTCTGGAGGCACTCAGAGAGCTTATCTCTACAAATGCAGAAGCTCATCGAACACAGGCTTCTGATCATTTTTCTTCTCTGCACAAAGGCATCTAGGCCAACTCTGACGCTATATTCTTTATTCCTGATGAAATTCTAACTCTAGAGGTCACCATCTCTGTTGATGAATATGGCTCCTTGGTGGCAGATCTTCAAAATATTATTAAGGTTGTCCAACCCTCTGAAGACACATCTGGATCATCCCTGGTAAAGAAGTCCGACATGGCTGTCTTTCAAAAAGCCATGCTAGAAAGAATTAATACTCTCACTTCCAAGTATGGCTCAAAAACAACTGCCAGCACTTCAAATGTGGATCAGAAGCTCACTTCTCTGGAGTCTTCTATTTCTCAATTATCTTTAATGCTAAGCTCTCTCTCTGCTACATTCGCTGCTAAATAGAAGGCTAAGGAAGAGAGGGCATGCAAAAAGTCTGAACTCAAAAGGAAAAGATCTGAGGATCAGGATCCTGATTCTCAGAAGGGGGAGAAAATGCCAGAATCCAAGAAAGCTAAAACTACTATGGGTACCGATACATCTTCTCAAGATAAAGGAAAAGTTTCTGCCTCATCTCCATCTGCACCTCCATCTTCAAAACAAACACCTCTAACTCCAAGACCTCTGGCCACACATTCCGACACTCTTCCTAAGGATCCAGAAATGGCCCAATTTCTTTTGTATGTCATTGGCAATAACAGAAGTGTTCCCTACCCTCCAGATGTTGAAGCAGAACTTCTTAAAGCTAAAATTGCCAAGGCTAAAGCTGAAGCTTCAAAAGTTAAAGTTGAAGCCTTAAATAAAAGAAGAGAAGAAGAAACAATAGAAGTTGAACTCCATGCAAGAATTGAAGCTGAAAGAGCCTTTGCAGAAAAAGCAAGAGAACAAGAAGAAATGGAAAAAGAAAACGCTGAAAAAGAAACTGCTGAAGGATCATCAAGTCGAGCAGCTGAAAATAGAGAAAAACTGCAGAGACTTGGAAGAATTGATCTCCCAATTCTGGAAGTGACAAAAAGATAAATGTATGCTTCTATAGATCAAAAGATCTATCTTATGCTGCCTAACTTCTCGAATGGTTACAATGTTAGTGAGGCTGAAAAAGATAAATTCATGAGTCACAGGCAAGCCAGAAAGGATGTCTACACAATAGTGCCAATCAAGAGAGTTTCTGCCATCAAGCATACTCCATTTGAACAGACAGAGATTTGGTATACCATATATGAAATAATCAGAGAAGACAATAAGACTTATTACTTCTGTGATAATGATTTACTGTCCATCTTTCCTTCTGATCTCATCTTTCTGGAAAATTTCATGAAGATTCAGATGAACAAAAGAAGTGATAACCAAGATCAAGTTGCCTATTCTCGGATCATTCAATGTATGAAGTCCCTCATCAGATACAAGAGACAAGTAGATTTTCAAATTGGGATCAATTACAATGTTGATAATCTTGCAATCTCTGCTCCTAATGAAGACTTAGAAGGTATCAATTCTCTAAAAAAAGGCAAAGTATTGATTAAACCAGAAGAAGGGGTTATCTTCAAAAGGCCAGATAGAAGGAGTTTCTTCAGGATCAAAGAAGCACACAAGTACTCATCAGAAGTTGTATACATTGCAAAATGTTACATCTCTGTTGATATCAACAACTATGATCCTGAAGTAACTAAGAGGATGGTAAAAAGACTTGATGGTCTCTTAAAGCTCAGAGAAATCATCGACAAAATCTCAAAGATCATTTCAACAGTTGATCCACTCTAAGATAGAGAAAACAAGGATCATATTCCAAAACTCTAGTTTCATACTTAGGGGGAGATTGTTAGACCTAAGAAGTATGAACCATAGGATGGAAGCATGATATGAGTTGGCACACTCTTACCTCATGCTTCTCCGATTACAACTGAATTCTGTTATACGCTCCTAACTAATGACGTTTCAGTTTGTAACTGTTAGATTGTTGACTTTATATTCACTGTAATAGTATAAATAGATCAAGTCCTTGAATGTAAAGTTGTCGATTAGAAAACATACTTTTGGAGATCATATTGTGCAATTTATTCCTGTATTTGTAATCGATCTTCAGGGTTATCAATACAATCTCAATCTGTTCTTCATCTCTTATTTCTTACTATTTGTTTGATAATTACTGTTGTTAATTGATTTGAATTGCTTCCGCTTATACTTTGATTCTCAAATCTGTCAATTAACTATTTAGAAAGGGATCTGGGTTCCAACAGCGACCAATCCTTTTGCTTCCTTGGAAAGATCTATTACCAAACCTTTTCGTGAATTGTTTGGTATTGAGTGCCAATGAGTCAGCAATAGCTTTGATATCGTTGTCAGAGTCAGAATCATCTTCTGGAATTTCTTCTGACATGAGAGCCTTGCTTTTCCCTTTCTTCTCAACATCCTTACTCCTTCTGACTAATCCTCTGGACTCGGAAATTAAAGCCAGAGGTCCACCAATAGTGTTTTTCTTCAGAACAACCTCTTTTTCATGGGCTTGAAGAGTGCCAAAAATATCATGTAGAGACCATTGTTCCAGATCCTGATTGGCTTGTAAAGACATAGAGAGATTTGACCATTCAGGGTTTAGTCTTTTGAGAAATAAGACATTATTGTCTTCTTTGGACCTGATGATATCACATCTTTTACATAGATTTATCAGAGTGTTAAATCTATGAAAAGTCTGTTCCAGAGATTCTTCAGGAATGGCCTGGAAACTGTTGTATTCATTTAGAGCTTGGGCTCTACTGTTTTTCTTCATTTTCACACCACCTTCCAGAATGTTTTCCAATTGATCCCATAGTTCCTTGGCACTATGACAGGAGTCCAGAGATTGAAATATATCATTCGGAATAGCCATGATTAATAGACTTTTAGCTTTTCTGGACAATTCCACCTTTGCCTTCTCTGGATCCGTCCAATTATCCCTTGATTTTGGAATACTCCTAGCAGGTACTTCATCAGTAACTGCTGTAGCAGGAACCCTTGGGTTAGTTGTCATTGGAATGAATGGACATTTTGAACAATAGGATATAGATCAGCATCTAATCCTTCAAAGAAGTTGATCATCTGGATTTTCCATTGTGGATATTCATCACGTATTAGAGTAGGAGGTTTAGTCAGAGAACCAGAGGTGTATACAGCGTTCAGATTTGAATTAGCCATATTACCAGAAACAGAGATCTTGAAAATTACTGAAGATTTGTTGAAATTTGAGTCAAATTAATTCCAAAATGATCGAAATGAGACTGAATACTTACTAATATCAAATTTAAGCAGAAATTATCACAGTTTCAGAGAAAATTGTAATGAATTTAACAAAATCTCGTAAAACAGGGTAGAGTGAAGAACATGGGCTTAAAATACTGTTAATAGAAAAGGGATTTCTCCAAATGTAAGAGATCTAATAATCAATAGATTGATTATCAGGCTCTGATACCAATTGTTGGAACCCATATCCCTTTCTATCAAATAATCAATAGATCTAATAAGTAAATATGAGCGGAAGCAAGTAGATCTAAGATTAACAATAAGATTAGTAAGAACAAATAGGAAGAACAATCGTAATTGATATTGAATTGTGTTTGAATAATTGATAACAGTGTGCACAAAACAATAGCTCTCTATTTCGTATTTCTCAATAGATAATCATTACAAACTGTGAAAGAGCTATTTATACGAATACAACATTGAAAGTCAACTATGTGGCCTATTACAATGAGATACGTAAGCAAGGAAAGTAACAAACTAAGAGACACACGGAGGGTGTGCTTGCCACGTCATCTGATGCATAGTAGTTACTTAATTCTATTTCATACTTCACAAAAATTAAAGTCTAACAGTGATACTCTTACTTTTCTTTTTATACGCTGCATCACAAGGTGACAAGCTCAACTCCTCGAATCTTTTGCGCGTGGAGTGACCATGTTCAACTCCTTGCAGTCTTTATTTTGATATCTCCATAATCCGAGTTAAGCTAATTCACATAGAAATTACACTATGTTGGCCATTGGCCGATGCCCGACTCCAATGGTCCACACCTTATTGCCTTTAAAGACCCAATGCCTATTTCAGATTACAAACATGGAATATCACTATAACATCCTGGAAATTTGAAGAATTATCATATACGATGTAACGGGTGATAATGAGATATAAAACGGTCTTTTAGAATGTGGGTATATGTATTTAAGACGTTAAAAGATTCTTAGAAATATGAAGTATTTGGAAAAATAATGAAGACATGGAATGCAAACTTTAGGGTGGAATTTGGATACATAAAACCTTGGTGGTCAAAGTAAGAATCTAGAAACTTGAGGGTGCAAATGAATAAACTCCTTTAAATTAAAGAACAGATCGGCTCCTTCTTTTGGACGGTAAGAAAAATCAAGTCTAACGATAGAGATATGGAGAGAGCTTAAAGAATGATGAAAACAATTGAAATTGGAAGGGATTGCATCGATTTTGGATTGGTTTTAACACCAAATCGAAGTAGTCTTTCTTTTTGGTTGTTGAGGTGTATAATTCGATCAAGGGTTTTAAAACTCGAACTTCGTGCTAAAAAATGAGGTATGTTTACATAGCTAAGGTTCAATTCGATTTATACTTCCGTTTAGTATGTTATTTCGAGTTGATTGAGTGGGTTATGGCCTTGTTTTGATTTCCAATTTGTTGTGTTCAACCTCAAGATAAAGTATAACCCATTTTTAGGGTTCATGAAATGAAATTGATATACAAGGATGAAGATACTTGATAGTTAGATTTGTGGTGATGTTAAGAATTTATCTATTATATAGAAGTTGAAAATTTTAATACAAAGGTGCTTTTGAACGGAGAATCAAATGGTTGATACAAACAGTTGAATTCTCAAAAGTCAAACTGTTTTATGGTAAACTCAAAGTTTAAGTGTTTTATTTAAAATTAAAGGTTGAAATTGAAAGAGTATACATACGGAACATGTGTAAAGTTGTTTCAAACATCAAACCAGTAGTTTCTATGAAGTTTGAACGGATTTTCAATATTATAGTCCATTCTTGTCCGGTTTGAACTGAAAGATGAAATTTTAGATGTTCTTGGAAATTTAATGAAGAATTTAATGTATGAATTATCTAAACATGTTTAGATAAGTTAAATTAAAATATTTTAAGGTCTTGACTTCAATGATAGTTTGTATTCTTAAAATGAGTATTTGATTTGACTTGGACATCCTCACCTTTACCATGATCTTTTGATATAAACTTGGGTAAAGTCTATCTACGAATGATCTGGTTGGGAGTTCAATGTTGGAACTACATGGTGGAAATACGTTACATATGTGTGGAGATGAGTTTTGAAAGTTTAACTTCAACCTTAAAGTGATTTGGTCGAAATTATTATTTTGGTTGTTGCTGGAAATTGTAAAATGATAGCAAATCACTCGGAACTCGGATTTAAGCTTGTAATATCTTTATGTAAAGGTGAGGATGTCTATTATAAATCACTAAGAGAGCATTTCATGTAACTTTAATTCTAAAACGGTAAAAAAAATGGGCTTGTATAGAGCATGTCTTTTTCTAGACGGGAATATATAATTTGCTTTTTTTACGAATTCGTATGAAGACAGATATGCATACTTTTGGAAGTTCTTGATGGTATGAAAAGATAGAAAAGTTATCTTCAAACTTGACAAGATTGGGTGTATTAATACGAGGACCGCATGTGAATCGTATAGGTAACGAGGTGTGTGCATAAATCGTTCTCCAACCAGACTTAGACCAAATAGACTAAGGTGAGTTCAAGTAGATTTTAAATTGGTGCACGTCAAACATATATGTTTTACATAACCACTTTATGTTGTTTATGTTTGAATGTGTGTTGTGGAAAAGTGCACGATTTAGACAGTGTTATAAAATGTGGTTAATAAACGCTTTATAAAAGAAGTAAATGTGTACGTGAAACAAGCATGATAACTGGCTATAAAGAACTATGTGGATTATACTTTGATGTGGTGACATTTGATGATTACTTAAGCATACTCGATCTGTTTATATGAATATATGTGTTACGTTAGGTTTTGGGTGCATATTGATAAAGGAGATGGAACGTTAGACATTCGTCGATATATGTCTAAAGTTTTAGGCTAGTAAATGATATAGGACATTGAATTGTGGAAGCGTATTGATAAAAGACAAGGACGTGAGACGTTCATTAAAAGATGTCTAGAGTTGAAGGGGTTGGCAGCCTAGTAAGGTGGCAAATAGGCATGTGGACTGGGGGGCCAAATACATACATAGACTTGGGAGGTCATACTTATGTATGTACACATACCTGGGAGGTCACATGTACCTACATACACGGACCTGAGAGGTCCCATGGCATGCCTAAGTTAGTCAATGGTATTGATGAACTGGTTTGTGCTCCTTCGTCGACCGGTTATGGTAGGACTCCCATACCTAGAAATCAATAATATGATTGGTGAAGATATAATTGTTATGGTGAATTATATGAGTTGAATATAGCATGAAGGAGTGCCTTTAAGGGAGACATGCACATTATATCTAACATTAGGAATGTTATTTGTGGAATATGTATATACATAGGGGTAAATTTGATAATCATACATGTTTGGTTATATTTTACATATATGACATGGTAACCACATTGCTTTATTGAATTTTTGGTGGAAAGAAATATGATGATTTGCATATTAACTGGTTTACAAATCATGCATTGTCTTGAAAAATAAAATGAGGATATAAATCAATTAGATTTTTATTAAATGTATTATGATGAAAACTTTTGAACTCACCAGGCATGAAGCCTGATCTATTTTGTTTGTTGACGTGTATCCCAGGAACTAGATGAAGTGGTAGTGCTAGTGTTTGTAAAGACTATCAGGTAAGATTGTTGGTTGATACGGATATTTGACTATCATATCTTTTGGAACGTTAAAGATTAGTCCAAATTAATATCGAGGGGATTTTGTTGTTCAATCTTTATGTATGTTTGTAAGTATTAGCTAGTGTTTGTGATGTAAATACCTGCCTTCAGTATCGATTTTTTTAGAATGGTTGTACATATGTATAATTCGTAGGTTACTAAACCGGCATATGTCAATGTTACGAATTGTTCATGCTGAAATTTAAGTAGAAAATTTCTATCCCGAAAGTAGGGTGTTATAATCACCCCAAACATATCAAATATACCGACTTCTATGCCTATAGATTCATTGTATTCTAATTTCTAGCCATTAAATTACATGACTCTAACCAAAATGATCAATGCACTCAAAACATGTGATTTTCATAATGAATAAGCCATAAATGCATATCGTTCCAAAAGCTTGACATAGAGCAATTTAAAACAGACAAGTGTCACCAAGGTTCATTAAAGTTAACAACCCAATTGACTATTTCAAAACAAACACAAACAAACCCAAGAGAGGAAATGTAGGTTGAGGTGAAGAGAACCAAAATCTAGGTTAAGAGATGGTTGGTTATAGACTTACCTTTCGACTTATAGGAATCCAACATCATCGAGGAAACTTCAATCCTCATTGTCTCCATCCTGAATAGCTTCAAAATATTGATCCCTAACAAAAAAAAGTTCCTAAAATTAATGAGAAAGCAAGATGTGACCAAATGAAGAAGATCCTGATTTTAAGCACTACATGGTCCTCCGTAATTGTGACAAACAATTGTGCCCAATGTCATTATCTCCGGGAACAATCTCCTTGAACCGAGGCTCCATTTCTTAGTTGGCGACCCTGACATGCTATTGTGCCGAATGAAACTATCGGCGGGCACTATCCTGTGACTGTTCCGAGAGTTTTTTGCCTACTTTTCGCTTACCTAAGCCCTTTCTTGCCCAAAAAATGTACCCAGTATAATCTAAATTTCAAGATACTATATAACAACTATTTTAGGGTAAAAATACCCATAAAACTTGGATTTCACTTATCAAAAATCCGAGTGTTACATTTACCTAAATGTAAGAACACAAAGAGATGCAAAAACATGAATTGAAACACAAATTAACCACCATAATGTCTGGAAAAAAGGAAAGAACATAAAAGAACCCAAATGAAAATCAATACCCTAATTCTGTATCACTTTTTTCCTTTACATGCACTATTCAATTTACATTTCCGTTGTCGGTTTGAATCAACCAGAGACCAACATCCTTTGTTTCCTTTTGTACTGTGATGGGGAATATATACAAATCAAGACGAAGTAGATCCATGGGGGTGCGTAGAAAGTGAGAGAGAGAGAGACAGAGAGAGAGTACCTTTTAACTCGATGAGTGAATCCAATGATGGTTATCAAACCCCATATATGTTAATTAAGTAGAAGATGAGAGATGCACCGATGGAAATTGCAGAAGAGAATTCAAGTAGAAGAGGGAAGGGGTTTCATCACAGATGTATCAAATGAAAGGGGGCGGTTGTGGAGGTGTAGGTGGACTTAGTTGTAATGGCATATGGAGGCAACGGTAGATGACGGGGGCGGTGAAATCGTCCGAGCTTGGTCCCTATCTTCATCTATGTGTTTTGTGAATATTATATATATATATATATAGAGAGAGAGAGAGAGAGAGAAAGGTTCAAACGAGAATGTTAACGTTTTACGAAAATACGAGAAAGGTCGTTCATTTACAAAATCATACATGATCCGGGTGACCCTTGGGCGACTTAAGTAGCATGAAAAAGTCGCACGGATCCTGTTAGTGCGAAATGACATATGATTTTGTACATGTAAAATGTTTTTTTTTTCTTAAATAGTTAACATTCTCGTATGAACCTGCCCCTATAAATATATATTATAATAGTCTTTTTTATTTTTAATATGAAAAAAACATAAGAATACTAAAATGCCCCTTGAGTTAACTAGGTTATCGGACTTTTTTTAACTCTGTAGTTAGAGGGACCCTATCCATAAATAAATGAGAACCATAGGGACCCTATCCATAATTTTTTTAATTTAGGGACGTTCGTCGTAATTTTCAACATAGCACAGAGACCAAATCTGTAATTCACTCTTGCACTTTTAAATGTTATTAATACACACACACACACACACATATATATATATATATATATATAACTCTTTTGTGTTTTAATAAAAAAAAGAATAAAACTACTAAAATACCCCTTGAGTTATCCAGATTAACGGACTTTTTTTAACTCTGTTAGAGTAACTCATTCCATAAAAAATAATGAGAACCATAGTGACCCTATCCATAACTTTTTGAATTTAGGGACGTTCGTCATAATTTTCAACATAGCACAGGGACCAAATCTGTAATTCACTCTTTCGGTTTTAAAGGATATTAACACACACACACACACAGACGGGTCCTGGTGATAATGAGAGTTAAAGTGAGAAGCATAAGTGTAACACCCCAAAATCCAAAACCAACAATTGATACAAAACAAGGTTTAACCATCAAAACGATTAACCAACAAAGGATTAATTCGATACAATTCTCAACTGAATAAAAGAAAGCAGCGGAAAGTCTAAAAGTCAACAGCTGAATTTACCAAACAAGCAAGCAATCTAAACTCGTCTCTAAAGCTTCACATCCTTCCCTTGCCCTTATCCCCCTTCTCTACCATATACCTGCCTGAAAATGTTTTATTTTGAATAGGGAGGGTTAGACCAAAAAGGTCTAGTGAATTCTCATAAAAGCAGTTAACATTTTCAGCAATTCATAATCAATAAAAACATGCAATGGTTGACCAAATAAATCGACCCGTTCCCTTATTGGGAACCAATTACGTTTTGTAGGAATATGGCGAAGGTGAAACACCATCGCAAACTCTTAGTAGCACACCAGTCTAATAAGCCCAAACCTATATGCCCACAAACGCTTAGTGGTAATAGGATTTAAATACACCCAAGACCTTGCCACATTCCTCCAATAACAGATAGTGCACATATCTAACCCACAAAAGCTTGTAAAAGTGATCATGGTAAGTTGTTGCATTTAAGAAAGACAATTTAAGACCATAATCAACATATAAGCATTTGAAACAACCCACATAGCATTTTTTTAAAAGATAGGGAACTCACCTGAATTGGACACACCTTGTCCGAAGCTCAACCGGTTAAAACCTCCAAACCGAAAGCCTAAAATCACCAACATAAAACCGGTATTAACCCAATGCAATACCCCCAAAAGTCTTCTATAATAGACTTAAGATAAACCCCTAACTCAAAGGTCCAAGCCTTGGCTTGATTCGGAAAACTAAACGGACGAACTCACGGCACAATAGTGAGTTGCACGGCTTGGGCCGCGGCCTCTACCCGCGGGACTCACTGTTTCGCCTGGTTCATCCTGCAGCCTTGAATCAGCCCCAAAACTTCAATAATACTCCAAAATGTTGATTCTAATAACCCCGAAACCAACATAAAGATGGAATAATCCCCCCCAATCGAACCCAAAACATATGAAATCAGAACTAGATGATTCACCCAACTAATTCCTCAATATAAGCTTGAGGTTTAAACAACAATGCATAATCCTTATGAACTCTCCAAGGAGTGATTCATCATATCCGATAATGAAGGAAAAGAATCCTTAAATCTTAACATCTCGAATCAAATGGAACTCAAACCTCAATCAATATATTTATTCTACAAGAACCATGGGTTTTAAACCCTTGATTCAACAATAATCCCCCAAAACTCCATTAGAGAAAGTAAATTGCTAGGAGAAGGTTATACCTGAGAATGCTTGAACTTCCTGATCATTTTCTTCAATGGAACAATCCTTCTTCTCTTTTAGCTTTTTCTCTACGTCATCCCGTATACACACACTTCACACATACTGATTTGCACAAATGAATTACAATGTGAGGACATCTCTTTCAAAACACATATATATACTATGGGCTTGACCATTAGAAGTCCTAGCCCAGCTCTCAAAATCCAAGGCCCATCTGATTTTAACTTAGAACCCATAATAAATTAGTCTAAAGTTTTTGGGTTATTACAGTAAGAAGGGATTTCCACCAGTTAAGATTAGATTTAGTCCTAGGTTATACATATTTTATAAAGTAAGCATTTATATTTTGTATTTGTAATACCATGTAATTAGGCTTTGGGTTTGAGCTTTTCATGTAATATGGGATACATATAAATATGGAGTCTTAGTCACAGAGTTCATTATGAGAGTCGACTCCCAAAGGTGTAGTGTATGTTTGTAAGGAACTTAACTTGATATCAATATAATATGAGGATGACTTGAGTGACTATATCTTGAATCTTGTTGTAATATGATATAGTTGATATAGATTATGATGATGATGAAAACACGATCGAAACAGACAAACAAGGTATTAAACAAGAAGTCGATAAGTTATTTTATTTTTCTGATAACAAGGTCGTCGAAGAAGGAGATTTCAACATGATTCATCATATTAATGAAATCATTTCGGAATCTCCAGAAAGAGAACAACCACTTCCATTTGCAGCAAACATTCCCGAAAGCTCGTCTAGACCTGTAAGTGAACCGACACAAACAGAAAGTGCTGCTAACAGGACAATTTCAAGAATCATAGTTCCTTTCCCAGAGAACATGGCAAGAATATTTTCGTGCACATAATAAGAGATCTTGGTCCTTTTAAGATGATGGTGTTTCTCATATTAGTGAAAGGAACCAGAGAGAAGACCTTCACATGATGAGATTAAAAGATAAACCCGTACTACAAGTCAGAACAATACAAAAAATTGTGATGATCAATAAAGATTCTTACAAGGAAGCTCGACAAGATGTTAAAGAATGGATTTTCACAGAGGTTGACTTCAAAAATCTTGAATTGTGGAAGACTTTGTTTGATCTTAAAAAAAGAACCATCAAGCCGTTTGATGTCATAAAAGGTTTAGAAGTTGTGAATATACATGTGACTAATCAAGTTCGGATCTCTTATATTTCTGCTATTCAACTAGACTTTGAAAGCAATCAACCGACGGTGAATATGCTAAAGCCTGATCAAAGTTGCCCGATATTGAAAGTCTTCCATTGTACTTAATCGTCGAACAACCATAGTTTGGCATTATCTACAAGAGTGGAGATGGCAACAAATACTTCTTGAGGTTTAGTGAAATAACTTGCTATTGTGCGACACTTTGAAGCTTATAAAGTTGTAGTTGAACAACAAATTGGCTCTAGATGACAAAGGCGTTAAGAAGGTGGATAAAAGAGACAGAAAGCTAATTAAAAGAGCATTAGAGGTTATTGAAGAAATATTTCACTATCGGAACGTGATCAGCATATTCGCAGTTATCCTTGGCTTTCGACCCAAGTTCGTCAGACCTGCTTGATTTGTTTTTCAACTTGAATCCAAAAGTTGAGATTGTAAGGGCTTAATTGGCTGTATTAAAGTTGAGAGGCTTAAATTGTAAATACCTACGGGGTATATAAATGCTTTGTTAGTTAGTTTTCTTATAACACTAGATCCTTGATAGATTTGCATGTATGACCTTGAGATCTCGATCTTGATTGTATTATTTGATTACTACTTGATTGTGGACAAACACCACCCTTAAATGCACATTAGGATGAGATGAACCAAGATTCACCAGATTAAAAGTGATCAAGGGTCCAAATCCTTTTTTATGTTTCTCACATTAGCTTTCTTTCTCACACGATCCTTTGCCTACATGTGTATATATATATATATATATATACATATATATAGTGATAATCAAATAAAAATTATAAAAATGTTACAAACTCGTGAAAACCGATATAAAAATATTTTTACATGATTTTTTTTTATCAAAACCTATAATTTACGATATTGTTTCACATATGTTTGTGTTGATCTTATGAAATAATTACATGTGAAAAAAAGAATTTGATTCACCTAGTGAAACGAAAAATATCGTAAAAATATTCATATGGTGAAACAAATACATGTGAAAATTTCACCTTATGAAACAAATATATGTGAACTAATATCTTAAATCCTAGCATTTGATGAAAATAAATCATGAAAAAAATATTTTTATATCCGTTTTCACGGATTTGTAATATTTTTGTGGTTTTTATTTGATTTAGCCTCTATATATATATATATATAGAGAGAGAGAGAGAGAGGGGTTCAAAGGAAAACACTAAAAAAAAACTGAAGAACATCCGGATGGTATGCACTAATGCATACAAGCATTTTTTGTTCCTATGCACCAATGATTCTATCATTACATATGCATTGATGAATATTCACACTACTAGAAAATTGAGTATTTTCAACGAAAATTTTCAACAGAAAATGTCGTTGAAAATTTTCTACGAATTTTAAAGAGATTATTGACAAAACATAATTTTTTCTACGAATTTTCGTTGAAAATCTCTCACAAAATGCATTTTCAACCAAAAACTTTTTAACGAGACGTTTCGTTGAAAATTTTTTGGTTGAAAATGCATATATGTTTGTGAGAGATTTTCAACGGAAATTCGTTGAAAATTCGTATAAAATTTATGTTCTGTCAATAATCCTCTAAAATTCGTAGAAAAATTTCAACTATATTTTCCGTTGAAAATTAATTTCCCTTGAAAATACTCAATTTTCTAGTAGTGTCACAAATGCATGTTACAAGTTACCAGTATGCATTAGTACATACCGTCCAGATGGAAGACTCCCAGGGTGGTCTTCAGTTTTCTCTTTTTTTGGCGTTTTTCCTTGAACCTGACCCTATGTATGTATGTATGTATGTATGTATGTATGTATGTATGTATGTATGTATGTATGTATGTATGTATGTATGTATGTATGTATGTATGTATGTATATTCATCATATAACAAAACGGTTTTCAAATATACTTTTGAGCTAATTAAAGGTTCGGTGCTGGTAAAGTTTGAATACCGACAATCCTAATCGGTACCACATGACATCTAAACCCCTAGAATTCATTGTTACTACAACAAAATCAGGTTTATAGCACCTTTAAAGTGTTTAAGTATCTTAATAGAGTGTCTTATAGGAATTAACTAAGTTTATAGTACCAAAAAGTAAAAATGACATAACAAAAGACTTTTACCCACAAAAATCACACACGAAATTTTCATTCACCTTACTGACAGATCACCCAGAAAATGACAATTGTTCGATGGAATCCGATGTTTTTCTAGAATATAACAACGGATCACCTAGAGGATACATGGGTAATCTGTCACTGAGTTGAATTATCCGCAAAAAATTTACCCACTAATTTTTTCAACAGTTTTGTGACAAATCAACCTTTAGCCACAGATTTTGCAGGGAAAAGTTCGTTAACAAAAGTCTTACATTTGGTAGTGAAAATGTCATATCTAAAAGTGTTACAATTATAAAACGTTTTTGGCGTCGTAAATTTTTGTTAGGAAATTTATAAAAGAATATCACTACTAGAAAATCGAGAATTACCGGAAAAAAAAACGGTCTGTAGTTACCGATTCCAAGAGATTCAATTAAAATTATAAAATAATATTATGTCCAATGGATTCCTATTATCTATTTTATAAGACACTTTTGAAAAGTGTCTAATAAAATAATCTTTTTAAATAAAATATTTTTTATTAATATTTAATTCAAGTTTAAACAAAATACTATATTTTAGCTTTTATAATATACATTTTTTTCCAAAAATAATAATTAAATTTTATTAGAACTCAATAATTATTCTAATTATATTTTATATTTTTTATATTTAAAACGAGATGTGTATCATGTACATGAATTCAAAATTATGCTTTAATAAGTTGTAATTACGTACAGTAATTTGTAATCATGAATTTAAAATATACGTAATATGTATTAATAAACAGTAATTAATGCATAAAAACGATTTTAAAAAAATTGTTTTAAATGTTTTATAATCTAGTATACATGATTATTTTTAAAGACACGTATCACTAATAGTTTGCATCATGAAAATTGTCCATACATGATTATATATTATGAATATTTTGTTGAGTTTAGTTAGTAGATAATGTTTTACGGAATTCGTTTGATGATGTTAATAATGATACTAGGCGTGACAAAAAAATATAAGGGTAAATTACATAAAAGTAGAAGTTTTAAAGAACATATATTTAGATTATACTCAATATTTTATATGATCAAACCACTTATACAACAAAGTTTAACGATGTTTCCTAAAAATAACTGTAAGCTTAAAAAATTAACATATTCTGTTTTATTGTTATACATATTTTAATAGGTTAATTTAACTGCATAAAGCTCTTGCATGTTACATCAATTATATAAAAAACGTGATGTGTTTTTCAAAATTAAACTTGTTTTTGAAAAATTTATAAACTTTCAAAAGTGAGTTTGCAAAATATGATAGCCAACGACGACTATGAATGGCGGCGGCAGCCACGGTAAGGCCATTTGACTTTTGAATTATTTTTGAGTTGTCATGTTTCTATTAAATGTCCTCACCCAAGGTCACATGCACTTTGAGTTGACTTTGACTTGTATATTTATCACTCCGAAATTGCTATTAATACCCTTTCCACCCATATATCCATAAAATATATGTAAGTGAGTAAAGAGGTATATATTATAGGGTATGTAAGTGAGAAGACGGTATAAATAGAATTCACCTTATCAATATTACCATGGTTCTTTTAGTAAATTACGGATTTGGTCTCTATAGTATGTAGATTTTTATAGAATTGTCCTTAAAGTTAATTTATTATGTAAATTACCTGAGATATGTGTTTGTTTATGATTCTGATCCATGGACAAAACAACCCTTAAGTTAAGCAAAAGAAAAACTCTAAACAGAGACAAAAGCAAGAGAGCAAAATGGTCATTTAACGATTTTTTTTCTTATCTTTTAACATTCTTTGATCTTTTTTTTAGTTTTTGTTATTTATGTGTTTTTTAATATTTTTTTGTTCAACCGTTATTACCATCTTTTCTCTTTCTCCTACCCCTTCCCCTACATTGTCACCCTTCGTTGACACCCCCATGCAACTCCATCTCCTGTAAAATATACACAATGAACACCTCCCCACTTTCATCTCCACACTAGAATGATTTTTTAATGGTGACTTTAAGGCAGGGTACCCACTGTTAAGCAAACATAGGGATGAGGAAGTCTTGGATAAGAGATCAAGTGCAAGCCCAGGGTGATGGGGGTCTCCAACGAATTGAAGGAGGGAGAAGGGCGATCGAGTGGACTAGAGAAAGAGTGGAAATGGGGGTCTCAGGCAAACCTACGAACTCGAGATAAAGGTCCTTGTGATTATGTGTGTATATACATATATGATACCAATTATATAATATAATATCTCTTTTTTATTAGGAAAAAAATAAAAACAAAATATTATGTGGGTTAATTGGACTTAACAAAAAAGACTAGATGATCATGAACATTAGGGCTAGTGACCAAAACCGTAAAAATGACCAAATACTCCACGAGTTAACTGGACTTAACAAAAAGACTAGACGAACATTAGGGATAGTGACCAAAACCATGAAAAACTGCAAATCCCAAGTGTTTGATGTTATAAATATTTAGAGAACAATTCTATAAAAAAATCCGCATATCACATAAACAAAATCCATAATTTACTTCTATTCTTTCTTCCACATAATTTGGTTGTGTGAAAGAAATTCTACAATTTTAAAGAAAAACCTATTATTTAGTTGTTGTACAATCTTAACGATAAAAATGTCAAAACAATGATATAAATTATATTGTTCTTTTTTAATAGTTATAAATTGTAAATGGTAAATTTGTAAACTTTAATAAAAACGTTGTAATATTTGTACAACTCGACGGATAAATTCCATCAGCTCGGGCCATAAATTGTTGGGTTAAGACCTGCAAGATGGTTTGAACGTCTATGCAACGGTTTACTTTACAGATGAGGTTTCTATTCAGGATGGTTCAACTATGCCATGGAAAATAATAGAAGGGCCAATGCTTCTACAAATTAAAATTATTCCAAAAATAATTAAGGTAAGTTGAGTCCTTGAGTTAAATTACTATATCACACATTTAAAGTTAGTGATTCCGCAATATCCAGATCTGTAATATTACGGATCTATCTAAAATGAAAAAAAAATCAATATATATCAGCAATCGGGACGGCCAGGTTGCGACGACCTAGGTCCGTAATTGCGATGGTAAACTAGATGAATTTTTTTTTTACCTTTTAGCTAGGTTCGCAATGGAATGTTATGGAAGTAGTGATATTTGGGTCAACCCAGGAAAGAAATGATTAGAAGCAGTGTTTAACTCGGCCGGTCAAACCGGTTGAATCGGGACCCGGGGAAGTGACCGGGTGAACTACGACCGAGTTTATGGTTGTAACCGATTCATTGCAACCCGGCCGGATTTCACAAAAAACCGGTTGAACCGGTGTTGAAACCCGTTAAAAACCCGGTTAACCCGGCCGAAATATTAAATTTCAAAAAAATTAAAACAAAAATACTGAATAGGTCGCTCCTCTCTTAGCCGGGTTAACTTATGGTTATGTGTGTTTTTTAATGTATATGAATTGATGTAAAACTTGTTGTTTGTATATTTTTAATGTTGGAACTTGTGGACATCAAATTATTGGTTTTATATATATGTATGTATGCAGAAAAATGAAAAAAAATACAATGGAATCATTAAAACCGGTTAACCCGGTGGTTGAACCAGGTGACCCGAGACCCGGTCACCACACATGGTCAACTAAAAACCCGGTTTTTAAAATATTGATTAGAATACCAATTTAAAAGTGTGAAATAGTCATTAGAAACAATTTTATCAAGTAAATTTCTTGGTTCGTACTTTTAACTTTTAGAAAGTTGAGATTTGTTGTTGTTTACTTTCTTTTCTTATCAAAATGCACATTGAAAATAGTTTTTTAACCAGAGCTAAAAGAAAATCTGTTTCAAATTACAGGTAATTTATTTTTGAAAAAAATCACAAATGTTGTTTTTCTTCATTCATCGTCATGGGATTTTATATATCATTTCATTGTAGGAGGTTCTGGAAAAGATCCTTACAAGAACTAGGTGTTAAAGTTATGGCATTCACACACACACATATATATATAGCGAGGTTCAAATGAGAACTTTATAAATTTAAAGGAACAACAGAACACCTTGTGGAACACAAATAATGTGCGTCCCACACATTTAAAACTCATATATGATTCAATGGTGGGCCCCATTGAATCAGATATGATTTTTTAATGTCTGAGACCAACATCATATGTGGTCCACAAAGTGTTCCTTTGTTCCTTTAAAAATGGGGTGTTCTTGTATGATCCCTCCCCCCCCTCTCTCTCTCTCTCTCTATATATATGTATATATATATATATGATAGTCACTGGATTGGCCACATACTACAATATAATTTTAAACACAATTTTTAATTTTCATGTCAACTTCAAAAAGGAAATTTTATTCAAATAGTCATTTTAGAAAAAAGTTTTTACCTCCTAGCCCATTTCTCCCGAGTTTTATCCGAGTAGTCCTTACGGTCGCAATTGTGACCTTGCTACACGACGAAATCAATCTGGCCCTCAATGTCATTAGTCATGTACGCAATGACGACCCCAGCCATGGTCGCAATTGCGACCCTAGCAAATTACGACTCTACATGTGTCGCATTCTGGTGAAACCCTAATCCAAACTAACCATATCTAGGTATGCAATTGTGGAAGAAATTGACAGCTTGCACTATATCTTTCAACAAACACTGCAAATTGATTGAATGATTGTTCAATAAGCGTACTTGCACTACTACATAACCTGCAAATTGATTGAATGATTGTTCAATAAGCGTACTTGCACTACTACATAACCTGCAAATTGATTGAATGTTTACAAAAAATTAATGATTTGAGATAATTTATACTTTTGTTTCTTTCTTTGTTCCAAGTATAATTTGTAGTTATACTTTTCTTTCTTTCTTTGTTCCAAGTATAATTTTTCTTTCAATTCGTTTGAAAATAAGTTCAAGTGTAGAGAAAGTGAGGCTATATATGAGTATGTCGATTATTCAACGTGCAGTAGAGGTGATGTTGGTGGTAGTTCGAACATTGAAAACCATCAAACCTAGTATGAGACTCGGATTCAGGGAATATATGTTCCTCAACCGGAGTATGAGTCTCAAATCCAACATTCTTATGGTCCTATTGACTATTACCCCGACGTTGTTCCGGATGCACAATAAGAAGAAGAAGGTGAAGAAGAAGAAGAAGAAGAAGAAGAAGAAGGATATGGTGAAAAGGAAGAAGAAAATGTTGATGGTTATGAAGACGTTTTGCTGGATTTGATGATGATAAAGCCCATGTTTTTGAAATCTCTGAAAACGGTTGAAGGGAAAGCAGGTGTAGAAATAGTAACACCTGCTAAAAAATCGTTTAGTGGGATAAATGATTATTTTGATATGTCTCCTCCTCTTCAAACCTCAGAGCCCTCTATCACGGCCAACGAACTGGTACCTTATATTAGTAGTAACAGAATAGTTGTTGACTAAATGTTCGAACGAAGGACGAAATTATCGTACAACTGCGAATGAAGTTTATTGAAGAGGGTTCCAGTTTAAAACGCCGAGATATTCAAAAACCAGATACAAGACTGTATGCATTAAAGAGAAATGTGCTTGGCGTAAGGCAGCAAGGGTCGCACCATGAGATAACTCGATGTTCTAAATATAAAATTTGGTGGACGTACACACTTGTTCGAAGACCCAATTGAACCCCAACCACCGTCAAGCAAAAACAATTATCTTCGTCATTTACTGAAAGATAAATTCGTAGATGCTAGTAGGATATTTCGGCCAAATGACATTGTGCACAATCTACAGCAGCAATACGATGTTACTATTGGGTACCACTAAGTTTGGCGTGCGAGATGGAATGACTACAAATGGTTAGGGGAACCCCTGAGGAGTCGTTTATCCGACTCCCTACGTATTTATATAATATGGAGTATCATAATCCAGGTACCTTCACCATAATTAGAACAGATTCAAGAGGTCTTTTTGAGAAGTGTTTTGCTGCACGGTACGTATAACTATGTGATATGTTTACATATTATAAAGTATATCGTTTACATACGTAAATCGCTTAAATTTATGCAGATCGTGTCTTTTAAGACAAAGTTGCGTCGTGTGTAATAGATGTTGCGCATTTGAAGGGACGTTTCTTTGGTATAATGTTCTTGGTCGTTGCCATGGATGGAAATAAAAACATTATGCCCATTGGTTTTGCAGTAGGTATGTCTGAGACATCGGATGATTGGAATTGGTTTTTGTCCATGTTGAAGGCTTGTATGGGAGAATTGAATGGTTTGGTGTTTATATCCAATAGGTTTGTTTTTATAAGTACTGGTAGCCGTGTTCCCAATGGTCAATCACGCTCTATGTTGTCGACATCTTGAGATAAACGTGAAAAACATGGACATAAACATTAAACACTATAAGAAACAATTTTGGAAGGCATGCAAAGCCTATACGGAACAAGAGTTCGAGCAAATGATGGATAGTCTACGAGTCCATGTACCTGTTGGACCTCAACTAATAGATGAGCTTGGCAAGGAGAGGTGGTCAAGGACCCATTTTCCTGGCATTCGGTACAATATTATGACTTCCAATTATGCGGAGTCAGTGAATGCATTGTTCCGTTTTACGTGCAGATTACCGATTGTCGGGATCATGGAGTACTTCAAAGATTTCAACAACAATGGTACTTCATTCGTCGGCAAAAAGGAGGTTCATACAATCTAGGGGTGAGCATTGGGCCCGAACCGGTTTGGAACCGGAACTAGAAATAAGAGATTCTTAGGACCGAGAACCGGACCGTATAGGCAATACCGGTGCCGGTGTCGGTGTCGGTGTCGGTGCCGGTCCCGGTTCTGGTTTTCTAGTCAAAAACCCGGTTGGAACCGATTGTTAATTCATTTGCTTTTCTTGAATTTAATATTTTTCTTTTTTAACCCATGGCATCGCTACAGTAATTCATGCAATCACTTTTATTGTTTGACAACTTTTTAAATATATTAATATATGGCGTCACTTTTTAAACAAAATTCATATTAATCCATGGCATCACTGTGGAGTAATCCGTGAACACTTTTAATCAATGGCATTACTGTGTAGTAATCCCAAAATATTCATAATTTAATAACAAATCAACCAACAAAAATCGACTCTAATTTCCCGTTGCCCTCTTCCCCCATTGCTTTGTCATCTACTTTGTTTAAAGTTTTTGAAATCTCTATATAAACACAAAATCGAAAAGATTGTTAGTATTTAATAAAAAGTAATACTCGTTTAAAAAAACAAAAATTGATTTTTTTTGTACCCAAAGCTATATCATCGTCCTTCAAGATGTCGTCGTTGTCATATGTTATCGACTTTCTAGAGTTTCTAACCCAATCTTGGGTGCACAACAAAGCTTCAACTATCAACATCGACAAACTAGTTCGATACTCATTTAAAACTCTACCACTAGTGCTAAACGCGGACTCAGACGCCATGGTTGAAATTTGTATTGCCAATATGTTTAACAACAAAAGAATTAAATTATAACAAATTTATAAACAAACTATGAAAGACTAAAAAAAGAAGTAGTAATTACCTTAAATTATAATGACATTAACTTACATTAATTTGTCACTTAAACTTCCGGGAAAAGTTAATTACCCGAAAAATTGGCACCGAACCAGTTTGGAACCGGAACCGAAAATGGAGGAATTGAAGGACCGAAAATCGGACCGATTGGACAATACCGGTGCCGGTTCTGGTCCTAGGCCCGGTTCGGTTCCGGTTCAGGCCGGTTCTTACGGGTCAATTGCTCACCCCTTATACAATCACAATCTTTTATTTCACACGCACACATATATATATATATACACACATGTATTTCTTTTATTTTTGGAAATTGTAACCCAATGAATATCTTTTTTGTAGAGCAAATGAAGCATGCTCTCACATCGTGGGCGCATACCAAGATTAAGAGACGGACATGTAAGTCTACAAGATGGACGGTCCATGTAATAGGCTTTGATGTATATAAGGTTCGGGATAATCATGGGGATGCAAAGGTCTATATGGATAGATTTTTATTGTACATGTCTAAAATGGAAAATATCTGGGTTATCTTGCGGTCATGCCATCGCCGTTGCAAGACATCAAGGTTGTACATATTGCATCCATTTGGCTGCAAACTTCTTCACTACCTCACTTTATCGGGATAGATATCGTGACCTAATTGTTCTTGTTGAACTTTCTGAATCATGGTTGTCTCTAGATGTCCCTCTACCACCCGTCTATCCACCCTAATAACAAGGAATCCCGTCGGAAGACCCCGTAACAACGATCAAAATCCATCTCGTGGTGAAGGTCCCATACAAAAAAAGGTGTAGTAGGTGGGACCAAACCGGATATACTCGTGCAAACGGTTAGTTTCCTGCCCCATCAAGGGTGCCTAGAAGTAGAACTTCAAGTAGCCAAAGAAGATAGTCTCAGACATCAATGATGTTAGAACCACATGGAGGTCTCGATTATAATAGTATCGATTTTAATGTTGATTTTTAGATAGCAAATCATGTACGATTGTAACTATCCACTATCAATATATATATTATTTGAGCCATTTTATTGTAACAAACATGGAAATTAGTCTTAACAAAGACATAAATTTAAACCATTTTAATGAAACGAAATTAAATACCGAAAGCAACATTTAATCCAAATACAACTACGGGAATTCATGAGGATATAGCTCTTTAGCGTTGTTTATCCATATGATGTATTTTTCGATGGCCTCTTCATTATCCCTGAGTAGCCTATGAGTCTCCCTGGCTTTGAGTTCAAACCGTTCATCATAATTGCATTTTTCTTTCTCTTTAATTTATTTTTTTGCATCGGCAATCCACTTCTACTTATGCTTAATTTGTTGTTTTGCATGAGCAATTGATCTCTTCCTCTCGGCCACCTCCTCTTCGATCTTTTTTTTCGCACCCAACTCCGCACGTTCTTGACGTAAAGTATGGATGTTGGCTTCCCATTTCTTCATCTCTTTTCAGGTAGATAAGCGGGCATTTTAAGTGGACCTGAATAATCCGGGCATTCAGCAGCCAATGCCCTCCACTCCTCCTCAGTATTTGGCATTATAATTTCATCATCCTAGTCCCTCAACTCCTCGTCTTCGAGATCATCCTCCCACTTCGTTGTTTTAAAATTTAGAGACATTACTTGAAGAACTTCCATTCATTCTTAGAGAAAAAATAAAGAAGATTGAATATGGTCGATAAACTTATGTTTTTTAGGTTCATGCAGCAATCCTATTTATAATGTCATTATCTTGACCAATAAAAAGCATTTTTTACCAGTATGCAATCTTGACCGATTTCAGTGTTATTATCTTTACTAGTACACAATTGTGTATGTGGATTTGGTTAAGATAGAAAATTTCCATGAGGACGAATCTTAGAGACTTTTTGAGACGAATCTTGCAGGTTTTATCAGAAGAATCTTGGAGGCTTTTTCAGATGAATATTGCAGGATTTTTTAAACCTTTTCTAGTGTCATTAACTTGCAGGCTTTTTCAGCCCTATTTTAGATCCAAATTTCTGAAACAATATGGCTTCAACGAATGGCTGGAGATCCGGGATGCGATTAAAAAGTCTAAGGTCCCTGTTTGTTTTTTAGAAATTTCCTCTTAATAGGCTCCGAAATCTTATGCGGTAAGAGGATTGTTGTTTTAGATCGTTTGTTTTTCTTTCACAATAAGGGCCTCTTAAATCTGACCGTTCTCTAATTTCATAAGTGGTAAACTCTCCTCTGATTTTAGGTCTTATCATTCTCCCTCATTGAAATTGATCAGATACATCTCCATCGCTTAAATCTCTAAATCGATGAACTTTTCAATCGCTCTAGTCTCTCTCAAACGCTCAAGCACGAAACACAAAATCAATCCTTGTTGTTGTTCCCAATTGATCTCGGGTTTTGTTTCTCAATCGATCTCAAACTCTCTCAATCCATCCAATCTTGATCCTAGATAATATTTTCGTTTTGCTTGGGACGATTTAGCATGTGATATATTTAACCCTTACAAAAGTCGATTTAAATCTTTTTTGAGTTGTAATTCAAACAGCTTCAGAAATCTCCTGTTCAGGTTAATATTTACATGTTTTTTTTGTTAGTATCTATCACCGGTTTGCTATTAGGTGTTGTGTTATATTTAAAGAAGGTAGTTGCGATGGTGTCCAATGAACTTGTGGTTTTGCCTTTGTTTATATTAAGGAGTTGTGCCTAACTAGATGCACAAGTTTTCTTTGTATTTGAGGACTTTGTGCAAGCATTTACAAATAGAGGCATAAGTACTTGGAGTCAATTTACTTGTTCATTCTTGAAATTGAATCATGTAATTGCTCAGATTTTACAACCAATATGGTTTGGATTATGTTGATTAGCATATTCTGGAAGTACATAGTAAAATAATATGGTTATTCCTTTATTGACACTCCCTTTTGACTATATCGGTGATCATCTTATTAGTTTTTCATCAAAGCAATAAACCTTCAGGAGCTAAGTTTTGAGTTATTTTCTGGTCTGTTGATACAAAAGTATGCTTCTTTATACTAGTTGTTACTCTATGGCTATTGATGTAGATATTTGCTTCCCTTCTTAAGTTATCTTTTGCTAAAATGGTATGGAATCTTCTTAGTTTGATGAGTTGTTTGAGGATTTTTCTACTTGCATTGTCATTTAGTCCATGCCATCCTTATTCACTATATATTCTTGTCTGTTTTAGCTTTAATGCAACAAAGCAAAGCCTGTCAAATGTAAAGGAGCATATACCAATCAAGATGGCTTAAATAGAGATCATTGTCATCCTAGCATTATTGTTCCTATTCCTTCATTCATCCTTTTTCATTAATTTATTCATATCCATTAATTTTGTCTCACTCCATCTATTGTTACCCCCCCCCCCACAAAAGTTTTTTGTTTACATCAATTTGATATAGTTTTGTAAGATTTTGAGGGAAATCATTCAAACCCAGATAGAAAAGTTGTCGCTTTAAGTTTGTTTTTACAGGAATTACAACAGATAAAAATGTTGATGTTTATTTGCTTGATACAAAGGGTGGAATATCTAATTTTGCTACCTTCTAGAAACACCCTTTTGGGAAATTGACGCTCTTATACTTTCATGGAAATGTTGTTGATCTGGGTCAAATAAAATACCTCTTTATTGAGCCTAGAGCTCACCTAAGAGTCAATATTATGAGGTATTTTTGAACCTTTCCGTTTTCTTTAGTGTTCATATTTCAAAAGTTTAGATCTGTTGTGTTTATTTCGTGGTTTTTGGGGCTTGTAATCAATTGGATGTTTAATAAAGGGGGGGGGGGTGTTAGTTGAATGTTGTTTGTTCTTAAATAGACAGTCTAATTGATTCAGATTTCAAACTCAGACGTTTATCAATTTACAAAAACAAACACTCTAAATGATTCAGACTTCAGACGTAAAAACAAACAGTCTGACTGATTAACATTTCAGACTTCAGCACCACCTCTTATTAATCATAAGTGAAATCAGACTTCAGACTTCAACACCTCTTAAAAAACAAACGTCACCTAAGTCGCTATACAAGAGTTACGTCGAGTTGTTTACATATGTCGGTTCACAATATCCAGGTTCACAATTGCTTTGTTAATTGAATGTAAACCTATCATGAGCGGCTGGCCACCTTCTTCATCTACAGATACCATAACATTCATAGCTAGATCTCCAAATGACGGTTATGGTTCTTTGGTTACCAAGCAAATTATATCATTTCCATCTCCAGGTTTCAAGGATGCCAATCCTAACACCACTACTTGCCACTTGACTGAATCTTCGACCTTCACTCACCATGTTTCTTCGGTAAAAAAAAAACAACCTACATTCTCACCTTGCTCTTGTTTAAAGGTTGCAAATCTTTGAAACATTTTACAGCAAGGTTTCGACCCGCCAAATGCCAACAATCCTATTTATCCGGTACAAAGAAAGCTTATATTAGATAAAAAAAGCATCCAGATTCGCCTGAAAAAGGCTGACCGATTCGCCTACAAGACTCCACTGAAAAAAGCTTCAAAATTCATCTGAAAAAGGCTAACAGATTCGCCTAAAAAATAGCAGATTTTTATTGACAAAATTTGGCTCCGGCTATCTATAAATAATCCCGTTAATTACAACCATAAAGTCACAGCATCGATACCACATTTTCCATCCATTGGTATCATAACACCCCCTTCTTTCACCAAACACATGACTGTAAACCCATCCTCTTCAAACCCCTCCCCCCCCTTCCCAAACAATGCCGGAAAGGATGAAATGATCGATAAAAAAGAAGATGTCGAGATCGAGCAACTCATTAAAAAGTGGAAGCAAATGATAACTAAGAAGGATAGACACCTACAAAGGATGGAAATGAACAAGGAGGAGATAAAAAGGTTGAAGAGGGAAATCAAAGATAAGGAAGAGAGAATTTATCATGACAACATACAAGTCAACAAGATTGTACATGACGTTGAAATACTTCAAGCGCGGGTAACCGAGAAACATAATTGGATCGAGCAATGTAATGCAGTTTATCCTTAAATGGTGTTAATGTTTGATGGTTTTGTACTTTGGAGTTTCTCTATTGATGTTTCATATTCTATTTCGCTCGTGAATAAAATGGTTTTATTTATTTTATACTCTTATAACTATAAATAGATACGTTAATTGATTCCCCAAACACAAAGTGATAAAACATTATTTTGTCATTCAACATGAACATAAAAACAACTATTGGAAACACATGTGAAGAGGAACATAAATCGAAAAAGATTATACAATAGTCATCAGCAAATTGTTAAACCCCTAAAAGCTTCACCTGGGATTATGTGTAAACGATCCCTTTCCAAATACACTTCAAGTGGGGTCGTCGTTTCGTCTAAATAGTTGGTTATATCCCAAACATCTTCGTCACCCACGAGTTGTTTTAATCTAGTGTCTAAGTCTTTTTTTTTGTTGGTTTAAAATACCTTTTTATTCCACCTCGTTCGTGTTTGTCATAACCAAAGGCCATTAGTTGATGCATGTGTATCTTACAAATCTATTAGGTCAAAAACTATTTCCATGCCATTGACATACGACCTACCGGATGGTGGTGTGAAATAGTCGTTATGGTTGACATTCATAGTAAAGAAGAGTGGACTGTCGCTTGTGGGATGGGAAACAAGTTAGAAATTAACGTGAGACAATTTATTTATGGATGTGAAAAAAATTATTAACAAATGTTGCTTTCGATCCATTGTGGAAGCGGTTCAAATGGATCTCTAAGTCTCTAAAAATGTTGTGCTTCAGGAGCCATCCGGTCAAAAAGAGTAAGGTTGATGACCAAAATTCTGTATATCTTCATCCTTCTAACCTTGCTATTTTACAGACAAAATTTATCTCAAACATTCAATCAATTTGCAGACTATGTGTAATAGTGCAAGTACACTTATTGAACAATCATTCAATCAATTTGTAGTATTTGTTGAAAAAAATAGTGCATATTCGCAATAAAACATGAAAAAACATATGAGAATTATCAATTTCTTAAACAACTGCATTTCTGGATATGGTGAGTTTGGATTAGGGTCACCAGAACGTGAAACGTGTAAGGTCACAATTTTCTACGGTCGCAATTGCGACCAAGTGGTGGCCATGGCGAAGCTACGCAATTGAGTCTAGGAGTCGGAGTGTAGTTTTGTTGTTGTGTAGTGAAGTCGCAATTGCGACCTCAAGTTTTTGCGACCATGCGGCGGCTATTTGGGTGAAAGTGGAGAGAAATGGGTTAGGAGGCAAAAACTTTTTTCCGAAATGGTCATTTGAATAAAATTTCCTTTTAAAAATTGTCTAAAAATTATACTCAACTACAATAAATTTTACCAATTTCTTAAATTATACCTTATCAGTAAAAAGTTATATTTTAATCAAATAACAATAAAACTACAATTAAATAATATGTACTATAACTTAATAGCAAATAATTTACTATTAAATAATTACAATAAAGTAAAAAAAATTAATTGAATTAGATAATTAATTTAATTTATAAAACATTTTCAACTCAATAAATAAATGATTATAACTATACATTAATTTTCTTTTTGATGTTTCATATAATTTTAATGCAGTTGCACATATTTAATTTATTAAATAAAAACAAAAAAATTAACATCGACATACAATATTTAATAAATGTTAAAGAATAGTTAAACACATAACATTTATTAAATGTTAAAAAATTAAATTAAAATACAAAGGAAAAAAATTACATTAATCATCATTTTTTGTTTTTTCAAATCTTGTCAAATTTCATCAACTAAATTAAATCGTAAACAATGATTGGTTGACCTACTATATATTTGTACAAGATTTTGGACATAGTTTTTATACCATGGTTCTAAATGACGTGAGATGTCAAATGACGACGATATCAAGCCTCAGTCTTTACGAGTTACGGTGAGATCACGACATTTTTCAAGGCGTGCCTTAAAGCAGCACACGAACACAGTTGTGTTTGTTAGTGTTTTGGATAATACCCTAGAACAAATTAAATTTATATAAAGTAATAAAAAAATAAAAATAAAGAATAACTATCCATACCAACTATTAGAGATTTTAGAAAATGATATCAATAGTGCAAAATGAGAATTAAATTTCTTGTATGATCTCTACTTACTACTTTTCTTCAATTTTCAAATAATTTGTGTTTTACTCATCATATACGGGAATGTGAGTAAGTATTTACCTATTTAAGATTTTAGTTTTTCACTTTATGTTTTATGTTTATTTAAGTGTTAGGTCTCGTCCATAATTATCATTTATCCCACAAGTTATATACAAAATAACCCCACATCTTACAAATAACGTGTTGTAACACGTCAGAACGAGTCATAACGTGCCATAACACATTACAATGCAAGTCAAACCTTAGAGTTTGTTCTGTTGCGGCTTAATAGACTGTATACTCTATATGGCTTATTTGCTCAGCCATAAAAAGTTGTCCGGTTGTAGCTTATTCAGTCAGCCATTGACTTATTTGATCAGCTACAAAACTAGTGTCTTTTGTATTCAACCCTTTATTGAACTTTTTATTCCCTTTTTACCCTTCCCCTAATTTTTACTTCATGGCTTCCATAAACGACCCATCACACCCTTCTTCTTCTACATTTTCTTTCATCAATGGTGAACTGGCTTTATTACCCTTAACGACCTCAATTCCTCCCATGGCTTCAAAGCTTTCATCATCATGTGAATTCTCGATCAGAAAATCGTGCCAACTGAAGGTTTGTTGTGGCGTCGCTTCATTTAGGGTTGCAGAACCGGTTCTCGAAGAAGACGGCGACGATGATGCCAGTAAAACATGGAATTGAGTTAGGGAAATCTCTTGATTCGTTGGTGAATCCTTAATAATCTCGTGTTCGCCGATGTAATCATTCTTCGAACCCTTCTTGCTTCCGACAATCTCTTGGTCCCTTACTTACTTTTCCGTTGTCTCCCAACCTTTGTTGCTTCTTCATATGTTGGTTTTTGGTTTAGGTTGATTACAACTATTTTCTGCTTTGATTTTGGGTTGGCTGCAACTATTTTGGGTTAGGTTTTGGTTGGAGATTTCGATCTGAATATCTTGATTATTTTCTTTGGTTATAAATATGTAAAAAATTGATGCGTGTTGTTGATGCGCTCGTTCTTTATGATTTTCTTGATGTAATTTTATTGATTTACAAAATGTTGCTATAAAAAAATATTGATTTACAAAAATGTACCTTCTTGTTCTTGATTTGCTTTAAGTAATAAGATTGATTTATAATGTTGTTTAACGTAAATCAAAGAGTAAAATAGTAATTTTTATTATACAGATGGTTTGTTCAGCATAATAACCAGACATCAACTTAGATAAATCAATACAGACAACTTTAAACCTATGTACAACTTTATCCATACAAGAATTAATGATAAACCAACCGAACCACCCCTTAGAGCGGGGCCATAGGGGTTAACGTTGAGGAAAACCTAGCCTTGATGCCATAACACGCCATAACCAGACCATAAGGAATTTAGAACCATATTTGATACTTATGAACTATGTTACGAGAGATTTGCGAAATGGTTATTTAGAACCATATTTCATACTTACATACACATTAGAGTACACTTTTAAATATATGTGATAAAATTTGTATTTTTTAAATAAAAAAATTATATAGATATTCATTAACGATTAGATTGTACTCTTTGATACCCAAAATCTTATTTCATAAATTATTCTTACATTTTTTTTCTATAAACAAACTCTACAAATGATGTAGAATTAATCAATCTCTTATTAAGAAACTACACCTACTATTTTTTATATTATTTAATGTTACATAAAAAAACAATTTCCAATTAAAAAAGCACACTAACAGCCGCTACAATTTTTTTAATAAATTCACATAAAATCCAGTGGTCTCATAAAAAAAAATTCGTACGTACAACTACAAGCTACATTTCTCTTGATTAATTTATTTTTTTGAACGACAACATTTTATAAACAAACCAACAAATAACGATACAACCAAAGTTCAACAAAACAACGAGCGGGTACAAAGCTGAAAAACAACTAACCTCAATCCCCTATTAGCATTGTGAAACGACCAAACAACACTACAACAGCAATCCCCCGAACATAAAAGAAAAAAAGAACAAACAACAGGACCTCTTGTACAATGCAAAAGCTATTATCGTCCTGCAATCATTGAGTTTACCAGGAGTATAACAGATTCGGGCCTTCGCTTAACGAACTTCACGAACCTCACCAGACTGCAGCTACGATGGACAGACGCATCATGAACCAACAACAGGGGCTTAATCTCGAGCCAGAGCTGCTGTTTGACAACCAACGACCTCTTGCATTCCTCTTGCTCCCTTTCCACACCCTTCTGTTGTGACCGGTTTAAGCTCCATATGGGTTATTAAGCCATGAACCAATATCCACCGAGAGCTGCATGTTCCTTTGCGATACCCACTCTAGAAATTTCATTTGAAATTCAAAGATGCGGTCCCCAATCTCACTATTAGCACCCTCGAATACTAACTTATTTCTGTTAGCCCATATGAAGTAGAGCAAGCTCCATACCGTTGCTTCCCATCTCCTTGACCCCTTATCATTATTATTCCTAACGTATCCAGATTCCATGATTTCCCGCATCGAGTTTTTTGAATCCAAGTCTAGTCCCCACCACCTCCCCACCAATTTCCAAAGATATTTTACCAATCTACATGTGACTAGCGCATGTTCGACCGATTCAATTTCTTCTCCGCGTTTTGGACAGAGACACGAGTCTATTTCACTTTCTGTTTATTGTAATTTTTATGCAAAAGAATTTGTAATAAGTATAGCTTTTTAAACAAACAAAAATAGATAAGTGAACAAATAAAAGTTTCATATATTATCCATAAATAAATAACTAAAATGTGTATTTATCTCGTTTTATTACGTTAAATATTGTGAACAAGTAAATAAGTTAATATAATTGTAATTTATATAATTCGTAACTTATAAAAACTAAGAAAACAATTGTCAATTAATTAATAAATTAATATTAATTCTATCTGTTATATTTAAGTACAATTAATTAATTAATGAAATGATTTTTTAAACTTGATATCACAAAGTCTTTAAAATTTAAGACACAATAGAAATTGGTTGCCAAATTAACATAGGACCCACGAAATGTTGTATGTGATTCTAATCAAAGTGGAGACTGATGAAAGTTGTAGTTTTATAGGAAATGTTAATACGACAAAAAGGAAATAATATTCAATAATTTTATTGAGTTAATATGAATAGCAAGAAAGCCAGAAAAGCAGCCACCATTATGGGTTTTGACTCTGAAATTAAACAACATATGGGACATTAAGATCTGTAAACATTTATATATAAATATATATAATCACTTCTGTTTTCAACATATGGGACATTAAGTCAATCTGTTCTCATGCATCTTCACGATAACAAATCAGAGCATCTGATATGTTATAAATGAAAAAAATAGAGAATTTAGTATTTTTATTGCTTTAACGATTATGCTATCATTCATGTTATAATACAGAAAAAAGAAGAGAAATTGTAAAAGTTTTTAAATTTAAAGAAATCTTCGAAAGTCTATAGAAAAAGGAAAAAATAATATTTTAATTATATCCAACCAATGCTACAACAAAATTGAGTTTATAATTTAGTAGTATTTACCTTACATAGTTTCTGTAAAAATAACAAGGGGGTTTTATGACGGAGGCCCGCACAAGCGTTGGAGCATGTGGTTTAATTCGATGCAAAGCGAAGAACCTTACCAGGACTTGACATGCCGCGTACCGGTTATAGAAGAAATTCCTATAAGTATGAAACCCATATGAGCTCTACCTATAGAGTAACGGTATTTAATTATAAAGGTACGAATTGATGCGAAATCCAGGCTATTGTCATTCAACAGCTACAAGATCAACAACTCCATAAGCGTAAGACATCACCAATAAATAAACATCCTAATAGACAACTTGATAGGACATATATTATAAAATCAAAAAATAAAGCGTCATATCTAAAGGTGTTAATGATAAGTTTATAGGACGTTTTTGGGCGTCGTAACAAGTTTATTAGAATACTTTTAATAAAAAATGTCACATTAGCTAGTTTATAGTACACTTTTGAGTAAGTGTCTTATAAAATCATCTTTTTATGGGACGGTTTTTCAAATTGTGTCCTATAAAATAGATAATTCGACGTTTATTACTAAAAGTATCGTAATAACTTGTCAAGACGCCCAAAAGCGTTCTATAAACTTATTACAAAGCCTTTAGATAGAACGCTTTATTTTTTGATCTTATAGTTTGTGTCCTATAAATTGGTCTATTAAGACGGTTATTTATTGGTAGCGTTCTATAAATCCAATTTTGTTGTAGTGCAAATAGAATATTGAATTAAAATGTGTAAAAGAGAGAAATAATATTTTATTAAATGTATTAAATATTTTATTAATAAGCAATGTTAATGACATCTCTTTGTGTAAAAAAAAGATTGTACTTTTATTACCTTGAGAATGTAAAAACCGGTTTTGATGTTGATACGTGTGAGGAAGAATTTACTTTATAGAGGTGTCATTATCAAACATATAGGAGTGACATTAGAGCATCTATTTATTAATATAGTTAATGATATAATTGTTAAAAATAGAATGAATAGCTATTGTAGTTAGATGTAATTTTTTTAAGACATTTTATTTTCTCATATTTTATTCTAGAAAAATTATATAAATATCACACCTGTTGGATAATGTTAAGACTATATAAATATGTATAATCACTTCTGGGCTACAACCCCAATGCTTTCTGAAGAAAAATAAGATCAAAGAAACCACAATTACAATGGCCATGCGGTGGTCCTTTGGGTGGCAGGTGGTGGTGGTTTCCTTTTTGTACATGATGTCTCTGATAACTCCGGTGACATCTCAGCCACAGACAAATCTACTACTTAGATCATGCAGTCTGCTGAACACTACCAACACAAGAAGCTTTTTTAATAATCTGAATCAGACCTTTACGGAGGTCAGAAGGCAGTTATCCAACAATAACACTTTCTTTGCAACCGGCGAGCAGGCTCGCAGCTCCGAGCCGGTGTACGTGATGGCCCAGTGCAGACATTATATGACGACGGCTGAATGCTTGGCTTGTTATGATTATGCAGCTTTAACCATACGAGCTTGTGCGGCTGCTGATGGTGCTCGAGCTGTTCTTGATGGCTGCTTTCTGAGGTAAACACCATTTTTCATAATTCTTTGGATTATTAAAATTTGGATCTGACTTTTCTATAAGTTAATTATTGTTCTTTGAAATATATAATATTATGTATAGCGGAAATAATACTCACTAAATACTATCAAATAAACATTGGATTGGATGAGGTTTGAAAATCACCTGTCATCCCTTTCATGTGTTGTTTTCCTCTCTTTTCCACCTATTAAATTTTGACATGCGTAAATAAGGGCGGATCAAGTGTATAAAGGGTGGAGGGAAGGGACCCATTCAAGAGGGTGAAAAAAATTACACAGGTTAAAAAAATTAAAAATACAAAACTTACCCTTAGTCCTCAGTTCCGACTTGTCCGGGATTGCCAAAAACACTAAAAAAGTATCTTGAAATCAATAAAAAACCCGAAAAAGTCATTCGAAATCGACAAAACACTAAGAAATTAAATCCCTCGAAATCCAGAAAAACACTAAGAAACTCCCTCAAGATTCATTAAAAAACTTTAAAAATCCCTTGAAACTTTGTAATTAGGGTAAAAACACTTCGGATGACTTTACACGCATTTAGTGTACCTTAATTGTGACCCACTAGACAAAAATCTTGGATCAGCCACTGTGCGTAAAAGTAAGGGCCAATGCGTAACTATAGGAGGGATACAGATAGAAGGGCGTACGGTGGCACATATATTATCTCCCTTCCGAAAGGTTAAAATTTTTACGTTTATGAAAGGTGAAACCGTATCGTTTTAGAAGTGTTACCGTATAATATTCAAAAGTTCAAGAAGGTGCAATCGTACCTCATGATCAAGTAATGAACCAAAAAACCTCTTGAAATCAACCGAAAAATACTTTTGAAATCAACCAAAAAGAACCCGAAAAAGTCCCTCGAAATTGATAATAAAAAACTTAAAAATCTCTCGAAATCAAGCATAAAACTTAAAAAATCACTCAAAGCGGTGGAATTAGGAATTAGGCTAATAACACATCGAACGATATTGAACGTTAGTAAAAACACGAAGACACATCGATAAAAACCAGGCTTTTATAATTACTTTTTGTCTATATTATATGGTGCCATCGTATAAAAAGTTTCTGACTCCGTCCCTGATGTAGGGGGATGATTACGAAAATGTTGGATTAATTTGTTTATTATTTATGCTCCTTGATCATCTTTTATTACAGGTACGAGACCACTGATTTCTACGATGAGGCGACACAGCCAGGCAACGTGGGCTTGTGTGGAAACCGTACTGCAAATAGACCAACACGTTTCCAAACAGCGGTAGACGGACTTTTATCAAATCTTACAACCGCCGTGCCTAGAATCAAGGATCTGTTTGCAGCGTCATCGAATAATATCAGTGGTAGCAATAGAAGTGTCTATGCTATAGCACAATGTGTGCCAACATTGACACATAATGGTTGCAAAGATTGCTTAATGGTGGCATATTCCAACATAAGGAATTGCTTACCTAATATTGTTGATGCAAGGGCACTTGACACAGGATGTTTTATGAGGTACTCAAATACACCATTTTTCAACAACAATGAAACAACTATCCTTACACCATTTCTAGACGAAGGTAAGCTAGATCCCTTAATTAATTGTCTGCTTAAATAATAAAGAAGTACGTACGTTTTCAATCTATCGTGCTATATATATGACATTCGTTTTATATGGAAGGTTCGAGCAAAAAGGGAGCCGTTATTGGTGGAGTTGTTGGTGGTGTAGGGTTACTTAGTACTATCGTTCTTGTCGCTATACTTATGTGGTGTTGTCGATCAAAGAAGAAAAAGACACCAAGAGGTAAGCAGGATCGATCCGTAGCTCAGTTTCATATGCTTGTTAAATTCAAATGACATATTTTCGGGAGTTTTCAATAGGTTTCTATGTTTTTGTCAATAAGTACTACTAAATTGAACTCATAAATTCAATGTTAATCAACTAGTTAGATTATTATTTTTTGTCCTTATTAAAAAAGGATATTAGATCTATATCTATAATTTACCATAAAAGTTTTCAATTTACCAAGGTAACTCATATGGGCCAAATGATCAACTACAAGATCCAGTGAAGTATAGTTACAGTGATCTGAGGAAGGCAACAAATAACTTTTGCGATGATTACAAACTTGGAGAAGGAGGATTCGGAGATGTATACAAGGTTGGTTTCCGTAGGTTTGAAAATTTAAGTAGTTTCTTTGTCGTGCGCAATATAGCAGAATTGAGTTTATAGGACGTCACCCATAAATAAGCATCCTAATAGACCACTTTATAGATAAAACCAAATATATAAACGTTCTATCTAAAGACGTTGTAATAAGTTTATATGACACATTTGGGCGTCGTAATAAATTTTTTAGAACACTTTTAATAAAAAGATGTTGTATGAGCTAATTTATAGGAAGCTTTTAAGAAAGTTTCGTATAAACCCATTTTTTTATGGGATACTTATGTTTATAGAACACTTTTTCAAATATTGTCCTATAAAATAGCTAATGTGACTTTTTTTATTTATTTATAAAAGTGTCCTAATAAATTTGTTACGACGTCCAAAAGCGTCTTATAAACTTATTACAACGTCATTAGATAATACGTTTTATTTTTTGGTCCTATAGTTTGTGTCCTATAAAGTGGTTTATTAGGACGCTTATTTTTTGGTGACGTTCTATAAACCCAATTTTGTTGTAGTGGTAATCCTATGTTATGTTAGAATCCTTTCATATATATAGTTTCATTCTTCTAATTTTGGTCATACATCATATTTATAGGGTACAATAAATAATGGAAATATGGTAGCAGTGAAGAAACTACTTGTTAGTAGTGCAAAGGCGGACTTCGAGAGAGAAGTTCGAGTCATTAGTAATGTTCATCATCGCAACCTTATACGCCTTCTTGGATGCTGCAGTGAGGGACCGGAGTTGCTTCTAGTCCTCGAGTACATGGAAAATGGAAGTCTTGTAAAGTTCTTATACGGTTAGTACTTTAGTTGCGCTCTTCTGTAAACATAACTAGAATCTTTGAAGTTAAAAAATTTACCTCGTGTGTTGTACTAAATCGGATGTTATATATGCTTTACCGACTTTGAATGCTTCAGGTGAAAGAAAGGGGACACTTACGTGGAAACAACGTTGTAACATTATTTTTGGCATAGCAAAGGGTCTCGCTTATCTCCACGAACAATACCATGTGACCATCATCCATAGGGATATAAATCCCAGTAACATTTTGCTAGACAACAATTTTCAGCCAAAAATTGCAGATTTTGGACTTGCAAGGCTTCTACCTGAGGATCAGACCCATATTAGCACTAGATTTGCAGGCACTCTGTAAGTCAATTTACAACCAAAATGAGCCAAAACCAAACAAATGCATATTTAGTACAACAAAATTGGGTTTATAGGACTCAATCAACTTTAAAGCGTCCTAATAGACTATTTTATAAGATTCAATTTATACGACCAAAGGATAAAGGGTCCTATAGGACCCTTTTGGGTGTCTTAACAAGTTTTGTAAGGCACTTTTAATACAAATTGTCACATTAGCTTTTTTATAGGAAACATTTAAAAAGTGTCCTGTAAACCATCTTTTTATAAGAGACCTTTTCCAACTAGTGTCCAATAAAATAGCTAAAACTTTTGAAGATGCCCAAAAGCATCACATAAACTTTTTAATACAACTCTAGACTCTTTATTTTTTGGTCCTATAAAAAATTGAGTCTTATAAAGCTTTAAAATTGGCGGGGTCTTATAAACCCAATTTTGTTGTACTGAATTCAGTTTCGGGTTCACGTTCCTCTTCATTTACCATCATATGAAATAGCTAGTACGTATTCCACTTTCAGTGGCTATACAGCACCAGAATATGCAATTCACGGGCAGCTGTCTGAGAAAGCCGACACCTACAGCTTCGGCGTCGTGGTACTTGAAATTATCAGTGGCAAGAGGTGTACTGATGTCTTGGACATGCCCCCTCCAGATCAATACCTTCTTGAACATGTAAGTCCACAAAAAATGGCACTAAATAATCTTAACCATTCCATAATTCTACTGAACTTATGATATTGTTTTTTTGTGTGTGTATATATATATGTGTGTGTGTGTAGGCTTTGAATGTGTACGAGAATCATATGCCCTTACAACTTATTGACGAAACAGTTGATCCGAGTGAGTATACAGAACATGAAGTGAAGAAAATGATAGAAACAGCATTGATGTGCACTCAGTCGCAAGTATCTGAGAGGCCAACAATGTCTGAAGTGTTGGTGCTTCTAAATGATCGATCCCGCGAGCAAAGACCACCGAGTAGGCTGCAATTCGAGGTTCCAAACTTAAATATTCAGGTTGATCAAGATATTGCTTCAAGCATAAGCAATGCCGGTGTCTCGTTGACAGAATTGACAGGTCGTTAATTTATTAGTGTTCGATGATGTATCTTGTAATTTCAAGGCCAGATGCTCAGAGTTGTGTAACGTATTTAACGTGATGTCTGTAACAAGTTGATTATTTGGTTATGGCGTTATTTGATTAACATTCAAAGTTTAAATGAACTCATTCTCTTGTTATATAATGATATAGTTTCATATCTATATGTTATAAATACATGTAAGGATGCAATTTCATGTCTATTATAAAACAGATTTTCAGCGGCCAGAGGTGTCGATAATCCGTCTGTAGTGGTATCAATGGAAAACATTCTTTCGAACTTATTTGGTGGCCGGGTAAATTATAGAGGTACTTAAATACCGGACATTAATAGTCCTTAACCGGTCTTAATAAGACCATCCATTTTAGCCAAAGAAAAAAATGACCGAGACAAAAAAGACTGGATCGAATGATATTGCTTAACCGGTCTTTGGCAAAAAAGTTCAAGACCAAATCAAGACCGGCAGGGCAACACGGTCTGACCGGTCCCTTTGGGATTTAAGAAAAAATTATAAATATATATATATATATATATAGGAAAGTTCAAATGTGAACCTATCTTTGATTGTGAACATGAGGACAGATCTCAGCCTTTGATCTAAGCCATATTCAAGCTCCTCTTTAAATGTGGCTTGAGGGGTAATTCTGGAAAAAAAAATCAAGCTGCTCTTTGATATCACTCCCGCTTATTTCTTCCTTCTCTGTTAATCGTCTTCTTCTCTGTTAATCGTTTTCTTCTCTGTTAATCGTCTTCTTCTCTATTAATCAGATTCATTGCTGTGAAGAACTTTATTAATTGGATTTGCGATTTCTGAAATTAAATCGATTGTGATCCAGTTGAAAATTCTACTTTTTTTGTTGATTGCGATTATGTTACATGTTTCGAAAATACAAACCTAGAATTTGGTTTCAATGTTGAAGATGCGTCGATCTATATCTTATATTCAGACTGGATCTATAAACATAAATTATAAAAACACCAGATTGTAGTATATATTCAGTCTGAATATAAGTTAAAAATTGAAGTTTGTATAATCGCAGCTTATATTCAGACTGAATATAAGCTAAATTTTGAAGTTTGTAAAATCGTAGCTTATATTCAGACTGATATAAGCTAAATTTTGAAGTTTGTAAAATCGTAGATTATAAATAAGTTTGTAAAATCGTAGCTTATATTCAGACTGAATATAAGCACTAAGAGTCTTTATATTCAGACTGAATATAAGCTACAATTATACAAACAACTAGTTGTAGCTTATATTCAGACTGAATATAAGCTACGATTATTAAACTTCAAATTTTAGCTTATATTCAGACTGAATATACGCTACAATTATATAAACTCATAATTGTAGCTTATATTCAGTCTGAATATAAACATAAAATGTTATGCTTATATTCAGACTGAATATAAACTACAATTATTCAAACACATAATTTTAGCTTATATTCAGTCTGAATATAAACATAACATTTTATGCTTATATTCAGACTGGATATAAGCATAACATTTTATGCTTATATTCAGACTGAATATAAACTACAATTATACAAACACATAATTTTAGCTTATATTCAGACTGAATATAAGCTACAATTATACAAACTCATAATTGTAGCTTATATTCATTCTGAATATAAACATAAAATGTTATGCTTATCTTCAGACTGAATATAAACTAAAATTATTCAAACACATAATTTTAGCTTATATTCAGTCTGAATATAAGCATAACATTTTATGCTTATATTCAGACTGAATATAAGCATAACATTTTATGCTTATATTCAGACTGAATATAAGCATAACATTTTATGTTTATATTCAGACTGAATATAAACTACAATTATTCAAACACATAATTTTAGTTTATATTCAGTCTGAATATAAGCATAACATTTTATGCTTATATTCAGACTGAATATAAGCTACAATTATACAAACACATATTTTAGCTTATATTCAGACTGAATATAAGCTTCAATTATTCAAACACATAATTTTAGTTTATATTCAAACTGAATATAAGCTACAATTATACAAACCCATAATTGTAGCTTATATTCAGTTTGAATATAAGCATAACATTTTATGCTTATATTCAGAAACTTCCTGTGATAAAATGATGAACAATCATATTAAAAGGGAAAAAACATTTGAATAACATTCTTACACTTTATCAAGAAAAAGAATCTGGATCTGAAAATGAAAAGACTTGTGATTCAAAGGAGGAACACAAAACAAAAACAAACTTGTGCGAAAATTTATTTTGGGGAAGATGATGAAGAAATTTGGGGCGGAAGTAAAATTTCTTTTGGGGAAGATGATGAAGAAATTTGGGGAAGATGATGAAGAAATTTGGTGAAGATGATGAAGAAATTTGAGGATGATTATGAAGAAATTTGGAGAAGAAGATGATGCCTGGTTCTTATTTAAATCGTCAGGTTATATTTAGGATTTAAGCCATGACCTGAGTTTTCCACTTATTTACAAAAATGCCACCGCGAATTTTCTCCCTTGTATTTTAATCTGATTTAAAATGGATGGTTGTGATTCGTCCTCATGTTCACAATCAAAGATAGGTTCACATTTGAACCCACCCCTAGATATATATAATTATATATATAGGGACAGGTTCAAACGAAAACGCTACCTATTTAAGAAAACAAGAAAACTTTTTTCATGTACAAAATCATAAATGATTCACATACAAAATCGTATATGATTAACCGCGACTTTTCCCACGACTTAACTCGCAGCAAAAGTCGTCCTTGTCCATTTTTTCATGTTAATACAAAATCATATGTGATTTTATACATGAAAAATAGTTTTCTTGTTTTCTTAAATACTTAGCGTTTTCATTTGAACCTCCTTCTATATATATATATATATAGAGGAGGGTTCATACGAGAGTTTGAATGTGAATGGCATTCTGAGCTGTGGCAGACATCGTTCTTACCCTGGGACACAGGAATCGTGCCTGAAGCGTGAAAAGCCTTGGGACAAGAAATCTGATGTGATAAAAAGCAACTATATTCTAAAAAGATGCATCAATAACTTGTACATTACGCATAAAAACAGTAATTAAGAGATTATCAGTTTTTAAGCTTTAAAAAGCAGTACATTAAGCTTATTGGATTGTATTTAAGACTTTGGACCTAAATGGACATTAAAGTAGTATAGATAGATATAATCAATAAATATAGATAGATATAGATATATATATATATAGAGAGAGAGAGAGAGAGAAAGAGAGGCGGATTCATGCGAGAACGCTAACTATTTACGAGAATACGAGAAACTTTTTTCATATACAAAATCATATGTGATTTTGCACTAACGGGTAACGGCGACTTTTGGGGTCAATTAAGTCGCATGGAAAGTCACCCAGATCATATATATATATATATATGATTTTGTACATGAAAAAAAAAATCATGTACAAATGACATGTAATGCAAGTGAAGGGCCCACGACAATCACTGACCGCCTTGGCCTAGAAAGCAATTTGAGAATTCTTCTGATATGGAATCGTAGTCATAGCTAGGTTAAGAGATAATTGAGCATGCCATGACGTTACAGAAATACCTCAAATGGTGCCATAGTGCATTTCGCCCTCTGATTCAGAATAAATATGTTTTCGAACCTTCTCTTTCAAATTCAAAGTGGACTTGTTCCTGCCAAGAAAAAAGTGTAGCGCCAATAAATCCAAGAGAGATTATTTGTAAAATAGCTCCATTGAGCCCCGTCAAATGAGAGAATACACCTAAATTGAATTGTGAAATTCGAAGGACGTTTAAATGTTCATTTTCAAAATTACAGTGGAAAAAAGAATACCCCTTTCTATTCAATATCGCTATAGGGTAAAGAAGAAATTGTTACCGTCCCCGCATGAACTTCTTTCTCTCTCTCTCTCTCTCTCTATATATATATATATATATATATACAGAGAGAGAGAGAGAGGAGGGTTCATACCAGAATGTAACATGTTTAAAGAAAATAAATGAAGCATTCTTAGCGACATGTATCATTAAATCAATTGTTATAATATTTATGGCATTGTTTGTAATATATGGTAGATGAAACCTTCTTTTTCGCCAAGGGTAAAATATTTGAGGGGCATAATTAGTAGGAGTCAAAGCAGATCATATAATATTGTAATATAATATATCAAAAATAGCATAATTGACATTATAATCATGTGTGAATAACATTTGTACTGTAACATCATCAAATTTGAAAAGAACGACTAATTTAAAATTTTCAATATTACACCAATTGAAGGATAAATCTCTTCTTATAAATCAATACTTGAATTTGCTCAAATAACAATGCTATATATAACCTCTACAAAATAGGCCAATTCTTATACTAAGACATAATAACGGTCGGGTATTACTAAACCCAAGAAGAGTCGCTATCTCCGAATGCGGACAATGTCACCAAATAGCTAGATCTTTAACATGCTACTCCCTAGCACTCAAGCCCAATCGTGCCGCGAGTACCAACCCCAACGAGAACCTGATGCACATGCCGAAAAAGGAAAAAGGTTAATCTTAACGCCTATTGAGTTCAAGAGTTTATAACATGTTCATAATTGATAGAAATTGAAAGACTGGTTGATTTAATAATAACTTCTCAAATAGTTTGACTTCATTATAAAAGCAACATCTTTCACAAACTCATTATTTTCGTAATAAAAACTTTAAATCAAAATACCGTAGTAATGAAAGCTTTAAATAGAAACACCCGATCAAACACAAACTCTACACCCTTTACTCACTCAAGAAATGAATAAATTTAAATGCTTCAAATACTGAAATATGGACAAAGCTCCATTATCTAAAATGCCAAGACACGATTAAGTCTCAAAGATTCAATAATATAAATTATGGATGATACATCATACTCTAAAAATGTCACTAAAAATAATGGACAAGACTCTATACCCAAAACAACGTCTTTCGGTGAAGGGGGAGACCCGTTTGCTTTAGATGCGAATGAATAAAAGTAAACCACCTATCCATGTTTATTCATTAGGCTCAACCACCCATAGATCTTTAGTTCACGGAGTTAACAAGCTCAGCAACTCTTTGTCTTTTGCTTATATGGATGCCAAGCTCAACAACGCTATGTCTATCGCTTATATGGGTGCCATGCTCAACAACGCTATGTTTATCGCTTATATGGGTGCCAAGCTCAACAACACCATGTCAATCGCTTATATGGGTGTCAAGCTCAACAACACTATGTATATCGCTTATATGGGTCCCAAACTCAACAATACTATGTATATTGCTTATATGGGTACCAAGCTCAACAACACTATGTATATCGCTTATATAGGTCCCAAACTCAATAACACTATGTATATTGCTTATATGGGTAACAAGCTCAACAACAACATGTCTTTTGCTTATATGGGTAACAAGTTCAACAACACTTTGTCTTTTGCTTATATGGGTACCAAGATCAACAACGCTATGTCTTTTCCTTATTTAGGTACCAAGTCTAAAATAGGGATTATAACCTATTCGTAAACAATATATGCATCTAGCCATAAAGTTACACGACTTTAACTGAATGACCAACACACCCAAAACGTGTAAAAAATCATATAATTATGCCATAATCGCATATATAACTCCAAAGATCGACATAAAGCAACAATTCAGATAAATGTCCCCAACACTAGTTAAGGTCAAAACCGAGTCAAAAGCTCAACAACCCAATTGACTATTTTATAAAAGTCATCAAACAAAACGTATTTAACCGAAGTTTATGTAGACACGTGTTCCAAAGACATGACCAACTCAAAATAGTCATTTATTGGGATAAATCATTTTCCAATTAAAAGCGTGCCGTTTATATCTCCAAAATATTCCATAACATAATAATATGCATTTTCCAACCAAATACTCTAAAATGCATTTAACATCAAATCATGTTCATTTAGAGGATAATTCCTCAAAAAAACCCAAACTCATGATTTATTTATCAACATGACCAAAAACCAAATAGAAACCTTCTACATGATTTATAAAACCAAATATACCAATATGTAAAACTCACCAAATAACCCATACATTTGATAAATAACAAGTAAGACATGTTGATATCTCAAAATGGACATTTTTGGCATGTACATAGTTTTCACAAAGTAACTTGAATTCATTTTGCTAGATTTAGGTTAAATATAAGTTTTACACCAAAAGTTTCATTTGAAGAAAAGTCCAGATCTGCAAACTTCATTCACTAGATACCTTGTCTAGTTCATAAACAACCTAAATACACCAATAATAACTCCCAACAATCATATCTATAAAAACTCTAGTCTAAACCTCAAATCTTCCAAAACACCAAAAATGGCCAAAACTCTTAAATACAAAAACTTCTTTAAAAATAGAGCTTAGAGAACCAAAAAGAAAGGTTTTGGCAAGAAATATGTTTATAACGGTTGGAATAACTTACAATCTTGTTTTGGAGGAAAACCCCAAAATCTCGGTCAACAATGGTGGAAGGAAAGCTGAAGAAGATGAAGATGAATACTTGAATCTTGAGACTTGAGACTTGATGAAGATCCAAAGCTCTTGGATGGTTGGAAATGAGGAACATGCGTGAAGAATTTTTTTTTTCGTCTTTTATGTTTTCTTTTTGAATATTTTTCATATATATTCTTTGTCACGTTTAACATTTTGTTAAGTGATCAAATTTAACGGTATTTAGATATTAAACATCTCGTATTCTTGCTAATAAACACTCCATTTGTGTTGCATGTTAGGTTTAAAATTGAGGCACAAGAAAAACAAGGGACATATCTTTAAGATATTTTATGAATTTTTCCTGCATTAATTATACTACTAATGACCATAAATTATTGTTTGAATATTGTTTTAAATTTTTGATCATAAAAATAGTTGTGGTAAAAGGAAAGATCCTTAACCGGTATTTTCAAACATTGACAGGGCTTTGACCGTGCCTTGACTAGACCGGTTTCTGGTTAACCAATGACCTTTTCTGGATTTATCCCGACTTTTATAACCGTTTAAGGATCGACTATGTTCAAAATTTAGGACCAAAACAAGCTTTTGCCAATTAGCAGTGTTTGGGCATGGGCATTTTCTAAATGGTTATTTTAAGGATTGGTTCTAAATCCTTACCTATCCAAAATCAGATAACCGGTCCTTTGTGCATCTCGAGTAAATTATCCTAAGATTTTACCAAATGATTACTTATTAAGGCTAGCAACAACAAAATACATCGACAATACCTGAATCTTAATTGACATGAATTGCCATGGAACAAGTGTGGGATGTAAATTTTTAGAGGGTTGATGTGTCACACCGGAATGTCGTTGACAAGCTTCACAACTTTGTACAAATTTAATGGCGTTCAGCCTTAATGTAGGGGAATAGTATGCTTGTCATGAGATTCGATTGGCTAAACTTCGACCACCTGAATGGTTGTCACATTCTACAGAGTGCATACATTTCAAGGTTGCTTGTGTTCATCGTCCGAAGACACAACACATATTTAATCCTGTTGAGGATCGTCGATACAATGTTCCTGCGATCACTAGATACCGAGACGATTTGAATTGGATTTTTGAGTTTCGAGCTTGTAGTCGGGTAATTTATCATGGATAAAGTATTATTTGATTTCTGTCCATCCAAACTCTCTCAGTTACTTGATGATGATCCTTTTACTTAGTGAAAATACTTAGTTCTATTTTTTACGTTAAGTTTCAACGATCAGATTGTAACCGAGTCAATTTAGAGATCATTGAACATGCATTGTAACAACTTAGAACTTAAGTAACTCCAAGACAAACTCACATCAAAGAATAGTTCAATGATGTCAAAGAAGTAGTTGAAGATAAAAATGGTCTACTATGATCAAGTGACATTCAATTATATCATGACCACCTACATTTAATGTTAAATCTGACCAGGACTCAATGATAGCTGAAGGAATCTGCAACGACTCCTTTTCATAGACGGATCGAAGTCTTGCACATCAAAATCGTTTTGTCTTACTCTCTTGCACAATAGTACATATCCCATGTTTCTAACTAGATAAAGGTACAATACAACTTTATGTTTTGTCTTCAAACGTGCTTACCAACTACCTGAAGCAACTGGTCATATGAGGCCAAAATCCTACCATCTCTGAAGGACAAGAACATTCATTCAACTCATTATTAACACGTGGATTGTACCTTCTGAGGTGGATTTGATGCAGTAGATATAATAGCTGAGAAGAGTCTTCTTCTTAGCTACTTCTTTATCTTCTAACTCTATTCTCTCCTGTTCTTACCTTCTTTGTGCAAGAAAATCTTAGTAATTCTTAGATTGCTTAAATTATGATTTTCCCTTATCTAGTTCGCAACAATCTGTAAATTCTCATATTGGTTCTTCTTAATCAATAAATGAATTTAAAAATGTGGTTACCATGACATACACATACATTATCTTTACATTAACATATACACATGCATATAAACATATATACAATATATACAACAAAACATACATGGATCTAATCGCGATTTGCAACCAACACACATACACATCAAGTACACACACCTATACATATATATATATATATATATGGTCAGGTTCAAGGGAAAACGCCAAAAAAACTGAAGAACACCCTGCTGGGAGCCTTCCATCTGGACGGTATGCACTAATGCATATCGGTAATTTGTAACATGCATTTGTGAATATTCATCGATGCATATATAATGATAGAAGCATTGGTGCATAAGAACAAAAAATGCTTGAATGCATTAGTGCATACCGTCTGGATGGAGGCTCCCAGGGTGTTCTTCAGTTTTATTTTTTAGTGTTTTCCCTTGAACCTCTCTCTATATATATATACATAGCATTTGATGAAAAAAATCATGAAATTTTTTTTTAATGATTTTTTTTATAAAATGCTAGTTTAAGATTTTATTACACATATGTTTGTTTCACCTTGTGCAAAAAATACATGTGAAACTTTTACATTATGAAACAAATACATATCATAAAAAATATATGAGAAACTTTCAACTTATGAAAACAAATACATGTGAAAATTTTACAAGGTGAAACAAACATATGTGTAATAACAACTTAAATCATAACATTTGATGGAAAAAAATCATTAAGAATAATATTCTCTATACTGATTTGTACGAGTTTGTAACTTTTGACTGATTTGTATTTGAAGATGTGTCTATATATATAGTTGGCCACATTTGGCAACCACAAATACGCTTATCTTTTAGTTTATTGGAAACATCTCGTTTAGCATGTCATAAGATAGTTTATAAGTTAGATTTTTAAAAAATTACGTTCGACATGGGCGTTTTCACTTACTTTTTTCTTCCAGGACTTCTTTCAATTATATTTCTTATAACTTACATAAATGACCAAAAACTCTTTATTTTTGTTACTATCTATTTTAATATGATGAAATCCGTGTTTGGACCATTCAAACCGGTCAAACCAAGTAAAACCAAACCGTTTTTGGCCGTTTGAACGGTCTGGTGGTCCGGCCTGGTCTGAAAAATAGTCAAGCCACTCGAACCAGGCTGGTTTGTGATTGAACATTTTTGTGAGCGTTCTTGACCGAACCGAATGCTAAAAAAATGTGTTAATTGTATCTAGAGTAACTACAATTTTCGTCCCCTATGGTTTAAAAACTGCTTTTAACGTCCTTGTGGTTTATAAATCATTACTTTTTTCGTCCCTCAGACTAACTATGTTAAAAGAATAGGTTATATAAGGGATATTTTGGTCCTTTTATAATTTATCTAATTTTTTAATTAAAAAGTTAAACCTAAATACTTTTTTGTCATCTCCTCCTCGCCTTTTCAGCAGATTCGCCGAACAACCACCCCTTCACCCACGTCGATGTCCTCCCCCCCTTCTATCCTCCATCTTTGGTGAGCAAAAACACCATGACCACGGTGGACAACACCGGCGATAGTCATCGATGTGTATCATGGAAAAACCCTAACATCCTTCAATTGGGAATTACTCCATGGGAATTGATCCTTGAGGTTCACAACAGGTGGTGGTTTGGGACGTCCAATCACGCCGGGGGCGGCGGCTACGGAGATATGGCCACTGGAGTTATCAATTTTTTTTGTCGGAATTCCATAGATGAGATCTCTACTTTTATATGGAATTAGATTAGTTCTTGTAGATAATGATGTCATGTATTTCATTTTTAATAATCCAAACATAACTGTTTATATGCGATTCTTGAGCCTATGGAATGGACTTGTTTAAGAATTAACTTGGAATGATGAACCTCCCAATGGAGTGGTTTATTATCGCAACCTTTAATCGATTGCAAAGAATATAACAAATGTGGGAATTTTGGAATCTCTCAAACGGTTAGGGTTCCCAATTTTTGTAGTTGTATGGAACAATCCAAATCCCGATTCCAAGGATTAGTAGAATCGCGGAAAATTGTCTGGTCTCCAATGGAATGCAATTCCAATGGTAGTTCTAGTGACGGATTCCAGTGGAAACCGGTGTTAAACTACCGCATTTTGCTGACTGATTGTTGGGTAGAAGTTGCATCCATAATCCATCTCACCACTTCGATATCCATATTCACTCCTGATCTCATATTTGTTTTTTGCCTTTATATTATCGATCTTGTTTTTGCCCTTTTGTTATTGAACTTTTTTTTTGCTTTTTGTTTTATCGTAGAGGAAAGGGATGTGGATGGGGTTCTACAAGGTGAGGGAGATGTAAACGTGTTTGATATCACCCATTTTGTTGGATTTTGTTGATGAGAAGAAACTCAACCAAATGGGATTTAAGTTGTTCTTTGAGCCAAATTCTACCATCTGACAGATCTTAGATGGAATCGCAGCATGGACTGCCATATTAACCATAGAAAACCAGTGGAATCTTGTGTGTAATCTTGTGTACACAGAGGAACTGAGAAAGTGAAAGAGCATGAGTAATAAGAAGAAGATGAAGATGAGTGAAATTTATGAAGATGGTGATGGTGATACAATGAGCCATGGTGGAAAATCAGAAAGGGTCATCACTTCATGAAAGTTTATTGAAGTGTGGTTGGGAAAGATCATGGGGTAGGAATTGGAATATGATGGTGTTGAGGTGGCGGTGGCTACCATATATCTATATTACATAACAATATATTATAATGATATAATTATATAATAAGTTAGTAACATACATTTAATAGTTTTCTAAAAGAATTTAAAGAAAAAATAAAGAAATATATTAAAAAACCGAAAATATTCTTTAACAGGGTTTTTCTTAACAAAGTTAGTCCAAGGACTAAAAAAGAGAAGAATGAAAACCATAAGGACGAAAAAAGAAGTTTTTAAACCACAGGACGAAAAACGTTATAAACACCAAACCATAGGGACGAAAATCGTAATTTACTCTTGTATTTTTTTTTTGTTGTAGGTTTAATTTTATGGTCCAGTTATCAAGAATTCGACAAAGAGTTTATGATTTTTTTAGTTTTCATTTCTAAATTAGCAAAATTCTAAATTCCTTAAAAAACGTCCAAACCATAGTTCGTCTTCCTCAATGTCTGTACAAAATTCCAATTATTGTTGGTGGATTTGTTTAACTTTTTTCATTTGTTCAATGTCCTTTTGTAATTTTAGAGATAAACGGTTTTTTTCATCTTTTCGTATATGATTTTTTTAATTGTGCGATATTGATAGAAAATTCATTTGAGAAATAGACGTCATTTTTTAGTTTAAAGCCTATAAGAGGCTCAAAAAGCCTAAACCATGGTTATACCAGACCGACTTTTTGTGGTCTGGATTAACAGCTTTGGTCACTTGCTTCCAAACCTCTTGGTTTGAAATTTTCTAAACCGCCATAGCGGTTTGGTTGGTGGTTTGAGGGGTTAAACCGTCCAAGTTGGACCACGAACACCCCTAGCTTTAACTATATTATGTAATGTTAGAATTTAGTAACTTTTAAGATCTCACAGCTTATTTTATAACATCATATACTTTTTCAATTAGTTTTTACCAAAAATGAGTAGTTTATTCGTTAGCTTAATTATCAACTAACTAACAAAGGTCACAATTTGTGTCCTCTTCTATGTATTTCCTCATGTATTTATACTCATATAAATGTTTAAGGGAAGAGATATACATGGTAATTATCTATACAATTCTAGGGGATATATCTACATTCTATACTTATCTCTAACCCATATTTATCTCTTCTAGATAATTATCTCTAATACTCTCCCGCTATAACACCCTAGATTTTGTTACTGACTAATCTCAGTATATGGATTTATATGGGAAATTGGATGCATTATCTATGTTAGGACTATGCATTATCTATGTTAGGACCATAAGTCCTAAGTTTAGAAAGTTTTATAAAGAAGAAAATAATTGATTGTAATATTCTTTATTATGTTAAATATATTATGGGCTTGGGTTTACATTGTAATAGACACCTCTATATAAAAAAGTCTAGGATAGAGGATTCGTTAATGACAGTCGTCTAAAGTACATTCACGTTTGTAGTTCTTTAAAGCTTTCATTAATAAAACAGCCAACTCGATGATTTCCATATTATTCCTCTTTTGATCTTGTTGAATCAGACCTAACAAGTGGTATCATAGCCGAAATTGAATCTATCTGATTTGATACGATCACCATATTCATCAAGATCAAGATACTATCGAATCTATCTGATTTTATACGTCTAAAGTACATTCTCACTGTGCATCTTTTTGAAGATCGGGGCTGCAGATTCGTCTTTCTGTTTTAACAGTGTTTTGAATCTGGAAGTTTTTATTATTGTGTTCGAATTGAATATCCATATGTTCTTTATCGATTTCTTGGAGATTAAGGTACCATCATTTTTCTTTTCTCGGATATTAAAGCATATCGTTTCATTCGACATCCATCTGTTTGTATTCTTGTCGGACCACTTGAACACTTAAGAAGATTTTTTTGAGTTTTGCTTGAAGTCTTGTCGACTCCCTAAGACCCACCATGATATCTTGTCGAGTCCCGAATGATCGACATGTTTGCCTATTTTTTTCCTTGAAAAACTTCTAAGAGCCTTTATCGAGTCAACACTATCCGACATAAATTCTTATCGGACATATAGGACCCGGCATAAATTCTTATCGGACCTATAGGACCCGACATATTTTCTTATCGAGTCAGCACTACCCGACATCTTTTCTTGTCGACTCTTTAAGGCCCGACATAAAATCTTCTCGGGTCATTCATGCCCATTTGACACCTGACATCCGTGAATATCGCCTTACTTCACCCGAGAAAATTCATCTTATCAGATCCTTACAGCCGAGAACTTCATGCAGATCCCGACTAAAGCTTATCTCGTCGACCACAGTTGAGTTTCAACCCAAGATTCCTTATGATATCAAAAGAAATTATTCAAGAGCCCCGCATCAATTTTTTATATAGAAAAAAATTTCTCTCGGGGAGCTGCCCCTAGACCCCGCTAGGGCGGTCCCCTTGACCCCATCCGCTAACCCCCGTGCTGAGTCTCGGAAGGGGGATCATTGTTCATGGATTTCATGGAAAGCAAGATTTGAAAAGTTTTCAGAACAAAGATGATTATATTCTGTATCTGGTTGGATTAATCGGAAGTCTGACTCTCTGCACTCATCATTCTAGAGTTTTTATTTAGATGCCAATTTAAGTAAATGTATGATGTTATTATGTGCTAATTCTTCCTAACCATTTACTGTCTGGAGGTGTGATTGTGATCTAGAATGTTGAATGACGATATTCATTCATCTGATTATGAAGACTGGATCTGAGTTTGGTTGCTCTTTGTTTTGGAAGTATTCTGGAAATCGACTTTATTTTCTGAACAGTTATATGTCAAAGAAGCAATGCTCATCAAGAAATATCATCTCCCAGTTCGTCATGATATATATTGCCTCGGTGATCCAAGTTCCTTGAGCTTATTAGATTAAAGCTCTTTACACATAATTCTTATTTAACTTACGGCTAAAGACAGATTCAATGTTTTTCTTACTGATTATGCACTGAGCGTTGAAGCTACTCGCACATGTATCTTTGATTTATGCGGCTAACAGTTGTGTCGAGTTGTCTACAAATTGAAGCTGTATTTTGTGCAATCAGTGGCGGTTATAGCACACTGGATCTGGTATTTTTCAGTTGAAACCAAAGAAAAGCTTATTTCAAGGGGGAGCTTGGAACACCGACGACACTAAAGCTTTTCCAAAGAAAGCAAGGGGAAGAAGATTTGAAGATGCTTCCTTTATAAAACTTTAGGGGGAGATTGTTAGGACCATAAGTCCTAAGTTTAGAAAGTTTTATAAAGAAGGAAACGATTGATTGTAATATTCTTTATTATGTTAAATATATTATGGGCTTGGGCTTACATTGTAATAGACACCTCTATATAAAGGAGTCTAGGATAGATGATTCGTTAATGAGAGTCGTCTAAAGTACATTCACGTTTATAGTTCTTTAATGCTTTCATTAATAAAACAGCCGACTCGATGATTTCCATATGATTCCTCTTTTGATCTTGTTGAATCAGACCTAACAATCTACTTGAATCTCGGACTAAATTGTGATGTAATAGTATACCAGGCGTCATACACGTATAAGTTGAAACTAATCTTAACTTAAAATGTTAGGTTGATACCTACTAGGACATAAAGCTGATAATCTAGTCTTGAGGGGAGGGTTCAAATGAGAACACCCCCCCAATTTAAAGGAACAAATGGACTCATTTGGGACCACATATGATGTGAGTCCCACCAAAAAAAAATCATATCTGATTCAATGAGACCACCATTGAAAATCAGATATGATTTTTTATTGGTGGGACCCACATCATATGTGGTCCCAAATGAGTCCCTTTATTCCTTTAATGAGACACGTGTCACGCTCTCATTTGTTCTCACATTCACAACCAAATTTGAGTTCGCATTTGAAGTTTTCTCTATATATGTATGTATATATATAGGGCAATAATCAAATAAAAACCACAAAAAAGTTACAAACTCGTGAAAACCGATATAGATGTAATTTTTTCATGATTTATTTTCATCAAATGCTAGGATTTAAGATATTATTTCACATATATTTGTTTCATAACATGAAACCTTCACATGTATTTGTTTCACCATATGAATATTTTTTTTGCATATCCAAAAAAATATTTCACATGTAATTATTTCATAAGGTGAACTCAAATATATGTGAAACACTATCTTAAATTATAGGTTTTGATGAAAAATTTCTTGTAAAACATTAATTTTATATCGGTTTTAACGAGTTTGTAACTTTTTTTGTGGTTTTTATTTGATTATTGCCCTTTATATGTATGTATGTATATATATATATATATATAAAAGAAATGGAGCTTTATATCAAATTAGAGTAAATTTCATCATCTCTCTATAACTCTTGTTCTTTCTAAAAATTCTCTCAATTTACTATGAGAATTGAAGTAACAATCAAATATTTGGAATCCACTCTTCAAACCTTCCTAAAGGTATAAATTTCTTTCATTTTTATTAAGTTTGTTTATGATTAGGATTTGTGAGGTTGGTTTATAATTGTGTAGATGTTTAGAGCATCCCCAATGCCTAACTCTTACAAGACTTTTTGTATATTAAAAAGTTGTTTTGTAGATTTCATCCAATGCAAAAACACACTTTTAATGGGTTATTACTTATTAGTGAGAGAATGCAAGAGACCGAATTTGTAAAAAGTCTTTCTTCAAAAGGTTAGTGTAGAATAAGCTTTACTAAAAAGCTTTTTAAAAAAGTATTGTTTCTCAATGCTAAATAGCCTTTTAAACAACTAAACTAAATAGTAAAAATCTATTAAAGGGTTGTCCATTAGAGATGCTCTTAGTATATGAATTTGTTTTGCAAATTTTGATTAAATACATGTTTGGATGGTTGGATTAGCTAATATTGATGTAAAAAGAAAATGGGGTAAATTATGGATTCAATAAGGTTAAGTTGTGTGTTTATGTTTAACCGCACACTAAATGTTCGGTTAAATGTGTAAAATGAGCAAAATTGTATGATTAAGCTTAGGATATTAACAATTAAGCTCTTTTGTAGTTTTTAATATGTTAGGTATACTTTGGAGCAATTAAATGTTGCAAATTATGAAGATTGGATCATAAAAATGAATTGGGGAAAAATGTGGAAATTGGAGTTTTGGACAGCCTCATGTCCAGTAGTTTGACAGTGCATAACTCTTAAACTGTAAGTCCAAATAAGCACATATTTTGCAGATGGAAAGTCCTTACTGTATACTACAACTGTTGTTTCGGATCGAAAACCCAATTGTGGCTCTAGGTGACTCAAAACAGTGTGTTTTTAAGGCTGTTGACCGTGTATACGGGATCACAGCTATTTTTTTTTAATTCATATAAAATAGATGGATGATCCAAATGAGTTGATTTCAAAGCCAGTAGACTCATAAGGGTTCATACTCCAACTTTCATTTAGATGATAGAACCTGGATTGACCTCTAAGTAGGGTAAAAATGGTCAAAAGAAGAGGGACATGAGCTGTTTGAATGAAAATGCACAAGGCTAATTGTTACGTTTAAGTTCCCGATTCGTATATGGTTGTCCTTCTTGAAGTCTAAGTTGTTTAGGATCATTAATACCTAAGTAACTTTATTAGTATATGTACGTTATGGTTTATGTCTTGCAAATAATTACCCATTTATACATTCGTTAGGCACGCGGGCAAGACAAACTTGATCGATAATTCCATTTGATCGTGCGTTACTTTTCAAATTCGATTAAGGTACGGATATATTACCTCACATGACAGGGGTTGTTAAATACAATTGAACCTGTTTCGAATAATTTGTTCCAAATTTTCTTGGTGGTTGTTAAAATTGAACTCTTGTTTCCCTTTTAAACATGATTTATTTGTTTGGAACTTGGATCATTTGATCATTTAACTTGTTAAATCGTATCTATTGTGAACCTTTTTCTATAGACTCAATATCGGGAGCACCGGTATTGAGATGCGTCCATGGTGGCTAAAACTATCATGGTGTCATCATTGTATGTAGTCCTTAAAAGTGGACTTGAATAGTTACCAGTCAATTAGAGGACGTATGGATCGATCCTAGGAACCGTTATCGGATAATAATTGTGGTCGTGGTTAAATCCACGGAGAGGATTTTTTGTGTTGTGCTCACACCCCTTTCCTCACTCATGCCCAATTGGACTGATCATCCTTTGGGAACAACGTGCCCTCGTGATGCGGTTTGTCTACAAAACCTTGATATGCCTTCGGGACATTTGTTTGACTTGACTTCCTTTTGAATTGTCATTTAAAGTTATGGATTTCTTTTGAACTTATTATCTCATATTAATTGTTTAATTGTTACCATCCACTCACTGAGTATTAAGCTCTACCGATATTTTCTTTTTCCTCGGCAGGTACATGACTTAGCAGGGATTTTGGGATGAGAGCTACGAAGATGGCAGAATTAAAGATAATCCATCGTGATAAACCTTGTGTTAAGCTTGTGAACCTATTATGGCATCTTCCGTCTTTAACCACGTGGGACGAGGTGTTACACCCGCGGTCGAAGCGGGATGTTATCGGATGTTGAGACTGGAACGAAACTCATCAAACATAACATATAGTAGTCCCTTATTGAAGATATCTGCATAATGATACCGAGATGGAACATGTAGGACGAGAACCTGGCCACGAGCGACTTTCTCACGGACAAAGTGAATATCAAGTTCCATGTGTTTAGTACCTTGATGTTGGACGGGGTTCTTAGATAAGTAGACTACACTTATGTTGTCACAATAAACTATAGCAGCTTTATGGAGAGGACATTGTAGTTCAAGTAAAAGATTGTGAATCAAACATGTTTTCGAGATGACATTTGCAACACCCCTATATTCGGCTTCGGAACTTGACCCGGATGAGGTTGTCTATCGTTTGGACGACCAAGATAGAAGGTTATCACCAAGAAAAATGCGGTATCCGGAAGTTGACCGCCAGGTGTCCAGGCAACAATCCCAGTCTGCATCTGTGAAAGAGATCAAGTCGGATGTAGAAAAGGGCGTCAAGTGTAGACCAAGGTCAAGAGTGCCTTTAAGAAAGCGTAAAATGTGTCTAATAGCATGCAAATGTGGTTCCTGCGGATCGTGCATAAAGAGGCACACTTGTTGAACTGCATAAGAGATATTGGGACGTGTAAAACTAAGATATTGCAACGCCCTGACAAGGCTCTGATACAGTGTCGGATCTTTAATTTGTGGGCCTTATGTGGCACTAAGTTTAGATTGAGTGTTAATAGGTGTTGTAGTAGAACTGCACGCTGGCATGTTAGATCGGGCCAACATGAGGATATTGGGTAACCAAGATGGCCAAGAAATAACTGAGAGGCCCGACATATTTCATGACAAACTCAACACTAAGACTGGCAATAATTTTCTGTCGTAATGAATCAGACGAAGCCAACAAAATGATGTCATCCACGTATAATATCATGTACGCAACATGTAATCCATGGCGATAGATGAACAAGGAATTATCCTATTTGCTATGAGAGAACCCAAATGTGGAGACAAACGAGGCAAACCGGTAGTACCACTCCCGAGGGGATTGCTTCATATCGTATAACAATTTCTTTAAATGACATACGTAATGGGGTCGTTGGGGGTCTTTAAACCTAGGAGGTTGATCCATATACAGCGTCTCATGGAGGTTACCATGGAGAAAGGCGTTCTTTACATCTAGGTGATGAATACCCAATTGCTTTGAAAGTGCCAAGCTGAGAACTGTTCGAATTATTTCCTATTTAACCACTGGAATGAAAGTTTCATGGTAATCTATTCTAACTTGTTGTGTCCTGCCATTAACAACAAGTCGAGCCTTGTGGCAATCGAGATCCCCGTTAGAACGAAATATATGAGAATAGATCCACATACATCGAATAACATTCACATTCACAACCATAGGCCTAGGTACAAATTCCCATGTATAGTTTTTTAATAAGAGCCTCGTATTTGTCATGCATGGCGAGTTACCAATTATGGTCTTGTAAGGACTAAATATGGGAAGAGGGGATAGGAGACAAAGTGGGACGGGAGTGAGAAAGAGCATATTTGAGGTTTTTCTTTTTAATTCCGAATTTACCGCGGGTAGTCATTGGATAAGAAAAGGGACAGGAGAGGAGGGAGGCAACACAGAGGTCTCGGTTGAGATCGTAGAGTGGTTAAGGTCGGGGTGCGTGGCCGCGGGGGGGTCGGGTGGAGGGTTGGATATGACAGATGGTTGAGGGGAAAATGGTTGGTTTGGTGGAGAAGGAGTTTGAGGGATAGGTATATGTGATGGGTTTGGATTATATTGGTTTGTTAGGAGAGATAGTGATGATCGAGAGAGTGTGTCGGGTTGTCGAGGAAAGTGTATTTCTCGGTAAGGGGTTGCGATTTAGAGAACATGAAAGAGGATTCGTCAAAAATAATGTGAAGGGAGATGAGAATTTTATTTGCAGTCATGTCGAAGCACTTATAGCCTCGACAGTTGGATGGGAAATCTAAGAATACGCAAGGTGTGGCTCTGGATTGCAGTTTGTGGATAGTAGTGGTGGGGTTATGGGAAAAGCAAAGGCAATTGAAAATGTGGATATGTGAGTAAGCGGGTAATTTGTGATAGAGTAGTTGGGTCGGAGAGACGTAGGAGAGGCCTTTATTGGGAAGGATATTATGAAGATAGGTGGCCATTTGGATCACATGTGGCCAAAAAGAGTGGGAACATGGGAATGGAGAAGAAAGGTGTAGGCCTTTTTGTTAAGTGTTTGAAGTTTGCGTTTGGCCTTCCCATTTTGAGAGGAAGTGTATGGACATGAAAATTGAAACTGAATACCGTGTTGGGTACACAAGTTATGAAAAGAGGTGTTGCTATATTCCCTTCCGTTATCACATTGAATTGTTTTAATTTCACGTTCAAATTGTTGCGAACTTATGCACGGAACTGGAGGAATACAGAATACCTTTGAGACCTTTTGGCCAAGGGGAACGGGTAGAGGTCACAATCACTATTGCAACGCATGATGCTAGTTCCAGTCTGGAGGTCCTTCACAGAAAACCCAAATGAATCAAATTCAAAATATGTTGAATTATCTTTAGTTAATTGACGGATCGACATAAAGTTTTTAATAAGATTTGGAACAAGGAAAACATTAAATAAAGAGAGATTAGGATAAGGAGAAGAAAACTCTGTGGAACCAGAAACAATGATAGGAGGAAAGTGACCAATTACTGACGATTACATTAGTATAGGGACTCGTATTAAAAATGATAGAAATCGTATCTTGGTTGGATGTCATTTGAGACGTTGTGCCTATATCCATGTACCATGTTTCATCTGAGGGGTTTAAGGGTAGTGCATGGAGAGTCGTCTTTATATCATTAGGAACATATGAAGGTTGGTTGTAGTATATGTATGATGTGGACGCAGTCCTAGTAAGCCGGGAGCTACGGAGGGAGTCGGCTGCTGAAAAGAATGCCTAGGGGTCCATTTAATCGATGCATAACCTGTTGTTGGGTAAGGACAAGGCAGAGTTGACCATGGTTGTTGTGGCCATTGGCACGGAGTTGGAGTAAAATTCCAGCACTGCCATGAAGAGTCAAGACCAGTTCGGTTCCCGTGTCTATTGTCGTTGATGTTTCGAGGGCCTCGACTACGGCCTCATCCACGAGATGGTGAGCGTTCCATGGGATAAGTATCATATCGAGTGCGTTAAGGATATGGAGAAGCCACACCATCGTGTGAGTGTGCATAGTGTTAGAACCGGTGACAGGAGCCGAATGGGTTTCCGTTGATAAAAAAGACGCATGTTTTTTTCCTTGCAAGACTTTTCTAGCGTGAACATACTTCGAATCCGACAGAATTGGGGTAGTGGATCTGACTGTTGGATGATTGTAGCAACCCTATCATAACCATCAGAAAGGCCACGACAACTTGAAACCAAACTTAAGTTGGTGACCGGAGCACCAACGTTGGCTAGTTGAGATGAAAGCATTTTGAGATGTTGACAGTAGGCCTAGATGCTTGGAACATTGGGCTGTTGTGTGCGTGAGGACTTATGCTCGAGTTGAAGAGCCCGTGAGAGTTTGTTATCCTGAAAAATATTTTTGAGATGATCCCATGCATCTTGAGCATTAGTGTCTGGTTCTAAGATGGTGTGTAGAAAATCAGTCGAAAAGGTGTCGTAGATCCATTGAAGGATGACGGCATCGAGACGGAGCCGTAACGGTTCATCTATAGACGTATCACGAGGAGGAATAATATGGTCGAGGACCTGATAGGTACGAGCATGAATTTTGAAAACTTCGGCCCATGAGGCATAGTAAACCTTCTCGATTTCTAAGGTGATGGGCATGAAAGTTCTCACATTAGAGACTGTGAGAGCGGGATGGAAAATAGGATTTTTAGGGGTGGCGTCGGCGATTTTGGCAGGATCGTTTTCACCACCGATGGCCATGGGAAAAGAGAGGAAATATGATTAGGAGAGAGAAAAAATTGTTTTAGGGATTTTAATTAGGAAGGCTCTGATACCATAACAGACTCTGTCCTCTCTTTGTGTTTCCTCATATATTTATACTTAGACAAATGTATAAGGGAAGAGAAGAGATATACATGGTAATTATCTACACAATTCTAGGAGAGATGTTTACCTTTTATACTTTATCACTAATCCATATTTATCTCTACTACATAATTATCTTTAATACTAACAACTAAATTATTAATCAACAACTATGTTTTAAGTTAATAGTTAGTTTATCAACCAAAAAATAATATTCCAAACACAGCCTTAATATGTTAGTTACTGGTCAAATTAAAACTCCTTTAACTTTAACGTTAAGTCGTATTTTACTTTTCAATAAACAACATGGACCCCTAGTTGGGTGTCATGATCACATGTCAAAACTCAAAAAATATTGAAACGAATATTTGGTTGGATTTTGATTCAAAATGATTTTTAGTAGCCTAACATATATAACAATTTCCATTTTAGAAATCAAATACAAAAAGACATAATATTTATTTGTTCAAATGATATTTATACCTTTAATTTAAATACCTCTAAGATAGTATTATTAAAGAAGATTTGATAAAGAGAGATAATAAAAAATTAACATCGAAGTTATTTTGTAATGATCATTAGAAAGAAATACATACACATATGCCTTGTTTGTTTTTTCATTTTAAACTGTTAATTACCACTTATGTCTTATTCATTCAGATGCGTCATGACCATTTCAGCACTGAAATCAGACTTCACACCTCTTAAAAAATAAACGCCACCATAAATTTAGATATTCTTAAAAAAATATTGTATATTTTAAGACGGTTTGAAAATATACCATTTTATAAAGATCAAAGAGAAAAAATTGTTGATGGTCTAAAACTCATAATAGATTAAACCAACCTAATATAATTTTCTTCAGCCTCCTTTGACTTAATTGGTAAACGTTTTGTATCTTGTTGAATACACACAAGAATATTGTTGCATATCTCATTAGTCGATCAAGTTAGGTTTTTCAACGATAAAACGAAAAGTCTCTTATGCATCTTTTTACCAAATTAGTAAACAACTTCACAAACTAGGGTTTCCAAAGGCGTACCGAAGATGGGTTTAATGACTAGAGCTCTTAGTTTGATCGTAGCGTTTGCATGTCTCACTTCAGTTGCTCAAGCTATTGCTGGCCAAGCAACTTTCTACGGTCCTCCCTACCGTCGTAAGTATATTAATTATCATTAAATTATTTTCATTTAGCTTAATCTGAGTTTTTGATTATGTTATCTAGCAACTCCATGTTTTGGCTCCGAAGACCGCGGTGTTAATCTTTTAGCAGCAAATCGTGGTTTGTTCCCTAATAAATCTGCATGTGGGACTAGGTATCGTGTGACTTGCACCGGAAGTACCAGTGGTATTCTACAACCATGCACGGGTAGGAGCGTTGATGTTACAGTTGTCGATCTTTGTCCAGGATGTACAGAAAATGAACTTGATATTACACGAGATGCATTTGCAATAATTGCTAACACTGATGCTGGAAGAATTAATATTGATTATAACCGGTAATTACTCATACATAAACCCCTCTTTGTTTTTTGTTTGTAAAATTATTTTTTTCTTGACCTTTTTAGCTAATTTTGGTTTATTTTAATATTTTCAGGATCTGATTTTATAAAAATATGTATGTTGTATGCACGATGTCAATAATAATCTCTCTTAATGAGGTTTCATCCAAATAAATGAGATCGAAAGAAGGGTATTGTGACCATGCTTGTTTAATTTATCAAAATCATATTTTGTACAAAATTAAAATATTATTTCCTATTACCTGTATAATTTCATATTTCCATTTTTGTTATGTTCGGAAACTAGTCTACAATATAAAATAAATGACTTTTATCTACAAAAATCATCCATTGAAATTTTTGTTGATAATTACTGACTGGTCACCTAGAAAATACCGATAGTTTGGTAGAATTCGATTTTTTTTACTTAATACCAATTGATTCCCCACTGATTTGAATTATCCACCAACAATTTAGCCACCAACTTATGTAACGGTTTTGTGATGAATCACCTTTTAGCGATAGATTTCCCAAGGAAAAGTTCGTATACAAAAGTATTTCATTTAGTAGTGCTACACTACTAAAATGGAATATTTTCATCAACGACCATTTCCCTGGAAAATCCGTCGCTAAAGAGTTAAAGATTCGTCACAAAACCGTCACAAAAGTTGGTGGTTAATTTGTTGGTGGGTAAATCAAATCATTTACAGATTACCTACGAAATTCCTGGGTAATCCGTTGGCACTACAAGAAACTTCACCTACAGCGACGACCCCTACAGCGACGACAAAAAGTCGTCGCAATAGGATTAAAAATGATTTTTAGAAATTAATTAATCTTATATTTTTTGGACAAAGAGTGGAAAAAAAATATATTTTAACCTACAGCAATGACAAGTCGTCGCAATAGGGTTTAATTTTTTTAAAGAAAATAAAACTTTTTTCAAAATTTGTTTTACTCTACAGTGACGAAACGTCGTGGCCATAGAGTTAAAATAATTTTTATATGAAATTGTTTTTTTCTTTTTCCTAATTTTAAACAAGACCCAAAAAGGATTATTCACCCTAGCGACTAGATGCGCGTATATTTCAAAACGGAGAAGGGATTTTCTTCCTAACTCCTACCATCGATTTCAAAACAGTGGCGGCGATGTAGAAGTTCATCGAGCCTAATTCCTCTGTTGACATTGATGGCGAAGATGTAGAAGTTCATCGAGACTAGCTTCACTTTGTCAGGTTCGAAGTACATTGCCCTATGTTTGAATGTTAGGGTTTATACGTTTCTATAGTTAATGATTTGATTTCTCTACTTAATTTAGGGTTTAGTTGTTTGCTCTGTGAACCGACTGCATCTCTGTAGTCTAGGGTTTATACATTCAATGCTTTTGATTCTCTTTTGATTTCTTGGAGTTTTGGTGGATTCTTAGATAAATAGAAGTACACCTATGACTAGCGATCCAAATATGATGTTATTTTGGTTATAAAAAAGAATAATGAAGCTGCCTCGATGTTTTGTTGAATATTGATCTTTGTGGAAGTTAAAAAGCTAAACACTCGATTGATGTGTTTTGAAAGCTAGAACAATTGAAGGTTACATGTGTTGAAACAAGGATAATGGCAGAAGATTTAAGTAACTCCACTTGAAGGGATTCTGGAGATGCTTTTCATGAAGTGTTTTTCTATGCAGTTCTTTTTCTGGTGGTCTCTGGTTCACCTCTGTGATTTTTGATTTTCTACGTTTGTTTGTTTTCTTCAATATACATTTGTTTTTGTTTTTGCCATCCATTGTCAATATGTTCTTAATTCACGGTGTGTTTTGATTTGATTTAGAGTTCACGATTTAATTTGTTTTGATTTTCATAGTTTTGTTTTGATCACGGTTATTAATTCACGGTTTCTTTTTTGATTTTGAATGTGAACAATAATATGTCATGCAATCATAGTTGATGAATTTTGACACACTCTTAATCAAAAACTTACATAGAAGCTCTGTTCAATCATCGAAGTTAATAATGCTTTTGGTGTCCATTGTTAGCTTTTAGTTGTTAGGAATAAAAAACGCAAAAACCAATTACTTTGTTAGGGGGGGGATTTCTTTTTTATTTGTGGCTTCAAGGGAATTTTTCCATATGCTAAAGATCATAAAAGGGTGTTTTATATGGATTATGTTCTATATATTTCATATTATCACTAGATTTCTTCAAAGTTCCTTACATATCTGATCCTGTCAATTGTCTATCACTTTCTTGAAGTGTGCGTGTGACATTTGCTATAATTTATGTTTGTTGGAGAATGGGTAGGCACTTAATGAATATAAGCACTTCACATGCCTTTATAAATGAATATATTTAGGAATAATTGAGGTCTACTAGGCTGATTTAGATTGTGGAAAATAAGACCGCTATATATGAGACCCAGTTACTTAATTTGGAGGATTATCGTGTTGTGATATCATATTGTTGATTATATACTTCATATCAATCTATCTGAAGTTGGAAAGCTGTCTGATTGGATCCCCAAGTTAAAAGGTGACCGGAAAAGCTGTTATGCTTGATGAGATTATAAACTACGTGCAATCGTTGGAGAGACAAGTTGAGGTAGGTATATAAATATATATATATATATATATATGTATATATACATAAACTAATTCAAGTATAGACTCTTATAACATAATGGAAATATGGTAATTTTCTTGATTATCTAAATCTTATATTGATTTGTGTTTCTTTCTAGTTCTTGTCGATGAAATTGGCAACAGTTAATCCTAGAACAGATGTGAACATGGAACTTCTATCTAAAGATGTAAGCTTTACGAATGGTTTCCATCTTTCTTGATAACGGGCATGTTAACTTTGAATTATGGACCAATCTTCTTCGGTTTTTTCAGATTTTCCAAGCTCGGGCATCGATGTCAAATGTCATGAACCATTTGGATACATCATCCAAGCCATTTTATGGCATGATTTCTGATGGCCAAGATAACCCTTTGATGTTAAGATTGCTTCATAATTTAAAAGATTGATGGTTTTACAGAAGTTAATATTTCTGATGAACAAAAAAACGTGTCATTTTGAAAGGGTTTTTGTTGTTAATTCAATACTAAAACCAAAAATTTCAGGGTTCGTCATTCTGGGAAAATGATCTTCAGGGTGTTGTACAGATGGGGTTAAGCCAAAATCAAGCACAGGGCTTTGATGGTGAGTTTTTCACGGTTATTCATTATGAATAATACATGAAATAGTTGGTTCCCAGATTCTCAAAATATTTATGGTTCAGAACGTTCCTCTACTATACAACTTGTGAATGCATGCTAAAACAGAAATGGAAAAGCCATAAGAACATAAGAATGGTGTATGTTGATTTGATTTCTACTAAAATTCAGTAAAATAAAAGGAGGGAGGCGCATCCTGCAATAAACTGAATAGAGAAAGTTCTTTTTATGATATAGAAAATATTGGCAGGGTTGTTTCTCATTTTCATATGATTATACTCCTGATATAAATAGAAAGTAATTGATTATGACTTTCAATCAACCTTACTTTGCTATAGCAGTAGCAATGAGGCTTCTGGGTGACAATCCTCGGGTATTGCAGGCATTTACGGTTAGTGAAGAGGATATAATTCGAAAGAAAAATGATTTAGTTTTTCTCCCTAATATTTTTCAACCCATTTACCTGATCTTGCTACTGTATTCAGGAAGAACATGAGAATATCCTAAGAAACAAGGAAGATAAGAAGACTAGACTTACATGGAAAGAATACAAATCGATGACATTTACGTTTCAGGTGTGTTAAATACTCTATATTTCACGGGTAGCACGAAAACTTCTTGAAACAATTCCAAAAATCAGTCCCTAATTGATACCAACTACATGATATTGCAGCTTATAAATGAAACAATTCGGCTGGCTACATAGTTCCAGGAGTATTCAGAAAAGCGCTAAAGGACATCAAGTTTAAAGGTAGATATGAATTTCTACTATAGTCTTATTAACTGTAACAAATAGTAAAGTTTGTAAACGTACATTGATATGGACACTGGCTTGATGCAGACTACACAATTCCAGCTGGTTGGGCAGTAATGGTATGTCCTCCAGCCATTCACTTAAACCCTGCCAATTATAAAGATCCACTAGAATTCAATCCATGGAGATGGGAGGTATGCTATAAATGCATGCTTTTCAGCCAAATAGATAAAATAAAATCAAATAAACCTCTAACTTACTCTTAAATCGTGCCAAACAGAGGATGGATCAGAAAGGTGCATCGAAGAATTTTATGGCTTTTGGAGGTGGCATGAGGTTTTGCGTTGGAACTGATTTCACTAGAGTGCAGATGGCTGTCTTTCTCCACTGTTTAGTTACCAAATACAGGTAAAAATTCAATTGTATGTCACTATGGGTCTGTTTGTTAGCAGCTTAATAAGTTTAATGGGACTCGCAGCTTATTCAGTCAGTTATATATACATGACTGTTTGGTAGTGGCTTAATGATATAGAAAGTGGCTTATTCAGTAAGCTTCTAGGATGCAGAAAGTCAAGATTTTCCAAACCTGCCCCTCCCGATTAAAAAAACATGTTCCTTCCATTTATGAAAAAACCCTCCTAACAAAAATCTTCCCAATCTGTATAGACACATTAATCCACACAGATATCTTTATCCATATAAGACTTATTTGAAAACAAACCAAACAGCCTCTATGTGTGTTTGAGTGTGTGTGTGTGTGTGTGTGTGTGAGAGAGAGAGAGAGAGATACTAACATGATTTTCCTCTAAATTGCCAGGTGTCGAACAGTCAGAGGAGGCGAAATTCTACGTACACCTGGCTTACAGTTCCCAAATGGCTTTCTATTTATATCATTCAAACAGTCTCTTACTCTTAATTTTTCTTCCTGGAGACCTACCTTTGTGTGGGATATACTGGTTTGTTTGATTTACATGGACTTAGGGATTTTGTGCTACTTTGATGCTTATACAAAAATATTTAAACATACAGAAACTTACTTTCTGCATCTTTTTCATCAAAAGGATTATGTCATCGCTTTCAGTACAAAAGGTCATTGTTATTAGTTACTTTATTAGTCCTGAACGTTAATGAAATCTTGTGCAGTGCCTGATGCCAGCAACTCAAGCAAGATTGACACCTCGATAAAAACTCTTTTGACGCACCATCAACACCAGCTACACAAGAAAATATCATCTGTCTGAAGATTAAGAGGTGTGTTGACTTTCATTTTCAGTAGGAATTGTTCATTTGAATCAGATTATGGAGAAACTAATGCATTAAAAGTGGGTATTTTTTAAACAATGATGTGGGGCATCGAATATTTTCGTATTGCCCAAAGAAATTGTGGAATTCTATATTTGTGATTGCTTTAGAATTAAGAACCTTTAGGACCTTGTTGCCAAGGTCCATTGAAATTTCTAATGTTGGTATTCTACTAGTCATTGTGTTCATAATATGCCTTAGTTTTATACCGATTTTTATCGGATTCTATGGTTGCATACATAACCTATGAACTTCAATCGAGCTTCAAAAACTTCCTGATAGTATAATTTGGGGTCCGGTATGCTATATACAATCATGTCTCCATTCTTCATCGTATATAAAGTCTACCTTTTCCAGAGTTGGAAGTTATTTAAACAAGGGGTTTATTAGTAGACGAGATTCTGGAATAGTTTGGCATGAAAATAGGATAGTTATGAGACGTTAAGGCCATGAACATAGACATTGTAGAGTATATGGTATATGATTAATGGGTTATACTTGAATTTTTAATGCATGTTATGAAAAATGGTTATGGTTGCGTACAATTTTATTGCTTGAACTCTTTTATGGTACGCAAGATTCCTTCACATGTACTATGATATTTCATATTCTTCTGAATTGAGAACACCTTGAGGTGAAGTTGCATTATTTTTAATGAAACTAGCCTTGGAATGTTGATATTGCAGACTACATCGTTGAGAGCTTGGCGAGGAGATAGAGGAAATGCGAAGATTGCATCATATAATATAATTTGTTTGATTAGGTGTAATCATAATGTGTAAGAGAAGAAGTTTTTTAGCACTTGAAGTTCAATGTTGTTTTTAGTTTTTTTCGGTTCATTGGATCGTATATACATATTTGTGTTAATATGTAAATTTTTTTATATAATTTATCAATTCAGAACAATAATTTCCTTGCTCATGTTATCAATTTTAGTGTCACTGGAATAATTTAGTTTAGGACTGAAAATAACAAATTAAATACATTTTGGTTTTTACCTAGCGACGACATGTCGTTGCAGTAGGTATATAATATTTTTTTAATTTTTGACCTATTGCGACGACATATCGTTGCAGTAGGTATATAATTAAATTTTTATATTTGACTTACAGCAACAACATGTCGTCGCAATAGATAAAAAAATCAATTTTTTTATTTTTTATCTATTGCGATGACATGTCGTCGCTATAGGGTATCTTCAGCAACGGGCCAATAGTGACAAACACTGCAGTGACGACCATCGTCGCAATAGATCTACATCGACGATAATTGGAGCATTAGCGACGACTTTTGTCGTCACAATAGAGTAGATTTGTTGTAGTGTGGTATTTTCTTGAAAACATCGGATTTTACCGGAATCATTAGTATTTCCTGAATGATCCGTGGTAATCACCCAAGAAAATTTTTCTGGGTAAAAGTAATTTTATTTTTGTAGTGCTACCTTTTACAGATGTGAGGCGATATTAATAATACGAGATGCTTAGACCTAATTACAAAAAAAAATAGTTGTTAATTTGTTTAAGCAAATATGGATTTAAAAAGTCATGTGGAAAATAATTTCATTCCACCGGATTACTTTTTATTCAAACATGTATTCCTTTCTAAAATGAATAGATTTTATGATCAAATTTGGTGATGTTTAATTTAGGGGCGGAATTAGAATTTAGTTCATGTGAACATTAGTATAGTACTAGAAGGGTACTCGCGCAATGCAGCAAGATACATCTTGATTTTAAGTTTCATTTTAAAACATCAACAATAAAAAAACTTACCTCGGAAAACAACAAACAAAACATATACCCAAAAATCGATCAAGAGTCTTGTGTTGTGCCTTGTGCGTGTGCCAAACAGAATAATAACAGATTGACAGAGGGAAGCTCAGAATTCGTTGAATATGAAATTATGGATTATGGAGAGGTAGACCGTACTGTAGATGGATTATGGAGAGGTCGACCAATTTATTTATATTTATAAGGAAGGTAAAAGAAAATCAGTATCAATTAAAATCAAAATAATTTAGGAATAGATATGTGTATAAAAGTATAGAAGATAATCAATAATTAAAATCAAAATAATTTAGGAATAGATATGTGTATAAAAGTATAGAAAATAATCAATAATTCAATATCAATTACTTAATTAGAAGATTAAACATATCTGTTGGGATTTAGTTAAAAAATGAATGATTCCAAGTTAATGCCAGATAAAAAGGATTTCGGTTATAGTTTTCCGTGCGATGGCCCAGGACGAGGCGGTACTTGTGATATTCCCAAAAATAAACAGTTTTAAGAGTTTTTAAGTAATTAGCATTAAACAACAGTACGTATGGCTTAAAATGTTGTTTTTGGCCAAATGCTTTATAATATAGTATAGATATAGATAACTTGTTTGTCCTATCGGTATGTAAGTCTTTGTTTTTTTAGGAGGTCAGAGGTTCAAACTTCATCAAAACTAAGGAGGGTGTGTGAGTTTATTTATTTCATTTGTCATATATAAAATATTATATACTTCATAAAAGACATTAATACAGTATAGATGATGAATTATGGTTATTTTTCTCCGCTAAATAATTATTCATGGATGTATTTAAGTAATTTAACAACTTGTTTTAAATAATGAAATCAAAATAATACAAAAAAAACTAAACAATTTTAGTTCAAGAACCGGAATAGTGCGAAATGACATATCTATTCTAGTTCACAAAAATACTGGTGTAAATTGAAATACAATCAACAAAATTAGATGGTGAAAGTCTCGGTATTATTTTAGCATTATTGTAGATTTTATGGGTCCAGGCACCAATACTTTTAGAATTTAAAACTTTGCTAAAATTTTAAATTTCCATATCTGAAATTGTAAGTTTGATATATCAAAGGGAAGCCATAGGTTACCTGTTTTTCCACTGATAATATATACCAATACAATATTCTTAGGTTTGCTATAGTCTCGATTTATATAAATGATTTATTTATATAACTCGAACCGCATCAAGTCTCCAAGGTTCCAAGTATTTGATTTTTGTATCCTTCTACTGATATATGTAGCACATCGTTCCCGTCAAATCCACATAATTCCATTTTACCTAAGTTGGGCGCATTTTTGTTAGGCCGTTACCTTAAATTACAACCAAAATTACAATAGTGGCACGTAGGGTCGATTCCACAAGGATTTGACGGGAACGATGTCAAACTTCTACGCTTTATGTAAAAAAGGATTGGAATGAGACACTAAACTAAACATGTAAAATTAAAGGGAAAAACAAATAATTATAAACAAGCAATGAGTGTAAACCACTGATTGGACCATGTATCATAGACGTGCTCTTCAAAGGATTTTTCTCGATTTTTCCAGAATTACAAAGAACATCAATATGCACCAACACTCCGTTTGTACATAAGATTAAACTAGCATGAGACGCTCAAAGAACTAGTTCCTCACCAGCTAATTAAGTCTAGTTACGAACATAGACTCAATTGCCAATCGCATTAGGCTGACAAACGCCATTCCTGGCCAATGATCAAATGTCGACCATTTAGAGTTTCAAACTAGATTAAGCAAACTCACAACACTAAATTTAACTCGACACCCAATTAATAAAAGTATTGTTGGCTAATAAAATAGAATTGAGGACTGTTACAGATTCGCAACTTTATCTAGCAATTCACAATTAGCTAAATGATTCTAAGGTACCGACTTAAATAGCTAATCCAACAATGATAAAGGATTAAATCAATGTTTAGATGAATGAAAATCAAATGATATGAAAAAGGTTCAACAAGTCTCAACACAATTTGAGTCAAATGATTAGAAACTCATTGCTCGATTGAGAAAATTAACTAATAAATCAAAGATTAAACCTAGAAAATAAAAATACCTAAAGGATTTGAAGAATTACCAACAAAAGCTTCCCGAAAATCGTCTCATTCTCCTCTCTTTTATTTCTGGTCTGATTCCCCCTAAAAACGACAATTACCTATCAATATTTACACCTTATAGTTGAAGAAACTGCTGAAAAAGATGAAATCCACGATCTGGGTGGTAGTTGGCGACTTGGACTGCGACTGTACCGTTGAAAAAGTCGACCGAATATATTAACGTGGGTTGGGGCAGGGTTAAACTTGTCGGAGAAGTCCCCCGTCCACGACTTTGGATTTGAGGATCCATAGAATGTTAGGCGATGCTGCGGTGGTGGCGTGAGTTTAGCGGTTGGACTAGAGATGGCCAAAGGGGTCTGGCCAGTCCGGGACCGACATAGGATCGGGACCGGTTTGGGACTGCTGATTAAGGGCCGGTTATACTTTTCATAAAAAAACAAGGTCCGGTCTGCCCAGACCCAACTTTTTGAAAAAATGTTACGTTTTTTATAGCCGTTGGAACGGTCATATGACCGTATTTTTTTCACCATTTGTTTTGTCTCATTTATCCTATATACACAATATAAATCATATGGTGTATAGGTAAAGATATAAACTCACAAACGCAGAAAACGTTCACAATTCTCATTGCACTAATAAATGAAAAACTTTTGCCTACAAACTTTTACCTGAAAATTTTGTTGCTAAATGATGATTCGTCTAAACTAATAAAACCATCACCAAAGTTTGTCGGTGAAATGTTAGCGGATAATTCAAATCAGCGACATATCATCCAGGGATTCTCTGGATGATCCATTGGTATTTGATTCTAGCCAATCCTTGATATTTTCTGGGTGCAGTGATCCGTAGGTAATTGTTAACAGAAATTTTTATGTGTGATTTTTGTGGGTAAAAGTCAATTGTCTTGTAGTGCTATAATCCGTGATTTTGACTCGTATTTGATTTTCATTTTTAATAAATTATAATAAAACATATTTTAAGTGTATTTTATTGACCCAATTACATATTTTAAAATGTATTACAATAATATTTTTTGTCTTTAAAAAAAAATCAAAAAACACTTCTATGTAAAAAAAATCCATTTTTTCTTTAAAAAAGGTGGGACCAATTTGGGCCGGGACCGGCACCAGTTACAGAATACCTTAACTGAGCCTTACTTTTTTGGTCGGGACCGGCACGGCTTACGAATATAATGTTTAGGACGGGTACCGATTTAAACCCAGCTCGACCCAGTTCAAAACCCTCTTTTAACCATCTCTATTCTCTAGGCTATTGCATCAGTTGATTTGGGCTTTGGCCCAATATTTTTGTCTTTTCTTTTTCTCGTGGCTTGCTACACTAAATGCATTAACATGTTTTATTTTTATATTTCATTCATTGCAGATGGAACCAAATAACCTCATATTTTCAAAAACTTTCTTTTTCTTTTTCTTTTTCTTTTTTTCTAGTTGCTGCCAACAAAAAACAAACCCAAAAACTCATCATATTAACCTTTTTCATCTTTAATTTTCTGCACATATTTACAATATAATTCAACTGAATAGGGTAATTTAAACATTAAGTCAACACTAATTATAAGATAAATTTAACACTAAAATATGTATAAAATTGATAGTTATCACACCACATCATAAATTAGTTGCCTTATTTGACATATTACGGTAGAATTTGTTGAATAAAGTTTTTTTCAACACATTCTGACATCATTGAAAAAAGATTCAAACAAATTAAGATAAATTTTTTCCCAATATAATTCATTATTTGCCATCAAAGTTTCATTAGAAATTCAATAACAATTGAAACTTACATAAGCCAATGGATTAATTCCACTCACTTATGGGATCGCAACCAAAACTCATGCAATCCAATAAGCATTTCTTGCCTCTTCTTCTCCCATAAATAAAAACTAGTGGATCAAATAAGCCAATAAAAAGAGCTATAATGTTCTGGTAATAGAAAACAAGTTTCACCTAAGGATGCACTAACATCAACGTGCATGTCCTCCTAGTCCTATATAACCAAATGGGAAGGCCCATAGATCAGATAGGAGTGCACTAAGAATAAAAAAAGACATAAGCCACTACAAGCATAGTCGGAACAGGTTCAAAACCGTGATGCTAATAAACTAATTACATAACAAACATAATCAACTAGCATGATGGGAATAATCCTCAATCGTGATGTTACAAAACACAATCCAACTATCAACAAGAAATGAGAAAATTAACAACTCAACTAGGAATCCCCATATATATATATATATAGATATATAGAGGAAGGTTTAAATTTCTTCATGATCTTCACCAAATTTCTTCATGATCTTCACCAAATTTCTTCATCATCTTCCCCAAAAGAAAATTTCACTTCCGCCCCCAAATTTCTTCATCTTCCTCAAAATAAATTATCGCACAAGTTTGTTTTTGCTTTGTGTTCCTCCTTTGAATCACAAGTCTTCTCAGATCCAGATTCTTTTTCTTGATAAAGTGTAAGAAGGTTATTCAAATGTTTTTTTCCCTTTAATATGATTGTTCATCATTTTATCACAGGAAGTTTCTGTGAAACACATTTGCTTGAATTCTTGTTTTTCAAAACCTTTGGTTCCATTGTACCTTATATTCAGGCTGAATATAAACTACAATTTGGGGTTTGTATACTTGTAGCTTATATTCAGACTGAATATAGTCTAGAATTAGGTGTTTGAATAATTGTAGCTTATATTCAGACTGAATATAAGCTATAATTTCGGGTTTGTATATTTGTAGTTTATATTCAGTCTGAATATAAGTTACAATTATGGGTTTGTATAATTGTAGTTTATATTCATTCTGAATATAAGCATGACATTGAGATATCACAATGTCATGTTTATATTCAGTCTGAATATAAGCTACAATTATGGGTTTGTATAATTGTAGCTTATATTCAGTCTGAATATAAGCTAAAATTATGTGTTTGAATAGTTGTAGTATATATTCAGTCTGAATATAAGCATGACATTGTGATATCATAATGTCATGTTTATATTCAGACTGAATATAAACTATAATTTCGGGTTTGTATATTTGTAGCTTATATTCAGTCTGAATATAAGCTACAATTATGGGTTTGTATAATTGTATCTTATATTCAGTCTGAATATAAGCTAAAATTATGTATTTGAATAGTTGTAGCTTATATTCAGTCTAAATATAAGCTAAAATTTGAAGTTTAATAATCGTAGCTAAAATTTGAAGTTTGTATAATCGTAGCTTATATTCAGACTGAATATAAGCTAAATTTTGAAGTTTGTAAAATCGTAGCTTATATTCAGACTAAATATGAACTACAATTAGGTATTTTTATAATAATAACCTATATTCAGTCAGAATATAAGCACTAAGACTCTTAGTGCTTATATTCAGTCTGAATATAACCTATAATCTGGTGTTTTTATAATTTATGCTTATATTCAGTCTGAATATAAGCTACAACTAATTGTTTGTATAATTGTAGCTTATATTCAGTCTCAATATAAGCTAAGATTTGGGGGTTTGTATATTTGTAGCTTATATTCAAATTGAATATAAACATAACAATGTATTATTACAATGTTATGTTTATATTTAGTCTGAATATAAAGACTCTTAGTGCTTATATTCAGTCTGAATATAAGCTAAAATTTGAACTTTGTATAATCGTAGCTTATATTCAGTCTGAATATAAGCTACGATTATACAAATTTAGAATATAAGCTACGATTATACAAAGTTCAAATTTTAGCTTATATTCATACTGAATATAAGCACTAAGAGTCTTACTGCTTATATTCAGACTGAATATAAGTTACTATTATAAAAACACCTAATTGTAGTTCATATTCAGTCTGAATATAAGCTACGATTTTACAAACTTCAAAATTTATCTTATATTCAGTCTGAATATAAAGACTCTTAGTGCTTATATTCACTCTGAATATAAGCTAACATTTGAACTTTGTATAATCGTAGCTTATATTCAGTCTGAATATAAACTACGATTATACAAAGTTCAAATTTTAGCTTATATTCAGACCGAATATAAGCACTAAAAGTCTTACTGCTTATATTCAGACTGAATATAAGTTATAATTATAAAAACACCTAATTGTAGTTCATATTCAGTCTGAATATAAGCTACGGTTTTACAAACTCAAAATTCAGCTTATATTCAGTCTGAATATAAGCTACGATTATACAAACTTCAAATTTTAGCTTATATTCAGACTGAATATATACTACAATCTGGTGTTTTTATAATTTATGTTTATATATTCAGTCTGAATATAAGTTACAGATCGACACATCTTTAACATTAGAACCAAATTCTCGGTTTGTATTCTTGAAATATGTAACAAAATCGCAATCAGTGAACAAATCACATGTTTGATCAACAAAAAGAGTAGAATTTTCAACTGGATCACAATCGATTCAATTTTCTGATGAAAAAATAGAGTCTATTGAAAAGAGGAAATCAACAATTTAATTTCAGAAATCCCAAATCCAATTAATAAAGTTCTTCACAACAATGAATCTGATTAACAAAGAAGAAGACGATTAACAAAGAAGAAGATGATTAACAGAGAAGGAAGAAATAAACGGGAGTGATATCAATGAGCAACTTGAATAAAAATTGCCAGAATTACCCCTCAAGCCACAATTAAAGAGCAGCTTGATATGACTTAGATCAAGGGCTGAGATCCGTTCTCATGTTCACAATCCAAGATAGGTTCACATTTGAACTTTCCTCTATATGTATATATATATATATAGGGGAAGGATCATATGAGAACCACCCTTTTGTATCATAAAGGAGGTAACCCGACTTTTTTCTTTTTTTGTACTTTTAATTATATTTAAATTTATCACAATGTATTTTTTGTATCATAGTGTGTTTTTGTTTTTTTACGAAATGTATCACGGTGTAGTTTTGTTGTTGTACGAAGAGTAACACAATGTATTAATAGTGTATTTTTGTTTTTTACAAAGTGTATCACAATGTAGTTTTGTTCTTGTACGAAGGCTAACACAATGTATCAGTAGTGTATTTTTGTATCATAATAAGTTTTTGTTGTTTTATGAAGTGTATCACACTGTGTTTTTTTGTTATTTTATAAAAGGTATGTTGGTCCCTAAAGGGTCTACAAGAGTTCAATAATAAGTAAACAGTTTGTAGAAGGGGGGGGGGGGGTTGAATACAAACACACAGATTTTGGTTTTTAAATTAGTTTATATATCATAAACAAATTTACAGTTACAAGCGGAATAAGAACAAGTTTAAAACCTATTCTATTGTAACTATGAAACACTAAGTTTGATGCACAAGAGGAAGGAAGAAAAAATAAAGAGGGTTTAGGTTAGAAAGTAGCATACATTAAGATGAAGAAGATATCTTCATCTTATTTATATCCGTTTGCATTTAATGCAAGACAAAAGGTATATGCCACGTGTCAAGCTTGGATAGGAAGCTTGTCCTTGCTAATAAGACAGCCATGTTTTTGGCCGAATATGAACAGTACTATATCAGATATGATGGGGACGTAAGAGACAATTCGTATGTCCTTTTCTAACAAGGTATTAGGTTTGATTTTTGTGCATCGAGAATAAGATCAATCTTTAATCTTGTAAAGGAAGCTTCATTTGATCGCTGATATTGAATCTTCAAGGATGAACTTCAGTATCGCTGAGGCTTCACAAGACTTCACACTTTGATTAGATAATCGCTGCTACCGCGAACCGCTTCAGTTCACTTAGCTGATTATCTCTTTCTTCAGCTAGGGTCTTTGACTTTCGCTGAGTGGTCTTATGGTATGATAGCTGATCTTCAGGTCTTCAGAGATAAGCTTGTTGTTCCTTGATCTTCAGAGATCGCTGATGGTAATCAGCGTGTACTATCGCTGAATATGAACATAAGCTTATACCATGGAATTTCACTAAGTATACAAAAGGAATCATATTCAAATTATTGAGAGGAGTTATGATCAACAATCTCCCCCTATTTGATTATGATTAAGCAACATAGGAAAATTACTTTAAGAGACTAGTAAGGACTTAAGAAAAATTTGAAATAAATTTTCTAAGTACTAATTTGTACAATCTTTTTCAGCTAGTCTACTATCTGAATTGAGTTTCATTTATAAGGATATGAAAGCACAATTTTTACAAGTAAATAAGCATAAATTACATTCACTGATTAGTTTTTCAAAGTGAAAAATCAGTGAGTAAAAATATAGTTTAAAGAAAATAGAACTCTTATGTTCATTTTCCCTTTTACTTTTTTTAGGGATCTTTTCAGTACATAGATGGAGTAAAGTACTCTGATTGAATTTCATTAAATATAATCTGAAGAAATTACAAGGAAATGAAATTACAACAATAAAAGTAAAGTACTTGTATACTGAAGAATTAGTACAAAGGAAATAGAAACCTATGACTAATCAGAGATGTTCTCGTTTTTTCTTTGTAGCTCATTCTCATAAAGCATTTTATGTCGATTCATCAGAGGGGTATCTGACCAGCAGCGCCATAGCATGATCTTTATGAGAGAGGATTGGGCTTTGCGAATTTCTTGATTTATGAAGAGTCCTAAGAATCCTTCATTATCTAAGAATACCATACCAGGTTCAGGTAGTGAGATGATTTGATCTTCTTCGTATCTTCGATCTTGAGGGAGAGAGGTAAGTAGCATTGAAATATCAGGGATTTCAAGATGACCAAGAATGCTACGATAATCAAATTTGGTTTCATGCTCATTTTTAGAGCTTGAACCACCTTCAGCAGTTGATCTTCTCTTCTTTGATGACTCAGGGAGAGGGGGAACTTGCACGTGTTGTGACATCCTTTGCAGCAACTGATCCAGTGCTCTTTCCACGACATCCTTGAATTTGGATTTGGAACCCTGAATGGCATCTCTGATTTCTAACCATTCATTGTATCCATAAATCCTTAAAAACTTGGCTTCTTCTCTCTCAGTTCTGCTTGTCCTTGTCATTCTTACATATACCTTTGGACCACCGCTGTTGGAGTGTCGCCCTTGAATAGTTGCATGAATGATTTTGGCTTCAGATCTTCGAAATTTCAGTCTATCAGTGCACCAGTCAAGCTCTTTGTCTCTCTGAATTGTGGCTTCAGCGGATAGTGCACTTAGAATCTTTTGTTGAGCGAGGATCGGATCTACGTTCAAGTTTTCCTGTGCAAGTTCTTTCTGTGCAAGAGCTTCAGCGACCCTTTCACTCTATTTCAATTGTTCCTTGGCCGCCTTGTCTCTAGCAGAGTCTTCCCTGAGTAATTTCCTTGCTAAAGCAAGATCATTCTCAGTTTGCTTTGTCTTTTCATCCTTGATACGTTGTGCTTCCAATGCTTGTTCTATTTCTTCGTTAGACAGAAAGTAGAATTCATCTACCATCCTTATTGGTACGACGTCTATGGGTTCAGCTTGAGGCACCCTTATTCTTCTTGCTTCGAATTCCCTAAGGAATTTTATTCGCCTTTCTTCTTCTTCAAGCTCTCTTATGATCGGCTTTTGAACGCGACGCTTGGGAATAAGGCCTTATTCTTCTTCAGAGTCAGTTTCTACTATGTAAATAAACTTCTCTTTAGAAGAAGGTTCCTTCCAAGAAGTGGAGTCCTTTGGGGGACGGGGATCACTGAGGGAAGAAGAGGAGGAAGAAGATTTAGCAGAGAGTTTTTGTAGGTGAAGAAGGAAGTGTGGGGGTTTCAGAGAGAGGTGTAATACAAGGGATTAGAGGAAGAGATACCTCAACAGTGGTCTCCCCATCGGTTAAAGGGATGGTGGCATCAGCTTCTACCACAATATTTCCTTTGCCTGAGGGACCGGACTGTCGCTGAGAGGGATGTTGTCCGTCCCCTAAGGGCTCCTGATGAGAGACTTCTGGTCTTGACATATTGAAGTGCTCCAAAGCGCTTCGTATATCATCGTCATCATCATCATCAATCCCTCCCCCATAGTGAGGGATGGGTTCTTCTTACTCTTCATCCTCATCATCATCATCATCATCATCATCATCATCATCATCATCTTCTTCTCCTTCCACTACACCTTCAGTGAGGGAAGGTCCTACCTGCTTGATGTAGGGAGAGATAACCTCTTCAGGGAAGGTCGCATTGTGATCCGCGATGATGTCGTCAGCGAATTATTTGGCGCATCTCTCCCCCTCGATGTTGTCAGCTGGGAGACAGTGCACCATCAGCAGACGTACATTTCCCTGAACGTCCTTCAGCTTTTCTTCAAAGCGCTCTTGGTGCGCAAGGACTAAAGTCAGGGATGTCCGATCAGCATTGGAGAAAGAGGAGCTGCTCTCAGAGAGCTTTGTCAGCAACGACATCATATCAGACCGAGTCTTCTGAATAGACTCAAGCACTCGATCTTGATCACCCATATTCTTCTCCAGACGGGCAATGGACTGACCATGGGCCCGATTGTCTTCCTTCAGGGACTGGATGTTGCTGAGAATGTTGTTGATAGCGGTCTTGATCACTTGAGTTCCAACCACTGTCCGGAAGATGAACTCAACGGACTTCTGTAGGTGCTCAACCTTCGCCCTGGTGTGAGCACATTCCTTGACTAAATAGTCAATTGCAGGGAATGTTGGGCTGGGAAGAACAATTTGTGGAAGTTCAGCTGTGAAGGAAGGAAGCTTAGGAGCAGCCTTTTCAGTCTTGACCTCCATCAGCTTGGCAGAAGACCATGGTTGCTGAGGGGATTTCTCTTTGTCCTTGCTGAGAGGAGCAGCAGCAGCCTTGGTGGTGGTGGTTGTCATTGCTGAGGTGAAGAGAGGAGGAGTACCTGCTGATAAGTAGGCATGTTATAACCCTTGAGAGAATCATGAGGATTACTCTTAGGGACCACTGGTGCAGAGGTAGTGTCATGAGGATCACTAGCCAGTGTCTTAGAATGCATGTGAGAGACATTCTGAGGCCCTATGTTACTGGCTTTCCAAAACTTCAGAGTGCCTAAACAACACTGAGGCTTGGACTGCGTGCGTTTCAGCATCAACAGAGATAGGGACAACTATCTCTGAATCATATGTTGATGTGAGGACCAAAGAAGAGGGGATAGAAGAAGAGTAGAAGTCTGTGAATGTATTACCTGAGATAGCTTCAGCGGAGCTGACTAATATGCTTTCAGTGACCGTGGTCGCTGACTGCGGTGGTAGTGCTGAAGAAGCAACAACGGAGGAGAAAACCGTTGAAGTAGTTGGGGCTGTTGATGGTGTTGGTAGTACACCGAAAGTAGAGAGAGTGGTCTGTTGAGAGACCATCTTCTTTGGCTTCTTGTTATCGGTTGGTTGTTTCCTCTTAGCAGCAGCAGTGTCCGAGATGCTCGCTGTTGGGATGGGCAGAGAGGTAGACACTGAGAGAGGGGCTCCAATCATGTTCAACATATAGGGCGTGAAAGGAGCATCACCTGGACGTTCCTCTATGTCTAAGGACTTCTTCCCCACCATGGAGAAGGCGTGGTCACCGACCTTCGGGTAGTCCTCCCCGAAGGCAGCTTCCATGATTGTAGCAAAGAATCGTGGGTAAGGGATGACCGGGTGTCTGGTAGCAGCATTGATACGACTAACCATATCGCTGAAGATATAACCAGCGTAGTTGAGGTTGTGGCCGGTGCAGAGAGAGAAAGCGGGATTCTGAAAATGCTTGCTCGCTTGGTCATGCGAGCCAATCTTTGACCCAAGGCATTGGATCACCTGGGTAAAGATGTATTGCCAGCGAGCAGGCAATCTCTTCTTTTCCACCTTTGAGCCCACCGTTTTCAGCGATGGATTCTCCCAGGCATAGCCGATAGAGTCCAAGAAGGCGTCGATCTGCATCTTGGTTGGTTCAGCGCCCCATTGCACATTCTTGGTGCGTGTAGGGAGGCGAAGAGCCTTCCTTACGAATCCAGCAGTGAAGGAGAAATATCCAAGGTTGGGAATCGTGAAGCCAATCGCAGGGAGCACGTTCCCTTTGTCTGTGGTGAGCGTGGTACAGTGAGCGGTGTACCAGAGAGCTTGAAGGTGAGAGGAGATGCCCACTCGGTTGTGGACAAAAGCAAACATCAGGGGGCAAGCCTTGATGAAGGTAGCACATTCCATGAAGTGAGGGCGATCAGCGGGTATCTCGACCAATGCAATATAATTGCATGATTTGCAGACATCTTTCTCCATAGGGAAATGGCATGTTGGTGCAGCGACCAAGGGTTGGTCAACAGTTGTAGCAGCAACGGTTTCAGCAGTCTTGCTTGCAGAGGCCATTTCTGTAGGAAAAATGGGAACACCAAAGAGATAAATCATGGTTTTATACATAAATGTATAAACCAGAGTTTGGTATAAAGAATACCAATTGTAAGATTCAAAGAAACAAGTATTTTGATGAACAAGATCAAAATGCTTGTGATAAAAACAATAATATAAAAGATTATTTTAGAAAAAGTAGAAGATAATTAAAAATGGATAAAACTTTAAGAAGAAAGTCTTCTGTTCTAAGGAAAGAACTTAGAACAGAGTTTTGAAAATAGAAGATTTTTGAGTTTTAATCCAGATTAAATTTATTTTCTTCCTTAAAATATGTTTTTATTGCATTTTAGAAGATGAAAGAAAAGAAGATGTGAAACAAGATGTTTCCAGTTTTATGTAAAGGTTTAGATCAAACCTTAGGTGAGTTCGAGAAGAAAAACGCACGAGTGCATGTTCTTGGTGTTCTTGAGAAAGCTTGAAGATTCGAAAGTTCTTTTGCCTTTGGAGAGTTATGAAAGCGTAAAGAGTAAAATGAGGAAAAAGAATTGCTTAAATAGCACGAGGAGAGAAAAATAAAGGAGTGCTAAACGACGGTTTTAGCTTTTTGAAAAAGAAATGATGACCTGGCGCACGTTCCAAGAAAGGAGTTGGAAGGAAAACGTCGCGGTCCGTCGTGTGTCAGAAAAAGGTCTGACGTGTCCTTTTCTCTTTTTTTAAAAAAAGATTATAATGATAATTATCCATAAGGAAAGTTTATCATTATTAATTTAAAAATCTTCATCAATGACAATAAAGGATTGTCAGTGAGGAGTTTTATTTTCAGAGATTCATTCTTTGATGAGAAATGATATCAAAGAGTGATAAAGATTAGAAGATAATACCTGAGGAGATGGCCCAGATATCGCTGAATCAAAGTTTAGCGAATGGAAAGTTTGAAGGCTTAATTTGTATCACTTGTTGTAAGTTACTGAATAAGAAATTATTCAGCGTTCAACATACCAAGTTCGCTGATGAGTAGATTGAATCTAGTCTCATCAAGAGGCTTGGTGAAAAGATCAGCGAGCTGATATTCAGTGGGTACAAAATGAAGCTCAACTTCACCATTCATCACATGATCTCTGATAAAGTGATATCGGATCTCAATGTGCTTGGTTTTGGAGTGAAGTACAGGATTGTTGGCAATGGCAATAGCACTAGTACTGTCACAATAAATAGGAATTTTAGAGAGCTTGAGATCGTAGTCTCTGAGTTGATTGCTCATCCAAAGGATTTGAGCACAACAACTACCAGCGGCTACATATTCAGCTTCAATGGTGGAGGTGGACACTGAGTTTGCTTTTTGCTTGTCCAACTAATTAACTTTCCACCTAGTAGCTGACACCCACCAGTGGCGCTCTTTCTATCTATCTTACAATCTGCAAAGTCACTGTCAGAATAACCAATAAGATCAAATCCTGAGCCTTTAGGATACCAAAGAGCTAGATTTGGAGTTCCTTTCAGGTATCTGAAGATTCGCTTTACAGCGATTAGATGGGATTCCTTCGGTTCAGCTTGATTCCGAGCGCAGAGACATGTAGAATACATGATGTCAGGTCTACTCGCTGTAAGATACAGCATAGATCCAATCATCCCTCGATAGGCAGTGACATTGACTGGTTTCCCATTGGGATCCTTGTTCAAAGTCAGAGGAGGTGCCATAGGGGTCTTCATCGCTGAGCATTGATTCATATCAAACTTGTTCAACATGTCTTTAACGTATTTTCTTTGACAAATAAAGATTCCTTTGTCAGATTGTTTTATCTGCAAACCTAGAAAATACGTTAGTTCACCCATCATACTCATTTTATATTGCTTTTGCATTCTTGCAGCGAAACGAGTACACAATTTGGGTCTTGTGGAACTAAAAATAATGTCATCGACATATATCTGAGCGAGTATGGTATGACCTTTATATTTTCATAAAAACAGGGTTTGGTCAATTTTTCCACGAACAAATTTTTCCATAAGAAGAAATTTAGAAAGGGTATCATACCAAGCTCTAGGAGCTTGTTTTAACCCGTAAAGGGCTTTTTCTAGTTTAAAAACATAACCAGGATGGTTAGAGTCTAAGAAGCCAGGGGGTTGTTCAACATACTGAAGGAGGACATACTGAACAAAGAGATTCCTTTGTAAAGTAGAACAATGATCTATGTTATTCTCTCTCTCTTAATCTTATTCTCTCTCTCTTCCATCCAATTCCTAAATCTTGATGAAAACTAACCCATACGATATCATGAATTGGATGACCACCACAAAATCACCATTAACAATAACACTATGAGACTTCTTTTCATCCTATCTTTCTTAACTTTACTCTCCTCCGCCCACCAGCCACTATTTCCGATCAGTTCAGAACCACCACCAGATTATACCCAATTCCCACCTCCACCACCACCACCACCGCCTACCACCACCACCACCACCATCTCAGACCAGCCTTTCTTTAATGAAAACCCAAATGGACGGCAGACACCAGATCAGCCTCAATTGCAGCCACCACCAACGCCACCACTGGCGGTGGGGGCTGATACGAGTAACAACTCCATATCACACCCCATTGCCCCACAGCCAGCCACCAAACCAGCCGCCAAGAAAATAGCAGTTGCAATTTCGGTTGCAATTGTGACTCTAGGAATGCTGTCAGCATTAGCATTCTACATCTATAAGCACAAGTCTAAACACCCAGCTGAATCCTAAAAGCTTGTAGGACCAAATTCACAAAGAAATAATAATGAAGACAACATGCCATCATCCACTTTTCTCTACATTGGAACTGTTGAGCCATCAAGATCCGTCGGTGAAACCACCAATGGTCAACAAAATATATCACCTTATCATAAATTGGGCTCAGTTAAAACATCAGACCGATATAGGCCCAGTCCTGACCTTCAGCCACTTCCACGGTTGAGTAAACCCCAGCCACCACCACCAACCATCAGATCTCCGCCGGCCATGTCTTCTTCATCCGACGAAGAAGAAGAAGAAGAAAGCCACTATTTTTACACCCCTCATGGATCAATTGCAAGCACTGATTCGATTCCCAGATCAAAACAGAGTCGTTCCACCGATAATAATTCTAGCTCGATGATCCAAGAAAGAAGCAAAGCGCGCTCTACTAGTCCCGTTCCTCATTCCAAGAGAACTTCACCAAGGTCAAGGCTTTCGGTCTCTTCTTCCCCAGATACAAAACATACAACCTCATCATCGCGAAAGCTGCCTTCGGCTACACCACCGCAGCCACCGCCAGCTCCACCACCACGGCCGCCACTAGCTCCACCATCAATGGAGTATAGTCAGCTTTTGTCAGCTTTCCCTTTTCACACACTGAACAAAGATATTCCTTTGTAAATGTATGATTTGGGAGGTCTTTGACTAGATCTTTTTGAGACAATTCATTTATTGTCTTGAAGTTGAGGTGAGAGAGTCTTTTATGCCATAACCAGTTTATATCAGTGGATGCTTTAGAGATAAAGCACATGTTCTCAGAGTGAGAACTATTCATATTTATGACATACACATTCTCCACTCTTTTGCTTGTTAGGGCAAGCTTATCATTACCGTCAGTGACAACACATCTATTATTTAAGAATAGAACTTTGAAGTCTTTGTCACATAACTGACTAACACTTAAAAGATTGTGCTTTAGTCCCTCAACGTAGGCGACACGAGTAAACGATGTGGCTCCATTGAATAGAATTCCATAACCTTTAGTGTATCCTTTGCCATTTCCACCAAAGGTCACTGATGGACCAGCTTCTTCTTTGTAATCAGAGAGCAGAGATTTTATGTCGGTCATGTGCCTTAAGCATCTGCTATCAAGATACCAGATACCTTTCGCACTTTGCATACAACAAAAGGATTAATTGTTTGAAGGTACCCATATTACTATGGGTCCTGCTTGGTTAGTTAAAGGATTGGCGGAGGAGCTACTAGCTGAAGAACATCCTTTGGTGGATTTCACTCTCGCTGATTTATCAGCTTGAACTACTTTCTTTCCATGAGCTAGTTTATCAGCTCTAGTAGCGTTAGGACATTTACTTGCAATGTGGGTAGTTTCACCACATTGATAGCACTTCCTATATTTAAAGGGTTTGGAATTCGGAGATAAAGGAGGAACTTTTTCAGGGATAGGACCAAGAATTTCTTTATTCATAGTCCTTGGAGGTATAACAACCTTTTCAGGGATAGGAGTGAGATCGATCTTAATTCTGGGGGTTGGTCACTGAGAAAAGTCAGAGACCTTCTTCCCAGATTTAGAATTTCTCTCTAAGGATTTCTTGTTCCTATTTTGAGTGATCTTATTCTTAGGAACTTGATCAAGAAACTCGTTCTTGATTACCTTTTTAGAATTTATCACATAAATCTTATTTTTAATAGAAGAGGAAGAAGTTGAAGAAGAAGGATCAGGGATAGAAGAGACAAACATTACAAATTTGAGCATGGAACGATCATTCTCTGATTCTTCCTTTTTAGGGTTAAAGCCTAACCCACTTCTTACTTTCATAGGTATTTGTGCATTGATGATATTATTGACTTTTTCAGAAGCACCATCCTTTGATGGTTGCCTTTTCAGACTTAAGATCAGCGATAGCCTTTTCCCTATTAGCAATAGCTTGCTGCTTCTCGATGCTTATGGTTTGATTTGCAAAGACTTGGTCCTTGAGCGTCTCCTCAATTTTAGAAAGTTCTTTGATTTTTAGATGGCAATTTTTCAATTGCTCAGATAAATCAGTGTTAATTTTCTCGGCCTAAATCTTTCCATTTAAAGCATTATAAAAATCAACAGTCATAGCATCGAGGGCTGACACGTTATCACTTTCAGAGAGTAAAGAGATAGATGGAATGGTTACCTGAGTAGAAGGGGACTAAGAGGAAGAAGTTTCAGTAGCTTCTTCAGCGTCATCTATTCTTGCCATTAGTCACAAGAAGGCAAGATCTTCTTTATCAGAGCCAGACTCTTCAGAGGTCTTGGCCCAGTTGTCTTCAGCGTCCCAATCAACTTCTTCAGCGATAAGACCTTTGCCTTTTTGCTGGTATTTCTTCAGATCCTTGTATTTGTTTTTCAATTTCAAATACTTCTCCTTTTTAACGGAGGTCTGGGGGGTGGTAGGAGCTGCAACTTTCTTTGATCTACATTCACTTGCGAAGTGACCCTTTCGCTGACAGTTGAAGCATATACCTGAGGCTTTCTCAGCGGGCATTGTCTTTTGCTTTTCAGAGTCAGAGAGATTTGAAGATTTTCGAAAGTCGCTCTTTCTAGCGAATTTTTTAAAATTACTTGTTAAGAGAGCTAGAGAGTTATCAAACTCAGAGATGTCAGCATCAGTGAGTTGATCTTCTGAATTAGTTTGACCTAATTCAGTGATGGAGGTAATAGTGGAAGAAGAAATATTTTTAAGAGGAGTTGCCTCTGAAGTCACAAGTGCCAAAGAAGTACTTTTGGCACATTTGAATTCATTTAAGAGGTTATTCCTCAGAAGTTGAGATTGTTCCTCATTTAATAGCATTCCATATAATGCACTCAAGGACAGAGTTTCAAGATTCTTCGACAACTTTAAACATGTAGTGTACACTGCCCATTGATCGGGTAGTGCCTCCATGAATTTGGTCTGTATTTCAGCGCTAGAGTACACTCTGTTGACTGTTTTAAGATCAATCAACAAACAATTGAAACGCTGGTGAACTTGAGAAAAAGATTCACCTTTATGATACATAAAACTCTCATATTGTCTTACAAGGTTTATGCACCTAGTGACTTGAACTTCAGAGGTTCCTTCATATTGGATACATAGAGTATCCCACATAGCCTTAGAAGTCCTCATTTTCATAACAAAATGATAGACGTCATCTGGTAAAGACATTGCTATTATAGATCTAGCTTTTGAATCAATAGCAATTTCTTTCTTATCTTCTTCAGTCCATCGATTAGGAGTTTTAATGATAGTCCTTTCAGGATGGTTGGAGTAGTTGTGGTGGCAGGAACACCAACTACAATAGTTGTAGGAACAAATGGTCCGTTTTCTAGATAGTAAGGGATCTTTGGGTCTGATCCTTCTAGAAACAGAGACATTCTTTCCTTCCATAATGGAAAATTATCATGGCTAAATCTTGGAGGTTTAGCTAAAGATCCATTATCATTCTAGTTCGTATTAGGGTTTGACATTTTAAAATAGTTTATAAGAAAATTATTTTAAGGATAAAAGAAGCAAACACTGCTCTGATACCATTTGTTGGTCCCTAAATGGTCTACAAGAGTTCAATAATAAGTAAATAGTTTGTAGAAGAGGAGGGGGGTTGAATACAAACACACAGATTTTGATTTTTAAATTAGTTTATATATCATAAACAAATTTACAATTACAAGCGGAATAAGAACAAGTTTAAAACCTATTCTATTGTAACTATGAAACACTAAGTTTGATGCACAAGAGGAAGGAAGAAAGAATAAAGAGGGTTTAGGTTAGAAAGTAGCATACATTAAGATGAAGAAGATATCTTCATCTTATTTATACCCGTTTGCATTTAATGCAAGATAAAAGGTATATGCCACGTGTCAAGCTTGGATAGGAAGCTTGTCCTTGCTAATAAGACAACCATGTTTTTGGCCGAATATGAACAGTACCATATCAGATATGATGGGGACATAAGAGACAATTCGTACGTCCTTTTCTGACAAGGTATTAGGTTTGACTTTTGTGCATCGAGAATAAGATCAATCTTTAATCTTGTAAAGGAAGCTTCATTTGATCGCTGATACTGAATCTTCAAGGATGAACTTCAGTATCGCTGAGGCTTCACAAGACTTCACACTTTGATTAGATAATCATTGCTATCGCTGAACCGCTTCAGTTCACTTAGCTGATTATCTCTTTCTTCAGCTAGGGTCTTTGACTTTCGCTGAGTGGTCTTATGGTGTGATAGCTGATCTTCAGGTCTTCAGAGATAAGCTTTTTGTTCCTTGATCTTCCGAGATCGCTGATGATAATCAGCGTGTGCTATCGCTAAATATGAACATAAGCTTATACCATGGAATTTCACTAAGTATACAAAAGGAATCATATTCAAATCATTGAGAGGAGTTATGATCAACAAGGTATCACAGTGTGCATCATGTATTTGCCGGAATATTCATCGGAATAAAGCTCTCCAGAGAGAGGATAGTGGAGACAGGAGAGATAAGATTTTTAAAATGCCTAAAATACCCTTTAATTAAAATTTGAAGTCAAATTTCCAAATATATTAGTTTCATAATTTATCCATTAAGTTGTGGTTGAAATGGGATCTCACAATTATCATAAATTAATTAGATATATATATATATATATATATATAGAGAGAGAGAGAGAGAGAGAGAGAGAAAGAGGGAGGTTCAAGGGAAAACGCTAAAAAAAGAGAAAACTGAAGAACACCTTGGGAGGCTTCCATGTGGATGGTATGCACTAATGCATACCGGTAATTTTTTTTCCTATGCATCAATATGCATCGATGAATATTCATTAATGCATGTTACAAGTTACCGACATGCATTAATGCATACCGTCCACATGGAAGCCACCAGGTTGTTCTTCGGTTTTCTCTTTTTTTAGAGTTTTCCCTTGAACCTCCCTCTATATATATATATATATATATAGAGAGAGAGAGAGAGAGAGAGAGACAGAGAGAAGGGTTCATGCGATGACGGTAACAATTTAAGAAAATTTGAGGACAATCCTCCGCAAATCATTTGTACATGAAATTTTTTTCATGTACAAAATCATATATGATCCGGGCAACTTTTCATAAGACTTAATTGGCCTAAAATTCGTCCGCTACCCGTTAGTGTAAAATCACATATGATTTTGTACATGAAAAAAGTATATCGTATTCTCGTAAATAGTTAGCGTTCTCGTATGAATCCGCCTCTCTTTCTATATCTTTATATATCCATCTACCTATACTAATTTAATATCCATTTAGGTCCAAAGTCTTAAATACAATCCAATAAGCTCAATGTACTATTTTTTAAAGCATTAAAGCTGAAAATCTCTTAATTACTGTTTGTTATGCATAATGTACACGTTCTTGATGCATCTCTTTATAATATAGTTACCTTTTATCAGATTAGATTTCTTTGTCCCAAGGCTTTTCACGCTTCAGGCTCGATTCCTCTGTCCCAGGGCAAGAACGATGTATGCCACACCTCAGAATGCCATTCACATTCAAATTTCAAAACTTACAGATGATTCCCTCTCTTTAATCTTCTGCTCATCTATTCAGACTTCTCTCATTCCGTCTTCTATTGTTCTTGTCGTCAAAATGAAGGTAAGAATCGAAACCTCTCTTTAATTTTCTACATGTATGCTTGAATCGTTATTTTAAATTCCTCTGTAATAGTCCAAATCGATGTTCGATTTTTAAATTTGAGGGTTTACTGAATTGATCTTTGAATATTATGGCTAAATCGATTTTTGTTGACTGTTTCCTCCTTCTTTGACCATTTAGTTTACTCAAAAGTTTGCAAGTTTTCTCTACCATAAACCATTTAGTTTACTCAAAGTTTGCAAGTTTCCTCTACCATAAACCATTTAGTTTACTCAAGGATTTTTTTTGGAAAAAGAGTTTACTCAAGGTTTGTATCTCCTTCAAAATGGTTCGAGTGCTTTGAATATTACGACTGACCTTGTTTGTTTGTATATGCTACAAAATTAAGCACTTTTTTTTTTATCAATCTTCACTTTGATTTTATGATAGTTAATCATCATGCAGTAATGTAGCTGGTTATTTCACTCTTTTGAGCCTAGGGGAATCAAGTCCATTTACTATATTAGTTAAGGTGGATTAGTAAAGATGATGCCGGGGTTTTGATTATTTTCTTGGGTCAATGTGAGTAAAGTTCTTAACTTTTTTAGGTTTGATTTTAAATGATAAATCTTGGCTGGGTTTTAATTATTAAATGATAAAGTTTTTAATCTTTATTTGATTCCAATCTTAGTCATCAATATGTATGTATGTATGTTTATACACACACATGTATTTGTATCTATTTTTTTGTGTTTATGTGTGTGAATATATTGTGCAGGTCACATGGGGTCATCAGATGCAAATGAAAGAGACCCTTTCAGATTGAATCAAACTGGTATACAACCTCTTTCTCTCTCTGGTTGTTTGGCTTGTTTTTGTGAACAAACCCCCTTTAGTCCCTCCTTCATTTTCTTGAATTATTTGTTTTTGTGTAAAAAGATTTTTACAAGCCCAAATCACTATTAGTTTCTAAGAATTGAAGTTCTAATGTTACATATTGCATTTGTTTTAGGGGTTATCTAAAAGTCATATAAAAGTGGAAAATGGAATTCAATTCAACTTAATATTTGTATTTATGGTTCTGGTTTAAGTTCATTATGTTGTTTACAGTTGTTGGAGGCCACATGTCACTCAAAATGAAGACGCCTGAGTGTATGTTTACGCCTTTAATTTTCTTCTTTTGGTTATTAGGAAAGCATAGACTTACATTGTAACAATGGAAGCAGAGGAAAACTGATGTGAAATAAAATGTAGTTATCAATATTTTCTTGAAGTATTCAAGGGATTTGTATGAGTTCTTGAGTTGAATCTTGATTAAATTGAAAACTTATGGGTGAAATATTTTTTAGGCAGAGCTTGAATGATGAACGAAAGATTTTCAAAGCTTTTGTAGGGAGAAGAAACATCTAGAAGTGACAAAGGAGTTGCTACCGTGTTTACGGTGTTGAATGCCATCACAAACTTTTATGGTATGCATTTTTAATCTCAATCTTCCCTTAGTTTCTTAAGATGGTAATGATAATTACATATATGCTTTAACAAAGACTTATTAAGCTTTATGAACTTGGAATTTATGTATTTAAGCTTTATGAACTTGGAATTTATTAACGTATCTGATGCTTTTTTGTTCTTAGTTTTTTTTTTCTTCGTATCAACTCCCAATTTAAATTTAGGGATTGTTTACACAAACGCTTACTCGGTAAGAGTCAATACTCTAACTTACTTCACATGGTAAGATTATAAAACATCAAAACGGTATCATATGCAACAATTTATCTGATAAATGCTTACCGGATAAATGCAAGTCCTTATAAATCTATAATGGTGAGACACCCAATTCCCCTCTAATATGACATTAGGGGATGAATTCAATGATGAAAGCTCACACTTATAAGATTGGAACACATCATATATCATCCCAAGTATGTGTTCGGTACTACAGAAAGTAGGTTGAAGTTTATCTTCTTAATAATTCCTTTGATAAAGTGTATTTGTAGGTACACGAAGTAAAGGAATTGCCTATGTGATAGTGAAGTGTAGTCGCATTTTAGAAGAATGGGGACTTGGCCTTTATACGATCATGAAAGGATTAGGACACTTGGCTTTATAATTGTGTCACGTTTATTTTCTAGACGAGTAGGTGAAACATGTATGTATTCTATCTTTAGATATTCAAATGAGTTGATGGATTCAATCCTTGGGACACCTTGATTCTCGAATATTTAAAATGTGTAAAACACTAAAATGGGAATTCAAACGTTTCGATATTTTCGTTTATGTGCAAGTTTGGTGTTGTTCAGTTTTAAAATGTTATTTCATGGGTCACACTAAAATGGGGGAGGATTGTTGGTGATTTTAGTGTCACCGGTCCATTTATGTGATTGCAAATAATATGAGTTTTATACTGTAATCTAATTCAAGTTAGGTGGTGCGGAGTGCACACTTGTTATAAGGCGAGTATGAACTAAGTAACGACTGAATACAACAAGGTTCGACTGGAACCAGTCAAGCTCGACAGGTTCCAATCAACCTCTGTGATTTGGTATTGGCATCCTCTGGAAGACTCGACTGGGCCAGTCGAGTCTAACCTGGTTTCGATGTTGATATCCTCTGAAAGACTCGACTAGGCCAGTCGAACCAGTCGAGCTTTCATTGTATTTGGAGTAAAGTGGGAAATATGATTCAGAAGATATCTTATATAGAAGTTCTGAATGTTTATACAAAAGCTTCTGTATGAACGGCCAGAAGTTCTGAATGGTCAGAAGTTCAGAATGGTTTTCAGAAGTTCAGAATGATCAGAAGTAGTTCTGCATAGCTTATGCAGAAGCTCTGCATAGTTTATGCAGAAGAGGCTTGTCCAAAAGTTCTATATAGCTAATGCAGAAGGGGCTTATGCAGAAGCTCTTTATGGCTTATGCAGAAGCTCTTCTGGACTTTAGACCAGAGCTCTTCTGGTCGACTCTGATCAGTTATTTCTTGAACGGTTACCGTACATTAATGTGCAGTTATTGAGTAGTTACGGAAAATTGTGTAACTGACCACTACTCCTAATTTCCAGCCATGATTATTATTTCAGTTACGTTATTTTGAGTATAAATAAGATTTTATACTCATGAATTTAAACACGGTTTTTGAACAATCCTATAATACTCTCTAGAAAATTTGTTTTCGTTTTTGTGCCTAAAAACACAACTGTTTTGAGTCTTATCATAGATGGAATTTCGTGAACCAGGCATAGGGTCGAAATATCAATTCGGAAAGTGTCTCACACGATTCTCATTATAATCTAGTGATCGACTTACCCTTGTTTGCCTACTGTTCCAACAAAAAAGTTGCGGTGTGAACATTGAAACTTTTGTCAAACAAAATCACTAATACACTTAAACTATTAAAAGGATAATTACTATTTTATATAAATAAAGAGTTATACTAATACAATGTAAATTGATTATCATTCAGTTATGATTAAGATTTGGATGTGAATCTATGTTAGATTCATATATTCACATAGAAATCAATATAACCTAACTATCACCATCTAATAACGGTTTTTTAGGATCTAGCTTTTGATAATGTAAAAACCAAAAATTTTGTAAATGAAAATAAGCAAATAATATAGGAGTCTTTAATATATTTTATAAACAAACGAAGATGACCTAATTAAAATGCTGAGTAAATTAATTATTTAATTAATTAAAACCCTTTTATGTGACTGACTAAATGAAATTGTTGGAATATGTGGAAATCTCGTTATGGTTTGCATATTAGTGCTTAGTATATTGTAACAATCTGTGATCTCAAATAACAAATACTGCAAATTATACAATTAAGACACCACATTCGGGGCTACAAATTGGGTCTCCTTCTATACAATTTGCCAAAAAGCGACAAATAAAATTTTTCGCTAATAATCATCACATAAACAATTCTAAAAATCATGAAGATTAACTTAAACTTGATAGCATGCTTGAAATACGTCATCTCTTTTACCCGCAAATAAAAGCGTCAGCTGATATCCTGAAATGCATATTTTTTAAAACAAAATGAGGGTTAGACCATACGGTCTAGTTAGTAAATCCCTGTTAGCATATCTTTGACTAAAAGCTTTCAAAATAGATTTAAAAGTCAACTCATAACTCATATCATTTAAAATGATATTTCCTTAAATCAAAACATTCCAAACATTTCTCATCTTTCGTAAAAACCCCTTTCTGACAACAGTTCAATAAGTAATTTTCTTCATTTATAAATCAAAATTTAATAAAATAGTAAACTTATTGAGTCAGAAAGGTTATCTTTTAAATCCAGTCCGACAACCCAGTTATCCCATGTATGGGTGCCGACAACTCAACTTCTCGGATCATATAGATCCAATAAACTTGTTGCTCGAGTCATATAGAGCTGACGACTTTATTCCTCGAGTCTCATAGATCCGACAACTGTATTCCTCGGGTCTCATAGCTCCGACAACTTGTTCCTCGGGTCATATAGAGCCGACAACTCGTTCCTCGGGACCTATAGAGCCGACAAAACCACTCCTCAAATCAAAGGACTCGACAAGCTAACTTCTCGGGTCAAAAGGACTCGACAAGTTTATTTTTTTTTTATAAAGATTCGATAAAGTCTTTTCTCGAGTTATGGGGATCCGATAAACCATTTTCTCGCATTTAAAGGGCCGGATAACTCAGGTTCTCGGGTCATACTGCCCCGATATATTTTCTCATCATTTTAAAATCAGTTTAATATAACCCAGGTCTCGTGGCAGCACATCCTCATAATATTCTCAACCAGGATCATTCTCTCGTTCTTTCCAAACCATTGCCTGCTTCACGAGCATATGGTCCAGTTCACGCCATACAAGATGGCTAATATATAGAGTATCCACCCACAATCATTTATACGTTTTCTCCGTCCACTCATCGCGGATGCACCACCAAATTCATCATCGTATAACAGGGTACTCCTAACCAGTACTTCTCTAATACAGGTTAGCCTCACTCATCCTTTCCAAACCATTTCCTGCGTCACGAGCATATGGTCCGGTTCACGCCATACGAGATGGTTAATTTATATCGATTATGCCCCCCACAATCATTTATACGTTTTCTCCGTCCACTCATCGCGGATAAACTGCCATAATTTCCCGTGACCCAAAATAGTTTTTGGTCAAACTCTTTCACATGTTAGTTTTCACAAAATACTAACAATTGACATCATATAATCTCATTTATATGAAATAAATCACGTGTGACGGAAAAACACGTATTTTACAAAAACTTTGTAAAAGCTCCCTTATCTCATCAAATAACACATATTTTTACGTGGAAAATATTTAATAACCACTTCTCAAATAAAATTCATATGTGTTATTTTTTCCAACAACTCATATAACGATAATAATCCAATTATACCAATTAGGCATATTATTGAAATAAAAACCTTTCAATAACATATGCATTTCAGTTTATAAAACTCATTTATAAAAACTCACCTCGGTCCTAAATAGACTGGTAAACTTCTAGCGGGTAATAAAGTCGATCGTATGGAACATGTAACCTGAATCATATAATATTACAGGTGACAAACCAAATACACTTAATCGAAACATATACATGTATATATCTCATATACACATAATAAACCAACCTTTCTTTCACTTATGAAATCCCAAGAATCAAAAGTTCTCACTCTTTCTTCTCTTTCTTTCTTTCTGGCGAGCTCCCACATAAACACACACCACTTTGATCTTTTTCTTTTTATCCTTGATATTCCAAAAGGAACTAAAAGAACCAAAGATACATATATGGAATGAAGAGAAATGTGGTGCTAGAGAGATAAGTTTTGCACCCACATGCAAACCTATGTAATCTTCCATTTGATTGGAACAAACAAAGGTGGTCACCAAAAAGTTTCATCATGACCCCCTTAACTTTAAACCAAAATCCAAATATTAACCCCAAACTTTCAATCCAAAACAAACTCGGTTATTACAATATCTCCCCCTTCAAGGAACTCCGTCCCGAAATTCAATCAGTTGAACAAACCAAAGTTTTTCGGTTTAATTTCAGATCTCACCAAAACACTTTCTTATTGTAAACATATACGAGATAATGAGCATACCAGTCAACTTCTCGAACGATTCAAATGGTAGACTACCATCCCATCCGATCACTGATCACAAGGATTCTGATATACCGCTGACACATACTTCAGTGGTTACCCACAACGAACAATCTTGTTTCCATGACAATATTTTCAACCTAATATTGTCCTCAACCGGAAACACTATCGGTCTACAGTATTATCATTGTAACATTTTTGTTAATTCTGAACCATATTTAACTGTTCACTGATCTGACATTTCTCAACCATCAGTAACTGAGCATAAATATACTACAACTTTTCGCAATCATCCATAATACCACAATAATATTGTCGGTATTATTCTAAACTCATATCGACTTAACTTCAAAACTGCATAACTGATACAGTGTCCAAGAAACCAATATTGAACTTTACAACATATGAAGACACGAGTTGTGTCAATAATAAGAAGATTAATAACACGACTTTGAAAAAGTTCAAGCTCGTGTAAACATGCCCCCATATTACCATCAAGGTTTCACTGCAACTGATGTAATAATCAGCAAACATACTCCACACCTTTGGTCCTAAACCATACAATATAGAGTACACAAGAAGTGACCCAAGAATATAGAAACCCAAGGTGTAATACCTTTCTCAATGACTTTGAATATAAGTCATTTAAATCTGACGGTTCAAATAAACATCTACTGAACCAACTTTACTTCAGTCAGAATAAGCAGATTCATGGTACTTTCAAATCAACATCCAAACCGTTGTGGAGCAGTTGAACCAACTGTGACATAAACTGTACACAATTCACGCATATCGAATGGTACAACAACCAGAAAAATAGATGTTTCAACCATAATGAAACCAACCCGATAATATCTCGACCAAGTATCAAAATTAGCCGACATCTCCATGTTATAAAAACTACAATCGGGGAAATAACAATTACCCCCATAACCTTCCAATATGTGGGTCTTGTAAGAAGCTTGACCATTTTCTAGCAAAGATTCAAATCCATATGAATATATATATCATGGTCGTTAGTCAACACCCCGGAGCATTACAAAAGAAGCCAGCCCCAAGAAGATAAGGATTCCCGAACTCACGCCATACCACTATTACCTTTCTATCAAAGTCGTAGTCAGGCGCTTCTTCAATTCTTTGAAGATATTCTGTAACCACTCGAATTGTGGTACCAATCCTTCAATTAATTCACTCTTTTCTTTTCGAATCAAAACATCGACTTTCATTTTCTCATCCCATTTGACACTAAAATTTGTCAAACGTTTCCAAACATCAAATTAGTATTCAAAGAAATGAAACACCAAATTGTGAACATCCTTTAATACTTTTTGATTAAATCACCAAATCGAGGAATCCAAATTTCTCTTTTCAGACACATTAATCCATGATCGTCTTTTGTAATAAGAATCAAGTTATTACACTTTACATCTTTCAAAAAAAATCAAGTTTTTACTCAAAACTTCGACGTTCAAACTTGTAAAATCCTCAATCAAATTTTTTTCTCTGACGTTATCAATAACGTCAAGATATAAAAATACACTTTATAAAACTTTCTTTTGGTATTCAACGATGAGAAATCGTAACTCATTTTCCAAAATATTTTAAACATCCAGTCAAATCATTTAACTACTCGAAATTAATCCTAAAGGATCTAATTTCTCCATAAAATTCTTAACAAAATTTGATTTTCTTACCAAAAAAAAGTTTTCAAGTTTCACACACTTGAAAAGATATAAGCAAAGATTTCATGATCGATAAAAATCAAAACTTAAACTTGCAATGAAATCTTTTTAATAACTTCATCAGAAGATTACCTTCATCAAAATGATATCAAGCTTTAATCGATAAAAGGATTGGTATAAAATATGATTGTCCAAACCGAACTTTTGAATCAGCAATTTAAGGAGAGAATGCCAACAAGAAGTTCATTTTCTTCATGTGTCCATGGCCCTCTTTTCAATCCAGTCTTCTCACAATATCGTGAGCTACCCATTTCTTTGATCAACTCGAACCATAATTGTCGTCGGTACGTTAGTCAACCCAAACGACTTTACTCAAAACCCAAAATTCTCATACTGGGTACATAATCACTTCTTTACAATTAGTTGATCAAGTTCTCAGAAATCAATTTTGGCTTGATTTTTTACCAACTGATCCGTCCAAACTAACATCAAGTTCTTCCAAAGCAATAGCGAGCAATTTGAATCGATGCTACTCACCCATATATATCAATATGCCAGTCATCACGTATTTCAGTAATCATAATCTGATTATCGCTAATCATTTTCAATATCAAAGCATAACCCAAAAGATTCGGGCTTTATATACGAATAACCAATAGAGAGAAAACATATAAATCGTCTATATCAGATTCAAATAACACTTTAATTCATACTGAACATAGCAAAGTGTACCTGTCACCACATTCGATGTCTCTCCACTCTTTATCGTAGTCATCTGATATACTCGCCTCGTGCTTTAAAACTGATCAGTTTCAACTTTTCACGTATATAACAGAACTTCAAATTTTAATCACACTCACCCCGATGAATTCTGTAAACTGGGCCTTTACCGTAAATCCCAAAATAAATTTTGAACTATAAGAATACCCCGTTTATAGTTCACGAATTCCTCTTTCAACCGATACACTATCAAATTCAGATAAAACCGATATATACAAGGTCAGTCGTAAATATTCCCACGACACCTCTTTATCAATATCCGAACCCATGAAAGAAAACATCCCATTAATTTATCGGTACCATTCATATTATTTGTGTATATCTACACCAAATAATTTACCTCCCAGTCAAACATTTACTGGTATCAATATTACGTTAATCTCTATAACGTATCACATTTCTTTTATCACATCCAAATTACTAGAAAGAATTTTCTGAATAATAATAATAGATAGTGATAAATCAGCTTGGCTACGAGAAACAATAACAGTAGCAGGCAACGATAACTCAAAATTGGCAATACCACAAATATCAGGCAGCTCCTTCACTTTGCCCACAAAACTCTGTATTTTCAGTCGTTTCGATTTTAGAAACCTGAAGATACCTCAATAAAAACCCCAAATCCACCGAAAAATTACCCATTCCGATGGTCATATCTTTCCGTATTAATTTCAAGCAACAATTTCACTTTACCTGAATTGACGGAAACTGTTCTCACCGACTGATGAGAATAACACGCCCCAACACTTTACAAAGTAAAAACACTTTGATCACATTCCCAAATATAATAATGTTTCAAGTACTAACACATACCTGTAAATTCATGATTACGTTGGCCTGATGTAATTTGAATTTACCTTACATGTCGTTCTTTCAACTCATTATATTTAATATCCCACAGGTTCTAGATAAGGACACCTTATCATGTAACAAAATAGTCTAGTTCAAGTCTAGGTATCAATCTAGATACCTAAATCCCTTAAACTCAGGCTCTGATACCAACAGTAACAACCCGTGATCTCAAATAACAAATACTGCAAAACTATACAATTAGGACACCACATTCGGGGCTACAAATTGGGACTCATTTTATACAATTTGCCAAAAAGCGACAAATAAAAATTTTCGCTAATAATCTTCACATAAAGGATTCTAAAAATCATGAAGATTAACTTAAACTTGATAGCATGCTTGAAATACGTCATCTCTTTTACCCGCAAATAAAAGCGTCAACTGATATCCTGAAATGCATATTTTTTAAAACAAAATGAGGGTTAGACCATATGGTTTGGTGAGTAAATCCCTGTTAGCATATCTTTGACTAAAAGCTTTCAAAATAGATTTAAAAGTCAAATCATAACTCATATCATTTAAAATGATATTTCCTTAAATCCAAACATTCCAAACATTTCTCATCTTTCGTAAAAACCCCTTTCTGACAAAAGTTCAATAAGTAATTTTCTTCATTTATAATCAAAATTTAATAAAACAGTAAACTTATTGAGTCAGAAAGGTTATCTTTTAAATCCAGTCCGACAACCCAGCTATCGCATGTATGGGTGCCGACAACTCAACTTCTCGGATCATATAGATCCGATAAACTTGTTGCTCGGGTCATATAGAGCCGACAACTTTATTCCTCGGGTCTCATAGAGCCGTCAACTGTATTCCTCGGGTCTCATAGCTCCAACAACTTGTTCCTTGGGTCATATAGAGACGACAACTCGTTCCTCGGGACCTATAGAGCCGACAAAACCACTCCTTGAATCAAAGGACTCGACAAGCTAACTTCTCGGGTCAAAAGGACTCGACAAGTTTATTTTTCTTTTTATAAAGATTCGATAAAGTCTTTTCTTGAGTTACGGGGATTCGATAAACCATTTTCTCGCATTTAAAGGGCCCGATAACTCAGGTTCTCGGGTCATACTGACCCGATATATTTTCTCATCATTTTAAAATCAGTTTAGCATAACCCAGGTCTCGAGACATCACATCCTCATAATACTCTCAACCGGTATTACTCTTACCAGGATCATTCTCTCGTTCTTTCAAAACCATTGCCTGCTTCACGAGCATATGGTCCAGTTCACGCCATACAAGATGGCTAATATATAGAGTATTCCACCCACAATCATTTATACGTTTTCTCCGTCCACTCATCGCGGATGCACCACCAAATTCATCATCGTATAACAGGGTACTCCTAACTAGTACTTCTCTAATACTGGTTAGCCTCACTCATCCTTTCCAAACCATTGCCTGCGTCACGAGCATATGGTCCGGTTCACGCCATACGAGATGGCTAATTTATATCGATTATGCCCCCCACAATCATTTATACGTTTTCTCCGTACACTCATCACGGATACACCGCCATAGTTTCCCGTGACCCAAAATAGTTTTTAGTCAACCTCTTTCACTTGTTAGTTTTCACAAAATACTAACAATTGACATCATATAATCTTATTTATATGAAATAAATCACGTGTGACGGAGAAATACGTATTTTACAAAAATTTTGTAAAAGCTCCCTTATCTCATCAAATAACACATATTTTTACGTGGAAAATATTTAATAACAACTTCTCAAATAAAATCCATATGTGTTATTTTTCCCAACAATTCATATAACGATAATAATTCAATTATATCAATTAGGCATATTATCGAAATAAAAACCTTTCAATAACATATGCATTTCAGTTTATAAAACTCATTTATAAAAACTCACATCGGTCCTAAATAGACTGGTAAACTTCTAACGGGTAATAAAGTCGATCGTATGGAACATGTAACCTGAATCATATAATATTACGGGTCACAAACCAAATACACTTAATCAAAACCTATACATGTATATATCTCATATACATATAATAAACCAATCTTTCTTTCACTTATGAAATCCCAAGAATCAAAAGTTCTCACTCTTTGTTCTCTTTCTTTCTTTCTCGCGAGCTCCCACGTAAACACACACCACTTTGATCTTTTTCTTTTTATCCTTGATATTCGAAAAGGAAAAAAAAGAACCAAATGAAGAGAAGGGAGGTGCTAGAGTGATAAGTTTTGCACCCACATGCAAACCTATGTAATCTTCCATTTGATTGGAACAAACAAAGGTGGCCACGAGGTGGTCACCAAAAAGTTTCATCATGCCCCCCTTAACTTCAAACCAAAATCCAAATATTAACCCCAAACTTTCAATTCAAAACAAACTCGGTTATTACATATATATAGAATACAACGTTACAAATGGGTCCCTATATTGTACATATATAACAAATAAGAGATATTAAAAAAAAATATATTTTGATAGAAATAATTGTAGAAATCTTTATATATGAAATAATAAAAAAAAATGACCAAAATGGAAATCTTAATATATGAAACTTAGTCAAAATAGTGAAGTAGGGGGCTAGACATAAATAGCAGATAGTTCATGAAGTCGAATGTCTTTTTTTCAAAGATGAATTGTCCTACTAGAAGGACAGATTTGCTTGCAGATGGTGACCTCACATCGGAAAAACCTTGATTTTCCCTGATCTTTAATTAATACGCTAAAAATCTTGACATATAAATATATATAGAACATCGGTCGAGGATCATTTTCATTCTTATAGTTTGTAAAATAAGCAATTATCGACAAAGAATTTAATCCAATTTCTCGGCATTTCATTGACTCTTGGTGAGATTCTTAACCACGTCTTATGATTTTTATGTCTATTGCTTCATTTTTTAAGTGTTCTATCAAACCTAGTAGCCTCATATCCCATATCGTGTTTTTATGGTTCGATTTTGTATTCAAAATTATGTTAGCTTTAGGTTTAAAACCAAAAATTGAAAATCATGATTTGGAATTCATTACTTGACGAAAATTTGTGTCATTTATGCCAAAATGTTGGTAATAATGTTACCAAGGATGTGGTTTAAAAGAATGAAGAGCAAGTAATGTACCATTTTCGAACTCAATGAGAGCATGATAACACGCAACCATGATTATTGTTTTCTTTGGGTTACAACTGGGAAGGGCGGGTCAAGAATTACCTAATAACCCGTACATTTGGACCCGTTAAAAACAAATAAGCGCAAACCCAATGCCTTTGCTAATTGATCTAGGAGAAGTTGTTGATAATTTCAACATGTTGATATCTATTATGCTTAGACTATCCACATTGGTAATCTCAATTTTGAGATTGTAGATAAGACAAAAGAAATTTAAAGAAAAGAAAAAGGAAAAAGTAAATAAGTAATCCAATCTCATCCGGTTTCTCTCGCCCCATGAACCAAGATTGGACTTTTTTCTTTATTTGAGATTGCCACATGACATATTCTAATTCGTCAGTTGTTTTAACTTTTGAAAATAGAACTTATTTATTCAATAAAAAATGAATTAACAAACAAATAAAATTATAAAAATATACCGAAATTTGTATTTTTCGAATCTCTACAAATAGAGACCAATGATGACATATTTTTTATCACACCAATTTTTCTCTTTATTTTAATACCGGTATTTATGTATTTAAAAATTAATATTTATATATGATAAAAAAATAAGATATATAATTTTTGTATAATAATATTTTAGATTGGATTGAATTGTAAAAGATTGTGGTCGGAGTGTGAAAAATTTGAGATTGGATTGGAGTTGAATATTATGAGGTTGATGAGAGAGAAAATAATATTTTAAGGGGAATTATATCCATACCCCCTTCTATAAAATGTATGTGAGTGAGTAGAGGGGGTAGAAAATATAGAGTACTATAGGGTATGTGAGTGAGGTAGGGGTATATAATAAATGAGTTGTGTGTGGAAGGGGAAAGGAATAACAACCCTCTATTTTAATTTGATATTGGATTGGTTGAGATTGTTGACGTGGGTAAATCTTACATAAATAAAGTTTCAATAAACTAAATTATAAACCCCGGAGTTTGGAATCTGATTTTAGCATCAATATATTTCTGGAAACTTCATAAAGTTACTTGGAATTTATAAATTTATAATTTTTAACTTGATTTAACTATTTAACTTATAATGATCACGAAAATGACCCCACAAATAGGGAATCAATATTTTAGCAATACTTCATATATTTGTTTTGTAAAATTACCGAAATAACTCTATGGTATAAGTATTTGTATTTAAGCTTAATTACAATTATTCTCTTCATGTAATTACCAAAATGATCCTACAATTAGAAAATCAGTACTTTAGTAACATTTCACGTATTTACTTTATAAAATTACCAAAATGACCCTATGTTTGAGAATTCGTATCTAAGTTTTATTTTGATTACACTATTCATAAAATTACCAAAATGACCCTACAATTAGGAAATCGGTAATTTAGCAGTACTTCCGGTACTTACTTTATAAAATTGCCAAAATGGCCTTGCATCTTCGAATTAGTATCTAAGATCTAATTTGATTATTATTTTTTAGAAATTACCAAAATGAGCTCACAAATAGAGAATCGATATTTTAGCAATCTTTTGAGTATTCACTTTAGCGAATGCCTCTATGCTTTGTGACTGGTCTTTTAAGTATTATTTTAAATATTTGGCTTGTAAAAATACCGAGAAGCATTATACACTACCGAAATACCTCTATGGAATGCCTCTATGGAATTGGTTTAAGTTATCTGCTTGGTATTCGACTTCTCAAAATTACCGAAATACCCTAACACTTGGAAAATTGGCACTCTAAACGTTGTTTAGAGTGTTTAATTATTTTGAAGTTTTAAAATTATGTGCCAAGTTGTCAGTATTGTTCATTTTCCAATTGTAAAGGTGATGCTTTGGCCATAAAACCTTATTTACGTTGCAAGCTATTATTTTAGCCATTTTAGCAAAGTATTTATTTGTCAAGATAATATGAAGTGTATTATACATTTTATAAAATGTGAAAACGTCGATTAACTTTAAGAACTATTATAACGACGCTATGTATTTATAATAATATTTGAAGAAAATATTTAAATGCAATATGAGATATGATGATATTGAGTGTTGACCATTAAAAATTATTAAGAGTTAGTCGTGCTAAGAGCGTTAGGAAGTAAAGATCAATTTAGTTACGATTGTTTAAGATACTTGGGAATTGTATGAATTATCATGTAGGTTGCGGTTTTGAGAAAACGACCTAGAAAATTAACGATTCCAAGTTGTAGAATCCCATATCTCATATTTAATCAATGATATAAACAATATATGTAAAGCGGAAGCAATTTTGGATCAAATAGTTTATAAATGGAAGAATGATTAATCAAAATGAAGAACAATATGAAAATAGAATCGTAGTCATATGATTAATCGTGTTCATATATCTTACTACTTTGGAATGATGAGGATATTTGGAGATGGAGAGTTTCGAAGAAGCAACTCATATTCACACTTACAAATGGGGAAGGGGATTCCTATTTATAGCCTAAAAATACTAATGACAAAGCATCCTATAATGTAGAAGCTCCACATGTAAAGGTGAAATAACCGCTTCTAGCTGAGATATCGAGCTATGATAGGAAGATCTAACAAGGAATGAACCAACAACAGAGGCACAGAGAGGACCAGAGGCTCTGCATGTTTAGTGCAGAAGCTCTGTATGTCCAGAGGCTATGCATGTATAGGGAAGAAGCTTTGTATGAATAGTACAGAGGCTCTGCATAGGATTAGCGTTTCGCATCGTCTGGAACGTCCTCTGGTTGATCTATTGACACGGGCTCTGGTTCCTTGTTAACGACCTCTGGTTGCGGCTGTGGATAGCGATCTCTGGTCTTTCAAACTTTAAGAACATGTTTTCATTTTTACACTTTGAACACTAAAATTGGGACTAACAATATTCCCCTACGTGTCAAAAGGAAAACAATAAAAGAAAAACACTTGACCATCACCAGCCACCTTCCCATCAAGCTTTTAAAGCTCTGGAGATCCCCTTAGATATGACAATTATGTAGCTTCCCTTTGATGTAGCAACCTCATTCCAAAATATGCACACGATTTTATTCAAGTCCAAGACATCCTCTAATAAGTTGATCAAGAAGTAGCTCTAGCTATATGAAGCTTGTCAAGAAGACCTAAGGTTTGTATTTTGCTCCTTTTGAGTTACATCTAATGGATGTTCATGGGATATGCTCATTACAAGATATGTATTAGGAATTTATTTCAAAGTGTTTAATCGAATGGTAAATGTTTTATTTACAAATGCGACAGTTGAGCCCAACAATCTCCTCTTGCTTATTTATAATACCAATAGTTGGTCATGAAAGGAACACTTGGGGAAAATGTATTGACACTCATAAGCGAAAACTAAAATTCAATCTCATAAATTCAGTGACCCGTTTTAGGTTCTTTTTGCCTTTTCTCTTTTTCTAATTTTCCTGTTTTCCATATCGTTCTTTTCTTTCAGATTACAAAACATTATACATGTTAAATACATAAAAGAATAGAGATAACTTTGAGTTTTATCTAGACATAAATAAATTAGTGAAAAATGTAAACTTTCATTTTGAATGAACATTTATGGAGTAGTTACATTGAAATCTTATGTTGGAAAAAGACAATTCCTCAAAGATCAAATCTTTTAATTTCACATCACCAATTCCTCAGCCAGATTGATCATTCCGTTTTTGTGGTACTGATCTCACACTATCAGGAAACGCCTTTCCATACTCACCATTTGGAGCAATTTTAAAAAGAGTAAAGAGATATCTCGTGTCTGCTACAGGTAACTAAACTGATTGTTGAAATCTAAGATCACTGAAGAGATTATGGAATACATGCCCTCAATTGGGAGGAACAAAACCGTTCCATGTGGCATCGGATCCCTAGGAGGCAATGAGAGATCAAGGTTAGTAGTGATAGGAAGATTATCGAATAACACAAGGGGCTAAATTAGCTTTTGATTGGTTTGAATCTTGAGAGGAACTGGAGGAATATTTGTTGATGATAGAGGTGCTGAAGAGGTTGATCTAACAAATGTTTGAAATGATCGTTCAAATATTTTAGGAGTAGGAATCCAAATTTCCTTTTGATGTTGTTTACTTCTCCAATGAATGTTTGAATACCTTTGAATTACCATAGGTTTGTATTCACTTTTGTTGTCTCAAATGACATCAATAATTTCTAACAATCTATTATAGCCATAAATGACTAATCAATGAATGTCTTCATCCTTACTTCCAAAATGATCATGAAATAGTCTAACTTTGACTAGCATATCTTTAGATCCACTTTTCATACGTTTGATTATTTTGGCCTTACGACTTCTTATGAAGAATATGTCGTTGAATTTTTCAAGTTTCTCATGTCTATCTATCTGAAGATTTTTGGCAACAGGCAGCTCCTCATCCGAAAGATTCATACCTTCAGGATTAGATTGAGGATGAGGAAGAGGCATGTGAAGAATATCCGAAGTAGCTAGAAGTCCCTTCGGATGATCTTTTAAACTTTATTCTTTTACCTTAACTATTCCAATTCAGCAGCCGTCATAGTCCCTAGCTTTATTTATTGGCTTTGCAAATGTGTCTAGTTGAGATGATATGGAAATGGGCTCTGATGAAAGTAGAAGAGCATGTTCAGATGAAGTAAAAACAATATCCGATTGAGTTGTTGAAATTTATTCAACAACACTGACAACATCAGGTTTATCAGCATTATCGGATTATTTCAAAACATCATTGGATTCTTCAGTGATTAGAGATTTCTCCCCCTCAACTTGGTGTTCTTCTTCAAGGTCATGTTGAAGTTTCTCCCCTTAACACATTTATCTGTTTCCTTTTCTTGATAATCTTCTGGAACTATATCAAGAAATTCACTTGATAAGTGTAACAACCACAATTCTAAAATAAAGATATTTCATGTCATTGCTCTAAAAATAGCAATTACAAAGGTATATAGGTTCCAACATTTAAGCTTGATCTCAAAAGTTTGCAACGGAAAATAAAATAGCTACTGAGATTATTACAAAACTAAATTCAACTAGGCAACTATCCAATCATGAATAGATCCCGCTCTGGTAGCCTTCACGCTCACAACTTCCCTTTCCCTTTTCTAGAGCTCTCTACCATGTGCTTACCTGAAAAGGTTTTTAGTTTGTAAAAGAGAGGGTTAACCCATATGGTCTAGTGAATTCCCTCTAAACCATAGTTAATATGCAATACATTTATAAGATAAAAAGGTTAGTCATGAATATTAACTCACACATAAACACACTTTAAAGATACTTGTTGCAACGATAAACACACTGTTAGTCACTCACACTTGTGACTATTCAAATGGGCTCGCACTTTCCCAAGGGTCGGATACATACTTTTCGTAAATGAATGATTTAAATATATGTAAAACAAACATTCATTTGTTAAATTAAGAACACGAAGAGAACTCACCTGAATGCCAAGCCTAGTATGCTTGCCTCAACTATGATCACACCAACGGAACGCCTGAATTGGATCAATTAATCTACAAGTTAATGACCCATTTACACTCACAATTAACCCTCTAGCAAACCTATAAGGATAGGACACCACTCAGGTAAAAACCCAAAATTGCCAAAATAGTGAGTTGCGCGACCTCCCGCGCGACTTGAGGCCACGAGACTCACTGTCGTCCCTGCACTTTCCTGCTCGAACAACAAAACCCCAAAAACACATTTACACCATTTTTACTCTACCAAAAACATGTAACTTGTCCCAAACTCATATAAATCAACCCCTTTGATTAAGAAACTCATTTAAACCATTGATTCCATGGATTAGCTCACACAATGAAAACATACATCATCCATGGAGGTTTTGGTTGATTTTCAAATCCCTAAATGAAATATGGTACACAAATCATGAAGAAAACTCAATATTCCACAGAGATAGATTGGACACTCTTTTCTACCATCCAACATAACTTCCTACATAAAACCCATGGTTTCTATTCAACCAAAAGACTCGACAAGGGAAGAAGATGAAGAAGATGACGATTTATACCTGAAATTGATTACGGAACACTTATTTCCTTATAAATTTCTTTTCTCCCTTCCTTGTCTTCCCAAAATCGCACCTAGAGGAGCACACACACACACACTTGCAGCCGATTTCCACAAAATGAGGAGGGTTTCCAAACCCTTATTGACCCATATTTACACCTTTAGTCCATGAAACTTGAGAATTAGAGCCCATCCATACCTTTCAACAAAATAAGCGAACTTAACAAGATTTTGGGTTGTTACAACTCACACCCTTAAAAGAATTCCTTCCGTGGAATTCATAAGCGAAAAGCTGAGGTTACTTATCCCTCATCTCCGACTTGGTCGGTTCCCACGTTGCATCTTGCCCTTTATGAAACCTCCAGTGCACCTTCACAAGCACGATCTCTTTGTTCCTTAACTTTCTAACTTTGGATCTAGGTTTGCTTCTGGTTCCTCCGCACAGTCCAATTTTTAGTCAACTTGGATGTCTTCTAGTGGTACGGATACTTCCGTATCCGCTAGACACTAGTGTATGTTAGACACGTGAAACGTACTATGGATGCCTCGAAGTTTCTCCGGTAGGTCTAACTTGTAAGCCACTGCACCTACTCGTGTCGTTATAAAAAACGGTCTTATATACCGAGGGTTCAACTTATCTCTCTTCCCAAAACGCACCACCCCTTTCCAGGGTGAAATCTTCAACATGACCTTGTTCTTCACTTGAAATTCAATCGGTTTCCTACTCCTATCCGCATATGTTTTTTGTCGGTTTTGAGCCACTTTCAGCTTCTCACGAATCTGTCTAATCTTGTCAGCGGTTAGTTGAACAATTTCCGGGCCAGCTAGCTGCTTTTCTCCAACTTCGTTCCAACACAAAGGAGTTCTACGCTTGCGACCATAAAATGCCTCGTACAGTGTTGCTTAAATACTCGCATGATAGTTATTGTTGTACGAGAATTCAATCAAAGGTAAATGCATCTCCCAAGAACCACCAAAATCAATAACACACGCCCTAAGCATATCCTCCAAGGTTTGAATTATCCTCTCACTCTGTCCATCTTTCTGTGGATGATAAGTAATGCTCAAATTCAACTGTGTTCCCAATTCCTTTTGGAAACTATCCCAAAATGCCGATGTGAAACAGCTATCCCGATCCGAAACTATGGATGTTGGCACGCCATGTCTAGTCACGATCTCATCGATATACAATCTAACTAACTTCTCCATTGGGTACGTCTCCTTATATGATAAGAAATGAGCCGACTTGGTGAGACGGTCCGCAATCACCTAAATAGCATCGTACCATTTTCGGGTTCTAGGAAACTTTGTAACAAAGTCCATCGTTATATTATCCCACTTCCATACCGGAATATCCAATGGTTGAAGTTTTCCATATGGCCTTTGGTGTTCCACTTTGACTTGCAAAATGTCAAGCATCTTTCCAAATAGTAAGCTATATCCTTCTTCATTCCTGGCCGCAAGTCTCGATACATTTTGTCTGTGCCCGGGTGTACCAAATATCACGAGTTATATGCTTTCTCTAACACTTTCTCACGTAAACCACCAAGTTTAGGAACCCACACACAGTTACCCAAACATTTCAAAATTTTACTGTCACATACCAACAAGGGCACGCTTCCCACCATCCTTTCACTCTTTATATTTTCTTCTTAGAGTGCCTCATCTTGAGCTTTCTTCTGCTCTAAAGGGCACTATCTTGGTTGTTTATCCCCTATCCTTTCGGCTTAAAGCATCGGCTACCACATTTGCCTTCCCCGGATGGTAAAGGATCTCACAATCATAATCATTCAGCAATTCCACCCATCTCCTTTGTCTCATATTCAACTCCTTCTGATCAAACAAGTGTTTGAGACTATTATGATCAATACAGATTTGGCACTTCACCTCATAGAGGTAATGTTGCCAAGTCTTAAGCGCGAAAACTACTGCCGCTTACTCCATGTCGTGAGTAGGGTAGTTTCTTTCATGATCCTTCAATTGGCGTGAAGAGTACGCAATCACTGTAAATTATGAACCATTCCGTTCTGACTGGTAGTGATAAAACTGGCGCGCTATTCAACTTTTCTTTCAATAAACTAAATGTCGATTCTTCAGCTTCGGTCCACACAAACTTGACGCTCTCCTTGGTCAAAGAGGTTAACGATGTCGCCACCCGCGAAAAGTCTTGAATGAACTTCTGGTAGTACCCCTCTAGACCCAAAAATCTTCTCACTTATGACGGTGTTCTCGGTGGTTACCCAACTCTTGATAGCCTCTATCTTTCCCGGATCCACTTTGATTCCGCCTTCGGACACCACATGTCCTAGAAACTGAACTTCTTGAAACCAAAACTCACACTTTGAAAACTTAGCATAAATCTTCTCATGCTTTAGCAATTTCAACACTAGACGAAGATGTCCTTCATGCTCACTTTTCGTCCGAGAGTAGATCAAGATATCATCGATGAAGACAATCACACACTTGTCTAACAGTGAACCACACACACGGTTCATCAAATCCATAAACGCCGCCGGAGCATTTCTTAAGCCAAAAGGCATAACTAAAAACTCGTAATGACCATACCTCGTTCGGAAAGCCGTTTTAGATACACCTTCCTCTCTCACTTTTAATTGGTGATAAACGGATGGTAAATCAATCTTCGAGAAGTAAATTGCTCCCTGAAGTTGATCAAAAAAATCATCTATTCTAGGCAACGGATACTTATTGTTGATCGTCACCTTGTTCAACTCACGGTAATCTATACACATTCTCACAGATCCGTTTTTTCTTATTCACAAACATTACCGGCGCTCCCTACTGTGATGTACTAGGACGAATAAAACCCTTATCAAGCAACTCTTGAAATTGAGTCATTATTTACTTCATTTCCGCCGGTGCCAATCGATATGGAGCACGGGCCATTGGTGCGGCTCTGGGAACCAAATCGATTCTAAATTCCACTTGACGATCCAGAGGTAATCCGACAAGATTATCGGGGAATACCTCAGGATACTCTTTCACTACAGGTACTTCCTCCATTCCCTTTTTCTCTCTTTTAGTGGCAGTCACGTAAGCTATAAAAGCTTGACATCCCTTCCTTAGGCATTGCCTAGCTTTTAGCATCGATATAACCACCACTTCCTCTCGCTCCGATCACCATAGATCACAACCTCTCTTCCACCTGATAAGGTGATTCGAATCAATTTCTTCTTACACACGATGTACGCATTGTTGCTAGCCAACCAATCCATCCCCACAATTACATCGGGTACAATAATAAAGGGATAAGACAATCCTTTATACTAATACTACAACCTTCTAAAACTTCTTTCATCACCACCAACCTATCATCAGCAATTTCTACCTCGAACCTATGATCCAACTGCTTGGGCTTGACATTCAAAAGCCCCATAAAGGTAGTTGAAACAAATGAATGATTTGCACTCGAGTCAAATAACACCTTGGCATGAGTTGAATTACTAAGAAAGGTACCTGTCACCACGTAAGGTGCCTCCTCCGCCTCCGTTGTAGTCATCTGAAAAGCTCGTACTTGAGCTCGTGGATATTCCACTTTCTTCTCCGATCCACTGCCATGTCCACCACTATAGTTGCTCACCAACCCCTTCTTCAATTGAGGACAATCCGGCTTCAAATTCTCCAAAGATCCACAATGGTAACATGCTCTCGAGTTGGGACATTCTCTAGCCATATGTCCCACCTTTCCATACTTGAAACACCCCTTGGGTTCCGAGGCATAATCTCCACGGTGTACACGGTTACACCTCCCACACGGTTTCTCTCCAAACCTTTGGCTTCCACAATTATCATACTTCGAGAACTTTGCCTTCTTAGGGTCATTTGTCACACCTTCCCACTTTCTCTTTCCGGGACCTCTTTCCATCATTTGATGATTCTTCTCTCTCTCTCTCTCTGTCATCTCAGCCGCATCAACCGTTAATTGAAACGTCGACGTGTTCATTATCATCACCAACTCTCTTATTGAAGCCTTCAAGCCCAAAATGTAGCGATCCACCATTCGTTCCTCGGTCGAAACGTATGCCTCCGCAAAACGAGATTTCTCCTAGAACTTTGCGGTGTACTCTTGGAAACTCATGTCCCCTTATTCTAAATGTAGGAACTCCTCTTCAAGTTGCCTTATGGAGGTCATAGGACAATAGTTGTTCTTGAACAATCCCACAAATTTCTCCCACGAAGTCTTCTTAGCCGCTCCTGTACCAATCTTGCCACTCTCTAAATCCCACCAAAAACCGCCTTAAGCATAGTAGTGGCATGCAACACCTTGTCTGATTCTGCACATCTACTAGTATCAAATGTCACCTCCATATCCCTAACCCATTGCAGGGCCAACACCGGGTTATGCTCTCCCATATAGATAGGAGGTTTGCATGTTAGAAATGTCTTATAAGTGCACCCTCTTGTCACCTCACTTGATTTCTCTACTTCAGGGGTAGTCTTGTGATTTGAGCTATCACGGTCTTTATCCTCTTTAGACCCCTCCGCACCATCATCTTCACATGGGATCGTTGCATCAGAAGATTGTGGCTTATACATCAAAGCTTAGATAGCCACCTCAAGTTTCCCCATTCCCGCATTGAAATCCTCTTTGGTCATAAACCCTTACCCTTGGTTGGGACCCCTTTCTCTACCGTGTCCCCTACCATGCACGCTCATAGAACATTCTTGGATTGACTCTGCCGGCTCAATTAGCGGCTCGGTCGCCATTCCACGACCACGTGTATGACTTCTACCCCAGCCTCGAGGCCCAACCTCAAGAGCTCCCACAAATATTGCACCTCCTTGGGTTCCACGACCTCTTCCTCTACCCCTCCCACAGGTATTCGCAACTCCTTCAACTTCAACTTGGTCGGGTTGAGTGTTCCCGATCGGAGGATCTTCTCCCGCGGGTGTCACTGTTGTCGATCTCACAGAACCACGCGTCATACTTCTTGCTACTGAAAAGGACATAACATAAGAGACAACTAGTTAGATCACAACAAGGTATTCAAGCCCTTACATGTACCGGTAAATTCACAATTACATTGGCCAAATGTGATTCCTAATTTACCTTACACGATAGTCCTCTCTACGTATCATTACTCTTACCAGTGAAACCACACTCTACCCCTTTCTACTTAATCCCAGTCTCACTTATCCCTCAGTCTAAGTCTAGTTGCTCCTCGAACATCTACTCTTAATCTAGGGCTCTGATACCACTTGTAACAACCACAATTCTAAAATAAAGACATTCCATACCATTGCTCTAAAAGTAGCAATTACAAAAGGTAAATGGGTTCCAACATTTAAGCTTGATCTCAAAAGTTTTCAGTGGAAAATAAAGTAGCTACTGAGATTATTACAAAACTAAATTCAACTAGGCAACTATTCAATCACGAATTGATCCCGCTTTTGTAGCCTTCACGCTCACAACTTCCCTTTCCCTTTACTAGAACTCTCTACCATGTTCTTACATGAAAAGGTTTTCAGTTTATAAAAAAGAGGGTTAGACCATATGGTCTAGTGAATTCCCTCTAAACCACAGTTAAACATAACCCAAACTTTTTGGTGCATCATTGTGTAATATAGAACAGTTCCCAATCACCATCGTAAATGAAGAGAGCTTGTTTAAGCAAAATAATCGGTTGATTGAGATTTTGAAGTATAGGCTGATTTACTTTGGTTTCCTTTTTGATAACTATTCAATTCCACCAACAACTGTTCCTATAGAAGTCCACAAATCTTGAGCAATAGAAACCATGTTGGATTGATGCAAATCAATCTATGTTTGTATGGACTCTAGGGATTCCAATGCAAGACCTAGAGAATTACCAATGTCCTTTTGCAAAATGATTTCCTCGTCCATTGCTATTTGAGTATGATCATGTGAACGTTCAAGAACCTCTACTTTCTTCAGCACTTCATTCATACACTCATGATGAGTCTCAACTTGTTTCCTTAAAGTTTATTCCATTTTCTTGCATCATTCATCTAACATTCGATTTTGTTCCAAAAGATTTTGAGTGAGAGTGGCCAGCTGAGATGCTGTTAAGTGAGTTTGGAGATTGAAATCACATAGTTGGTCAACAACATGAGTACGATCCTCATCCATAGAATACGCTACCTACGCAAATAAAAGTGATCAACGAGGGCCTAATTTGCAAGATAAGTATTAAAATATGCTAAAACACTATTATGTGTGTATGTTATAAGATTTGCATTAATGAGTATTGCAAATGAATGGTATGTAACTAATATGATTCTGCAAGGTTCGTCTAATGTACAAGGTGGGTGTACAGGTAAGAAGGGCTTTGCATTCCAAAGTCTTGAAGTCCTCGTCCGTATAATACACCACATACATAAAAAAAAGTGATGAGTCGAACCCTCACTTGCAAGATAATAATTATACCTAAAACATTATTATGGATGCACGTTATCATGAAACCATATTGTATATCTTTTAGCTTATATTATAAATGAATAAAGGGTTGATTTCCGTTACAAACCACGTCAATTCGTACAAACCGTACAAACCGCATGCAATCAATATTTTTTTTTTTTTTTTTCACTTTTTCTTAATTATTAGGGTTGATTAGTCAATAGTATATGAAAAAATTTCATCAAGAATACATGAAGGTTGGTGAATCAAGAATACGTGAAACAAGATTCATCAAATTGAGAGTTTCATGAATTAATTCATTTTCATGTAGAAAAAACAAATAATTTATTGAAGAAAAAAATTATATGAAACAAATTCATCATATTAAACACTTTCATAAAAAAAATTATTTAAAAAAACAATGAAACATGCGGTTTGTACGGTTTGTACGAATTGACGTGGTTTGTATTTGAAATCTCCCCAATAAATATATATATATATATATATATAAAAATATATCAAGTGCCGATTGTCATTAGACGATTCGAATGAAGAAATATGGGACTATGTTTTGGATCATGCTAGTTTAGATATTTTAATTAACATTCATTATTTTAAAATATTTTACTTGTTCACCATTATATATGTAATGAATTATGTGCAACATATAATGTTCGAAATCTTTAAGTTCGTATTTTATTCAAGGCATAAGTTATTAAGATTGACATCACGACACTCGGTGTAAATTGGGGCGCGACGGATTCATTTCAAACGACCAATGAAGAACACTAATGGTTAAGGCAAATAATATTTAATTTGATTTGTAGATTATAAAAATGTCAATGATTCCATGATGGAAAAACCAGATAAAAATAGATGACTATCAAAATCCAAAAAGATTATAATTTTTTTTGGATAGTTGATATTTTCCCTCGCTATAATTTTTATTCAGGATATACTTGTTAATTTATGTAAACCACAGGGCCAAATTTGCTTCTAACTATATGTGTGTGCGCGTGTATATATATATATATATATAGGGAAGGGTTCAAACGAGAACCCATGTGATTTACGAGAACACGAGAACAGTCTCCAAGCGAAGAGTTATGTTTTCTATCACAATTTAATAGAGGCTATGGTATTTTTTGAATTTAAAATAATACTTAAAAGCTTTAAAAAATACTTAAAACGTTGAAGGGTAAAATTGGAAATTAAAATGATAAAATTCAAAATAAGCGATCACCATGACTCCGATCATCAGGGAAGAGATAAAGATATCGACTATGATGGTTATCAGAGAATTGCAATCAAGGTTTTCACATTTATCATAGATTGGTTATTAGAAATTGTGTAACCTAATTATTTAGGGCTCAATTTGTCATCAGAGTTCGATCAACCAAGGTTGGTTATCATATGATTATCACAACTATCACATAATTGCTTAATGTTCGATTTTTATATGTTAGCGATTGGGTCTTCCATTCTTTTATCGATTTGTGAAACCTAATTGGTTAGGCCTTGATTTGTTATCACTGTTCGATCAACCAAAGTTGGGTATCACATGATTATCACACATTGGTAAGTGTTTGATGTATAGCTGTTGCCATATGGGGCACCTGTGTGCTGATGGCCATATTTTGGCTGGTGTATGGAACTATGTTTGGTATGGTAATAAAATTATGCCTTTCAAAAAAATCATATCATAACCGATTAGGGTTGGATTAATGTAAGACTTCGAGTAGGGGTTGTATCACATGTTTATCGCAACAAAATACAGTTACACGATAGAACAGTAATCGATATAATCAAGTCTATCACAAGATTATCACAACTGACAACTCATTCAATCCAAAATGACTACATTTTATCACATCGATAGTAGATTTTGGAGGCTGTTTGGGGTTCGTTTTCTCATCCTTGTTCATCTAGGGTTGTATCACATGTTTATCATATCGAATATTCAGATACGATGGGGAGAAAATAATGGGAAGAAAACGATAAGGACGTTCTATTCTAAAGTGATCATTTCCTGATAAAAAATCATGGGATAATTTCCAATTAATTAAAATACGATAAAAATTATAAAAAAATTACCTAATTACATTTTTATCCTTATTGATTTATTTATATTTATTATAACTTAAATTATTGGTTAAAAAGATTGGAGGCCGACAATTGTTCTCGCATTCTCGTAAATCATAGGGGTTCTCGTTTGAACTTCCACATATATATATATGTGTGTGTGTGTGTGTGTGTGTGTGTTTGTGTGTATGTGTGTATGTGTGTGTGGAAGCATGTTCATACAAGAATGATACCTATTTAAGAAAATACGAGAATGGTCAAATTAGGAACAAAATCACATGTGATTTTACATTAATGGTCAAAAAAGTGTGTAGGCGACCGTATGGCCACGTGCCAAGGTCGCATGGCAAGGTAGCATGAATCACATGTGATTTTGTACGTGATCTTAGAGTAAAATCACATGTGATTCGGCCATTCTTTTATTTTCTTAAATATGTATCATTATCGTATGAACCCAACTCTATGAGTGTGTATGTATAAGGGCTTAATCATTTTAAAACTCCACATTTTATTAGATCCGTGAATCCATCCTAAGCCACACACTTCAATTAAATTACTTGATTCCTTAATTAATGATAAAAGGTGATATGTATGTTACGTAAAAAATGGATGATAAAATTAGATATGTGGTTGATTCTTTTCGATCTAGGAATATCGACCTCATTTTTTAAGAATGTGGTGAGAATTCTAGAAATATATGGGATGACCTTAGTTCAAAGGGGATTCATCTATTCGAAGGTGAGGAAACTAGAAATTGTGGGAAGCATGTGTACATAGGTTCTCGAAGTTCTTTCCAAATAATCACCGGTAATACGATCTAACTTAGTATGTGGTGAGAAAATCAAGCATCGAGTTGCAAGGAAGTCATTGAATGGAAAAGGTGTACATTCTCACCTTGAAGATTTGGACATTGTGCTTAGAAAAGGTCGTTTGGTTTCTCCGAAAATATTTGGAATAAGAAATATATTTGGAATTTACCGTATTGAGAACATTTGAATGTTTAATTGACATTATCATGAGTGTGTATATTGAGAAAAATGTTTATGATAGTTTGATAAGGCTTACAGTTAAACATTCCAGAAAAATTGAAAGACAAAGTCAAAGTTCAAAAGGACTTGGTGGAAATAGGGAATCGATCATAACTTGCTCCTTGCTCCTGTTGATAATGGAAAGTCGCCACGTATCTACCACCATCTCAATATACCAGGTTGAGAAAACCAAATTCCATCAATGAGTTCATGGTGTCGTTATTTCACCCATCTATTCTGGTATCGATGAAAGACTTGAAATTTCTTGATATGAAGTCCCACAATTGTCATGTTTTTATGACACATGACTTTCATTGCATTCGTGGAATATTTCTGGATCACATACAACACACTATTCAAAAAGCTTTGGTTTTTCTAACATGAATTATTTGAATGTACTCGATCCTAAAGTGTCATGTTTATGGGAAAGGGAAATTTCATCAGTCTCTCTGCCAAACATGAGATATATTTCTGACCTTCCTTTTTCCAAGTGATGATACACTTGATATCTCATATTGTTAAAGTTTTCTAATTCTGTCTTCCTACAATACATTTATCCATTCTAGTGATATTTGTATGTGCTTCTTAAAGGGGGTATGTAAAAAACCATTCTCGACGATAAGACATTATTCTTCAATGATATGCTTTTGAGGAGGTGATTGATTTATGTACAAACTATTTTGCTAGGGTAAAAACTATTGACATCCTTGCAATCTCGACATGAATGCAAATTTGGAGGGGTTAGGATCATTGTAATGAAATCTATTGTTCCAAAATCCATGTCTCATCCCTATCTCACCTATAAAATTAAGATACATCATATTTTTATATATCTTAAACTTATTTAATTGAAGCTCACGTTTTTTGGTTGATAGATGTGTATTAATGTGATTGATAGACAAAAATGGACCGTAAACATTTGAGATATCCACTTTTTAGAATGTGCAACCTCTTGAAAAGCTTGGACAAAAGTCCCACTCACCTAAAACTCACTTCAAAGGCCAAAAGAGACTAAAGACCAAAGGCATTATCGTGGGTGTATATGTGTGGGGAAGCATATACCATTCTCACTTAACTTATACTCATGGGTACAACCTATGGCATAGATACATGTATGCCCACATCATAGTTAATTAATTAACCAAAGCATATAAAGCAAACGTCAAAGCTAAAAAAGATGACGAATATTTAAAGGTGATAAGCACTAAGTTTAGTGGAATAATGTGTCTTAAGTACTTGATTGAAAGCCTGTGATTATACTAAATTATCTTTTCGTTTGTGGCAGTATATTCACATTATTGTATGTAAAGCTAGCTACTATGTCATGTGTAACTTAATTAATCAGTCTCCTCTTTTAAGATGTAGCTTTACAATAATGTAATATATATATATATATAGAGGCGGATTTATACGAAAACGCAAACTATTTAAAAAAACAAGAAAAACTGTTTTCATGTACAAAATCATATATGATTCACATACAAAATCATATATGATTAGCCGCGACTTAGCCTACAGCAAAAGTCGTCTGTATCATTTTTTTGATGTCAGTATAAATATGTGATTTTATACATGAAATAAGTTTTTCTTGTTTTCTTAAATCGTTATGATTCTCACGTAACATTTCTCTCTCTCTCTCTCTCTCTCTATATATATATATATATACACACACACTTAGGGACCATGTGAGACCAAACTGTTTTCATGAGACTCGTGAGACCACATTTTTACACTTGTAACTTCACAGCAAAAAATTGTGAAGGTAAAAAAATTATGAACCTTCACACTGTGAAGTTTCAAATGTAAAAAAATGGTCTCACTGGTCTTACGAAAACAGTATGATATCACATGATCCCAAGTGTATATATATAAAGAGAGAGATGTTCAAACGAGAATGTTAAACTTTATACGAGAATACGAGCAACGTCGTTCATGTACAAAATCAAACATGATCCGGGCGACTTTTCACATGCGACATAAGTCACCATAAAGGTCGTCCGCTCCATTTAGCGCAAAAGCACATATGGTTTTGTACATGAAAAATGTTTTTCGTAAATCGTTAGCGTTCTCGTAAGCTGCCCTTATATATATATATATACACACACATAAACATATACAAATATATATATATACGTATATATATATAGAAAGAGGTTCATGCGAAGACGGTAACAATTTACGAGAATGCGAGGATAATTCTCAGCCAATCATTTTGTACATGAAACTTTTCATGTACAAAATCACATATGATTAATGTACAAAATCACATATGATTCACATACAAAATCATATACGATTAGCCGAGACTTTTCCTGCGACAAAAGTCGCGCGTGTCATTTTTGATGCTAGTACAAAATCACATATGATTTTGTACATGAAAAGTTTTTTATGTACAAAATGATTGGCTGAGGATTGTTCTCGCATTCTCGTAAATTGTTACCATCCTCGCATGAACCCGCCTATATATATATACATATAAACCACAAAAAGGTTACAAACTTGTGAAAACCGATATAAAACTAATTTTTTTCATGATTTTTTTCATCAAATGCTAGGATTTAAAATATTATTTCAAATATATTTGTTTCATAACATGAAACCTTCACATGTATTTGTTTCACCATATGAATATTTTTTACGCATATCTTTGGTTTCACTAGATGAATCCAAAAAAAAATTCACATGTAATTATTTCATAAGGTGAACCCAAACATATGTGAAAAACCATCTTAAATTATAGGTTTTGATGAAAAAAAAATAATGTAAAAAATCATTTTTATATTGGTTTTCACGAGTTTATAACCTTTTTGTGGTTTTTATTTGATTATCGCCATATATATATACATATATATAGGGTCAAGTTCAAGGTAAAACGTCAAAAAAAAAGAAAACTGAAAAACACCGATATATATATATAAGGGCTTATCAAATAAAAACTACAAAAAGGTAACAAACTCGTAAAAACCGATATAAAAACAACTTTTTTCATGATTTTTTTATAAAAACAATTTTTTGCAAACCATTATATTAGGAAATAAGTGGATATTTATGGACACTTATCATAATTCATTAATTATGATTGAAATATATATGGAAGATGATAGATTTATTAATTATGATCATGACTTTTAATTAGGAAACAAAATAAAATCAAATATTTATTAGACTAGATGGACGGTTAAGATTGATTTGCAAAGTTTACAAGGATTGATTGGTTTGCAATGGAAACGTGGCCTATATATATATATATAGGGAGGTTCAGGAGAAAACGTTAAAAAAGGAGAAAACCAAAAAATACCCTAAGAGTCCGCCATCTGGACGGTATTTTTTTCCCATGCATCAATGTATAAATATGCATTAATGCATATGCACAAATGCATATAATCGATTAGAGATCCTTTTTTCTATGCATCAATACATAAATATGCATTAGTGCATATGCACAAATGCATGTTACCAGATGGCGGCCTCCCAGGGTGTTTTTCAGTTTTTTTTATAGCGTTTTCTCCTGAACCCCTCTCTCTATATATATATATATATTATATATATATATATATATATTTGTGTGTTGGAATAAAGTGATTTACATGATGGTGGGTTGCTTGCGGTTTGGGGACCATGCTACTCCTAGAGCGCACTTTAGGGACATCGATAGCCGAATCTATGTCTTGGGCAGGCACCCATGCGACCTCAACGTGCACACTCCAACGTTGTACTTTTACTTTGTTCTTGTTTCTTGTTCAGGTTTTGTGGTTTGTATCACGTGCATATTAGGTGTGTATGTTGCATAAATTTTATTAAGTACCTTATTGAATTGAGTGTTTTTTTGTCAATTGTAGTACAACTTAAACCCTTGTATATATATTTTGAAGGACGAGTGATTTTAGGTGAAAAAAATATACGTATTTTTCCATTCAATATAATATAAAAAAATTCGTTTTGTATCACGTTTAATATAATTAATTATTTGAAGTTTTAAAAAGTATCTGACGAGACTTTATAAGTTTACAAGATTAACAACCGGACAAAAAATGTTATTACATAAAATCAGAGAAATAAAAAGTGAATTTTAATCAAATAAGTTTGAAATATATTAAAATCTAACATGTCATAATCTCATTGGTGTAATGCAACATATAAAATGATGTTAGAATGAGTTATTAAGATTAAGTTATACCACCTAACAAGTAGTACAAAGTTAGACGACCGGCTAATAGGTTACAACAAAGCTGATATGACAAATTTTCTTTTCGAGTTATATTAGTTAGATTGTCCATCTTGGTCGATAGAGCTTGTTAGGCCATCCAATTTCGTCCTAATAAAATTTTGTAACACCATATTGTATAAAACATACTTTGTTCATCTTATAAACTTAAAAATCCAATTAAGTTGTCAATTAAAACGATCAATATATAATACTAAAAAAACCTATTTTATTGTGGTGATTTCACAAGACCTTAAAATCTTACAGTAAAAGCCAAGTATTACCATTCAAAATCTATTTCCCATAAACACTTATATGGAGGATGGGGTTATGAAACATATATATATATATGCTATCACTGCTACCTCCAACACTTTTAATTATTAGTTTCAATAAAATGAAATTAATGATTTTTTTAAAGAACCGCTAACATATAAATGATGATGAATATAATACACACCAGATAATAATGAAATAGCAACGGATAACGTTGGATTAAGTTAATTTTTCTGATACCTTTGCTTCATCCAATGTTAGCCATTGATGTAAATAAATATTAAGAAGTGGGTGTGTTTTGTTTGGTTGTGTTGGTGGCATCCATTTTCTTATAGTCGTGAAAAGCAGCAGCTAACTATTGGGCTTCGGGAAGGGCAACAAGCACAAACACTACTGTTTTCAATTACTTAAATAAATAAATATATATATATATTATCAATTGATACAAACCTAGTATTCATCAAATTCAAGTTTGGTGTCTCGAAGTATATAGTTATACGTCTTTATTAGTCAAGTTTGGTGTCATATTTTAATATCTATACAGACTTTTTCTTTATCTTTTTGTTTTCCTTTTTAGCCTTCTAGTGAACATCTTGACGTCCCACCAATGCCCCACACACACCTCCACTCTCTTGTTCACTTTCAAACATCATTTCTCACTTTTTTCCTCAATTTCAGCATCCCTTCGATCGTATGTTCTGAACAAGACCATGATTTGGTCCTAGGTAGCATTGTACAAGGATTGAAACAAAGGCAACAGGTCAGTACTCTTCTTAATTGCTTATGATTCTCTCTTACATTCCGCTTTAATTACATATGTTCTGTATCTTCTCTTTAACACCCTTTTTGGTTATATCTGTTTCGGATGATTGAGATTTACTTTGTTTGTGAAGATCTACAAGTGATGAGAAAATCAATATTTAAGAGTTGTAGTGGCTACAAGTTATTTAAGTGTAAATCACTTCACATAATGAAGTTTGATTGAGTTTGGTTACTCATTAGGCATTAGGTGTCAAATTTGTATTCATTGAGGTGATATCGATTCTTTAGAAGTGGTTGTTCCCGTTAGTCCGAAAGATTAAAGTTTGTGAGTTCCATTTGAATCGAGGGGGCACATTTCATGGATCTCATGGACTAATATCGGGTTTAAGATGTAGGATACACGATTAAGAAAAAAAGGGTTTGGTACGTAGATCTTGGATTGTCTTGTTTAGTATAGTGATTGGCCTGCCCACTTCTCAATTCCTTCTCAATTCCTGCCCCTATTGGGCATAAGTGGCGGACCCAGAAATTTTTCTATGTAAGGTTGCTACACAATTAAGATAGATCAAAGAATCGTGAAATTACGGTTGATGCACACCCTTTTATTTTATAAAAAATCATAACAAGAACTATTTAAAAGATAAAGAAGTATTTTCTTCCAACTAGTTTAGAATCTACGGTCTTTTAGGAAGAGGCCCAGGGCAACAACCATCCAGCTAATTCGCCTTCTTGGTATACTTTTTGCTTATAAATAATTGTTTTTGGAAGGGTGTCCCAAGCTATGTCTAGACTAATCCAACAAATTGTGACCACAAGAAATCAGCCCTGAAAAACTCAGTGGTCACAATTGTTGTTTATGTCTGGAATCGAACTTGTGCAGATGGGACATTCCATCACGTCCAGGACCTTAACCACTATGCCACAACCCTTGTGGTTTTGCTTATAAATATTTAAGGCACCCAAATTATAGTTAATCTGGTGCACCTCCAAGACGTTCCAGTTTTTTCCTTTTGCGATTATCAAGTAATCGGATGTTCGGAACCCTGCTCAGCCATTAGTAGGTGCGTCCCTGTTGCCCTGTTGGCATGATGGGGCAAAAGGTAAAGATAGGTAGATTTGTAAGTGATGCAGCGAATAAAATGAAAAACTAAATTACCACGTTGACGTGCTCCTCACTCCAAGCTTCGAAATGACTGTTGTCGGCCCGAAATGGACACTCGGAGCGAACATTATGACCGTTTAAGTGCGACCCTGTTTGGTAGCCCGATTATAGGCCTCAAAAAACATCAAGACCCGGTCCTCCACGTCTAAGCCCGCATCAGTAAGATACAGCAGTAAATGATTTGAAAATATGTTGGAAGACAGTCCAACTGTGGACTTATTGATGTGGTTGATGATTATTGACAAACTTAGATGGGATATTAGAGAAGCACATGCGATGTTGAAATCCGCAAGAAATGTACAATAGTCTACAACAAATTGTAAAATGTTTGCACATTTTGTATGGATTGTCTTATTTACACTACAACTACAACAAAATCACGATTATAGGATGTCCAAAAATGTTAGGTGCATGTCTTAATAGATTGCTTTATAGGACTTAATTTTAGGACCAAAGAGTAAAATGTCCTATTTAAAGGCGTTGTAATAAGTTTATGGGACGCTTTTAAACGTCTTAACAAGTTTATTACGACACTTTTAATATAAAACATTTTATTACCAAGTTTATAGAACACAACTTGAAAAAGTGTCGTATATAAAAAAAAGTTGTCCTATAAAATTTGTTAATGCGAAGCTTTGTATAAAAAATGTCTTAAAAAGTTTGTTCGAACGGCCAAAAATGTCCTATCAAAATTAGGTTCTTGAAGGGCAAATTATGTATGTCTATGAAACAGAGCTTCCTGGTGTCTTAGTTAGTTCTTGATTTATTGGATATGATGGTTATACAGTTCTCGTTATTTATCAACATATCGTAACATAACACCTTTACTAAACGATTAAATATTGTTAATCACGCAGGTAAAAAGAATATAATCAGAATTCTCAACTGCACAACACTTGACAGACTTGTGAAGTTATTATTAACAAGTTAATCTCTTCTGTTATGATGTTATCGAAAAACATAGACCTTGAACTCGAGATCCAAGAAGACGATGATTCAGACATCAGCAGCCAGGTTGATTCCAACATATCAGTTCAAAATACCCTTAAGATACCCGAAACATCCGGCACTATGACTTATGATCCTCTTTCCCTTGAGTTGAGTCTAACCTTTAACTCGAACACCGATAAGTTTGAACAACCACCAAGAAATTCTATGGGGAGTTGTTCGATATCGACCACAAGTAAAAGCACAAATGAAATAGATCAATCTCAAACAACCCCTAGAGTTTTTCCTTGCAACTATTGTCAGCGAAAATTCTTCAGCTCGCAGGCTCTTGGAGGACACCAGAACGCGCACAAAAGAGAACGGATGCTCGCAAAACGAACTATGAGAATGGGTATTTTCTCAGAAAGGTATGGTGGACAGCTTTCAGCATTTCCTTTGCATGGAACTTCATTAAGATCTCTTGGAATCAAAGCTCACTCGTCACAGCACCAAACAGTCATGCCACCGGTAATCAGCAGCAGCATGTCTGCAAGACATGCAATTGGCTTTATGGGATTAGCTATACATATGGAGGATGATAGACATGATCAGCTGTTGTGGCCCGGAAGCTTTCGTCAGGTGGGTGGTGTTGATTCAGTGGCTGAAACGGCAGAAATGAATACTACTACCATGGAAGGATTGAGACAAGTTTATGTTGGCAATGTCACACCAGATCTTACTTTGAGACTTTAATTTAGCTTTTTTTTCGTTTCTTTTCATTAAAATTTATTACTTCTCTGAATTAGTAATCGTTTGTACAGTTGATTATCATGATTAGGCCATTGCTGCAAGTTTGCGTTCTTGAGTTGTTTATTGTGGGATTCTTATAAACTTTGTGTTGATATAGAATAGAAGGAAGAGCTTTGCAAGAATTATTTGAGATGGTGTTATGGTATCTACTTGATGGTTTATTCAGGGTCGTTCTTGAACAATATTTCGACCCTAATCTGCCTCGATTACATGTAATTTGTTGGAGGATAGATATATAATACATGTGATTTAGTCATAAAGCAAAAGCTATCGGCTACAACTATTTCTATTGGATTTGGAATGGTTTTCTAACTGTTAATTACGGTTTTTAATTAAGAAATTGTGTTGGTTGTGAGTACTACAAGAAATCGCTTCTAATGTGACAAAGGCTTGCGACGATCATGAAACGTCGTTTTAGGTATTAAAATAATATTTTTTACATTTTATTGAAGGGCTAAAATATTTTTTGTCAAATACATACCAATAGCGACGACATATTGTCATAGGGCTATAATTTTTTTCTCCATTCTGAATTATTTGAGTAAATAGAACAAAATTTATGATATATACAACGACAAATTGTCATCGCTAATTATGAATGAAAAATATTCTCGGGAAAATTAAAATTCAAGAGACCAATATACAACATCCTCATGTCGTCCCTATAGAACAAAAAAAATTAATTTGATAAACTAAAATGTTTATCTTTTTTTAAAAAGGAAAATAAAACACTTCTCCCGTACACGACTTGTCGTTGTTTTAGGGTTTAATTTGCTTATTCATCGGCAAATGTTTTCATTTTGACCTAGTTTATGGGGCTCTTCGTATTTTCATACGACGCCTATCCTTTACTATTTGTGCTCCTTCTCCTGCTTTCGACCAACACCGCACCACCCTTATCGCCACCGTCGGAGCTCTCTATATATGTATGCATCTCTTTTTATCTCTCTCAATGATTAGCTTTGCTCAGGTTGTAATCAACTTTCTTCTGCTACAAGTCTAGTGTGCTTTTTGATTAGGAAGTTAATTAAATCTTATTTGAAATAAATGTTTGTTAGGGTGATTTATTATTTGTATTAAAGTCTGGGCTTAATTGTAAATACCAAAAGGTCTATAAAATAATTATGTTTTAGCTTTTAACCTAGTTCTAATAATTGATTCATAGTAGTCATACTCTATTTCCTGTAATCGCATCATACCTTTTATCAGTTCAATCATCCGACTACGTGATTCATTCAATTCATTATTGTTTGCGTTTGATTGATACTTTGATTGCATTTGTATTGGGCTCACAATTGGTACCAGAGCAAAGAGACAGAGATTTGATCCAGGTAATCCTTTTTGTTTTGCCGACTTCTGTTTTATTGAATTCGTCTGTGTTCTTCATCGATTATGTGTTCTTGATTGAAATTCTCAATAATTGCTTATCCTAATCGAGTATATTACATGTTTTATTGAGTTTGGTATAACTTTTAACATCAAAATCGTGGTTTCTAATCGAAATATTGTGTTTTCTGTGTGGTATCTGCTTTATCGTGTTCTTCAAGAAATTTAGTTTTTTTATTAAATTGATCATCTTTTTTGCATAATTCGAATTGGGTTAGCGTTATTTGTTCATCGCTTACATATATCAATACCCAAAATTGATAAAAATAAAGGTTGGTTGATTTTTGAATTTGATTTATCGTTACCCGATACTCACGAGTATTAGGTGTTCGTCGAAACCGGAAGATACCACTACCAGATGTTCTTATTAACGGTAGTCCTTTTGTTACCGGCAGTTCTATTATCGACAGTTCTATTGTCGGTAGTTTTATTACCGATAGTTTTATTACCGACATTTCTATTACCGGTTATTCTCAATTACCAGATCAAAACCGGAAGTTCATTACCGGATTCTTCAATCCCGGTTTTTCAATACCGGATCAAAATCGGACGTTCTCACTACCGGATTTCCGACTTCCGGATTCTTACTTCCAAAAATTCCTATTTCCGGAACTTTTCACTTCCGGGTCTATACATGGTATATCATGTTGTTCCTCTGTCAATTTTTCTTCTATTCTTTACCACTCTTGAATCAAATCACAACTGTCTCCCGATCATCAAGTGCAATTACTATTCGTGATGCTTTATCCATCGGCAACAATACAAAAGCCTCCGGTTATGTATCAAGGGGAGTATCCTCAATGGAGAGACTGATTCCTCGACTTCGTTGAAAGGCACACTCACTACGATGCCATTCTCCAGTCCATAAACGAAGGACCAGCTGAATTCTGGCAAGAAGTTCCAGCTAGACAAAATGCCGACCCACCAGTTCCAGCCACCTTCAAGAAGAAGGAGAAAGACAAGTATAACGTTGATGAACGGATCAGATCAAAAGGCGATCAACTAGCCAAGTCATATCTTCTTTAGAGCATACCCAACGAGATCTACATCAACATTGACAGTTACAAAGCAACTGCCAAGGGTATGTGGGATCAAATTTGGTGTTTATAACAATTTTCGTCCCTGTGGTTTAAAAACTACTTTTCCTATGATTTACATTTTATTTCCTTTTTAGTCCCTCAAACCAATTTTATTAAATTTAAATCATTAATAACTAAAACGTCCGCCCGGTCATCCTTCCGCATCATCATCCGGCGATGAAATCGAGGGTCTTTTCTTCCATTTTTCTTTTTTATGCTCCTAATGTTTTGGGGCATCCCGACAATTATATACCTGCTAATCCGATGCCCACCCCGCCTCATATTGTACCGGAATGGTATTTCCTACCGATCCATGCCAAATCAATGGTATATATGTCTTTTTTTATTTCATTTAATTTTCTAATCAGAAATTATTTAGTAATTAATTTAAAGATGATAATAATAATAATAATATATTACATTTTAGTATTTAATATTATTCTATTATGCTTTATATTTTATATTATATATTATATAAATACTCTTTCATAAAGCATGTTAAATCTTTTGTTAAAAAATAATAGGATAATATTATATTTTATATCTATATAACGGTTGCCGAGTCCACCAAATAATAAGTACCAATTACTAGCATATTACAACCAAAATTGTAATAGCAGTAAGTCGGGTTGAATCCACAGAGACTCGGTTTTTAACTTATTATTCCCAAATAATCCAAATACAAGAATGATTGATTAAAAATAAAGACGAAAGGAGGGTTTTGGATTTGATTAATTAAGCTAAACGTACGATTAAAATTTATAAAAAATGCAAGAAAATTAAAATTCAACAATAGTCTACTTTGGTAAAGATACAAACACTTATCATCGATTCCAATTATGTAACAAACGGACAATTCTAAATTGGTTAAAATTGCCAACAAGCTCTGACAATCTGAGTTTTTCCTTAGTTATACATTGATCAAAATAAGCTCTTTGATCAAATCTTAATTACAAATAGAGTTTAAACAAGCTCTTAAACTCTTAGGTGCAATTAACTTTATCGAGTGAGAAAAACACCAATTCGAAGTTTTAAGTTCATAAGCTCGACTTAAAATGACTTTGATCGAAAGATTTCATGAACCCGTTTCGAAAACCTTATTGAAATCAAGTAGGTTCAATTGTCACTTTGTCAAAATCTCTAAACAATTACGTATTTAGATATTCGACTAACAAGCATTTACATGAACATCAAGAAATTGGCCAAATCAATCAACATTCAAGTAAAATTGAAATTAAACATAGAAATCCAACAAATAAACTTGACCTAATAAGTTACCATGGAATCTCAAAGCAATCGTATCCAAACCAAAAGATTAACTATTGTTGAAATTGAAAGAAATTAGCCACACATGGCTAAACCTAGGTTACCATTACAAAATATGAAATTTTACCTAAAATTGATGAGTTGTGTTTCCCAAAATCTTTGCTCCTTGCTTCCAAAATCAGAATTATGCGAACCCCCCCCCCCCTCAATGGCAGTTGTAATCGACCCTTTATACGACCCAATTGAAGAAACCGCTCCAAAATCGAGAAATACAGATTTGGTCCTTTTGTTTGTCGCACGGAAACTCAAAACAGCAGCCATGGCGGGTTAGGAGGCGGGTTTAGCCGCCCACGAAGCCGCTTTAGTTCGAGAAACAGTCGCGTAGGCGGGTTTGGCCGCCCAAGAAACCGCCCACGTCTCTTCTCTTCATGAAACAGGCGGGTTTTCCGGTGGGTTTACCCGCACACAATGCCGCCTGCCCTCTTCTTTCCCTTTCCCGTTCTCGATTTCCTTCACGTCAGGTCTGTTGTGCGTGTGCGAGAGAGTCCAAATGGGCTGAGAAAGGGCTTAATACTTGGGCTTAATACTTTGCCTTTGGGGGCTTGGCTCTTTATAAGATCACATTTCAGTTTCTATGCTTCATTTAAACATCATTTGATCTTGTATGCTTTGTTTGCACTTGAAACCATTCTTTTTGCACCTACCAAAAACCGATTAAAAACCACAATTAGGGAAGCCTACTAACTATTAAATCATCATTAAAAGTAAGGGATTTGACATAAAAAATAAGTCCAAATATGTGTTTATCACTATAATATATATATATATATATGCTATAAAGTTATTGTTAAAATGTACAAAATTTTAAAGTTACACTAATATTAAAAATCAAATCATTTTCAATTTTTAATTTTTAAATTACACTTTATACTCTTATTAGAGCATATCCAACAATTTCTCGAAAATGAAAAATATGGAGAAAATTAGGATTTTTTTTGCTCCAAGAGCTTCCCTAAAACCATCTCCAAAATGGAGAAAGTAGAAGTGATAACATCTCCAACAGGTTCCTCAAAATGGGAAAAATGGGGATTTTAACTCCATATTTAACTCCAACAGTTTCCCCAATCTATCTCCAAAATGAAGAAATAGTTTCTCTCTCCAAATATGGGGAACATCCCAAAAATAATTACAATGTGAGATCACCAATAGAAAATTTTGAAAAATACTTACGGATATAAATAATATTTTAATATTATAATCAATGATGATTTCTCCAAAATCGTAGAATTTGTTGGAGATGAATGTAATTATTTTTAGAGATTCTAACTTTGGTTTCTTTATTTTGGAAATTTTTTGGGAAATCTGTTGGAGAAAACATTTTTCTCCAAATAAGAAGAACACTCCAAAAACCATTACAAATTGAAACCACCAATAGGAAATTTTAATAACAAATCTTTAGAGAGAAAAATAATATTTTAATAGATGAATTGAATATTTTAATATTATAATCAATGTTGGTTTTCTTCAAAATGAGAAATCTCTTGGAGATGAATATGGTTTTATTTAGAGATTTTGACTTCTATTTCTCAATTTTAGAGAAATTGTGAGGAATCTCTTAGAGATGCTCTTGTTGGTCCCTAATTAGAGATAGCTTAGTAGGTAAAAGTTTGTAGAATGGGGGGTTGAATACAAACACAAAATTTTTTGCTCTTTTTAAAATTTTTAATATAAATATTAAAAACTTTACACTTAGAAGATTGTTGCGGAAAAGAATAGATGACACCCTATTCTAACAATCTTAACACATGAAACACATAATAACAGTAATTAACTTATAACACTAAGAAAGCTAAAATGAACTGTTAAAACACTGAGGATGCCGGAATCAAACAAAAGATCACTCAGAGGATTTGTTGAAAGCGTGAGATTTATGGGCAGGGCTTCATCTCCTTTTATAGTGCCCATGCATTAAATGCATGGGGACACTTGTCAAGGTCTCATTTGTTTGCAGTATATTCGATGGACAAAAGGTGATGCCACTCCCTTTTGTATTAGATAAATGGCTGGAACATTCCTTGTAGTACATGTGACGTCAGATTACTGTAGCCTTTTCTCCATGCTTTCTAAATTCATATCAAACCTTTTAGCTAAAGACAAATAACCCTTTTATGAGAATAAAAGAGAATGTCTGAATTTAAGGCTTGCTGCCCACGTTCTTGCTGCACATGTTTTTGCATTTATTGTGTCACAAGAACTTGCCTTCGAAAAATGCTAAGGATGTTGAGATCACATCGGTTAGTGCACCCTAAGCTTGGGATCGACAACTATACAAATGCTTGAATCAACAACTGTATTAATACTTGGATCGGCAACTGCATCTCAATCTTAGGATCGACAACTACAATATTCGGAGAGTATAACTCCTTTGATTTCGGCAAGTCCCTTAACTCCTTTAATACTTGGATCAGCAACCACATTTTGATATACTACCTTTGATCGGATAGTCTTCGATTCTCCAATACTTAAAGTATTTTCTAGACCTTCAAAATAACCTATAAAAGATCAACAATATAAAGAGAGAAGGTTCCTCATCAAATCATCGGTGACCCAACAGCTCTTAATTTTAACCTTTTTTAAACATTATTTATAAAAGAGGGTGTATATATAATATAAAGTATAATAGAATAATATTAAATACTAAAATGTAATTTATTATTATTATTTTTAGAGTAAATTACACCTTTGGTCCTTTATCTATGCTCGCTTTTTGGTTTTGGTCCTTCCAAAAGTAAAAGTACATTCTTGGTCCCTCAAACGAGTTTTTGATAACACCCTTGGTCCCTCCCACTAACGCCGTCCAATATGTTGCCGTTAGAGGTATCATGTGCCCCTCACGTGAGGGGCATTTTCGTCTTTTTACTTTGATTTTTTATTTTCCTTAAAAATAAACAAATCAAATAAAATATTAAATAATATTTATTTTTTTAGAAATTATATTATATTAAAAAAAACCTAATTTCTTTTTCTTAATTCAAAAAAGAAAAAAAAATTAAAGTCATTCAACCTTTTCTTTCATTTCCCAAGATGTACTCATCCCCTTCTTTCACTTTCCCAGATCCCGGTCGCCTCTTCCCTCCTCTCTTTTAACTGGAAATTACAGATATACTCATCCCCTTTTCTCCGACAACACTCCCTTCCCCTTTTCTCCGGCAACACCTCCCCCCATCTTTTTTCTCCGACGAAGTCCATCTTCTTTCTCTAACGAAACCCTTTTTCCCGATCTGAAGAAACCGTTCGTGTCATCACCTCCACCACCGGTCAGGATCTGAAGCAACATTCACGGTCCGATCTGAAGCAACCGTTCGTGTCCATCACGGCCACCGTCGATCAAGATCTGAAGCAACATTAATGGTCCGATCTGAAGCAACCGTTCGTGTTTATCACCGCCACCACCGGTCAAGATCTGAAGCAACCATTTAAGCTTTGAAGCAATGTCCTTCCTTTTGATGGTTTTGATTGATCCAGATCTGGATTCGTTTTTTATTTTAGGATTTGTAGTTAAGTTAATATTTTGTTTTTTGTAGGATTTTTCTTGTTTGCATTTCAATCTAGATGAAGTTTTTGCTTCTTAAATTTAGATTTAGGTTCAGTTTCTGATCTTTTTCGTTTTCTTGTTCTAATTTATGTATTCAAATATAGGTTCTTCAATATTCATCTGGGTTTTTTTTTTGAAATTACATTATTTGAATGTTATAGATTTCTTTTGAATGTTTATGTGTGTTTCTATTTGGATATTTCATCATCTGTTTTTGTACTTGAATTAGAGATGGTTGGCAATGGTGGCAGCAGTGGTATGTAGTGCTGTTGAGTGCCCTGGGAACAGGTTCATAAGAATGTTCTTACGAATTATATGAATTTGAGTCCTTATGATTTATATGAATGTTTTTGAATTTATATGGATGATTTTGAAATTTTTGGTTTATATAAAATGTTTATGAACAAAAAATTAAACTATCAAACAAGTATAGGTTATGGATTTGAATTTAGCGATTTGTGTGTTTCGGATTTTGTTTTTAGGGATTTCATTTAGTAATTGAATATTGGTGGTGGTGGTGGTGGTCTTGTTCTTATCAAGAAGAAGGAGATAGAAGGAAAGAGAGGTGTTCTTATAATTTTATTTGTTTATTTGTAAGGAAAATAAGAAGTCAAAGTAAAAAGACGAAAATGCCCCTCACGTGAGGGGCACATGATACCTCTAACGGCAACATATTGGACGGCGTTAGTGGGAGGGACCAAGGGTGTTATCAAAAACTCGTTTGAGGGACCAAGAATGTACTTTTACCTTTGGAGGGACCAAAACCAAAAAACGAGCATAGATAAAGGACCAAAAGTGTAATTTACTCTTATTTTTAAATCAATTGCTAAATAATTTTTAATTAGAAAATTAAATAAAATAGAAAAAGACATATATATCATTGATTTAAAGTTTTAAATTTGATAGAATTGGTTTGAGGGACTAAAAAGAAAATAAAATGCAAACCATGGGGATGAAAAAAAATAGTTTTTAAACCACATGGACGGAAATCGTTATAAACACCAAACCACGGGGACGAAAATAGTAGTTTACTCTAAAATAAATACATATTTTTAAGAGTATAAAATGTAAGTATTGAAAATAATTTCGTAATCTAATGTATAATAATATAATTAAATCCAAAAAATTCATTATTGGATTTATTTGGAAGATATTAATGAGACGTTTATAATGATTTAATTTATTAAAAAATAAACGTATTTTTCAAACATGTTTTTACCTAATATATGATTAAGTATATTAATATATAATAAGGGTACAAAAATAAAAATGAAAACATAAGAGATAAAAAATAAGTTAATAAAGTAATTATAGGGATATGAATTGTACGTTAAAATTTAAAATCATTAAGTTTGATGAAAATAAAATTTTTGTGAGGAGAGTAGGGATGTAGAAGGGGTATGAAAGTAGATAGAGAGGTATGTCTATCAACCCTAAATAAATAACAATTCGATATAAAATGTATTTATTAAAAATTATTCATACATATTTTAATAATATGATTAAATTTAAAAATACGTAATATTATTTTGATAAGACGATTTTAATGATATAATTTGTAAAAATTAAAACGTATTTTTTAATGTATTTTAGTTAACATACGAATATATATTCTATAAGAAAGTAAAATAAAAAGAACAAGGGATATAAAGTAAATTAAATAAATAATTATAAAAATATATAATAAAATAATATAATAATTTTTAATATCATGTTGGATGTGGGAGTTTAATTTGTGTACCTTACAAACTTGTAAAAGATGCTTATTTTATTTGCGTCTTTATTTTTCAATATTGTATAAATAGTTGAATTTCAATATTAACCGAATTTTGCGAAGGGGTTTGAAACAACCTTTTTGCAAACAACTTCATTATAACACCCCTGGAAAATGCCTCCAAATTTGGCGGTTAATTGGAAGGTTTAGCGACAGTTTAGCTGTCCATCTTGTGTTAAAAGTGTATTCTAAATATAAATGAATGAATCGGCTACCGACCAAGGTGTTCTTGGCTTCACTCACATATTACAATGAATTCTGTTCACTCAATACGAAAAGAAACCAGTTTTCTCAAGACATGCATCAATGGCATCAATGCTTTATCAGGTATCTATCACAAGTTGGGTTGGTAATGGAGTGGGTGACGGGCTGAGAATGCACCCCGACCATGACCCTGTTTTATGTTCCCCCCCCCCCCTAATTCCTGACGGGTTCGAAGGGGAAAATCCCTGACGAGTATGCAACACCCGTTAAGGAAAAAAAATTAATTAATTATTTTAAAATGAAATAAAACAATAATTTAATTTTTAAAACAAATAAATAAACCTCAATTTTCAAAAACACATAATAGTATAACCAACCACATATAATCATAGTTCATGACAAATTAAATATTATAAAATTATTAAGAAACAAAAATAAGAAGTAATTAAATCATATACTACAAAATATATATTGGTTATTATTAGTAGCGGATAATGCAATCCCTGACCTGAAATTGAACCCACATCGGGTATGAAAAGCAATACCCATCTCTACCCGGTTACCTGACTAGCCGGGGATCCCCACCCGGGTGCCTGACCGGCCCGCAGGTAAAATTTCTATCATTGATCACAAGATCATGCATATTCATCATAAAAATTAGTTTAAATTCATCATTTTTTCAATGCCTAATTGATCGATGCTTTCAAAGAGAAGGGTTTTCACTTTGTTGTTTGCATGTTTGATAAGGCACCAATTTTTTCTCTCTATATACAACGTTAGAACAAATGAGTTTATAGAACGCTAAAAATGTTCGTAAAAATATAGTGCTTAAGACCATACAAACGTCTTTGTGCGTCTTAACCATCTTTTTAGAATAATTTTGAAATAAAGCACCGTATTATTCTTTTTATATAACATTATTCAAAAATTTGCATTATAAAAAGATAGAATAATTGTAAAAAATATCTTGTTTATAAGCTTATTGCAACGTTTTTGTTTAGGTCGACCAATTGTCTGGTCCTGTAAATTAAAGTTTTATAAATCAGCACACTTAGATATTTCTAAAGTCCCATAAATAAATCCGATTTTGTTGTAATAAATATTTAAAAGCATTTATTTGTATGATCACTGTGAACATTTGATTAATTGGAAAAGTTAAAGTCAAGTTCTAAAGTAAATAGTTGCAAGCTAGAAGGTTGCATCCCGATACAACAAAATGAGTTTATAGAATGCCAAAATGTGTAACTATTTTAGTAGAATATTTTATATCACTTAAGTTTTATATGACCAAACAATTGTAGTGCCTGTGTGTAAGTGCTACAAAAAGTTTAACTAGCTTTCTTATAGGACAATTTGGAAAAGCATTATACGATTACACCTTCTTATAAAAGCACTCATTTTTAACAAAACATTTTTCAATAACATCGTATTAAAGGATGGTAGTACCTTTATTTCAAAAATGTCATAAAAAGCTTAGTAGGATGTCCACAAACTTCATTTAAGCTTATTATAACTCTTTTATACATGGCGAATAATTGTTTTTGATGTGATAAATAATCTAAGTTCTATAAAGTAGTCTATTAAAACATTTGGACGTTTTTGTTATACTATAAAACGTGATTTTTTTTGTAGTGTCTAGTCATAACTCATAACTAATCCTTTATTCCTTTATTTTGACAGGTATTGGCATCCTCTCAGTCCCATATGCACTCTCATCAGGTGGTTGGCTAAGCCTGATTGCCCTGATCTTGATTGCTCTTGCCGCCTATTTCACCGGAATTTTGATCCGCCGTTGCATGGAATCCAACCCTTTCGCCACCAGCTATCCCGATATCGCTGGGATTGCATTTGGTCGAAAGGGAAGAATTGTAGCATTGGTTTTCACTTGTTTAGAGCTCTATCTTGTTGCAACTGGTCTTCTGATTCTTGAAGGTGACAATTTACACAATCTTTCTCCTACATTTGGTTTGAAGATTGGAAGCATGAAATTGGATGGAAGGCACTCTTTTGTGATTGTGGCAGGGTTAATCATCCTGCCATCTATGTGGTTAAATGATCTGAGTCTTCTCTCTTATCTTTCCTTTGGTGGGGTGCTCTCTTCATTGATAGTGGTGGTTTGTGTTTTTTGTGTTGGTATGTCTGGGGCTGGATTTCATAGGAAGGGGAGCCTTGTGAATTTCAAGGGACTACCAACAGCAGTTAGTTTATACACATTCTGCTATGGAGCTCATGCTATGTTTCCTGCCCTTTACCTTTCTATGAAACAGAAAAGCCAGTTTCCTTTAGTAAGTTCACAACTTAATCTCAAAACAAATGAAAAGATATATATATATATAGGGACGGGTTCAAATGAGAACTCAAATTTGGTTGTGAACGTGAGGACAAATGAGAGTGCGACACGTGTCTCATTCAAAGAAATATTATAGCATATATTCAGTCTGAATATACGAATATACTAGACTGAATATACCTGAATATACCTTTGTATATGCAGTCTGAATATTGCTTATTTTGACACGTGTCACGCTCTCATTTGTTCTCACGTTCACAACCAAATTTGAGTTCGCATTTGAATTTTCCTCTCTCTCTCTCTCTCGCTCTCTCTCTCTCTCTATATATATATATAGGGAGAGATTCAAATGAGAACTTTTGATTTTTAAGGGAACAAAGGGATACATTGTGGACCACATATGATATGATGTGGGTCCCACAAAATATTAAATTAATTCTGATTTAATATGATCTAATATTAAATCATAAATGATTTAATATTATGTGGGACCCACATCATATGTGGTCCACAATGTGTCTCTTTGTTCCTTTAAAGAGGGGTGGTACTCGTATGATCCACTTCTCTCTCTCTCTCTCTCTATATATATATATATATACACACACACATAGGTTGGGTTTCGGTGAGAAGAGAAGTTATTTGAAACGTAAGAAGGGATTTGGACTCTTGGATCAATCTAATTGAAGATCGACACTAAAGATGCATCGAGAATCACCGGATCATATCTCGTAACGAACGATATTCATGGGTGGCTGTGAGATTAAAAGTGATCAAGGTTAAGATCCCTTCTTAACCTTCTCATCTTAACTCTTCTCCTCACACGATCCCAACTAAATATTTATTTTGGATTAATTGGGTTTTCTTTGGTGAGAATGTGAGAACAAAAAATTCATTTACCTTGCTCTACCTTGATACCTATTTCTAAACCATAACTTAAACTTTTAGAAATTAATGTACATGTGAAAGTGATTATATGTATGTAAAAATATGATTGTATGTATGTAAAAGTTCGTGAATTTGACTAAAGGTGAATATGAAGGTTGATGAAGGTAGGTGAATATCATTACTAAAAGAAAGACTTTTGTTTACGAACTTTTTCCTAGGAAATCCGTTGGATAAGGTGATTCATTACAAAATTGTCACAAAAGTTGGTGGGTAATTTAAATGATTATCAAAGATTCTCTGGATCCGTTGATATTTTGTGGTAAAACATTGGATTCTACCGAAAACCATTGATATTTTATGGGTGATCCATTGGTAATTACCGATATAAATTTCTTTGGATGACTTATGTGGGTAAAATTTATTTATTTTGTAGTGTATAGATGGGGCAGATGATGGTCTATGAGTTTTGTAAACCATCAAGTTGAAGGTCCGCGTTTTCTTAAGTCGTTATATTCAATAATCAACTCATCCAAAGGCTAAAAATATGTCCTTACCTTCTCACTATAACGGTGTTGTTCTCATATTATCCCAACTATACTTAGGGTGAAATTCAAATGACAACCATAAATATTTTATGAACCCGAGAACTAACAATTCATTAGTTATTCACAATGAATAATATCAACAATATTTATGAATGTTTTAAGGTTATTCATCATCAATGATTGATGAATGACTTACTTTTTCGGTTCTCAAATATATATTTGTATATATAATAGTCACCTTGATAGTTATTTCCCTAGCTATCCAGCATACTTATGGACCAGTAATATCATCTTCCACATCCTTTCTATGTTATAACCAAGATAATTATAGGGAAAATAGGACATAAGTTGGTTAGTATACAAATACACTTGAAAGGAAAAACATAAATCACTTTTATGATTTGAGATAAGTAGCTAATGAGTCTGGTTTACAACATTTTGACCTTTTGTGATTATTTGCAGGTTTTACTTGTAAGTTTCATGATCTGCACAATGACATATGTGACAATGGCCATACTCGGCTACCTTATATATGGCGACGATGTGGAATCACAAGTCACACTCAGCCTACCGACCGAGAAAACTAGTTCAAAGGTAGCAATATACACAATTTTGGCCGCCCCCATTGCAAAATATGCTTTAACCATAATGCCAATTGCTACTGCAATCGAAAACTATTTACCCATTAACCACAGAGATAATAAGGTAATCAACGCGGTGATAAAGATGTGTTTATTGGCTAGTACAGTTATATTAGCTATTGCATTTCCATCATTCGAGTCTTTAACATCTCTTAGCGGAGCAGCTCTTATTGTTTCCGTTTCTTTTTTGCTCCCTTGTGCTTGTTACTTGAAGATCTTTCAAGTGTACAAAAGTTTTGGTTTTGAATTTTTTGTGATAGGGGGATTAATAGTATTGGCTATTCTATTAGGAGTTGTTGGCACATACTCATCCATCCATGGTACTTTTAACCATATCTAGTTTGAATTACAAACTAGTATGTTTTTTGTTTGATCAGGTGGCTGATTATTTTTCTAGGCAATTCTATTAAATCGTTCATTTGATCGTCCTATCTTTCCCAAAAAAATCTTTAAGGTTTACTTGTTTTATAAGAAGTCGCAAAATTTTCAAACAAGTTAGTTGGGTAATGTCACTCCTAAACGAAAGACTTTTGCCCAGAGAAGGAAATTTGTCGCTAAACGTGATTCTCACAAAACAGTCACAATGTCGTCCTATAAACTAAATTTTGTTGTAGTGTCACTGATTTGAATTACCCACAAGTTGGTGGCTCATTGCTTGTGGGTAATTCAAATCAGTGACAAATTACCCAGGGATTCTCGGATGATCCGTTGGTATTTTGTCGAAAAACATGCAATTTTACCAAACCATTGGTATTTCTGGTGATCCATAGGTAGTCACCGATAAAAATTTTCATGGATAATTTTTATGGGTAATAAAAGTCGTTTATTTTATAATGTGTTGTATATTAATAATGAATTTTGCACATGATGGTAACTAACTGGAAGTGTGAAACACATAATCCTTGGCATGCAATAACCTAAACTCAATGAGTTAGATATAGGATATAAAATGTAGATGAATACATATATATCTGATTCAGTCTATAATCGCTTAAGAACATGTGGCTTGATTTGGTTTTGTTAATTGATTCATATCGTCTGATATTTTCTCTCTCTTAAATCTGCAATATCTTATATGTTTTCACGTATTGGATAGTGCTTATTCCATAGCGGAAGGTACTAGAGTTATGATCGCTTTGAAATACAATATTGTAGATTTATTGTAACAATAGAACTTTTTAGTCTTTCAATCCATTCGCAATGCATAAACGTGTGACCAAATCTCATAGTCATATTTTGTGATTAGTTGTGTGATAAGATTCTACCAATTAACCACAAGGCTTGGGGCTTACTGGTTAAGGCTTGTGGGGGATGAGGCTAGATATCCATCTACCTCAGGTTCGAATCCAGACACAAAAAACTTGTGACCATTGGGGAATTATCTCAGGGCTGCATTATCTCAGGGCTGCATGCTTTAGCAGTCTTAAAATCGTCAGGGATTAGTCTAAGCAAATGTCTAGGATACCCTTTCCAAAAAAAAGATTCTACCAATTATGTCCTCATGGCATATGTTGTGAAGTATAAACCGGACTCGGGCGGGTATCAACCCGATCTAGAACCGACCCACGTCTCTGTGACCAAGTCTCTTGCACATCGGAGAAGTTCCAATTTTTTGAGAGCAGCCGGAAGAAGTCAACAACATGCAGAAAGTGGTGGCAATATTTTCTCCAATCATCTATTTTCCTTTTAATTTTCTAGTCAACTGTTCCTTTTCCCATGCATGTTCTACTTGAAGAAGTAAATTTCTCTTTATTTTCCCTATGCATTGTAATCCTTTCATTTTTGAATCAAAGAATCCTTCCACAAAAAGGTTAAGTTTCCCTTTGTTATATTTAGGTTTCTTGTGTTCTTTCTTATCGTCCAAAAACGTACACACGAGTCAATCCATTTGTATTTAATCAATAATTGGTATGAAAGCCTGGTTTATGTGATTGACTAAGTGTATGCCAAAACTGAACATGTTGAGCTCATCGTCTTCTCAAGTTGATGACACTGCCTTTCAAAGGATCGGAAAGGATAGTGTTGTTACCTTGCATTAGTATGCTCACAAAGACGAATTACGCCATGTGAGCTTTAAAAATGTGGGTGATTTTGTAAGGACAAGGAATCTGAAAGTGCAGATGCCGAGGAACGACTAAACCGGATGGCGTTGGCTGCATTTTAAGAAGCCGTTCCGGAGGATGTGCTAATGATGTTAGTCGAAAAGGTGTTGGATAGAAATATAGAATCAACCAAAAGTTTATTAATATAATTGAGAAAATACAGACTTGAATTTGTTTACATCGGTACATATTTATATAAAATGAAAAGGTACTATCGAACCATCACAATGGTTCGCTCTAAGGTAGTTACGGTGGTGTTGGTTCGTGCCTCTTCAGAGATAACTTCTTATAATACATACATATAAATACTATTTACATATAATTATTGAGATTAATCTAACATTCACTCCCTTAATCTCAATAATGTTGAAGTAGATCTTTAACTCTAAGTAGTTGTCTCATGGTGATAAATCTTATCCTTGGTAGTGGCTTTGTCAATATGTCAGCTCGTTATAGTTCTCCACTTATGTGTTCACCTGCTAAGTCTTCTTTCTCGACGCATTCTCGTATAAAGTAGCACCGTTCGTGTTGCAACATTCTTTATCATTGTCTTCTTCAATCCTTGTGTAGTAGTATCACACAACTCCACTATGTCTTCATTCTTGTGCAGTCTTCTCACATGACTTCACTTGGTCTTCGTTCTTGTGTAGTCGTCTCACATGACTCCACTTGCTGTTGGTTCTTGTGTAGTCGTCTCATATGACTCCACTTGGTCTTTGTTCTTGTGTAGTCGTCTCACATGACTCCACTTGCTGTTGTCTCACACAAATCCCTTTTATTTATGATCAAATCACATGATTTATTTACACATATCACATGTTGTTAACCGTATCATACGGTTTATTTGTGCCTTGACCGTATCACGCGACCAAAGTTCTGTTTTGCATCATTTTTCTTCATTCTCAGTAATAGACGCCATAAGCAATCTTGGCTCCAAGTCTTCTTCAATAAGATTGGACTGTTCTCTGGCTTGATTCTTGCGTTTGTTTGGACAATCATAGGCATAATGTCCAAGGTTGTGACATCGGTAGCACGTGAGTTGAGATTTGTCTTGTGTATCTTCTTCACAAGATGCTTGTTCTTCCCTTTAATATTGATAAGTGTCCTTGTATTGGCCTTGGCCTCGTGATCGGTTAAACCTACCACGACCACGTCTGAAAGATTGGCACGACCACGTTTGAAAGATTGGTCTCGATCTTCATGCTGTGTGAACATCAATCCTTCTTGAATATTCACAAATCTTTCTTTCTTATAATTGAGTCTTTCTTCAAAAGTCTTAACTCTTCCGATTGCTTTGTCTAAAGACGTAGTATCTAGATTCAAGTATTGTTCAATGGATGTAACAATTTGAAGAAATTTGTCGGGTACAATGTTTAGTAACTTCCTCACGAGAGTCGAGTCTTCATAAGTCAATCCCAAGCTTGTCGCTTTGTTGATAATGCTCGTCAACTTTGTGGTAAATGAATCGATTGATTCATTTTCTTCCATCTGTAACATCTCAAACTCTGATTTGAGTGTTTGTAGTCTTTGTTGTTGGACACTATTTACACCAACGTGTCTTGTCTTTAAAGCATCCCAAACTGCCTTTGCAGTTTTGTATTTTGAGATGACAAACAGTTGATCCTCTGGTAGTGACTGATAGAGATAGGCTATAGCGGTTTTATCTCTTTTCACATCGGCTTTTGTTGATGATTGTGGTTCAATCGCTTCCCAAAGACTGTTTGCTTCCAGTATTATTTGCATTCAAGTTGCCCATGTGGTGTAGTTTGTTGATTTCAACATTGGGGACCGAAAATGGGTAGTAGAACCCATTTCTTTGTAAATCTTGGAACTGTCTCCTTGTTCCTTATTTTCTTTCCCAGTCATAATTAATTGTAATGTTTATTTTAAAATTTTGTGTTTAATTTAAAAAAAAAATTGGATTTTACCAAAATTTATAATATAATAAAAACACAAAGTTCCTTTGATTTTTGAAAAAAAAGGAATTTGGGCTTTTATTATTATAAGAAAGGGAAAAGAATTAGGGCTTTATGATTATAAGAGAGGGAAAAGGGCGTACACCTTTTGTGTGTGCCGTTTTCAATCTATGGTGGTTCACGATCTGATCAAAATCGCATCCCTCTTCTGGTTTCTCTTTGATCGACGGTTTTCACCCTTGTGGTTCCGATCTCCGATTTGTTCTGAGCAACTGATCTCCTATCGATTGTTAGTGTGTCGCGATGCTTGCTACCTTCGTGCCCGCGGTCAAAAAGTTCTGTCTGGCCGTTTGTTATTCTCCGACTTCTCCAGTCCGATTAAGGTAAGTCCCCTTAGATCGGTGGGTGCCAGCTGGTGGTAGAAACTCTGTTGTTTTGGCCGCCCTGGGTATCCCCCTTCATATTCAAACGAACCCCGTATGATATTCTTGATGGTGGTTCCTTCTGTTTGAGACTCCAACGACATTTCTCAGTTTTCCTTTGTGGTTTTCCGGTCACTCTGTGTAACCCCCGCTGATTCAATCAACACCCTTTCTGTGGTGTTCTTCTGTTGAATCTCCGGTCCGATTTTCTGGTGATTTCCTCGATGAAAACCTTGGTTGAATAAACCCAGGCTCTGATACTAATTGTTGGATCGAAATATAGAATCAACCAAAAGTTTATTAATATAATTGTGAAAATCACACTTGAATTTGTTTACATCGGTACATATTTATATACAATGAAAAGGTATTATCGAACCATCACAATGGTTCGTCTAAGGTGGTTATGGTGGTGTTGGCTCGTAAACCATCACACCTCTTCAGAAATAACTTCTTATATACATACATATAACAGAAGGACATGACCAAGGAATCATGGGAGACACTTTAAACAATGCACATGGGAGCCGATCAGGCAAAGGAGGCCAAAGTACAGACCTAAAGAAGTGACATCGAGGTGATTCGGATGAAGGAAAGTGAATGAGTGGAGGATTTTGTACATCTTGAGATTGAACATAATTGTGACCGATATTTGATCTCTAAGTAAAAAGATTGAACAGTTCACGGTGGTGAAGAAGTTTTTGCAACCTGTCCGGCACGGTTTATATAAATCCTAACCTCAATTGAATAATTTGGATACTTGAAGAACTTGACAGTGGAAGAATTTGTGGGTTGATTTAAGACCTATGAAGAAAGACTCCTAGCTTTTGAAGATCGAGATGGAGAACCATCACTATTTCTCACATATGCCAAGTGGTCATCACGGTTCAAGTGAACCGACGAGTAAGACAATTCGAATGATTAAGAGGAAGAGGAAGATCATATGGTCGTGGCTGGGGACAAGGCCGTGGATGTAGTCCAGGTGGTGACCATGAACTCAACACAAACTAAAATGAACAGAGACCTCTCCGAAGGGACAAAATTCAAATCAAGTGTTTTGCTTGTGAGAAATTTGACTATTATGCATTAGAATGCCCAAACAAGAAGCATGGTGCGTAGACAAACCTCGCTTAAACCGAAGATGAAGATCTGATGACCTTGATGATGGATATCGCTAGTGAGGAAGCACCCAACAAAGTATTCCTGGAGAAGAAGATTGCAGTCAATCTACTTATGTCCGACGAACTTCAAGTTGAATCCAATGTTTGTATCTCAACAACGGTGCTAGCAACCATATGACCATAGATCGTTTAAAGTTCCATGAGTTAGACGAAATGATTTCAGGCCAAGTAAGGCTTAGGGATGGCTCGAAAATAGCTATTGTGGGGAAGGGGTCATTTTTACTCGATTGCAAGAAAGGTGATCAGTGAATTCTAAATGAGGTATATTTCATCCCTAACTTATTCGATAGGAATAACATCCTTCTCTTGAGGGTCAAAAGATCCTCAATCCAGTTGTGTGAAACATGTTGTCAGATTTGTCTATTATCAACTCAAGATGAATCGGCTTGGATTTGGCACTTAAGACTTAGCCATGTTAATTTCCATTCCTTGAGAAGACTTGTCGAGAAAAATATAGCACCTGGTGTCTCTTTAATCAAACACCCAGATCGAGTATCTGAAGGGTGTGTCCTTGCAATACAAACCCGAATCCCTTACCCAGATCACGCGGACTTGTGTGGTCCGATCACATCCACATTAATTGGAGTAAGTAAGTTTTCTACTTTTGGTGGATGATTTTAGCTAGCATTCGTGGGTTTATATGCTCTCCAAAAAATTCGAAACATTGGATGCATTCAAATGGTTCAATACGATGATCGAAAAGAATGCGGGTTTCAAAGTGAAAAACACTCCTTAGGGATCGAGGGGGAGAGTTCATGTCACGATGCTTTGGAAACTGTGATGAAAATGGTATTTCAAGGCATTTGACACCACCTTATTTGCTCCAACAAAACAGAACTCTCGAACGGCAAAATCGAGCTATAATAGAGATGGTAAGGAGCCTTATTAAGGGAAAATGTACTAGAAGAGTTTTAAGGAGAAGCTGTCAGACATGCAGTCTACCTTCTCAATCGGTTCCAACCAAATCAATTAAAATTACTCCATACAAAGCTTGGTATGATGAAAAAGTTAAATCTCTTTCCCTCAACAGCCTTTAAGAAAAAAAATAAACAAGTTGATAGTCTGTAGGAACAAAGTACATCTCAACTGTTCCTTTCTTAACATGATCCTGTTGATCCCAGTTATGATCAGATAACGATGAATGTATGCAATAAACTATGAAGAACACGTTGAATAAGAATAACTGACGTTGTATATCTCACTTGTATAATATATCGATTACAAAGTAATCTCTCAATAAGCTATTTCTCTAATGATATGAATTAATGATCTACTTCTAATGCTAGCCCTAACCCTTTATTTATATTGCTAAGAGTTATAGTGAGATAAGGAAAGTAAGAGTTTAAGGCATTATAGAATTGCCTTATTTACATGATAATTATCCTTTCCTTATTTAACACAATTCTAATTCAACTCTAAATCTAATTGTTAAACATTTCCATATTTATGACTTTGTTGACTTTACGCTTTTGGTCCTTCATGTCTTCAATAGTTTTCATCTCGGATACAATATTTTCAGACCTAACAGATCCTAACGAAAAATGTTACTTGAAATAAATGCGTTTTGTCTTGGAATGTTGCATCGGATTTACAAAGATGTCAATTGCACTTAGAGAGTCATATTAGATTGGGATTCTGTCATACGGGAATCCATAGTCTTTGAATTGGGTTTTCATGCAGATCGCTTGAGAGCAACAACTAGTAGCAACTACATATTGTGCTTCTACTTTCGTGGTTTGATATGTCGTTTTGCTTCTTGGATGTCCGACTCACCAATATGTCACCAAGTAGTTGACAACTTCCAGATGTGCTTTTCCTGTCAAGTTTGCATCATGCATGGTCTGCATCTTTGTATGCAATTAGTTCAATTTCAAAGTTCCTTGGATATGTTGAAACCCATATCCTCTAGAACTCAATAAATTGGTGAATAAATGAACAATTAGAATTATAAGCGGAAGCAATAAATGATTCCCCATTTGGACTAGATAATGATGAACTACAAGTAAAACAAGAAGGTCATCACCAACCATATTGTAGAATTAGCGTAGTCATCATGTGTATTGGTTTAGAACTTGAGAATATGAACTACACCAAGAACATACAGGAACTGTGTGAGAAAATGTCTCTAAAAGCTCACGAAGATCTCTCAAGTACAAAAGATAATTTATGCTCAAAAGCATACTGAAAACCCTAAACGGCTTTCCTGTTTATAGTCCTAAATAGCAAAGTCAACTCTCCAACCAATGAGAGGATGCCAGCTATAAAGGTGAATAACCGCTCCTACATACGTGGCATGTTGTAATATGGCCAACAATACAAGAGAGAGTCACAAGGGAAACACTTGTGTTGAATCCAAGAAGTCTTAAACCAGAGGCAGTGCATAGTACATGCAAAGGCTCTGTATGTACAGTGTAGAGGCTCTACCTCAGGAATGTCGAGCTTTGCACCTTTCTGACTTATTCTGCGAGCGCATCCGACTTCTGTTTCCGAGGTCGGTATCCTTGCTCTCATCCCCAGTAACCATATTGAGCTAAAGTCTTCTTACTTAAAGACTTAGCATCTTTTTACTTACACTTCTACAGAGTTAATTCTCACGATCTCCCCCTAAGTATAGTAAAAAGAATTATGCAAAGTGGAAAAAAAATTAAACTATAAAGCAAGAGGCCAACATGGTCCTTTGTAAATATTTTTCACTAAATGCAAAAAGAAATTACTAGTTCATTTTACAAATCAAGTTTCTTTAAGCATAATGAGCTTCTTGATAAGCTCGTGAAACTCTAGCAGCCTAGAATATGATTAAGAAGGGTCTGCCCCTTTGTCTGCAAGAGTTTTCACAGATCTGCATGCCTTGTCTATCCCTCTCACAAGCCACTTCAATGTTGTAGACGAGTACTTATTGATCTCAGTGACTCTAAAGAACCTCTTCTTACTCACTTCGTTCATATATACCACTTCCATCTCTGGATCATCCAGAATTGTCCTGGAGTGATTTCCCTCATGTGCTCTAACTCTTCATCCGACTCAGTCATGGATAGTTGATCTACTCCTATCTCTAGAGAAATTTTAAAAACCACCTTGCTTATTTACTTCACCAACTCCTTCATAGTTTCATGAATTGCACTGTTAGCAATCACAAACTTTATACCTTTGTCCCTCTTGTACTCCAAGTAAGGATAAATGTTAAGTTCTAAAGAAGTTGCTTCAAAAGAGTCCAGAAGTCTGAAGACAAGAAGTTCAGAAGTCCTAAACTTGTGCTGAAAAGGTAAGTAAACAAGTCTTCAGAAGAAGTCTCAGAAGTCTGAGGATGAGACTTCAGAAGTCAGAAGTTAGAGAAATCGTCTAAGGCATAAAGTTCTGAACAGGCAACTTTAGAAGTATGAAGATAAGGCTTCAGAGATCTAAAAGAACTCTGAAGAGAAGATTCTGAAAACGATCCAACACATGTATAGATGCTAATGGTCTGTGTTGTACAAACATGTAGTATTATCATTTCTATACCTGTATAAATAGATAGGCGGTTAGTTCGTTTATAGTTGAACATTGTTGTACTTTCCCATACTTGTATATGTTGTAATACTGTTCTTGAATCAATTCACAGCCAACTTCCTTGCTCCAATCTTATATTCTTTACTGTTTGATTTACATTCTGTAATGGTATCAGAGCTAATCAACTGTTCTTGATTTCGATTCGTCTCTTAAATATTGATCAATTCGTTCTTTATCTACCATTTTTTGTAAATTTTTGATCAATATTTGTTCAATTGATAAAATTGTGTAATTGGAATCAATTACTGTTGGAGGAGATCATACAAACAAAATGTCGATGGAATACGCCTCGATTGGATCCGAAACTAAACCTCCTGCCCTGTTCAGTAGAGAATACGATCAATGGCGAATCAGAATGATTCAATTTCTGGATAACATTGATGAAGAACTTATGAAATCTATCATAAATGGACCACTGGAAGTTTATGTTGAAATCGATGCAGTCCCAGCAACTGAGCATACCCCTGAGATACCTGCAATCTGGATCAAGAAAAGTACTTCAATGTACAATGCGACTGAAAAGGCTCAACTAAAGATCGACAGACGAGCCCTAACTCTATTGACCATGGCTCTGCCAAACGAGATATTCAACAGGGTTGACAATTTAAAGTCAGCGAAAGCTATGTGGGATGAGGTCGAAGCTCAAATGCAGGGCAGCTCTAAAGCTTAGGAGAATAAACTAAACATCTGCATAGGTACTTATAAGGGTTTCAAAGCAAGAGAAAACGAATCTCTCTCTGACACATATAACAGATTCAATGACATCTTACATGACTTAAGGAGAAATGGTGTCCAAAAGCTTAACTCTGAGATAAACAATAAATTCTTAAAGAATCTTGGTCCAGAATGGGGTACTTTCACTGACAACATGGTAACTAGAAATCTGTCTAAAAGACCATACATGATGTCTATGTAATTCTGCATCAACAAGAGGACAAGATCAGATCTAGGCAGATTGAGAAGAAAAATGTTAGTGAATCAATTGCTCTTCTAACCAACAAGGTAAACACTCAGAGAACTATTACTCTAAAAGCTATTGAGATCCAGAAGTTGAAGATTTTTCTGGTCGTGAATCTAATGAGGAGATGAAAAAGATGGCTGAAGGTTTTGCATTTCTAAATAAGGCCTTTAATCAAAGATATAACAAAAAGTATAATAAAGGTCGAAATGTCAAGCCTGAAGCTAAAGGGACAGAGAAGAGCTATAGGAAGAAGGAGGTTAAGGAGAAAGAAGAAGGTGAACAGCCTAGATGCTTCAACTTTGGAAGCCAAGCCATTTTGCAAGAGAATGCAAGGTCAAAATGGTGAAGAACACAACCTACTATGAGCAAAAAACTGAACTTTCAAAGAAAAAGGACCTAGACATTGCCATATATACAGAAGAAGAAAATTGGCTTTTATGGACAAATGATGAAGGTGATGATGAGGAAATTGTTCACTATGCTAAATCTGAAAGAGATTATGAGGTAAACCCTTCTTCTAAAAATGAATTGCAAGAACAGATTTCAAAAAAGAACTCTGAATTTGAAGAACTAAGAAAAAGAATCAAAAGAGAAAGAACCTTGGTTAACAAATTCAGAGAGGAAAGTCAGATTTATAAGATGAATTTCATTAATGCAGAAGAGCAACTTGATAAAGTATCTGAAGAAGAATTTGTTTTAACTGAAAAAATAGATACTCTGAAAAAGGATGTTAATGAGTCGAAGGCTGAAAAAGAAGTTTTGTCTATTAGATAGATTTTCTAGACAAAGAAAGACATGAACTGTATAAAATAGTGAAAAAATTAGAAGATCTGAACTTTAAAAGAGGTCAAACAGAACAAACTTTCAAGCTATTAACTAGTCAGGCAAAAGATTATAAGTTTTATAATGTTGAAGTTGGTCGTGGCTTTAATGAAAATAAAACATTGCAAAGTGCACTTTTAAAACTCTATAATTTATCAAAAATGAAATTTTTTGATGAAGGTAAAAAGATTCTTCAACATAAATTTGTCAATCCTAATTTTCCTAAAAGGATTCCAATAGAAAAGGTGTTTCTAAAGTCTGAAAGATGACAAGTCTAAGAATTTTGGTGAATCTAAAACTGAAAACAAATCAGAAGATTCAAACAAGTGTAGAGACCATTCAATAAATATTTCTGTAAAGATGAATTCAGAAAATTCGGAAGAAGTTTCTGAAGAAAAATCTGAAGAAACTTCAGATGAGAAATCTGAAGATATTTTTGAACAAGATTACGAGGAAATATCTACTGAAATCTCAAAGAAAAATTGTGAAACTAAAACTGAGGACAAATCCGATTGAAATTTCTGAAGATAATTTTGAATAATTTTCAGATGATGAATATGAATAAGAATTTCATAATACATCAAGTATCTGCTTTGACAGATCTGATGATATACTCACTCAAGAGGATTAAAATTTCAAAGACTGAAATTGATTCTGTAAAGCATTCAAAGCTAAATGATTTTGTGCAAAAAATGTTCGAAGACAAAATTAATGACTTTATAAATGCTTTAAATTCTGATAGTGATGATGAAGTAAATAATCCTACTGTTGTTACCAACAAGGATGGAGACAAACTTAAATCTGAGGAACCCAAGTTACCTTCAGAAATGTTTGATTTTGTATTTTTAAAAGAAGAATATAGAACAAATCAAACTTCTTCACGTAATAAGGAGAATTCAGATCAAAATGTTTGAAAAATTTCATACCAATTCAGAATTTGAAACTCAAGTTAAAACTTTTCTAAGGTCTCATCATCTACTTTCAACATTAGAGTCAAGAATTTTGAAAAAGGACAGTCTTCTAATTCCAACACTAAAACTGTTTTTGAAAAAGTCAAGTCAAAAAAGTCTAATTCAGCTGAATCTAATCTGCATTATTATCTTTTTCAAAGCAGTCCAATCTAGTTTGGAGAAGGAAAGAATCAAGAAAACATAAATTCGATAGTGTTGTTTCTAAGACTGATGTAAACAATGAAAATTCAGTGAATAAAAAGAAAGTTTTTGCTAACAATTCTCATGACAGTCTTGTTCATTCATGCTGGTGTACTAAAATGATAAAATTGCTTGAGTATCATATTCACTGTATTAATTGTGGGCATCATTCCTTCAAACTAAATTCAGAAAATAAAGAGAACTTTCCTAAGAAATATATCAATTTTGTTCACATATCTTATAAATTTTACAAAACAAAATCACATGTTAAAGACAAATCTGTGATGAAGTTGGTTGTCAAAAAAAAATCTAAAACCATTTCTTAGAAAACAACAAAAAAAGGTCTGGAAACCAAAATTCAGACTTCCCTCTTTTGTAACAAATCTAAAATGACCCATTTTCAAATAGGTACCTAAATCTAAGTAATTGTTTCTGCAGATTCGTCATCTGTTGGTTTTAGACTCTAGGTGTTCAAAACACATAACACCATTCAAAGATCTGCTAACTGACTATACTGAAAGATATGGAGGAAGAGTCGGTTTTGGAAACAATGTTGAAGGATACATAAGAGGATATGGAACTTTCATAAAGGGGGATGTCACAGTCATGAAAGTGCTATATGTAGAAGGTTTAAGACACAACCTATTCAGCATAAGTCAGTTTCGTGATAAGTTTTACACTGTTCATTTTGACATAGAGTATTGTCATATTTTGGATACTAAGAGGAAAGAGGCTTTAACTGTATATAAAGATGTTGATATTTACATTGCCACTTTCACAGAAGATGCTCAATTAAAGGGTGTATGTTATATTTCCAAACCGGTTATTGAAGAGGATGGCTATGGCACAGAAGAACGTCTCATCTGAACTTCAAATCAATAGATGATCTAGTCAAGCATAACTTAATTATTGGTTTGACAAAGATCAGATTTCAAAAGAATTCTTTGTGCTCTACATGTGAAATGGGAAAAAAGAAGAAAAGTTCACACAAGCTAAAGATGAATTGTTCATGCAAATCACCTCTGGAGATGTTACATATGGATCTTTGTGGTCGTATGAGAACTCAAAGTGTTGGTGGAAAGAAGTATATCTTGGTCATTGTTGATGAATATTCAAGATATACATAGCTTGAAATTCTTAGATAGAAATCTGAAGCTCCAGAGATAATTATCACATTTCTAAAGAAAATTCAATTTCTACTTCAACTACCTGTTCAGAAACACAGAAGTGATACTGGCACAGAGTTAAAGAATGCTCAGATAGAATCTTATCTCAACTCTATGGGCGTATCACATAACTTTCCGTTGCATAAAATCCTCAATAGAATGGTGTAGTTGAAAGAGACAACAGAACTATAGTTGGAGATGTAAGAACAATGCTAGCTTACTCAGAACTACCCATGTTTCTATAGGCAGAAGCCATATCCATAGCCTGTTTTACTCACAATAGGACAATACTTAATAAAAGAATTGTGAAAGCTGTTTATGAACTAATCTTTAAAAGAAAGCCTAACATAAAAATCTTTCATGTTTTTAGATGCAGATGCTTCTTGCTAAATGACAAAGACAATCTGGGTAAATTTGACAAGAAAGCTATCTCTGGAATCTTCATTGGATATTCAACAAGAGCCAAAGCTTTCAGAGTCCATAACAAGAGAACCAAATCTGTCATAGAAAGCATCCATGTGTCATTTGATGAACTTCCTTTGACTTTTGAACAAGACAGTTCAGAACTCAGACATAAGCAGAACTCTGAACTACTAGATTCAGAGAATGGGTTAAATGGTATTTCATCTTCTAACCCTGATAACAAATCAATTAAAGCTAAAATAGATTTGTTATGCCAAGAATTATTAGATGTTTCTGTTGATATCTCTGCAGATTTTCAAAATCCTAATTTTACTTAGAGATGATCCTGTATCAACTTCTGAAGTACCAACAACATCAGATATTTCTGGACCAACTGTTTCACCCTCATTTTCAAAAATTCCTATTTCTGAACCTCAACCTGAAAACTCTAAAGATACACCTCTAGAGTTAATTCCAATTGCTGAGAGGGAGCAATCAAATCTTAATTCAGAAATTCATCCAGAACCTGAAGTACAAGCTATTATTGATGAAAATGATGATTAGAATAATATCACATTTGTTCAACCACTTCCAAATCTGAACAAATAGACAAAAGCTCATCCTCTACATCAAATAATAGGTGATACCTCAAGTAGAGTACAAACAAGATCTGCTACTGCTAATGAGTGCTTTTATGTCAACTTTCTACATAGTATTGAACCAAAGAAGCAATGTGAAACATTACAAGATCCAGACTGGGTTCTAGCTATGCAAGATAAACTCAATAAATTTGAGAGGAACAAAGTCTGGAGGCTCATTTCAAGACCCAAGGGAAAATCCGTTATTGGAACCAAATGGGTATTCAGAAATAAAAAGGATGAAAATGGAATAGTGGTAAGAAACAAGGACAGACTGGTAGCTAAGGGTTACTGTCAACAAGATAGCATTGATTATGAAGAAACATTTGCTCCAGTTGCAAGGTTAGAAGCCATAAGAATATTTTTAGATTTTGCAGCTCACAAAAATATGAAGGTATACCAGATGGAAGTCAAGTGTGCATTCCCAGATTTGAGCTAAGTGCTTTCACAGATGCAGATCATGGTGGATGCAAATTAGACAGGAAAAGCACCTCTGGATAATGTCAATTTCTGAAAGAAAGGATAGCAAGTTGGACTTCAAAGAAACAAAATTGTGTTTCAACTTCTACTACAGAAGCAGAATATGTGGCTGCAGCTAGTTGTTGCTCACAAGTGATCTGGATGCAAATTTAACTCAGAGATTACGGTTATACATTCAACAAAATCCCTTTGTATTGTGACTCAAAGAGTCCAATAACCATAACCGCTAATCCATTTCAACACTCCAAGACCAAACATATAGATATCATGTATCACTTTATAAAATATCATGGTGAAAAAGGAAACATAGAAATGTTCTTTGTCCAAATAGATTATCAACTAGCCGATGTATTCAGTAAAGCACTTGATGAAAAACGATTTAATTTCTTAGTGAGTAAATTAGGTGTATTAAATTTAATTGTATAAACTCTGAAAGTAATTTAAAGAGTTAAGTATCGAACTTCCGAAGATTAAAGTTCGGACATCTAAAAAATAAAATTCATAATTACTTCATATCTCTGAATTTTCAGTCTCAGAAGTCCGACATCTTTATTTTCAGAACTTGATAAAACTTCAGAACAAATATAGATCAGATTTCTGAAAGATAGTTTTTCAGATTACATGTTATCTGAATTATTCTATCTTCCGAACTCTAAACATATACCTCTCAGAACTTTACTAATTACGAGATAATCTTTCAGATTTTATTCAAATATACATTTCTAGAGTTCATTTTTCAAGGGGGAGCTTAGTGATTATATGCATGATTGAAGGGGGAGCTTAATCATTAACTTCTGAATATCTTTCCTTTGATATTAATAACTTCTTAAGACTGGATGGTACATCTGAAGAAGATCTGCAACGTTATAATTTTTAACCTTGAGCTTAAATCACTTAGAAGTATGAACAAACTTCCGAGGTGAAAGAATTTTCAATTATTCAAACCACTTCTGAAATATTTCATAAGTTTTCATAAGTTTTCAAAATTTCAAATGATAGATTTTAAATGAATTTTGAAAGGGTATTCTCAGATTCTGAGAAAATTTCTCAGAAGACACATATGCACTTCAGAGACTAACACTTGCGTATTTTTCTCATCTGACTAAGTTCAATTTAGTATCTGTGACACGTATTTTAATTTTATTGAATTGTGATTACCACGTCTTAAAAACGTTTCGGTGGTAATTTTCACGTTTAATTCCTAATTAAATGTGTTTAATCATGACTACTTTTTGGTACTTTTTTGACACGTGTCTCGAAAACAAAACCCTTTCAATTCCAGATCGATATATCCTTCATTTCGATATTTTTCCAAATCCATCTGCAAACTTCGTTCTTTCCCTCTAAGTGCGATTCTTCCGAGCTATTACCATTTTTAGCAATCAGTGTTCATCATCTTCGAAAGATCATGTCTCAATCAAACTCACAAGTTCAGAAACCTTTGGCAACTACTCAATCGTACTTTGATAGTTCAAGTGATGATTCAGATTTTGAGGGATCATACAAAATTGTTCAGAAATCTATAATGGTGGGTGACTTAGTAGTTCCTCTAAAGAATGATCTTACACTGGAAGATACAACAACCAACAAGACTAATCCTAATGCTGAAAACTCTAACCCTAACCCTAATTTAGTCGTTGAATTGGGGGAAATAGAAATCAGCCATTCAAATTGTTTCTGAACCAATTACTGATCTTCAAGAGTCTCAAGGAGACATTGGAGATGTTCGAACCAACAACCAAACTCACTCTGCTGAACAATCAAGAGCATCTTTGGTCCCGCATCAATCAAAGTGATAGTCCCTGCGGATTTACTGGTTGAAATTAAAAGGAACAATCGTGCAACTGAACTTAACATCTGATGGGTTTAAAGATGATCAACAAATTCTTATTGAGATTTTGAAGAAACGCCCTCTAAGAAGAATGTTTGTTAGAAACACAACTATACCTGAAGTATATCAACAACAGTGGTGGCATTACATCTCTTATGATCCTAGCTATAATGAATTAGTTCCTATGTGGATATCTCTTTTCTTTATCAATTGATGAATTAAGGAAAATGCTAGAATTTCCAGAGAAGAATGGAGTGGTTGGGAAAACAGATTTTTATGCCATTCCTAAACCTGCAAAGTGCATTAATACTTGTTCCTTGGGTATTCAGACACATTAACCACTCTAAGTGCATTCAGAAGGAAGTTTCTTCCTCCAATTTGGTACAGTCTTTTCTCTATCATCAATACTTGTTTATTTGGAAAAGGATCGAGCATGGATTAAGCATCTGCAAGTATTAGGATAATCTTTCATGGTATTGCATTTTAATATGCATTATGATTATGCCTCTCTATTGTTTGATGAGATGAAGGGATATATCTTCAACAAGCCCAAGTATGTCCCCTATCAAAGATTCTTCCAGATGTGTGTCAAGGGGGCAATGCATGTAGAAGACAGGATCCCTGGTAAAGAAGATGCTCCACATGTTCCAAAATTCACAATAGACAACCTCAGACCACCAACAACACCTCTATCAATGTTTCCCAATGCATTACCCTTCCCAGTTAAACTCAAAAGTTACCTCAGGTATGACAATAAGTACTTGGTTGAGTATTGTGAGTCTATGAGACTACCAGCACCGGTAGCCTCTTCCCTTGACTCAAACCAAATAGATGAGATTGGTGAGGGGTCTAGAATGATTAGAGAGAGTGGGGGCCAAGACTAAAAGGGTGTGAACATCCTCAGAGAGAAGAGAGGGAAAATGTAAAGGAGGGAAAGGGTTGAAACGTGAGTAAAAGAATTGATGAGTTGAGACCAAGACTAAAAGAACAACAAAGTCTTGACCTAACCAATTTAAGCCGGGCAGCAATAGCTACTATCATTCCATAACCTTTGGTAGATGATATTGAAAAAGTCAGTGAGCCCATGACAACTTCTGCAATAACCCCACCTATCCACTCATCTTTCTCTCAACAGATGGATGTTTTACTAACACATTTGGGGCATGCAGCTAATAGACCATTTAGTCCTCAAATGGAGGATGTTAATGTTGGATTAGAAGGATATAGGTCCCCTCTTCATCATTCTTCAATGCACATAGAGTCTGAGAATCCATCTCACTTTGATCCTACAAAGACTAACGCAGTCATCATTTCTAACAAAAGCACAAGTCTTAATGACTTACCATAACATTTTGTCTGTTAAACTGTAACAACATCATTAGATATACCAGAAATGGGTGCTCGAGGATATCATGGAAGACCTAGTCAGGTGAACACCTTAAAAGCCTCATTCCATGATGCCTCCATGGTTCATGATGTTGTGACATCAACAAGCTAACCTGATTTATCAGGATTGCAAACTGGATCATTTGTTCTTCCAGGTTCTTTACCCTCAACAGTTTTTGTCTCTGTTTACCAGAATTCAGAAATTATTGTACCTCTGAATTTGAAAAGATTCATGAGGCAATAAAAGAATTGACGGCTAAAACCATAGGTAGTATAGAGGATAGGGTGGATAAATTAGGGAAGAAGGTGTCAAAGAGGTTGGAGGTGATGGAAACTTATGTTACTTTGAAAGAAGATCAGATTGAAAAGCTAAAGGAGGCCCAAGACATTACAAATGCTAGTCTTTATGATATTCAGCAACAGTCAGTCTCCAAAAGTGTTTTCAAAGTTGCATTATGAAAGAATCTTTCAGATGTATCTTAGAAGATCTAAGGCCTACATGTTTCTCAACCTTTTGCATTAACATTAGTTCCTATTCTTTCCCCTGCACCACAAGTTTATCTACCAGATGTGTCTAATCTAACTACCAAGGCAGATATTCAAGAGATTTTGAATAGACTCACATATGTCACTTTCATGCAATCATCTTTTAAACTCAAACTTAAGGCTTTGAAGTGTAAAGCTCAAGATGGTGGAGTGAAAAGAAATCATGATGATCAGGGTCCTGATGATCATGAGGGGGAGAAAAAGAGAAGAATTTCCGAAAGTGTTCCTGAAGTTAATGCAGGAAATGTGACAGATGTGAGTGAGTAACCAATTTATGAAGAAGTTCAGAGAAATTCTGAAGGAAACAAAGAATTGTATTGGTTGAAGAGGGTTGTGTAGATGAAGAAGGGTATGAAACTGAAAAGCTGGCACTTTATGATTTAGATTATTCCAAGCTGTCAAAAGATACTGAAGTGTTACCTGGTTCTAATGAAGAAATGATAGCTGAATACTTAGCAGTTGAAGAAGATTTTGGTGAACCTGGAGATCTAAGTGATGTAATCTTGTTTGATGAAGTAGAGCAAGAGGTAAATGAAATAAGGGATATAGTTGTGTGGATACCTGAAGAAGAAAATGTTAGATTTTATTTTCTGAATGAGTATGACTAGTTGATAAAGTTGTTTGGGCTTAATTATGGGTTTCTGAATGACAAATGGAATATGGATATCAGATTCATGTATGGCAATCTGACTGTGCTCAGAAATTTCTTTAATCAAGAAGTTGACGAAAAAGAGATTCAGAAGACATTCTTTGATCACATGGCGGATATTTCTTTTAATGATGAAGTAGAGAAGATAGAATGGCTAACTGTTTGTTTCAGAGATTCTATTGTGATTCCAAGGATTCAACTACAAAGTCTTGAAGAGCCAATACTAGACAAGGTATATGTGAAGGAGACACTGTTCAATGATGAATTTGATGAATTGGTGGTTTTTCCTGGAGACACTTATGAAAGAATATACAAAAGAAGATTTGATGATTGTCACATGGAACACATTTTTTATAGGAACTAGCCTAGAGGATATATGGCAATTTACAGAGAATTTATCCAGAGATATAGGCTAAATAACATGTGTGATCATACTTTAATTGTTAAAGTTCACTATTTTAGAGAAAAGATGGTTAGTTATATGAGCTTCACTGAATTTGGAGTTGAAAGAGCAGATGGAACAAGAATGTCAATAACTAATGCTGACTTGTATATTCTCATAATGAAAGTCTTGTATATTCATTCAAGAGTTTAGTAGCAGAATTGATAATGTTGTATTTGAAGTTGAACTAAGAAGGGTGTTGGGAGTTTATCTGAGAAATTTGGCCTTACATGATTTTCATATTGCACTAGAAAGAAGATTGGAATATGTTAATTTGCTCAGACCCAAGAGACCAAGGAAGGATAATGAATCTACCATTCAAGAATATTTCACAGAACCAGAATTGGATTTTTCATTTCATAAACCTGACTATATCAACACTTTTATATTCTATATTTCTGATATACTAAGCTACTTAACTTCAACTCTGGAGTGGTTCATTAAGAAGCTAGAAGATTCATGAATTATTGGTGATCTAAGGATTAGAGATGAAATAATCTTTCAGATGTAATAGAGGATCAAACTCAGAAGTATCATGAGAAGTAGTTTTCCACTAGCATTGAGTGAGAAAAATATACAAATCGGCGATGATAAAGTTCTAAGTTTTCCTTATGATTTCTCCATTCATCCTAGAGAGCTGAAACCAGTAGAAGTGGAGATGGTTGAAGCCAATAATGATAAAGTCCCTGAGAGCAAGGAGGATGTGATATTGAAAGAGATTGTAGAAGAAGTAGTTGAACAACATGTTGATATTTTGTTATGGGAATTGAATCATCTAGACATTTTTATGACAAATGAAGAGTATTAGGTTATTCACTTTGTGGATAGTTGGATTGGAAAAGATTTTAATTTCAAGAAGACTTATGTGGATTTTGTCAGATGTGTTGGCAAATCAAAAGCACCAGTGTTCTCTGAACTCCGAGGAAATGGAGAAATTATTATTATTCATTTTACACTATGGAAAGAGAAAATGGTGAAGTATGGGCTGGGTTAACTGATTTTCATGTGGCTTATGTTTATGGAAGAAACAAAATCTTTAAGACTGCTCCTAATACAAAGTTGGATGGGTTAGAGAATTTACATACAAGAACTATTGTGGTTAATCCTCCTATTTCTGCGTGCAAAGCAGGAAAAAATAAAGCATTTTGTCAGATATGAAGAATTGTTTAAGTTCTCTTCTGGCACCTTGAGAGCATTAGGAGAGAGGATACATAAGAAAATGAGAAAGAGACCAGCTAAAGTAACTCTTGAAGAATGGATAGAATACAAAGAAGTGGCTCAGAAGATGTTTCATCTAGCAGATAAAATTCTCTCTTACAAACAAATTGTGATTGGAGATTTCATTCCAATGATGCTTGAGTGGAAGTATGACTTAACATTTTGAAGCAAAAGGGGAGATTGTTAAGTTCTAAAGAAATTGCTTCAAAAGAGTCCAGAAGTCTAAAGACAAGAATTTCAGAAGTTCTGAACTTGTATTGAAAAGATAAGTAAACAAGTCTTCAGAAGAAGTCTCAGAAGTATGAGGATAAGACTTTAGAAGTCAGAAGTTAGAGAAATTGTCTAAGGCACAAAGTTCTGAAGAGGCAACTTCAGAAGACTGAAGGAAAGACTTCAGAGTTTTGAAGGAACTCTGAAGAGAAGATTTTGAAGATGATCCAACACGTGGATAAATGCTATTGGTCTGTGATGTACAAACATGTAGTATTAGCATTTCTATACCTGTATAAATAGATAGGCGGTTAGTTCGTTTATAGTTGAACGTTGTTGTACTTTCCCATACTTGTATATGTTGTAATATTGTTCTTGAATCAATACACAACCGACTTCATTGCTCCAATATTATATTCTTTACTGTTTGATTTACATTTTGTAATACAGGAAATATCAATAAGGATTTAAGAGTTAAAACGATCATAAGGATTTTAGCTCAATATATCACAATCGGTGAAAGTGCATAGTCTGCCTTGATCTCTCTCCACTATGTACTCTGAGTAAATGACTTGCTTGTGTGAGAAGGTCCTTCTTGTGATATCAACCATTTGATTTATTCGATATCACAATGATTTATCCCTTTGTTGGAGTATACTTCTCTTGGAGGTCTGGATATAGATCTGATCCATCTTCTTCGTACATCTTCTTAGATACCTGAGTGCAAGTTAAAGACAAGGTCTACCATCTATGTTTCTATATAAGTAGCAATACACACTCTCATTCAATGTCCTATTTAGAGGGGGAATAGAGAGAGGTCTTCTTAAGGCATCCATCTATTCCTTGGTTTCTTGAACTTTGTCCATCGTTGGTTGAGATGAACCAGAGGTTGGTTGAATAGTAGGTCCAAAGGTGGATGTTGATGATTGATTGTTGATGGAGGGGATGACCTTTGGGAGCAGGTGCCGAGGCCATTGGTGGAGAGACTTCTGGTGTAGAAGTTGATGCAGAGATTGATCTCTTTCTCCCCAAGGAAACTTCTACATTAGAGGGAATTTCATCCCTTAGTACATTAACCTCGAGGATTGACTCTTCTACATTAGTGGTTTTCAAGGGAAAATTGTCTGTATCTGATGAGGATGAAAAGTAGTCCTGTGGTGCAGAGGTTGGCAATTGGTCTTCTGCCTCTAACTCTTGGCCAAAAGTGGATTCCTTGGCTTGTGAAGTAGATGCCTCTTCATTTAAAGGCAATATGTTGATAGGTACAACTTGAATGGAATGAACTGGTGCAGAGGTGGATGGGTGGCTCTCCCCCTTTTGGTGATCATGAGGTCCTGACTGGTCTGGGTCCTCTTGGTCGCCAAATCTTACCTTCTTTGATTTGGGCTCTTTAGAGGGGAATGTAGATGGTTTTGTCTTCCTCTTTCTTATGGGCTATCAGAAGGTGGCATCATTTTTACCTTCTCTTCAAACATCTTGACAACGGCATCTGCAGCCATTGTTGCCTTGTTGATTTCAGTATCTTCTCTGAACTAAAATAGAGCAGTTGACTTCTTCATGTCTCTGCAGCAGTAGTTGCCTGGTTGTTGAAGTCTAAACTGAAGTCTGATACCTTTTGTAGGAGTTTGTACAGCAGGAACCATGGAGCTCTGTATCATGTTACGCAACTCTGTAGTAAATTTGTTGAATTCTTCGACTGGGACAGAGGGCTGTCTAGGTTGAGCAGGTTGAGCTTGACATGCCTCAAATAAACTTTCAGTTCTCTATATAAATTGTACAGAGGAGTTGATATGGTTTTGCATGGCCTCCAGATATTTCTCGTTCTTTTTCGTCAAAGTCATGTAGGAAATGATTCTGCAGGCATTCGAAAAACTCTCAGACTTGATACTCGAGAAAAGTGATCGAAGGTCACTTATCATAGATGCAGAAGAGGATGTATCTTCATTGAACATTGCTCTTTTCAACTCTTGCAAGGGGTTCCGAATAGCGGTGACAAAGACTTGGAACTCACCCTTTGATTCAGAGGTGGAAACCTTTGGCTCAACACATGGCCCAGAGTGAGGCTCAGCTCCTAAGTTGCCTTCTTTTGAGCCTCCATTGACGTTGAGCCTAGAAGGCCTTCGGTCTGATCCTTGTACATCATCCTCTTGGTCAGATAGTACTACAAACCTTCTGTTAGCGTTCCACTCACCTTCTGATTCAGAGTAAAAGGGTTGTGGTTCACTATGTGGACTTTGAGGCCTGTCGAGAGCACCATAGCCATGTGCTCCTAGTCGTCGTTCTAAACAACGTTTGGGAATATCTAGTGCAGAGGAAACACATTCTTCTACATGAAGTGGTGGCATTCCATGGGGAGACATGGTACTTTTATATTTTCAATGGGCATACCATGGGGAGACATGGTACTTTTATATTTTCAATAGGCATACCCTGTTGGTAGTGTATGTCCAGATTATAGGAATCCCTTTGGTTGTGCATACCAGAGGAATCATTGTCCTCTGGATGGATAGGCTGACGTGGGATCGAGGTGTGCACCTCTGTTTCAGTAGTTGCTCGACAGTCTGAGCTAGATTGTATAATTACACTGGGAACGGGCGTGGAAAAGTAAATGTACGTGCCCTTTTTGGCATCTTTACCCTCATTGACTCTCTTTTGTCCCTCTGGATCTAGGTCTAAGGGTAACTCCATGCACTCCTCTGGCTTCCTTAATGTTATTCCCCCTCTGGGTGCAACAAACACTTAGAGTTTCTTCTTCTCCTTAGCAATGATCTTAGCTTTTCTCTATCTATGTCTCTCTCTTTCTCTCTCTCTCTCTTTCTTTCTCTCTCTCTTCATGCATTCTTTCAGCTCTCCTCCTCTCTCTTCTTTCTTCTTTTTCTTGAATTTCCCTGTCTTTTTCCTCTTTAATTATTTCCTCTCTCTGCTCACTATTTTCCGCAACTTCCTCTTCACTCATAAACTCAAAGTCCACTTCGGTTCTTCTTACGCGTGGGGGTGGGGTTCCTATCTTTGGTTTAAGAGATTGGACCTTACGTCTGAAGGTTCTCCTAAGCTTCTTATTCATAATATAGTATTGGAGCTTCTTCAACAGTGGTCGTTCATTTGGATAACCTTTTTTTGATGTATTGGGTTTGTAGGATGAGAAGGTAGGGTATCCCATCTTGGCTTCAACGTCAGATGGAATTCCTTCGACTTCGATTGATGGTTTCATCAAAAGTGGTAGGAATCTTGGGAAGGGCAGAGACGGAAGAGGCTTTCCCTTGGCATATCAGCTTCCTTCTTTGTCACAACAGCATGAAATTCAGTGAATAAGATTAAGGCATAGTTTAATGGAAGATCATAATACATTCGATACAGTAGTTGAAGGATGTTTGTTAAGCACATGTACATGCTTTCAATCTTTGCAGTGAGGGTTTGATTCACAATCTTGAATACCACATTTCATGTAGGAGGAAGGTATTGTCGACGAAATTGAGAGGAAAAGGTAATGGGTCTATTGTATCTGATGAATCTCAGAAATTCGACTATTTAGTCTCCAGTGGGTAAAGAGGAATAGGCTTTCAACCTTGTATCACTCTTCGTAAGGATTTCGAGGACGAGGAAAAACCGGGATCGTGAGACTCTAATCTCACACTTGTTTTTGAGTTCAGGAACATAAAAATAGCTAATGATGCCATGTCTCTTATTAATGTAAGCATAGTTCTACCAAAACTCCTATATATACCTCTTGGGAATTGAGTCTTCATGGTTTATCATGGCATGATTGAGAAACTGTGAGACAACAGGTTGATAACATGACGCAATGTCATTGAAAAGTTTTCCAAGTTTAGGTCAACTGCATGACTGTTAGGTTAGATGGGTAGAGGAATGAAGAAGGAAATGGTTCCTTTGTAAGAGAGAATCTGGGAGGTTTCGTTGTGATAGTTGTTCGATTCAGATTGTTGAGACATTGTTGCCGGTTTTTGAAAGAACAACAAAAAGTTGTAGGTTTTGTTAACTCTGAAAATATGCCACTCAATTGAAGTTTATTTCGATTGTAGTGATAATTATTGCTAAATGTGTTAGCCGATTACCCATTTCTTCTATCGAAGCAGTTTGTTCAGAAGAGATCAATTTTTAAGCGGGAGCAAATAGTTCCTGACGGAGACTTCTTTCTGAGGGGGAGCAAATTGTTCCTGATGGAGACTTCTTTCTGAGGGGGAGCTAACTAACGTGTTTTGGTTAAGATGACGTGGTTTAGTTTTTGGTCGTCCATGATGCTCAGGATTCTTCTAATCATCATGAGGGGGGAGAAATTATATATCAAAGACACATGCAAACACATGAAGTCACATGAAAAGAATTGATCACGAAGTCACATGCTAACAGATATTCTAAGATTTAATGTTGATGCTGACGGGCAGCAATTAGAGCAGACAGAGATTAACAAAGTACTCATATGTTAAAGAGGTTTAAATCTAAATGTGTTGAATCTAAGGTTGAAAAGCCATTAGATTTAAAGATTGTAGATGTGATGAAGAGTTTGGAGCTTATAATGTTGAAATTTCTTGATGACATATTTGATGAAGATGTTTGAAGAGTTTGTTGATAAAGATGGATTCTCTCATGATATATAGGTGTTGAGCTTAGTACACGTAGTATCAAAACTTCAAGCCTTATGGTCTAAAGCTGATTTGTTGTCTGAAAAGATTTGTTTGAAATTTGTTGACTGTTGACTACTCAAAAGAGTATTCTCAAGGCTGAATATTTTGAAATTTGTTGACTGTTGTCTTTATAAAGGGGAGTTCTTTAAAGACTTATGATTTGGAGGAGATTGTTAAAGTCAAAATTTAATGAAGACAAAGTTTTAAAGATCTTTGATGATTGTTGTTTTGTGATCTCGAATCCAAAGGGGAGATTTTTAGGTCTAAAATTATGTTATATCCGAGATCACCAAGGATGAAGACGAGATTAAAGAATGAAGAGGTCAAAGCCTTAAAGTCAAAGTCAATATAGTCAACATATTATGTAAAGTCAAAAAATCATATTAAGTCAAAGTCTAGAGTTTAATTGTTTCTTACATTATAGTTTGACTTTGTAATTAGTCAAGAGTATAAATTCTCTTGTTTTAAGAAGATATTAAGTGGAGAGCTCATTTGTAATATTTCTAGAGAGAGAAAGCGATTGTAGAGAGAGATTTTTAATAAATACATATGATTTGATCTTAATTGTCGTTGTTAATTGTTTAGATTACTTGTTACTTGATCTTTGTTGGATTAACAGGTTTTTTCTCTGAGAGTTCCTGAGAAGAAGATGAACATGTAAAGGGCTTTAGGGCTCAAATCCAGAAAACATGATTGAAATTAGGGGTACTCGAGTGTTAAAAGTAACCCAAACGGCTGAAAGGATGTGGTGGATGGAACGGTTTTGCGTTGGTCCTGTTAGAAAATGACACGTGGTTCTGACGTACTCGGAAAAATGTGCGTGAAGAAACGTCATACCCCCACGTTTGAAGGATTTCTAAAAATAACAGGAGTGTCAAATTCAATCTCACCCGCACCTTCTATTTTGAACCCAAAAACACACAAGTGTTAATGGTACATATAAGCACTTGTACAGAGAAAGCACTATAGATACAAAGGGGTCTCTCTGTCCATAAGATGGCACCTTTTAATTACTTAAACATTTAAAATTCAAGTTTTGACTCGAAATGGTATAAGAAACCAGAGTTTAGAGAGACAGAGGCTTTGTATAGTTTTTGATTAGACCAGAGCATTTTAAGAAAAGAAGAAACATACCTTATGAGGAACAGATATTCATGGTTGTTTATAAGATAGTTCTATATAGAAGAATGATACCAAAACTCTTTATACATAGTACAACCAGAAGCTCTGTATGAAAATAATTCAGCCCCCCTTGAACTATGCATTGGTTCTCTGGCTCCCCCTTAAACTATGCTTGGATTAATAACATGATAAGAAGTGTTCGAGCAAGTTTGAGATTAAGAGGCTCTACATGCTTGATTTAATAAAATGTAGAAGTCTCTGGTTTAGAGACAGAGGCTCTGCATGAACAAAATAGGAAAGACAGATATATGTTGAGAGATAGATATAGTGGCTCTGGTTCATCATTGCATATTCAGCATACCTCAACTTGCTGATATTGAATCTTTTCTCATAAAGAGCTTTAGTAAACAAGTTAGCAAGTTGTAAATCTGTAGAGACAAAGTACATTTCAATTGTATCTTTTTCCACATGATCTTTTATGAAGTGATATCTAACATCAATATGCTTGGTTTTCGACCGTTGCACTGGATTTGCAGTTATGGCTATCGCACTCTCTAAGCCACACAGAATAGGTATCTTGTCAAACACATGGCCATAGTCCCTGAGTTGAGCTTTCATCCAGATGACTTTTGAACAATAGGTAGCAGTAGCCGCATACTCTATCTCTGCTGTAGATGTAGACACACAGTTCTCTTGGATGTCCAACTCACCGACTTGTTTCCAAGTAGTTGGCGCTACTAGAGGTGCTCCTTCTGTCTAATTAGCACTCTGCATGATTAGAATCTATATATGCAATAGATCAAAGGCAAATTTCTTTGGATACCAGACCAAGAACTTGTGTCCCTTTCAAGTATCTAAAGATCCTCTTAACTGCAGACAAGTGAGACTCCTATTGATTGGCTTGATATCTGATAGAGAGATATGTTGCAAAAATTATACCCGGCCTATTTGTTGTTGAGTACAGAAGTGATCCAATCATGCCATGATAGTTCTTGACATCCACCGATACTCCAAAGAGATCAGAGACGCACTTGGCTTGAGTACAGAAGTGATCCAATCAAGCTTGGTTCATGTAAATATTGGTGTTCTCATAGTTGTTGAATTGTGAAGTTTGTATTTCTTCAAGATGTCAGAGACGCACTTGGCTTGATTTTTGAAAATCCCATTGTAGGTTTGTTTCACTTGAAGCCCTAGGAAGAAGGTTAATTTGCCCATCATGCTCATTTCAGACTCACTCTTCATCAATTATGAGAACTCATCACATTTGGTTTGGTTAGAAGAGCCAAAAAATAATGTCCTCTACATAAATCTGGACAAGCAGAATATCACCATTGTACCTTTTGATGAATATAATTGTATCAATCTTACCTTTTTCGAACTTGTTCTTAATTATAAACATAGAGAGACGTTCATACTAGGCTCTAGGTGCTTGCTTGAGGCCATAGAGGGCCTTGTCTAGGTAGACAAAATCTGGATATGCAGAGCTCTCAAAACCCGGTTGTTGTTGCACATAGACTTCCTCTTTTTAGCTTACCATTCATAAAGGAAGACCTTACATCCATTTGATAGATCTTAAACCCTTCCTATGCAAAGAAGGCCAAGAAAAAACTAATGGCCTCAAGCCTTGCTATTGGAGCAAAGGTTTGATCGTAGTCCATACCTTCCTCTTAGTAGTAGCCTTTAGCAACCAACCTGGCTTTGTTTCTAACTACAATTCCATCCTCATCCTTCTTGTTCCTGAAACCCCACTTAGTGCCAAGAGCAAGTTTATCTTTTAGGAAGTGGAACAAGAGTCCATACCTTGTTTCCTTCGAATTCAAGCAATTCATCTTGCATGACGTCTATTCATCTTGGATCTTGTAGGGGCTCATGAACTTCCTTAGGTTCTATCATGCTCAGAAATTTTACAAAGAAACATTCATTCGCAGTGGCAGATTGTGACAATTGTCAAATCAGAAGCTTCTGGTTAGTCATAGTTTAGGACTTCTCTACATTTAAAAATTTATTTACCAAGGCTTAATTAGATAGTTAAGTGTGTAACCGGCTTAGATTTTAGGTGTCTAATCCCGAAAATCCCCTATTGCAAGTATAGGATAAAATTTATCTTATTGTAATGCCAAAAACACTTAATTTCACCAAATATAATAAGAGTTGATGATATAAAATCCTAAATCCAAATATGGTAGTCCAATTTAAAATGTAACCATTTTTGCCAAAATTGAGAAAAATTAACCTAAAACAACTTGTATTTCATTTCTTTTTTTTATAAGCACTTGAACAATAAAAATTGGGCTTTTTAATAAAATTTAAATTTTGTTAAAGGAAAATGGGCCTTATGCCCCCCCCCCCCCCCAATCCCAACACCCCACCATATAAAAACCTAATTTCTTAGTTCCATACGTATATTACACACCAAAGACATGTAAAATGTCTATATAATTATGGTAATCCATGACCATTACAAATGGAACTCAAGAAATGTAAGCAAAATCAAGTTACATGTGGGTTATAACCCTTAAAAAGAGCATTTTTGGTGCTGACAGATTACTACCTAGTACTTCTGTCGCCCATATCTTGCAAAATACTTGTCCAAATGTCATGAATTTTCTTCTAAAAGATTATTCTCTGAGTTAGGGTTCTAACCCAAATGGAATCACTAAAAAATATGGAGTTTTGACTCCCCAAACACCCAAATCATTTCAGGTGTGCAAACAGTGAGTCCAACAATAGGTAAACCCTAATTTGGACGACTGTATCTTTTTGTTTAGTCACCCAAAATTCTTGATTTTTCTTCTGAAGATTATTTTAATGAGTTATATTTTTAATGCAACTGGTTTAATCCAATAATATGTAGATTTGGGGGTTCAATCATTTAAAACAAAATAAAGGTGCAATCTGTTCAAAGCTGACAGATTGTTGCATGCATATTAAAGTATCATAGCTCTCTCAAAACTTAAAGAAAAAGAGTGATTTTTCTTTTGAAGTTAGGCTTAGGTGTTAGCTTTGTAATCCATTTGGAATCATAGAAAAAGGACAAGTTTTGACCTTCCAACCAACAATAGCTTCCTGATGGTGCATTCTGTCTTGAAGATTGTGACCCTTAAAAATGAAAATAGCTACTTAAATACTTAAGCCCCTCCAAAATTCGTAATATTTTGACAAAATGTTGCTAACTCGGTAACTTAAACCATACAAAAATTTGGGTAACAAATTAATTGAGGAAGATGTATTTTGATGATGATTTGTAAGGTGAAGTATCTTGAAGACCAATATGAACTTTCTGCAATTTCATGATTTTATGTAAAACAAGTTGGAACCTTTAAAAATTGGAGTTAAATAAACAATTTGGACAAATCAAGGACAAAATATATTACAATTCTATATATATTAAATTGGCATTACATAAGATAGGTTTGATACAAGCAAAGACCTAATTTTTTAGACCCGAAAAGGAAAAGTGACTAATTTCATACCTTGCTTTGATAGGAAAGGATTAGGCTGGACAAGTTAGCGACAACGTTCATCTTTCAAGATTAATAGCAAACCAGTGAGTATTCACAGCCTCTCTTCTACAATGTTTTATATGTTTTGGGATGAAAAGCAAGATTAAATGGAAATTTGAGTTGATTACATTATTGAATGCGAAATATTATGAAATTGATGATATGGGCACTAAGGCATGTACACTAATAGTTTGTATTTGAGTAAAATGTCCTGGAAAAATTTGTACACTACTATTAACTCAAGCGAGGAGCCGAGAGTAATTATGGATAGCGCTATTTGGACTGACAATCCCACCTAAAAACTGACAAGTAGTGGTGCGGATAGCAATCTCACCTAAAAACTTACAAGTATGGGTGCACATTACTTATAATAAAGGTTCTACATATGTGGGGTTTTAGTCTCACCGTTAAGGTAGAACTATAAAGAGTATTGTGGTCGAAAGGTTTAGTGGTGGCTCAAAACTTACTATAAATTAGGGTACAGTATGCCTTGTGAAGTTTCGTAATTCAAAGATTTATTAAGTGCCATAAAAGTTATCTCAATCAAAATTCATTTATGAAAAAGATGTTTATCGTATTGAAAACTTGTGAACACACCAACTCTTTGTAGCTGATCTTGATTTATCATGCTTTTCAGGAGTAAGGGAGGTAAACCAAAATGTTTAGTTATGTGGACGTGTCAACATCAATCAAGTTTTTTTTAGAAATCATTTAGTTTGAACACTATGTTTACTTTATTTTGTTAAAACTTTGGGATTGTAATATGTAATTTCGAATTTAATATTTTATGTATTTGAATGGATGATTGGTGTTGTTTATGTCCTATTGCTATGAAATCATGAGCAATCATGCCTCGTGTTTCCGCTTTAGCGGGGTGTGACACAGACCTAGTCTTTACACCATCAGAAGGATCACCAATGATTTGGTCTGAGGGGTAGTCTTTAGTCCAATTTGTCAAGGGAGGTTGAGATATTATTAGTAACCGGCTTAGATTTCCGGTGTCTAATCCCGAAAACCCGCTATTGCAAGTATAAGATAAAATTTATCTTAATGTAATGCCAAAAACACTTAATTGCACCAAATATAATAAGATTTGATGATATAAAATCCTAAATCCAAATATGGTAGTCCAATTTAAAATCTAACCATTTTTGCCAAAATTGAGAAAAATTAACCTAAAACAACTTATATTTCATTTCTTTTTTTATAAGTACTTGAACAATAAAAATTGGGCTTTTTAATAAAATTTAAATTTTTTTAAAGGAAAATGGGCCTTATGGCCGCCCAACTTTCACACAAAAATCCATCCCTTTATTTCCAACCAACTTTCACACAAAAATCCATCCCTTTTGCAAGATCATTGAAGATATTGAATCCCTCTCATCATCCAAGTAAGGTAATAGGTTCATCTTCATCATTTTCTTACAAATTTTGGTGAAAACCCCAAATTTTCTTATACATTGAAATGCTTTTCACTTCATCTACGATTTTCTTAGTTCCATAGGTATATTACACACCAAAGACATGCAAAATGTCTATATAATTGTGGTAATCCATGACCATTCCAAATGGAACTCAAGAAATGTAAGCAAAATCAAGTTGCATGTGTGTTATAACCCTTAAAAAGAGCATTATTGGTGCTGACATATTACTACCTAGTAATTCTATCGCCCATATCTTGCAAAATACTTGTATAAATGTCATGATTTTTCTTCTAAAAGATTATTCTCTGAGTTAGGGTTCTAACCCAAGTGGAATCACTAAAAAATATGGAGTTTTGACTCCCCAAACACCCAAATCATTTCAGGTGTGCAAACAGTGAGTCCAACAGTAGGTAAACCCTAATTTGGACGACTGTATCTCTTCGTTTAGTCACCAAAATTCTTGATTTTTCTTCTGAAGATTAGTTTAATGGGTTATCTTTTTAATGCAACTGGTTTCATCCAATAATATGGAGATTTGGGGGTTTCAATCTTTTAAAACAAAATAAAGATGCAATCTGTTCAGAGCTGACAGATTGTTGCATTCATATTAAAAGTATCATAGCTCTCTCAAAACTTAAAGAAAAAGAGTGATTTTTCTTCTGGAAGTTAGGCTTAGGTGTTAGATTTGTAATATATTTGGAATCATAGAAAAAGGACAAGTTTTGACCTTCCAACCAACAGTAGCTTCCAGATGGTGCATTCTGTCTTGAAAATTGTGACCCTTAAAAATGAAAATAGCTACTTCCATACTTAAACCCCTCCAAAATTCGTAATATTTTGATAAAATGTTGCTAACTCAGTAACTTAAACCATACAAAAATTTGGGTAACAAATTAATTGAGGAAGATGTATTTTGATGATGATTTGTAAGGTGAAGTATCTTGAAGACCAATATGAACTTTCTGCAATTTCATGATTTTACGTAAAACAAGTTGGAACCTTTAAAAATTGGAGTTAAATAAACAATTTGGACAAATCAAGGACAAAATATATTATAACTCTATATATATTAAATTGGCATTACATAAGATAGGTTTTGATACAAGCAAAGACCTAATTTTTTAGACCCGAAAAGGAAAAGTGACTAATTTCATACCTTGCTTTGATAGGAAAGGATTAGGCCGGACAAATAAGCGACAACGTTCATCCTTCAAGATTAATAGCAAACCAGTGAGTATTCATAGCCTCTCTTCTAAAATGTTTTATATGTTTTGGGGTGAAAAGCAAGATTAAATGAACTTTTGATCTGATTACATTATTGAATGCGAAATATTATGAAATTGATGATATGGGCACTAAGGCTTGTACACTAATAGTTTGTATTTGAGTAAAATGTCCCGGAAAAATTTGTACACTACTATTAACTCAAGCAAGGAGCCGAGAGTAATTGTGGATAGCACTATTTGGACTGACAATCCCACCTAAAAACTGACAAGTAGGGGTGCGGATAGCAATCTCACCTAAAAACTTACAAGTAGGGGTGCACATTACTTATAATAAAGGTTCTACATATGTGGGGTTTTAGTCTCACCGCTAAGGTTGAACTATAAAGAGTATTGTGGTCGAAAGGTTTAGTGGTGGCTCAAAACTTACTATAACTTAGGGTACAGTATGCCTTGTGAAGTTTCGTAATTCAAAGATTTATTACGTGTCATAAATGTTATCTCAATCAAAATTCGTTTATGCAAAAGATGTTTATCGTATTGAAAACTTGTGAACACACCAACTCTTTGTAGTTGACCTTGTTTTATCATGCCTTTCAGGGGTAAGAGAGGTAAACCGAAATGTTTAGTTATGTGGACGCGTCAACATCAATCAAGTTTTTATTTGAAATCGTTTCGTTTGAACACTATGTTTACTTTATTTTGTTAAAACTTTGGGATTGTAATATGTAATTTCGAATTTAATATTTTATGTATTTGAATGGATGATTGGTATTTTTTATGTCCTATTGCTATGAAATCGTGAGCTATCACGTCTCGTGTTTCTGCTTTAGCGGGGTGTGACACAGACCTAGTCTTTACACCATCAGAATGATCACCAATGATTTGGTCTGAGGGATAGTCTTTAGTCCAATTTGTCAAGGGAGGTTGATATACTATTAGGGGTTGAATCTCTGTATCATATGGTATTTCTTCTGTTGAGCTCTGTGTTGGTGTAGAACCGAGTTGCTCCCCCTCGAAGATAGGTCCAAAGGTACTAGCATTTGATGCAGAGATGTTGTTCTCTGGTACCGTTTCACTTTCTGGTGCAGAATGGATTTGTTCTTGATCTTCAATGTCAGTGGCGGAGATGGGAGTAATAGAAAGGCCAAAGATTTGGTACATGTCGGTTGAGGCACTTTTGTTACTCGAGCATCTATGTTATCATAACGGTGAAAATACTGTATAACGGTTGAGACCAATATTTGAAATAATTGTTATATCGGTGGTATAACGGTTCAAAAATAACGATTCATGTAATATTTCTTAGAATTATATATTATATATAATACACACACACACACACACACACATATATATATATAATACACACACACACATATATATATATTATATATATAGAGGGAGGTTCAAACGAAAACGCTAAGTATTTAAGAAAACAAGAAAACCTTTTTTATGTACAAAATCACATATGATTTTGTACTAACATGAAAAAATGGACACGGGCGACTTTTGCCACGTGTTAAGTCACGGGAAAAGTCGCAGCTAATCATATATGATTTTGTATGTAAATCATATTTGATTTTCTACATGAAAAAAGTTACCTTGTTTCTTAACTAGGTAGCGTTTTCGTTTGAACCTGCCCCTATATATATATATATAGATTTATAAATATATATATATATATAGGGGTGGGTTCAAATGAGAACTCAAATTTGGTTGTGAACGTGAGGACAAATGAGAGCGCGGCACGTGTCGAATAATCAAAGAAATATTCAGACTGAATAAAACTGAATAATGCCTATTGAGACTGAATAAAACTGAATTCAGTTTTGTTCAGTCTGAATATTTCTTTGATTATTCAGTCTGAATAATCTACATTCATACACGTGTCGTGCTCTCATTTGTCCTCACGTTCACAATCAAATTTGAGTTCACATTTGAACTTTCCTCTATGTATATATATATATGTATATATATATATATATATAAATATAGAAAGAGGTTCATGCGATGATGTAAGGACAATCATTAGTCAATCATTTTGTACATGAAATTTTTCATGTACAAAATCACATATGATTTACGTACAAAATCATATATGATTAGCCGCGACTTTTCTCGTGACTTAGCCCACGGGAAAAGTCGTCTGTGTCCTTTTTTATATTAGTACAAAATCACATATGATTTTGTACATGAAAAAAAATTCATGTAGAAAATGATTGGCTGAGGATTGTCCTCGTATTCTCGTAAATTGTTACCGTTCTCGCATAAACCCGCCTCTATATATATAGGGCAATAATCAAATAAAAACTACAAAAATGTTACAAACTAATGAAAACCGATGTAAAAATATTGTCTTTCAAGATTTATTTTTATTAATATTTTTACATCGGTTTTCATAAGTTTGTAACATTTTTGTAGTTTTTATTTGATTATTGCGCTATATATATATATATATATATATATATATATATATAGGGAGCTTCTTTTACAAAACAAAAAAAAGTTATCAATTATGTAAACTACTTGTGGCCGTTGATCAATTAAACGTAGGGCGTTGATCATAGCGGTGGTAACAAATGTAATTATGCAGTAATAGAGTGGTACGATGGGTATGCAAAAAAAGCATTAAGGGTAAATGTATTATTTTCCTTCAAATTAGGAAGGGATTATCTCTCCCGATTGTTTAGGGATTCATATCCATACTCGTGAATCATTCCTAAAATCAACGCAGTAGTCGACGTTGGTGGTTCGTCGAAGATTCCAAAATTTTCAAAAATAATCTGTCAAGTGCTCAAACTAAGCTACGAACATTATTTAGATGTATCTTTGGATACATTAAGAGTAAACAATCGACTGAAGAAGGAGAGATTTTCAGTTGATAAACTTATGATGTGTTTGATTTTGTTGTGTAGAATCTAGTAAACGATCAACTGATGAAGGTGTAGGGGAAAAAACCAAACAGACCAAACCAAGAAAACAACCAAGGTCGTTAAATGAACTGGCGATGGAAATTGGTAAACTTCTTTTGTATCAAATTGTTAATTGCAAGCCAAAAAAAATGGTTTTTTATTTATATGATGCAGTGAGGAGTGCCAAATCATCGAATCAGGAAATCAAAACTCCAAATATATATACAGGGGTGGGTTTAAATGAGAACTCAAATTTGGTTGTGAACATAAAGACAAATGAGAACGTGACACGTGTCATATTCACACTGAATAATGAAGGAAATATTCAGACTAAATAATAGTATTATTCAGTCTGAATAATACTACATTCAGACTGAATTTATTATTATTCAGTCTGAATAATACTGAATATAGTATTATTCAGTCTGAATAATACTACACTCAGACACGTGTTGCGCTCTTAGTTGTTCTCACATTCACAACCAAGTTTGAGTTCGCATACCCATTACTTCAAGATGGGGGGCAGAAAGTTTACTTTCTGCTGTGAAAACAGTCAAAAATTCAGCAAGCTCGACCGGTTTCTTGCTTGCCAAAACTTCAACTCGCAACAACCAGTTTCTTCTGTTGTAGCTCTCTCTCCGGTTATCTTTATCTCTAATAAAGCAGATTTCGGCCCCGCTCCTTTCAGATTCTTCAACTCTTGGTTACATCGAGATGGTTTTGCGATCATCGTCTCGGAAAGCTGGAAAATGGACCCGGGTTCCTCCCCGGCTGACAAGCGGTTCCTTGGAAAGCTTTTCCAGATCAAAACTGCTCTTAAAAAGTGGAGGAGGGACGATTACCCGAAAGAAGTAGTCGAGTTACGTTATCTGAAGCTTAGAGGTGAGCTTCTTGACATAAAAGCGGAATCAGGAAGGTTAACCGATCAGGAGATTGTTGAACTACGGAGGAACAAACAGAAGATTCTTGAATTGGAAAAACTCCATAATATGGACTTAAAGCAGAAATCCAGAATCAAATGGCTAGTAGACGGAGATGAAAACTCGAAATTTTTTCACGGAACCATCAATTCTAAGGGCAGAAAAAGTAAGATTCACGGTCTGGTTATAAATGGGGAATGGGTTTCGGACCCTGCTGCGATAAAACAGGAGGTCATGAGATTTTTTCGGGACAAGTTTCACGAACACTGGAAGAACGGGCCGAAGCTGATAAATAACGCATTCTCTTCCTTAAATGATCAAGACCGAATTTTTTTAGAGCAATCCATTTCAGTTGACGAAATCAAGGAAGCAGTGTGAAATGACCTTTTGCCGTCGAACTTTTTCGTCGGTAAAAGTTTCCGTGAAAAGTTGGTCTCTACAAGTCTTTTTGCCGGCTAACAATATGAGTCGTCGGTAAAGATAACTTTACCGGCGAAAGATTGTCGTCGGTAAAAACTAGAGTCGCCGGCAAAAACACCTCTCAAGTAATCGTAGAAAATTCTTTTCCCGACGACTAACTACTTTTGCCGGCGTAATTTTTCCGCCGGAAAAAGTTTCTTTTGACTTTTTGGTCAACTATTTATCGGCACAAAAATCCGTCGGCAAAAGTTTATAAACTTTCGTGTATAACTTTTTACCGACAAACAATACAGCATCAAAGATCATTACCGACGCAGAAATCGTCGGAACTCCATCATAAGGCCGTCAGAAATTGGCTTGTAGATAAAGATATTACCGACGAATTTCCAACAGATCTAGTGTCAGACAGATTTACCGACGGATTGGATTACCCATAATTTTTCGACAGATCGCTTTACCGACGAATTTCCAACGGACTGATTACCGACAGATCTCTGACGCCAACGGATGTCCGACGACTTAAAAAACTAAATATATATATATATATATATATATATATATATAATTAGTTTACCGACGGCTATTCTGTCGGTAATTTGGATAATTTTTAAAAAAAAATATTAATATTAAAAATATAATTAAAATTGTATTTGTTTGCGTATAAATTGATATACAAAGCAAGATTAGTCTATTGATATCAAAACAAGACCTAATTCTAAATAAGTGTTTCATAATCAATAAGCCTTTTTGGGGTCGATTGTGTCCAAAATGGTTGATTATTTCTTCGTATCAGACTCCAGTTTTGAACAATAAAGGACTCAACCGTGTTCTCTAATGCAGCTTGGAGCACTTCTTGGCGACAAATTGGCTTCTTCCAAAGCTTGTTGTTTTCCAGATTCTCAACCAGTCCGCAATTGCTTCTCGAATCTCTTTTTGTATTCCTACAACCATCCGATGCAATCCATAAGAAATTTTAATATAAGCAATTTGCTTTTGAAGATCAAGTACCTAGTAACAATCAAAGAGAACCGGTTCTTATAAGGCATATGATTAGTTTAATCCTAACCTTGATTTATTGCCATGGAGCCCATATTACTTTCTATTTTCATCCTCTCAACCATAATCGTAAACTATCTCAATCTGCATCAACCAAAAAAAGAAGTGTAAGTGTTTGTCTAATCAAGATTGACAATCAAATAAATCACACGCAACCTTAAGATCAAAGGCTAAAACTAACGGTGGCATACTTGTAAATAACGTGAAAACTCTCTCCATGGCTTATTGAATATTTAGCGTGTAGGGACAAAATAGGAATTATAACTTGACCTTTCAAATTAGAATCAGGAAAGTGATCAGATTAAACACTACTCACGTGCAAAAGTCTTTCCACCCCCAAAATTCTTCATTATCTTCCCCAGAGGACGTTTTCTCCCTAAATCTCATCTTCAACTCATAATCAAGGTTTTATTCAATAGAAGAAATGACTTCTAGCAGCGACCAAAGCCACGACCTTCCTCTTATTCAAGTTTTTGATGAAGGTATAAGTTTTTCTATATGCATAAATGTTTATTTTGAATTTTTAGGGTTTGTAATGTAGTTGAACTGAATATACAAAGGTTCGTTGATGATCGATAGAGATTGAAACAAGCAAAGATAAAACTATGAGTGAACAAGCAAAGATAAATGAACATCAAAGAGAAACAACGAGGCTATTTTCATCTTCAAGTACTCTAAACCTCTGTTATAGCAACTTAAATCTTCAGCACTTACTACAAATGCATATTCAAAGATATTATACATTATATGTCTTTGAGAGTATTCAGAAAGACCAGATCTAGGTTATTTAGAATAGAAGACCATTCCAGGTGTTTTTTCAGTTTGAATATAAAAGAGGTTTTACTAAAAACATGTTATTATTCAGTCTGAATATACCAATGTATGTAATTATTTAGTCTGAATATAGTTTACAATTAAGTGTTTGTATAATTGTAGGATATATTCAGTCTGAATATAAGCTACAATTTGGGGTTTGTATACTTGTAGCTTATATTCAGACAGAATATAGTCTATAATTATGCGTTTGAATAATTGTAGGTTATATTCAGTCTGAATATAAGCTACAATTTGGGGTTTGTATACTTGTAGCTTATATTCAGACTGGACATAATCTATAATTAGGTATTTGAATAATTGTAGCTTATATTCAGTCTGAATATAGTCTACAATTAGGTCTTTCTATAATTGTAGCTTATATTCAGTCTGAATATAAGCTACAATTTGAGGTTTCTATATTTGTAGCTTATATTCAGACTAAATATAGTCTATAATTAGGTTTTTGAATAATTGTATGTTATATTCAGTATGAATATAAGCTACAATTTGGGGTTTTTATACTTGTAGCTTATATTCAGACTGAATATAGTCTATAATTAGGTGTTTGAATGATTGTAGGTTATATTCAGTCTGAATATAATCTACAGTTAGGTGTTTGTATAATTGTTGGTTATATTCAGTCTGAATATAAGCTACAAATTGGGTTTTATATAGTTGTAGCTTATATTCAGACTGAATATAGTCTATAATTAGGTGTTTGAATAATTGTAGGTTATATTCAGTCTGAATATAGTCTACAATTAGGTGTTTGTATAACTGTAGCTTATATTTAGTCTGAATATAAGCTACAATTTGGGGTTTCTATACTTGTAGCTTATACTCGGACTGAATATAGTCTATAATTAGATGTTTGAATAACTGTGGGTTATATTCAGTTTGAATATAAGCTACAATTTGGGGTTTGTATAGTTGTAGCTTATATTCAGTCTGAATATAAGCTACAATTTGGGGTTTCTATACTTGTAACTTATATTAAGGCTGAATATAGTCTATAATTAGGTGTTAGAATAATTGTAGGTTATATCCATCCTGAATATAAGCAACAATTAGGGGTTTGTATAATTGTAGCTTATATTCAGACTGAATATAGTCTATAATTAGGTGTTTGAATAATTGTAGGTTATATTCAGTCTGAATATAAGCTACAATACAATTTGGGGTTTGTATAGTTGTAGCTTATATCCAGACTGAATATAGTCTATAATTAGGTGTTTGAATAATTGTAGGTTATATTCAGTCTGAATATAGTTTACAATTAGGTGTTTGTATAATTTTAGCTTATATTCAATCTGAATATAAGCTACAGTTTGGGGTTTGTTTACTTTTAGCTTATACTCAGACTGAATATAGTTTATATTTAGGTGTTTGAATAATTTTAGGTTATATTCAGTCTGAATATAGTCTACAATTAACTGTTTGCATTATTGTAGCTTATATTCAATCTGAATATAGTCTACAGTTAGGTGTTTGTATAATTGTAGTCTGAATACAATTTTTTTTTGGAACCGGTCATATTATTAACACACCAAACCTAAGGCTCTAAAACGAAGCCGAAGGGAGAAAACAAGGGATTACATGTACATGAAAGGATCTATAAACCACTATCTCCAATTTAAGAGAGGATCTGATCTCCTATGTTTAAACCATAAAAAAACCGAGCTCTTAATGAAATCAACCACTTTGCCCTCGGAAATCCTTTCGGATCTAAAACGTAGGTTACATCTAGCCTTCCAAATACACCACAAAGTGCCGTAGCAAATACAAGTGAAATTCCTTTTCTTCTTCTCACAAGCTCGCCACGAATTAGTGAACTCCATCAAAGTGTCAAAACTATCGATGTTTCTGGGCGAAACGTTGCACCACCTGTTGATTCTCGTCTCGCCCATACCCCTTTAGCAAAATTACATCCAAACAATTAGTGACAACAGTCTTCTTCGGCCTCTTGGCATAAAACGTAGACTGAAATAAAGTCTGAGTAGTATGTTTACTAATTTGTTTTTGTTTTATTGTAGGAGAATGAAGAACAACCAAAGAAAATCTTCATATTTTAGTGTCGTTCATGAAACCGAAAATTAAATTCAAATGAGACCTTGTTTAACTTAATGTGTATTTCTTTGTTGATTGAGTTATAATGTATTTGGTTTTGATATTGTAATTTTCTCGACTTTCATTTTGATTTTGGTTGTAAATTGCAAGTAGTTTTGGTTTTAATTTGTAATTCGGTGTAAACTCTTAATTTTAAGGATTTATTTTGCTGGTAATTTAAGTTTAATTCGAAATATTAATATTTTTATGCATTAAACGACTTCATGTTCGAGCTTGGTTCAAGCTCGAGCCCGACTTCGAGCTTGGTTCGAGCTTGAAACGAGTTCGAGTTCGAGCTCCTGCTTGGGAATTAGGTTTCGAGTTCGAGTTTAGAATTTCACTACTCGCGAGTTTTCGAGTCGAGTTCGAGCTTGGTAATTAGGTTTCGAGTTCGAGTCGAGTATTGTGATACTCGAGCTCAACTCGCATCATTTACACCCATAAATGAAAGCATGCATGTTCTTATTCAGTCTGAATAATAGCATAGCATATAGAAGCTTTTCTGAAATCATGTTATTATTCAGTCTGAATAATAACAGAGTATATAAAACATGTTATTATTCAGTCTGAATAATAGAAGAGCATATTGAAGTTTTAATGAAAGCATGTTCTTATTCAGTCTGAATAATAGCATAGCATATAGAAGCTTTACTGAAATCATGTTATTATTCAGTCTGAATAATAACACAACATATAAATCATGTTATTATTCAGTCTGAATAATAACAGAGCTAAAAATATATACTTTGTTATTCAGACTGAATATTAGTTGTTCTTAGTTTAGCCTTTTATTCAGACTGAATAAAACTGTTTTCTTTTAAATAATGAATAGAACATATAACTTTATTCAGTCTGAATAATACTTAAAATTATTTAAAGTGAATACAAAAGGGACGAGGTTGAAGGAGAAGACTAAAACACTTTATATTCATTCTGAATATTAAATTTTATCGATTGTCGATAAAAAAAATGAACTGATTATGAGTACGGCTATTTGCAGATTACAAAGAAAAAAATCAATCATTTCTCGATGGGCAATTACGTGAGCTATGGTTACACATTTCATTACACAACCTACATAATCTATTTTCCTTTTGAGCCTTAGCAATCGCTTTTCCTTTACCGGTCTTCAACCTCTTGCCACTACCACAACTTTTGAAGCATAATTCTCATACATTTTTATACCTTCATCCAAAAGTACCAAACACTGTTCCAACAACATGTTTCAAATTGTCATCTACAATAGGAATCCAAAATTTCAATCCATCATCACCATCAATACCAATACATGAACGACCATCTTCACCTCCACTATAAATTTCATCTACAAAATAGTAAAAACAGGGTATTAATAAAACCAATGCAATATTCAGTCTAAATATAAACAACAATAATATGTACTTAAAAAACATGTTTATATTTAGTCTGAATATAAACATGGAAAAAAGAACATGTTATTATTCAGATTGAATACTAACTGCTATTCAGTCTGAATAATATGTCCTTAAACAACATGTTTAAATTCAGACTGAATATAAACAACAATATATGTACTTAAAAAACATGTTTATATTCAGACTAAATATAGACAACATGGAAGAAAGAACATGTTATTATTCAGACTGAATATTAACTATTTTTTAGTCTGAATAATATGTCCTTAAACAACATGTTTATATTGAGACTGAATATAAACAATAATATGTACTTAAAAACATGTTTATATTCAGTTTGAATATAAACAACATGGAAGAAAGAACATGTTATTATTCAGACTGAATATTAACTACTATTCAGTCTGAATAATATGTCCTTAAACAACATGCTTATATTCAGACTGAATATAAACATGAACACGTTCATGTTTTGCAGATTACACATTACAGATAATGAACGATTTACAAAATAATTTAAATAAAAACTTACAGATCGATGCATCTTCAACATCAGAACCAATTTCTCGGTCTCTGTTCTTGATATATGTAACAGAATCGTAATCAATGAACAAATCACATGTTTGATCAACAAAAAGTGTAGAATTTTCAACTAGATCACAATCGATTAAATTTCCTGATGAAGAAGCATTATCCCTTGAAACGAAAAATCAACAATTGAGCTTCAGAAATCGCAAATCGGAATTGATATCAACGAATTTAATGAAGTTCCTCAGCAATGAATCCGATTAACAGAGGATATCAATGATAACAAGAAAATAATAAGAAGAGAAATAAGCGAGAGTGATATCAACGATAATAAGGAAAGAATAAAGGAGAATCAGTAAAAAATATAAAACTTCCAAAATTACCCCTCAAGCCACGTTTAAAGATCAGCTTGAATATTGCTTAGATCAAGGGATGAGATCAGCTTGAATATAAAACTTCCAAAATTACCCCTCCATTTTACGAGAACGCGAGAACACCCTTATCACATATGATAATACACGAGAGGGGACTTGATGGTGTGCGGATGACGTGCCTGCTATTTAGGTCACACCAAAGATCGTTTGCGTCTATGATTTAATATCACATATGATGGTTTTGATTGATTATGGTATCACATCAAAGACATCCTTATCACATGTGATAATATATGTGATGGAGCTTAGTGATGTGACAATGACTTGGATGGTAACCTAGATCACGCCAAAAGTCATCCGCATCTCTGATTTAGTATCAAATGTGTATTATATGTGATGACATAATAGTATGACATGTGATTTTCTATAGTAAAAGGGTGTTCTCGCGTTCTCGCAAAATGAAGGTGTTCTCGTTTGAACCCTTCCCTATATATATATATAGGGTCATAATCAAATGAGATGTATTTACTGTATGAGATCCATGAGATCTCATCTCATCCCTTCATTTTAAATTAATGAACATATTTAACAATAAAGGGTAGAAGAGTAATTTAACAATTTATTAAATTAAAAATAAATTAAAATCGTTTGATAGTTTCAATCGCTATTTCTAATATATTTAAAAATGTAAATATCCTTCCTAAATTTACTCTAACTATAAGTTTTCAAAACCAATCTTTTACTGAATTACACGATTTAATTGATCAATCGAATATAAAAGAAGCAGCACTACATGATCGAAATATTGATAGAAATCGGCAAATGGACAAAGGCAAGAAGAAAATGGGTGAACCAAATCGTAATGACTCATACGGAACTGCCTGAAACGTTCATCATCTTCATATGTTGGATGATAATGAAGGTAACCATTTTCTTCCAGATGCAGGAACATGCGATGAAGAGTATGTATCTGAAAATGAATTCATTCAAGAAGACGATGTTGTTGAAGTGGAAGAAGTCGAATTTGTTGAAGTGGAACAAGAATCGATGTATGTCAATGTTAATGGTATACACAACGTTCAAAGAAAAGGTAATTATTTATTTGTTATGCAAAATCATAATTCTTGATGCAATCTGTGTTTTTGAAGTTGAAATCTGGATGATGAATATATGTGATACCAAATTAAGAATATGTGTGATACAATACAATGAATGTGTATTTTATGAATGATGCTTAACATGAAAAAAAGTTTGTCAATGTTAATGTTTTATAAAACGATTTATTAAATGATTAACGATGTATGTTGTATGGTTAATCTGTGATCTTCAAGTTGTATCATGGACAATTACTTATGATGAATATGTGTGATGCCAAATTAAGAATATGTGTGATACAAAAGTATGAGAATGTTACTGTATGATTGATGCTTAAGATGAAAAAAAGGTTGTTTTGAATTGATACAAAAATATGAGAATTAAGAATATGTGTGATACATATTAAGAAAATGTATGATACAAAAATATGAGAATGTTACTGTATGATGAATATGTGTGATAGCAAATTACGAATATGATATATAGTTTGATTTAAATTGATTTTGTTTGCCTTTTTTTCTTTTTGTTTCTACCGGTAACATAGGAAGGCGCCTAAAATAGATAAGGATCAAAATAGTTGTTAAATTACTATGTACCCTTTACATATTATTTAATTTCTTTAATTTAGGTAATATTAACAAATTTAGTTCAAATTAATGTGGACCATTGATCAAATTTTTTAATGGTGGAGATTGGATCTCGCGGATCTCATAGATTAAATAGATCTCACATGAAGAGCCCCCTATATATATATATATATATATATATAGAGAGAGAGAGAGAGAGAGAGAGGGAGAGAGGTAGATAGATAGATAGATAGATAGATAGATAGATAGATGTTGGTTCATTTATAAACTGGACGAAGGGTAGAAACTATAGAAAATTGTTCAAATCAATATAAAAATTAATTTTTTTTCATCCAATGCTATGACTTAAGATATTATTGCACACATATTTGTTTCACGTTGTGAAAAAATTACATATGAAAATTTTACATTATAAAACAAATACATGTGAAACTTTTTCATAAAAAATATATGAGAAACTTTCAACTTATGAAAAACAAATACACGTGATTTTTTCACAAAGTGAAACAAACATATGTGCAATCATATCTTAAATCATAGCATTTGATGGGAAAAAAATCATGAAAAAAATTATTTTTTATATTGATTTGAACTAGTTTCTATAGTTTCTACCATTCGTACAGTTTATAAATGAACCATCATCTATCTATCTATATATATTTATATATATAGGGGCATAATCAAATGAGAACCCTATAAAGGTTGATAACCATGAGATTCACTCCTAACCATAAATAAAAAAGGGTAATTTGGTAAATTAACAAACTTAATAATTAATCATTTTAATATTAATTTTTCTGTTACAAATCAGATAAAGATTAAAAAGATTTATTTCCTAAATTATCTAACCGAATAATATCAAAACAAATTGGATCATTCATTCAATCGATTCCCTTGATAGTCCGACTTCAAATTAGTTCAGCAGCAGAAGACGTTTTGATTATGTTCTGTGAAGATGGTTACTTGAGTTACAAAATATTTCAAGATGTGTGGTACCTTTTTATGAATGTACATGGTACATCTTGATTAATCCTGGTATCATGATTTGTATCAGTTGAGTGTATATGATACATCTTCATTTTGTAAGTAAGTTATATAGTACAAAATATTTGAAGATATGTGGTACCTTTTTATGAACCTTTTTATGAATGTATATGGTACATCTTCATTTTGTAAGTAAGTTATCACATTGATTTTTACAACCAATAACACATAATGTACCACACACCTCCATCTTTCACATTCATTTTCTTGATTCAGCTTGTATGAGCAATCGGTATCACTTTCAGTTCCAAACGAGATTTTCTAGGGTTTATCTCCGGCGTTGAAGGTTCTAAAGCGATTAGAAGGGAGAGGGTTTTTATCCAAGATTTTTGAATGCTGAGTTGATATGTATTTTCGCATGATATCTTTTTTGATTTACCTCTAAAGTTGTTATGCATTCCTTCCTATAATTTTTGTACCTGCCTAAATTAGATAGGCATGAAATAACAACTATAATTACATGATACCCTTATGCTTTTATTTTAATAATTTATATTCCTTTAATTTAGGCAATATAATGAATTATGGGATGTTTTAACAAGGACCATTGATCAAAATATTATAGGGTTGAGATGGGATCTCATGGTTATCACATTAACCTAGATCTCTCTTGAAGAGCCCCTATATATATGTATATAGGGGAGAGATCATACGAGAACCACCATTTTTAAAAGAATAAAGGAACACTTTGTGAACCACCATTTTTAAAAGAATAAAGGAACACTTTGTGAACCACATATGATGTGGGTTCCACATAATATTAAATCATTTCTGATTAATATTAAATCATATTAAATCATAAATGATTTAATATTATGTGGGACTCACACCATATGTGGTCCACAAGGTGTTCCTTTATTCCTTTAAATTTACAAAGTTCTCATTTGAACCTTACTCTCTCTCTCTCTCTCTCTCTATATATATATATATATATATATAGGGAAGGGTTCAAACGAGAACACCTCCATTTTATGAGAACGCGAAAACACCCTTTTACTATATAGAATCACATGTGATACTATTATTCCATCACATATGATACACGTGTGATACTAAATCAGTGACACGAACGACTTTTGACACGATCTAGGTTGCAGGTCAAGTCGCCCTTAAACCACTAAGCCGCTTCACATGTATTATCGCATGTGATAAGCGTGTTCTTGATGTGATATATATTATGATCCATCATGACCATCACATGTGATACTAAATCATAGACGCAGACGATCTTTGGCGCGACCTAAGTCGTAGGGCACGTCGTCCTCACACAACCGGGTCCCCTCGCGTGTATTATCACATGTAATAAGGGTGTTCTCGCGTTCTCGTAAAATAGAGGTGTTCTCGTTTGAACCTCCACCAATATATATATATATATATATATATATATATAAATTTTCTCCTAATTCCTAAAAACCCACAATTGCACTTGGGCTTAGCTTTGAGTAGTGTTGTATAGACTTAGGTAGCTGGGCTGCCCATGAAAGCAAACATGTAATTATGCAAATATGCATTCGTGTTTTTCTTTGATTGAACCTAGAAATCTTTTATAAATTTATTGAGTGAATTCGAAAATTCATTTTAATTCCATAAATATTATTAAATAGAATTATTTTATTTTGATTAAAATAGGAGTAAAAAGGAATAAAACATGAAATGTGTTCCAATTTTGGTGTTACCACATAGACTAATCTATATCATCAGGGCCGTTCCCAAGGGTGTGCGGAGTGGTTCCGTCGCACAGGGCCTTCGATCGTAAGGGGCCTCCGAATTTGTTTAGAATTTTATATGTATAATAATACGAATATAAATTTGAAATCTAAAAGATAAAGCAAAATGACATGCGGCCGAGCTGGATAGCGCGCCGTCTGTTTTGGTTGTAATCCCAGGTTCGAATCTCGCTGGGATTATTTTCATTGAAGAATTTTTAAATACTAATTTAATTAATTTCTTAATTATACAAATTCCAAATTCTCGCTATCAATCTTTTTTTTTATTAAAAGAGTTTTAAAATTTTATTTTAATAATTTCTTAATTATATAAATTTCTTGTAATTTAACTTAACTTAAAATTAAAAAAAGACAATTAACTATATAAAAAGTTTGTGTTTTTAAAATAATTATTTATTTTTTTAATAACCTTTCTTTGATTTTAATTATTTATTTATCGTTAATACCAAAATATAAAGTTGTCTTATAATTTTAATTCTAATTTTTATGGGCCCTTGGATTTTTTTTTCTTTTAGTTTTGTATATAATTTATATTATTTGTTTTTCTTATTATTGATAAAAAGTATCTCATCAAAACCTTATGAATCGATTAAAACCCAATACCCATATTAAATTTCATTCTATAAATTATCTTTTAAGGGATAATTTTTAATCTATCAAACAAAATATTTAGTATGATATTTCTATTAACATTGTTTGATTCTTTAATGAATTTCTTGCAAATCTTGATTACGAAAATATGATTAGATGGTTTTGGTTTTAAACGTTATAAGATTTAAGTTCAAAAAATAATAATGCCTAGTTGTTTGTTTTTTTTTTGGAAAAATGTACATAATAATATCAATTTATCACAGAAGAATAAATAACCTTTAATAATGTTCATTATGAATAAACTATTTTTCTTACTAACTAACTTTTTATTGTTATCGTTTTTAATAGATTCATGAAAACAATGGGTTTTTGCAACTTTGAGTCAGAAGTCAAACCATTTGCTAACAATTGTGTTACATGAATAGTATTGTAATTTACTATTGAAGAAGACAGTTTAAAAAAAAATGACCATCTACTTTGGTCCTGCGGTCTGGAGAAGGGCAATGAAACAATTAAATAATGTTGGAAAATACGGATAGAAAACTCATATACTTTATATAATATATGGTAATGAACTTTATTATTTTAAACATTTTTACATATCAAGTTGTAAGATTTTCAATATTATATTTTATATTTTGTTTTATTGACCGATTAATTTATAATTTTGATATATGTAATTTATAATTTTGGTATAGGTGGAACAGGGCCTCCAAAAAGATTGGCACGGCCCTGTATATCATGTCCTTCAATTGAATTAAAATGTATATGTCTACTTTGACTTTTATTAGGCGTTATCATATACTAATAGACTAGGGTGTTTTCATAGACTATGGTTCATTCGGAAAAACTAATTTTGGTTAAATTTAGTTTCGAAAACTTCATTTTGATATTTGTGAGAAAAACATATTAAGCGATAATGTTAATACAATTTTATTTTTCAAAAATGATTTTTTTTCAACCAAGTTACGCTTCTTTCATTAATAGTTCACAAAGTTATATGTTAATTTATAGGTCGTTTATCAAACGCTTACCGACAAAGTCACCACTTTTACTTACCTTATGAAGTAATATTTCCAAGCATCAAAATGGATTAATTAATGGTAAACGTTAAGTTTACAACCCGGTGAGTGAGTAGTGGTAAGAGTCATACACTCACTTACCGGATAAATTTTTTGATCATTGTCTTATCTCTTACCGGATAAGATTCTTGATTTTTGTTATATTCATCTGGTAAGATAATTGAAGCGATAAACATTTACTAAGGTAAGTGTTTACTGTTTAGTGAAGGATCATTAATTACATTATTAAAGACGGTACATAATACTAATTGTATCAGAGATATGCTACACTTTAAAAAATAACCATTTTATAAACAGGTTCCAAAAAATAAACACCAAAATAAGTTACATTCCATGTTACTACAAATTTACTCTTAAAATTACTACATTGGGTTCATGTTTACTAACTTGTTTTCAAAATTTCAATAAAATCTGAAACTTACAATTAGTCTTACTTATTAATTTATTACTATGGTAAGAAATGATTTTGATTTTGGTTCATGATCCACGATAACCGTGCATCAAGTTATCATAAAAACGTACGTTTTTGTTTTAAAATGATATCTAAAACACATAATGTATATATATTAGAAGATGGGATAAACTTGACAATATCTATGAATTAGTAAATATAGTAGATTATTAAGTTCAAACCAAGATTCTACGTGTGATATTGTGTGACAAGGTCAAGCCTGATCAAGTCTTAGGAGCCACCGTGAAACCGTTGTATTTTCAAGGCGTGACTAATGGCGACCAATCTTTATTATCATATAAATTATTATACATATAATTATATATTTTCTACTATTACTTGATGAGTAAGTGTTATTAAATAAACTAAATTAGGTTATACATTACGAATTAACAAATAAGACATTTTAAAAATAGTAGAGAAAAATTAAATATTACGTTATAAAAACCGCATATTAAGACATGAACGTTTAACGTGACGTGAGATACAAGTCTTAAGCCATGAGCCCATTACGCATCACTGGTTTAAACCAATCAATTGTTTCATCCGTCAATTAAGTTTTCTATAGAACCTTATATATAATAATCTTAAAACTGACATAATTAACAAGTCCTAGAGCGATTACTCATGCTTCTATCATCTCTTCATTCATAAATGAATTTGATATAACTAATTATTTTAATCGCTTTCTTTAATTAGTTGCCAAATCATATTTTATTAAAATCAAGTAACAATTTCGTAAAATTGACATACATTTTTAACCTATTTTTCAATAGGATTTTCTTTAGTGCAATTTTTTTTATCATATAAGCTTTCGATAGTCTTGTCTATCAAATTTAATAGTAAAAATACATATTAATATTATTTAAAAGATGTATACTTATATAATATATATATCAGTTTATATATGAAGTTCTATAATTATTTATTGTTAACATTTCCACGTCAAGAAATCAACTTTCATCTGTTTCCATAACTTGGAACAATTGGGGGTCCAACTATTGATGTTACTGTCAAATAATTATGAGATGTTTTGATGTTTAAAAAATTATTTTACTTTTGAATTAATATATTTTTATTATATATTTATCCCTTCATAAAAATGAAAATAAAAACTTATATCTTTTGAAATAAAAACAAGTAATTTAAAACAAAACCAGTCAAAAAAATACGGGAATTTAATTATAATAATCATTTTTAAACTCTTTTTACCCAAATAACCATTTTCTCTTTGAATTTACCAAAATGATCAGAAGTTACTCAAAATACATACCGAAATACATTAGGATTGAAGAGGTTTTAAATCTGATTAAATCCTACTTGAAATGGACCAAACTTACTCGACACTATCAAAACCTACTCGAACACATCCACAATTCGAGTAACTTCCATTTTTTTCGAGTAGATTTGCATGCTTATAGAGTAAGTTTTAAAAAAATAGAGTAACTTTCAATTAAATAGGTCGAGTAACTTTCAATTTTCGAGTATGTTCAAAAAAATACTATTATTTAGTAAGTTTAAAAAACTATCTAAATTATCGAGTAAGTTTCTTCATTTTCGAGTAGATTTCAATTAAATCGAGTAGGTTTAAAACAAATCGAGTAGGTTTCAATTAAATCGAGTAGGTTTAAAAAAAATCGAGTAGGTTTCAATTAAATCGAGTAGGTTTAAAAATTTTCGAGTAGGTATTCAATCAGATTTAAAACCTCTTCGATCCTAATGTATTTCGGTATATATTTCGAGTAACTTCTGGTCATTTTGGTAAATTCTGAGAGAAAATGGTTATTTGGGTAAAAAAATTTTCAAAAATGGTTATTATAATTAAATTCCCAAAAAATAGATGGCTTAATCATTTATATTTTCATAATCTTTTATGAACTTAGTTATTTTTACAACATAAAAATCTACATAAGCACTTTATAATAGAAAAGCGATATGATAATTTCAAACATTATTAACTAGATTAAATTTACGCCAGCTGGACACGATATTTTGTACTTATTTTTTGTTTCTGAAAGTTTAGAATAATATAAAATATTAATATAATAACAAAGTTTTCATGATTGTGACATATTAGTTGAATTATTTATGAACAAATAGAAGTATTTAATTATTTGTTGAACGTCCTTTAATAATAATGAAACATAAAGGTGACGATTATGACAAAAGATGAATGATATAACAAGAAGGTTTATTATTGGCTTCCTTTTAATAAAATTTAATTGGATAAACAATGTATACAGAATACCTGTTATACATGTCGTATTTATATTATTAAATGGCCTTCTCTAAAATCTACAACTCTTTTGATTTTCAACTTTTTCTTAATAAAGATAAATTATAGAGCTATAATCTTGCAAATAGTACTTCATTTATAAAAAGAGCGATTAATATAATAGTAATATCCACAATAAAGATCGATTATAGTGCTGAAATTGTAAAATACATACAAAGTATACTAATAACATATATAAAAATAAAATATTATTTATTTATAATTTATCTAATATTTAGTCATCTGTATTATATATATTATAAACATTTGACAAAAACTTTTAAAACCCATTTTTTATGCATGGAGTATTATTTATTGATGCATATATCTTAAAATTTAAGATTACAAGTAGAATTATGCGTAAATTAAAGCTATATGTTTAAATTCGTGTAACTAACTACAGATAAACATAATCAAATACATGATAAAATTTTATTTTAAATATAAAAAATCTTAAAATATAATTAGAATAATGATTGAGTTGTAACATAATGTCTAATTATTATCTTTATAAAACATTACATTATTAAACCTAAATTAAGTTACAATAAAAATAAATTATTCCGTTATTAAAGCTAAATTAAATTATAATAAAAAATTAAGTTAAAAAAATTACCCAAAAAACGAGAACTTTTAAATTGTCAAACTTGATACTAATATCGAATTTTTTTAAAATTTTATTTTATGATATTCTTAAATTTATATTTTTATTTAAATATAAAAACATTATAGTTTTTTCAAAATCAAATAAAATCATTATAACATTAACGAATAAAATAAAATATTAAAATTGAGATATGTTTTGTTACATTGTATGGATACCATTTGATGTCTCAAAATGTAGATAATCATTATTTATCTTAATTAGATCCATCTATACTATATATATATATATATATATATATATAGGCGGGTTCAGTAACAATTTACGAGAATGCGAGAACAATTCTCAATCAATCATTTTGTACATAAATTTTTTTTTATATACAAAATCATATGTGATTTTGTAGTAGCATAAAAAATGACGCGCATGAATTTTGCCGCAGGAAAAGTCTCGGCTAATCATATACGATTTTGTATGTGAATCATATGTGATTTTGTACATGAAAAATTTCATGTACAAAATGATTGGCTGAGGATTGTCCTCGCATTCTCGTAAATCGTTACCGTCCTCGCATGAACCTCTTTTTTTTTTTTTTCTCTCTCTCTCTCTATATATATATATATATATATATTATAAAGCATTTGACAAAAACTCTTAAAAACCATTTTTTATGCATTTAGTATTGTTTATCTATGCATATCACTTAAAATTCAATATTACAAATAAATTGTGCGTAATTACAATTTGTTAAAACTCCATATTTAAATTCGTGTAACTAACAACAAATAAACATAAATAAAAATCTCATTTTAAATATAACATCTAAAATATAAATAGGATAATCACCGATTTCTAACCGAATATTTAATTATTATATTTATAAAAAGTTATATTATCAAACAAAAATAAATTAATTTGTTATTAAATCTAAATAAATTATAATAAAAGATCCAAGTAACAAAATTATATTAAAAAAATAGAACTTTTAAATAGTTAATTTGATACTTAATGGATCAATATATATATATATTTTTAATTTATTTTATGATATTTTTAAGTTTATATTTTATTCAAAAATAAAAATATTATCATTTTCTTAAAACCATAAAAAACAGTATTAACATTAATAGATATAAATAATAAAATTAATAGTAAAATCGAGATGTATATTCAAACATAATTTATATAATTAAACATATTGTTAATTTATATTAATTGATATATACACTATACATTGTTTTTTTTGTAACCGTAAAGAATATATATTTGTAGAAAAAAGTAGGGAAATCTGTGGGTAGGTTAAAAAAGGGCAGTGAAGGTAGTCAGTCACTGGTGTAGGTCTTGAATCTAATTTTTGTCGTTTTCCGTCGGCGGATGTCGCAACAATAAAGTACTCATAGAAGTTGCCAAGATTGATGAAAAGTTACCCCACTTGTCCCATTATAAAAATATTTCTTCAACCCATTTATGGTTTGATTAGGTTTCATGTCGTCAAACACACTCCTCCCTAGTATTACTATTCGACACACTTTCTCTCTCTAGGAATGTTCAAATAAAAGAGAGTAAACAATATTCAAAATTGTAAAAATAGTTAACCACATACTTTTTAGGATTTTTTAAAACCATTAAACTGTTTTTATAAATAAAAAAATCATTGGACTTTTTTATATTAAATAATTAAATATTGGTATTTTAAAACATGGTTATTATGTAAGATCTTTTTAAATCCAAAAACATACTTATAATCGGTTAGCACTATTTTAAAGTAAAAACAAATTAAGATGATTTTATCGTTCCCAAACGCTATTCAGACCCTTCCTATACAATTGCATGGCTCCAGGCTCCCCCTCGTGACTCCTTATCTCCTCTTCATTGTTGTTTGTTCTCCATATTGCACATCATCGTTATCGGCCAAGCCATCGCTCTGCCTATTTTATAACAATTTAATGGAGCACTTATTGACATATAAAAACGATAGAGATCGAAAAACAAAAATCAATCAAAAAGAGGGAGATCCATGACAAAGGCTAACAACGGTAATGTGCGGTGATAGAGTGGAGGACGATGAGGAGACGAGGTGGCGAGAGGTCTGAATGACATAGGATTTGACAACAATAAAATTGTTTTAATTTTTTTTACTTTAAAACCTTCCTAACCGGGTTTCGGTAGCTTGTTTGGGATAAGATCATGCAAGTAACCAACTTTTTTAAGTTTCATACTTTAATTTATTCAAAAAATAAAGTTAATCATTCAAAATGAGAAAGTTCGTTGGGCCTGTCTGAACTTTTTCCTCCATATTATAAAACAATATATGTGAGATATATAGTCCTTTTTACATTTTGAAAAAAAATATATTTGAACCAACAATACCTTGAATGATGCCTTAAAGGAAACCCATTGAATGATTGGGACTAGTTCTTGTTTTACGCAGCTAGAGCAACGAGACAACGTAATACAAGAATATGCAAATCAATTCACTAAGAAGTCAAGGCTTGCTTCACTAAGTATTCACGGAATAGAAAAAGACAATGAAGGTATGCGGAAGTGTTTTCAGATTCACAAAGGTAATATAGAAAAGATCAACAACCGAATAATGGAACTAGGAAAAGAAACTAAATGCATGAGGGAAGAATATAGCAAGGGTTTAAACAAAGTCATCTCAGGTCAAAGGTAAAAGCAATCAACAACAACTACCTGACAAATGTAAAGTGTCACATGAGGCATCCCAAGAAATATAGAGCAAACAACAATGATTTTTTCCTTTGTGGAAATTTGGGGCATTGATGAAAGATTATACAAATGGTCGAGCTTACACAAAGGTCAAGCCACAATAGTCAAAACCATTATGAATGGTTCGGGAACGAGTCCAACACGCATGAGAGAAGCCTTAGGAAAGGACACACAACATACTTAGCTTACACAATTAAGGCTAAGTTAGAGAAGAAAGGGATTGTAGATGTATCGGATGTGAGAGAATATACCTAAGAGTTTCCTAAGGACTTACCGAGAATACCTAAAGCAAGCTAAGTAGAATCAAAATCGAGTTAATATCAGGGACAACACCAATTTCCATGTCTCCATATAAATTAGCTTCAATGTATATGCAAAAATGGGTGAAGAAACTACAAGAGGTTTTGGATAAGGACCTTATCTTCCACAACTCGTCGATGTATGGAAAACCTATATTGTTCTTTAAAAATAAGGATTGATTGATGTGGAGGTGCATTGATTATCAAGTGTTGAATAAGGTTCAACCTTAAATAATTGCTATATGTTGCCCATGGTTGATGTTATATTCGACTATCTACAGGGAATGACTTGCTTCTAAAGATTGGCCTGAGGTAGGTTTACCACTACTTGAAGGTACGAGATGAAGACATCCCAATGATGGAATTCAGAATGAGATACAACCCTTATGAGTTTTTACTAATATCTTTCATCTTGGAAAACACGCCGGCTACATTTATGAATTCAATATTACTGAACACAGTGGATGGACAATTTCTAGATACGTTTGTTATCATCTCTATCGGGACTATCTTTATCTAGTTGAAAAGTTGGGAGCACAAGCAGCAACTGAGACTAGTGTTAGTATTGTTCAAGAAAGAGAATTCTATGCTAATTCTAAAGGTAGACCCAACAAAGACTAAAGTAGTAACGGATTAGGAATAACTGAAATCAACTATGAAATCCAAAGCTTACTTGGTTTAGCATCGTTACCAGATGGATCAGAAGACTTTGAAGTGTACCATGAATCTTCAAAAATAGGATTATGATGTGTGTTGGTGTAAGGAGGCAACATTATCATCTATGCATCATGCTAAATATTGAGTCCTAAAAAAGATATGATGATGAACAATCACTTAGAAAAACTGTAGTCAAATATGGGTTTTATATTTTGTGTCACTGACGAGGACTGTCACTAATGCCAACATATTAGCACCTGAACCCTTACCCCTGACATTAAAACCTAATACCTGACAAATCAACCACTAACACGTAAAGATTAGCCATTGACGGGGATTAAGCTACAAAGATAAATCGGGTAAAATAACGGTAACGAATAAAAGGGTCATCAATGGATAATGGCCAGAGAACACCCACTTATGGGCTCTGTTTCCAAAGACGATCATTACTTGAGTGGTGAGCACCGGATAAATATATATGTGGAAAGTCTGAGCACCTTATTAACATACTCCAACTGAGTTATTCGTGGATCCTGAGTAGTTGAGGAAGTCACTAACAATAGACAAATTCTCAGTTAGTGAAGCCATTTACTAAAGTTCGTTCAACGGATGATTTTGTCTTATTCGACGAGAAAAATGACAACATTACATTGCCACTACATAACAGACATGTGAAGTTGTAGACAATCATGGAAAGTCAACCTGAATAATACAACATAGCATGCCCACCTTTAATGGAGAATTTAATGTAATATGGTTTGTGTTTAATGCTTTATGGACATCTATAACTCATTAGAGAATGGACATAGAATCGAGTCCTTGTTAATGGCTGGAGCCAGGTGCTCTTATTTTACAACGGTAGGGACGATTACAATCGAAAGATCTTTAAATGAAGATTGTCTTATCCTTACACAGAGAATGAACCAAGGTTCATGGTTGTACTACTCCTTGTTTTTCAACTATAAAACCAAGTAAGGACCTTGAAGATAGGTGCACAAAAATTAAGGTTATCAAAATATTTATCATTCCTGTGATTATTGACTTCCCTATTCACACTTTTCATTACAATAACATGTTTATTCCTCACAACACGGGTAAAAGTCAATATTGGATTGAGTGAGTTAAATATAGTATGATTGATATAGGTAACATTTATACAATGTTGAAACTGTTTTGGAAATCTAATATTTGATGGTTTATTGTTTATTCTACCACTGTGTTCAACCCAGTCTATAACTTATGTTTGTTACCATTATTATATTTTTAGGGCCAGGAATTGGTATCAGAGTAGTAAATGTTTTTATTTGATCATATCTAATATTACAAACACAAATGGCAATGACAATAGTACCATAACAAAGCCCCCTCGACTTAAAAGTGATAACTTCTCATGTTGGAAGACTAGAATTACGAGATTCATGAACATCTACATCAACCTTCTCACGACCATCAAGTATGGTCCTTGCATTCCTACACTACTAGAAAAATGAGTATTTTTAACGGAAATTAATTTTCAACGGAAAATGTCGTTGAAAATTTTCTACGAATTTTAGAGGATTATTGACAGAACATTAATTTTCTACGAATTTTCAACAAATTTCCGTCGAAAAAAATCTCTCACAAACAACGGAAATTCATATATTTATACAATATTTAGTTGTTGTTTGCTAGTTTGTTAACCATGGGGAACCATAGTGTTCACAAGTTTTTAGTTTACATATTTTAGTTTTCTATGTGTACTTTATGGTTGCAAGGAGAGATGACAAGGGAGAGAAAAGAAAGAATAGAGAAGAAAGGGTTTATAAAAAAAAAAAACCCAATTTGCCCGTATTATTTAATTAGAGTTGATTTTTCAAATATATTATATTTTATTTATTAACCTATTTTTTGCGTTATAAATTGGATCTCTCAAATAACAAAGTTCTTAAAAGAATGGTGGATATAATGACGGCTAAGATGGCTAAGATTGGTTTGCAAAGTTTGTTTAAATTGTCGGGTTTGTAATTGAAACCTCCCCTATCTATCTATCCATCTATCTATCCATGTATCTATATATATATAGTATATATATAGATAGATAGATAAGGTTTCAAATACATGGATTTAATAAAGTTTCATTCATAAAATAGGTTAACGATTTACAAAATCCAGGTGGATGAGAGTGATGAATGTAGATGAAACTTTATGTTCTGACGCTCTCACCAAAGAATTTCTTGAAGGATGTCAAATTCTCAATCCTATTATAACCCATAATTTTTTATTAGCTGTCTCACAGGTATGACAAATTTAGAAAGCATAGAAATTGTGAATGTTTTATAAAAAATTATTAACAAAACTACATAATCATTAATTATGTAACAATAAAATAATTGGCACCAACATAAAAACTAATTAAACAAATTGACAAAGTTACGAACTCAACCTGAATCAAACATTGTCGGATTAGTTTATTTCTTGGATGACAATATAACAATGCCATGCGGCCAAATTCATTTTTCGGTATTATTTATTATAAATACACGAGATATATTGAATATACTATATCTTAAATATATGGTTACCTCATATGGATATATAAGATTATTTAGAAGAAAACTGGAACATCATGGATGATGGTCCTCGTTCAATAAAATATGGTGGTATTATTGTCACTTGCATAATATATATTAAAATATTAAAAACAGATAGCACCTACTTAACTAAGATAACACCTACATAACTAATTCTAATGATTGTGTTTTCGTTTGAGAAACTAATTATTAATATTGAATGAATCATGTTCGAAACTGTATATGATCTTTAGGGTTTAATTTCCACTTTCCTTTTCACTTTTATATGTTTGTTGACACTATTTTTATATCTATATAAATAAGTTATATAATATTTCTTCCATTCTAAAACAAATGTCCATATTTTTATTCTTATTTATCCTAAAATAAATATCAACTTTCAAAAGTAATAACCAAATTCTCAAATTTATTCTTACGTAATGCATAAATATTTAAGATTGTAAAGGGAAAGACATTCAGATAAAATGTTAGATCATGAAAAACGAGCATTCTTCAAATACAAAAATTCAACCCTTAAGTGTTAGGTTGTAGAAAATATATATTGGGATTATTCAAGATTTAACTCTCACTTTAAGGAAGAAACTTGATTATTCAACACTAGTTATATGAGCTGTTAAGGGCGGTTACAAAATCGATCACAGCAGCAGATGGTCATTGGTGGATGCATAAGTTGATGTTGCCGCTAAGAGGCTGCAAGTAATGATGTTGATGATGCCTAGCAAATAAAGTTGTAACGATGTCGATGATGCCTAGCAAATAAAGTTCCCGCTGATAGTGATGGTCACGGTTGCCCATCATTTGCAACTATATAACTTGCTTGTTTTTAGTGATGCTTGTTGCACTGATGCAAATCATGAAAGTTTTAGGAACAATAAACTACGCTTATCGTCAGACCATCGATCTGGGGCTCTGCCACCTGGAACCCTACAAGGGGCAAGACCCCCTCAATTTTCCGCTATATGGCGATCTTAGATTCAAAGCAATATATTTAAGTGTGCACTTTACACCATATATTAGACTTGTCCTAATGCTCAACCTTGAATCTTCTCTAGTCAATATCAATTACACCAAAATGTTTGATGATATTAAAGTCACCAACATATGAGATTGTGAGATTCTTTATACATGAACACAAAATTTAATGTGAAGTTTAAAAAAAACAGTTGTAGACTATAAACAATAACTTTAAGTTGGAATTCAAAACAACAATCTATTTTTTGGGGCATTGCAATGATTAACCGTATAATATTGGCTAAATATGCTAACTATTTAGGGTTGTATCAAAATATAAAGAAGGAGAGTTAGAATAATTAGATTGAGGTTGAAAACAACCTCAATCTATTTTTATGTGTACGATAAAAATCTAGAAAAATTAAGTTTAATAACTTTTTAAGAATGAATTTTTGTTTTTGTCTATAATTAAAAAACATTTCTTTTTGTTATTCACAACTTTATAGTTCATTTTTTTTTAATTATGTCAAATATATGATGGATTATATTCATATATCAAAGAGCTATTACCTTTAAGTATCTTAAACATAACTTTTTAAAAATTTGCATTTTATGGTTATGTATAATAGCATTAGGGATGTTTAAGGAAAAACACTAAAAAAAAGAAAATTGAAAAACACCATGGGAGATCTCCATCCAGATGGTATGCACGAATGCATACAAACGTTTTTTTCTATGCACCAATACTTTTATAATTACATATGCATTAGAAAAATTCATATTACAAATTACCAGAATGCATTAGTGCATACCGTCTAGACGGAAGACTCCCAAGATGTTTTTCAATTTTATATTTTTTGACGTTTTCCCTTGAATCTGACCCATGTAGCATCGTTCCAATGAATTGTTGCTGTTGATTGGGATCCATATATGCTACAAGTTCTTTTGTTCTTTAGTTTATGGTACAAGAATGCATTAGGTTATACTTGTATCTTAAAGTGGTCGATGAATAATGGATATGACAAAGTAGGTGGGTCGATGATTTCCTTTTAGGTCATGGCATTAAATAATGTATAATAAAAGTTAATTACGATTACAAACTATAAATGCATAAATACTAAGTGATTGTTTCGATTTTAACAATTTATAGTTAGAGATTTTGATTTCCATCACTATTAACCATCAAAATTGAAATTTATGTTTTGATATCTATTATAACCATTTAGTTTTCTAATGATGATGTTTATTGATGGCACGGATCAAATCACAATAATGACACATAGTCGGAGTTTTATCCACTACGTAGGAAAAATCGAGTGGTGACCCCCTATAGGGTGGTACCTCAATCTACCCCTACAAATGTTTAAGTAAAACAATCCAATGTATGCTATGCGTCATCTAGATCACTACAAATAAACAAAATATCAACAACACTCTTACCAATGGCGAGTCCAGCTGGTGCTTACTGACGGCCTATCGAGCATACACCCACAACGCAACAACCATTCCATCAGAAAATTCTACCATAACGGTTTTTCTGGTGAATGAGTATGGAAATGTATCCCATCACTAATCGTGCATTATGTTGAATTGTTGACGGTTAATCGATGGTTTAGTGAACCGACGGTATACCGGCACTTGGTAAGCTTTATTATTTTTCAACACACCGTTGGTAAGCTTTCGAAAAGTCCAACATTTACTCACTGTTTATGATCAATACACTTTTTATTTTAAATTAATGTTTCTGCATAACTTGTCTTCTTTGGGCTTAGTGGAGCTTTGTCCAAGGAATCTCTTGCCTAATGAACTTTTTTGTAAAGCACTTTTATTTAGGGGTGAGCTCCGGACCGGACCAGTACTGAAACCGGGTAGTACCGAAACCAATAACGAACCGATAAATGAAATTCGGTACCGGAATGTTCAGGACTAGAACCGTTTGGTACCATTTTTTGGGAGGACTAAAGTTTTTCAACGTTGATCATTAAACGCAATAATAAAAACCAAAATCACTTAACCAACTTAAACAAAACTCAAAAGTTTAAATAAAAAGTTTAACAACCAACTTACAAACTAAAAAATTTAACAAAATAAAAGTTTAACAACCAACTTACAAACCAAAAAGTTTAACAAAAAAAAAAATTCAACAACCAACTTAATCTTCAGTATTACTTTTCCTTTTCCTTTTGTTGGTTTATCGCCTCTTCAATCTCTATATATAAAAACAATAGATAAATATAGTTACTACTTAATATTAAAATTAAGGAAACAAATGAAGTTAATATTTTAATATATACCTATGGCAATGTCGTCGTCCTTTAAAATGTCGTCAATGTCATCGACAATTGATCTCCTTGACTTTCTCACCTAATCTTGGTTGCAAACGAACGCCTCAACTATCGAAGGTGACAAGTTTGTTCGGTATTGGTCAAGTACATTCCCGCTTGTGCTAAACGCCGACTCAGATGCCACGTTGAAATTTGCATTGCTAAAATATCTACAAAATAACATTTATAAACAATTATTTACATTTGTAAAACATAAACAATAATAACGTAAAGAATAATAAATATAATAATTTACTTTTGGCCATCCGAGATACAGTTGGGAAGCGAATACCATTTTGTTTCCACCACCTATGTATGTCAAAACCGGAAGTATAGGAGATTTTCGGCTCATTTAAGTACCTCTTTAACTAGGTTTCAATCGCAACCGAGTTACTTTTTTCAACGTGTAGAAATTCTCCCAAAAAGTCATTAGCCACATCACAGGTCAAATCTTCTACATTGCATGGTTCTTGAGATCCCGAAAAATTGTCCAACCTTCTTTGTATGATATAAACAAGACATCAATCCTTTTCTCTACCTCTTGCACCATACTTGCCACCATCATCTCAAGAACCTCTATTTCCATGAGATTTTCCTTCGTTATGTTATACGTAATCATCTTTCTAAACGAATGTTCGATAAAAGATGCTTTCATTGTCGGATCTAACATAACGATAAAATATATAAAATCATTCAACTTGTCGAACCTCCCTGAATACTTATCATATTTTCCTCTCATTGCCCCAACAATTAAACAAAAATCGGGGTCCGCCTTCCACACACGTAGATGTTTGTCTACGTCTAAAATTTCTCTAAAAAATAGATTAGGTAAAGGCTTTGAAGTGGCCGAAACAATTTTCGTTTTAATCTTGAATTTCTCTAGAAATTCGACCACTTTTTTGCACACACCAAAACCCGAGTATTCTGACACTCTATCAAGATCCCGAAAATAATTAGCATCTTTTATTTCAAATGCAAAAAAAAACATCTCTTAACTCTACGACAATCTTCAACATGTCAAAGGTGGAACTCCACCTAGTAGGGCAATCACCACACAAAAACTTATTTGATTCAACTTGACGAAATGCACTTCTTAAACAAGACTATTCTTTGTGTTGAATGTCTACTATACCTAATTGCCTTTTGCATACAATCAATATTGTAATTATGCTCCTTTAAACCATCTTTCACCATCAAGTTTAGAATATGAGCCATGCAACTAACCTGAAAATGTTATCCACTATCATCCATATTAGGTAACTTTTTCACCAAATATTCTAGTGCTTTATCATTACTAGATGCATTATCCACTGTCATAATCATTACATTTTGTATTCCCCAACCTTGTATGCAATCTAGCAATTCACAACCCACAACATCCCCTCTATGACTCTCAATGGGTCTCAAATTAATAATTCTTTTATGCATTACCCAGTCGTCGTCTATAAAGTGAGCCGTAACAACCATGTAGTTAGTCCTTTGACATGATGATGTCCAAGTATCTGTGTTCAACTGAACGGTATTTGTTGGTTACTTAAATAAGCCAACAACTTATTCCTTTCATCAATGTAATATTTTGCAACATCCCTAGAGACTTTGTAACGTGATGGAAAAATAACTCTACCATTTAACGCATTAATGTATTCAACAAACGCCTCATTTTCCACAAATTTAAACGGAAATTCACCAACAACAAACAAATTCAATAATTATTCTACCCTCGTCATGTTTCCATGTTTGCACGCTCCCTTCCCCACTAGATTCTTTTTTGAAGAATAAATTGCTTTGTTTTTTCATGGTAAACTCGGGATTCTTGTCACAAGTAGGATAATGTTTGTTTAGACTAGAGGTGTCGTTTCTTACATGATCGTCTTTAAGTACCATCGAACAAAATTTGCACTTTGCATGTTTACGTTTTACTCCTCCGTCCTTAAGATACACGACGTCAAATTATCTCTAAAATTGAGCCCTCTCCTTCCCTCCTCCACTTTCTCGTTTTCGTTTACCACTTGGTTCCACATTTTCTTCTTTATCATTGTCGAGGTCCACAAAAGAGGTTTCCTCAACAAATGTATCATCTCCCTTAAAAAACGACATAAGAACCGACAATCAAAACCTACGTCAGAACCGAATGAGAATATTATTACAAGATACATCAATAAACTTACTTGAGTATGATCCATGTTAAGCGGAAACCGGATTGGAGGAACCGATTATGAAAGAACCAAGTTTTGGAGAATTACGGAACCGATTTTGGAGAATTGCAAGAATCGAAATATGAAGAATTGCAAGAAAAAAAAATCGGTATTTGAGTGGAGAATGCAAGAACTGAAAATTGTACTATTTTAGGTGGATTTTCTATAAAATGGAAGATATCATGGTTGGGAAAAGGAAAGAGTATTATTACCAATTCAAAATAAAAAGTGTCCCTTTAAATTCCCGGATTCAGTTTGGGATTACCGGGACTAGTATTTGTACCGAAACAGGTATTACCAAAAACCGAAAGGGATAAAACCAAACACCAAATCCCGAACCGATAGTGAAAATTGGTACCAGTTCGGTCGGGATTTTGGTCCCTTCCGCTCATCCCTAGTTTCATTGATCATATATGAACAAATTCATTGATATATAAACCATTATAAATGTTTACCCGTGGTTCATCAACCTGTTTTCAAATTAACATTTTTTTATTTTGACTGTAATCTTGCACACAATTGATACACCGTCGCTCTAAGTGTTCTTAATACACACAAAAAGTTTGTCTCTACTCCATGTATGTGGAGTGCTCACTATACAAAACCAACTCTCGTTGGTGTTGTAAGAATTCTCTCGAATTCCCTTGCATCACCAAGCACGTGTCACTACGTTTGGATCATCTCTGGATCTCAAACTGGACTTTAGACACTTTGAAGAGATCAACTTGTCCGCATCATTGGTTTATCGAACAATAGGTGACCAAACGGAAAAGGATCAAAATATAAGACTACTCAAAAAAATTACATAAAATATGGGTACTTTCCATTTTTGAATCTCAAAAGGGTGTTTATTTCATACTTAGAAATGGGTAGAAAACATAAAGTAAAAACTTGCAAGAAATCATAGCAAAAAGTCTTTTTATAAGCTGGAAATTCGTAGTGCCCACTCTCGAAGGCACTGTTGTATAATGTTAGAAATAAATTACCGAACTAAACTAAATTACTATAAATCATATTACAAAACTACTACAAGAATTTAAATGCTTTAGAAAATAGAAAATGCTAGTAAATACTAAGAAGTGAATGTTTGTGAATGAATGACTTTAGGAAGTAAATGCAAGCATTTATATAGTAGGCCAAAAACACACTTTCCTTGTCCAAAAGACATAGGTGAGTGAGACAAACATCAGAACTAAAGGGTCCTTCAACTCAACTGAGGCTTTTGAATAAAATAACATTCTTGTCCATCATCTTGAGCTCCTTTTCACCAACTTATAGAAAGTAGAACATTAGAGATTCTAAATCAGCTTTAATGTTCCCCAATTCAGCACCACACTAGTGTCCAAAAAAGTCTTAATCAACCAGTTGAATCTGACGCCTCAGAGTGGCCAGTCTCGGATACGACTTTGGATGAATTCTCGAATTTTTAGCATAAAATCACATTAAATGGTTTCAAGACATGTAAACACACATTTTAAGCTCAGAGGAAGATATTAAACTAAAATTAGAGGTTTAGGAAGAAAAATGATCAATTTTAACAAAATAAAGTTCAAATAAAAGGTATGTAATAACTCTAAAAAATTGAGTTATCAGTAATCGTAAAGGCTGAGACAGCGATTATAACGGTGGTAGAGGTAGAGGCATATCCACTTCATCGTACGTCGACAATGTAGGTAGTAGTATTTCACTCCATGGTGAGTGGTTTCTGACCAGTAGATCCATTAGACAGTTAGATTAATGGCGGTTTGCGAGATCGATGAAGGACTTCATGCTATCGAGGCATCTCACATTCGTCGGGGACCCAATCCTACACTTCAGAACCGATAATCCAGACTAGAGGATCATGATTACGACATCGGGCGTCAAATTATTTATATTTGTTGCTTGTACTTACAATATTTTACGTTTAGAGTTAATTACGGATTTGGTCTATGTGGTTTGGTGGTCTATTTTACTAAATTGTCCCTAAACTTAGTTTATTACAGAAGACGAATCGTCATTTGTTATTTTTATAACAAGTTCTTGCCTCACTCAAACAACCATCTATTTTACTTTGTAAAATCAACCTAGATGATTTATATACGTGGGTATTTTCATCCGACCTATAACACCCGGAATTTTTGGTATGATTGAATTCAAGTTTCTATATGTTCTTTATCATTGGTATGGATTGGCTATTTATTGGGATTTTAATTTTTAGTTGGATGTCGAAAATATGCAAGAAAGCTCCAAAAACTGGAAAAAGGGTGTTTTACAACCCTAAACCGTGACCCTTGCATCACGATATAGGGTCACATTTTCTGTACCAAATTGGGAATTTTGGGAGCGGAAGACCCTCATTTCGCGACCCTAGGGTTGCATACAAGAGGAGCATAAGACCTGTAGGGGTTAAAAATTCCGATTTTTGTGAGTTTCTTCATTTTGGTGGTAGTTTTTTTTTTCATTTCTTGTCGGATTTTGACGATTTCTAAGGCTACGGTTTCATTTTTTAAAGCTCTTAACAGGGAAATCGAAGAAGTCTATAGTTTTTTTTTGAACTTTTAGGGTTCATAAGGTTGAAAGCTAAGCTTCTAACCCACCATCTCTTAACCTAGGGTTTAGCCATTTTGCATCCTTAACCTTCTTCTCTACTTTGGGGTGTTTTGATAGGGTTTGAAAGTTCAGGGGAGTGTTCTTGAGAGCCTTTCAACTTAGATCTGAAGTTTTATTTTGAGGATTTCAAGTTTTCAGTAAGGGAGCTCAAGATTGGATAAAACCTAGATATAGCCTAATTCTAGCAAGGTGAGTTCAACTTGCTTTGTAAAAACTATGTACATGCCAACGAGTTCATTTTGATGTTTTCCTAATGTTTATTAATTCTTTCAATTAGTTGATGAAATTTGTGTATTGAGTATATTTGGTTTTAGAAATAATGTAAAATACCTATATTTAATTTTTTGGACATTTTGATAAATAAATAATAAGTGTAGGTTGTTTTGATGATTTAGCTTATAAATGGATATTTTTTTGTGTTGATGCAATTTTAGTGTATATGGTTTGAAAAATGCATATTATTATGTTATAAGACATTTTGGAAATATAAATGTTATGATTTCAATTGGAAAATAACTTGTCCAAATCAATGATGGGTTCTTGAGTTAATCATGCCCTTAGAGCATGTGTTTGCATAAGTGATGGTTAATTATGTTTTTATTGCTTCTTATGACGACCTTTATTTAAAATTCCATTAAGTTGTTGAACTTTTGGCTCGATTTTACTCAAATGACTCTTGGGAACATTTGTCCGGTTAATTTGATCTATGTCGAATCTTTGGAGTTATATGAAATTATGACATATTTATTTGATATATTACACATTTTTGGGTGCACTAGTCATTCAATTAGTGTCGTGTAATTTAGACTGTAAGGTAATGGATCCATAGGCATAAGAGTAAGTTGATGGTTTGGAATGGGACTGTTGTCCCTGTATTCTTTCTATAAACCGTGGATGTAACGAGGGATTTGAGCTATAAACCGTGGGTAGTTGAACTTGATGACCGTATGATCCAGTAGGGGACTCGAGCTATAAATCATGGGTGGTTGAAATTGATGACCGTGTAGTCTGTTAGTGGCTGACATTTCTAGCAAAAGATCACCTCTAGGAAAATAGTGGGGGACTCAAACTATACACCGTGTGTGGTTGAACTTGATGATCGTATGATCTTTAGTTGAGGCCCGTTAACGTTGATGTGTGCATTACTTTTGTGTTCGCCACATTCGATTTACACAAGTCTTCCCCCTCAACAAATGGTGTTATTTTCGTATATAGTATTATCCATGTTTTCGGTGTTGTTTGGAGTATGGGTGTTTTCTATTATTTATGGTTGTAGGTATTGAAACTTATCCGCCTTTTGGGCATTTTTAAATAATAGAGTTTGTATTCATGATTATAATAACTGGAATATTAAATCTTATTTGCATTTTAGAGTGAGTGCTGGATTTGAATTTATATTGAATGTGTATTTTGATTTAGGGTTTTCATCGTGAAAGTAGTGGGTTTTGGAAAGAAGTTGCTTTTAAGATAAACACATTTCATTTGAGAAATTATGTTTTAATTAAGTCGTTTTTCAGTTGTACTATTTTCTAATTACGATGAAAACTTCTTGAACTCATTAGGCGTTAAGTCTAATCTTTTTATTTGTCGGCATGTGCATTACGTCTTCATTGGGGTTTGGGACTAGATACACCGTGATCAATTGAGTGGTAACTAGAGGCATGAGAAAGATCTAACTATTTGGTGACATATTTCGCATTTGGAGATAGCGACTGTTATTCGGTCTTTTATGTACGCTTAGTTTATCTATTGTTGATGTTAAAAGATAGTTTTGTTGTTTAAGGTAATTTAAGTATTGATTTATAGAAAGGGATTTATCCTTATTTTCATATATTATAAAAAAAATTAATTTAGCCGTTCTTTCCAGATTTAAGGGTGTTACACGACCCCTTTTCTCCTATTTTCACTCTTTTTTTTGTTGTGGTATGTTTACCAAGAAATCCTTATTTAAGAAGTAACGCTCTGGTTTGCCCCTTTCTTCCGCGCTTTGTGTGTATCTCATAGTAATCAGGTAAAAACATTTCTAAACAATAAGAACAACAATAAAGAGATATGACCAAATCATCATGTATATTGATAAGTCTCTCACTCTACAATATGTTTCTCTCTATACAATGATTTACAAATAAGAAGACACTTACACACTAAGATATGATAAGTTATTCATACCATTGACTAATACAAGAAGTCAAACTACCATTAAGCTCTAAAGATGTTGATTTTGTTGACTTGTTAACTTTGAGAGTTTACCTCTTCAATCTTCAATCTCGGCGATCTCGGATACAATAATATTTTGACCTAAAAATACCCCCACTTTGTATTCGAGATGACATTCTTCAAAAACAAATTCATTTGTCTTCACTTCAATCGATATTTGACTTAAACAGTCTCCCTAATGTCGACGATCAGACTTTGTCAACATTTGAATAAGACGAATCTGAAATATAATCATCTCCCCTTTTTAACAAACAGAAATTTTAGATCAAATTTTCATCTTGAAATAATCTTTAAAATCTTCAGATGCTTTCTGTTTTTCATCTTCAATAGTCAAAAAATCTTCAAACAAACTTTTTCAATCAATAAATAAGCTTAGATATTCAAGCTTGAAGCTTTGACACTACGTCTACTAAGCTTGTCACTTTTATATCATGAACAAATCCAACGTTATTAACAAACTTCTTCAAACATCTTTATATGTAAACCTCTTCTCAAATAAGTCAACAAGAAATCTCAATAGTTTAGCACAAAAACTCATCACCACATCTACAATCTTTGAATCCAACGAATTTTCAACCTTAGACTCAATAGATTAGATACAAACCAGTTCGTTAACAAACTTACTCAACAAACTATTGGTTAATCATCTTTAAATTTCCCTTTCAAATATAAAGACTTGAAAGTTCCCTTGAACACCAACATTTGCTTCTTATGTATTTGAATATTTCTCCCTTGTAACATCTTCACAATCTCTTCATGTCTTTGTATAATGTCTTTCTTCATGTCTTTGTCACCAAAAATACTTAAATACTTATACACTACTCCTCATGGTGAGATCGACTAGGATACGTAATCACTGAAATAATTTTGTAGACTTTTGATCTATATATGTTAGCCTCAAAGGCAACGTTGTATTCATTATCTGTTGAAGGATAAGTTAACTGGGCAACCTAATTAACTTAAATTTCTACTCTTATATGAAACTTGTGATGCCCCATTCCCATAGATGTTTTCAGATTTCAAATACCTTATACGAACTAATTCTTTTAATCTTATGACAAACACTTCATTACATAATGGTTTGATACATTGATTATCAAAATCGTTTTCATAAAAGGAAGCATTCTAACAGTAATTCCATAATCGTATCATAAAATTGTTAACAAACTATAAGCATTCTAACCACAAGGGTGGTGTCTCAATGGTTAGAGCTTGTGCTCCAAAGGTCAAAAGTACCTGGAGGTGACAAGTTCGAATCCCAGAAGAAATAAAAATTCCCTTGTGGCCACTGAGGTTCAAATGCGGTAACTACGGGCTACCCGCGAAGCGGGTGGTTGCCCTAGGATTAGTCGGCTCGCATAGCGCGTTGGATATCCAGGTTAATAAAAAAACAGTATCATACTATCCTACTATTTGTTGTCTGAGATACATACATGGCATATGTAAACTTTAACCTTAGCGATCAGTTATAATTTGATAAATAAAATACTTTCACAAATTATTTCATTATTGGGTAAGAAATAACATTTTTGTATAGTCCTCATCATCATGCCAAAACATATCTTGCAAAAACCATATTTTGATATGGCATTTCGAATTGTATGTATGTCATACATTTGAAATATTGATGACGTTCAACAAGCCTAGGATCCATAATGGATTTCCCCATGTGGATCGTTAGCATGAAGACCCTCCTCCTAATATCCCATCAGATATATGTTGGTCATACTTCAATTGCATAAAGAGTTTTCACTTTCATAGGCTACATGTAAAACCCATATTATTATCACCCAATGCATCTAAAAAATCTTCTTTGTTACATAAAACATTTTCAAACAAAAACATCTTTTAGAACTCTTCTTCTTGTATAAACAAATTAAGTAACAAATATGTATTCCAGTAAATCGTATAACATACGCACCTTGTTATTTAAAAAATTAGAGATGCTGTTGGAGATGCTCTAAAATATTATTTAATGTATCACGACTAGCATTAAGTGCATTATGATCACTTTAAACCTATCATGTGAGATAATAATTCTAACAACTTTAATAGGTGACATATGAATCTTCAAATAATGATCATTTTCAATTTTCTACTAGACAAACCGTGCTTCGACATCTCATGCTCTTCTTAAAACATATATACCATGTAAGAGTCTATAATGAAATTCAAACCAATTTTCAGGTTATAAAGCTAAAAATTGAGTCTTTCTGTTGAGCCCTAGTTAGAATAGAGATTTGATGATAGACAAATACTAATAAAACATCTAATTATTGTTGATCCTGGAAAATGATGACTTACAAAGAAAGTGTTTGTAGGGGGGGGGTGAATATAAACATAAAAAAATTTCACTTTTTAATATTTTGCTCTATAACTTGTATAAAAACAAATAATTAAAAATTTGTTGTGGAAGTTAGGAAGGTAAGCCTTTGCTCCTAAACAATCTGACCGTGATAAATTTTCTAACTAAAAGATAGGGAGGAAGAAAGGTTCTCTTTCTGATCCAATGAGTTAAATAGGCTCTTCGGAGGTTGATGTCGAATATCTTTCAGAAACACTCACAAAGATTGTTCTTTTAAAAACGAGTGGTTTGCAATGAATGCCAATGGTGTTCTTTTTAGCCACCATTACATTAAATGCATTATGTCAAACTTTTCTATGTGTCTTTGGTTGGTTGATCCATGTAACCTACTACTCTTTACTTCAACCTTTGAGTTTGATGTAGATACATTTTTAACTTACTCCATCCTTTTAGTATACTGAGGGAATAGTAGAGCAAGCAAGATACCATTCACATGTTGCCTCTATACTTTGCTTCGGTTGACATGTTATACATGTTCTCATACTAAGGAAAGGAAACCAGTGAGTTGGTGAGACAAACTTGTTGGACACATTTATACATCAAGGTTCAACTATCCAGTAGTAGTAGTTTTTTTTACTAACCTGGATATCCAACCCGCTATGCGAGCTGACTAATCCCAAGGCGACCACCATCTTCGGGGGTAGCCTGGAGTCACCGCGTTTGAACCTCCGTAGCCACAAGGGGATTCTTATTCCTCCCTGGATTCGAACCTGTGACCTTTAGGTACTTTCGACCTTTGGAGCACAAGCTCAAACCATTGAGGCACCACCCTTGTGGTTCAGTAGTATTTGTCACACTACCAGTTGGCTTTTATATTGTATTATCTTCTTTCGGCTAGATGACAAACCAATCCGCTTGTGACGATCTTGACCTCACTTCAGCTAATTATAAGACTTTTACAAGTAAAAATCCTACTTTTGTCTATATTTGATAAGCTACATATCGGATTTTATCGGCTATAGACATTCTGTAGTTTTATATCAGATGTAAATGGATAATTGGTGAATACTTGAATCTTTATCCAACGAATGACTCATTCAGATCAAGATACCACTCTAAAGGAAAAGCAAACTATATATATATATATATATATATATCTGATGAAATGATATATTCGAAATACACAAAGTGGTCGGATGATATCAATAGATAGCATATCCGATGAATGGGACTTCATCGGATATGAACCTAGTAAACAAGGAAAAAAAAATAATGTTTTAAGTGTTTTAGTCGGATATCTATTAATATTATACACAAAATTGATGGTTGAGACTAACAATTATTATTGGGTTAAGTTTGTATAGTTTTATAGTAGGGAACTACCGTAGATGACTAGTCACTGACATAGAATGTTCAACAGTTAAAACTCTATCGTTGTTATTAAAACTCTTCCCATTACGCATGATAAGCTGACTTGATCCTGAATAATTAATTGTTGAATGGTAGAGACATTGGAAAACATCTAAAGAAGATCATCAATGGATGACAGTTCAAGACCTCATGTTGATTAGTTGGTTATCCAATATCCAAGGTTAGTACTTTTATGTTGAACCACTGATGGAGATACTAGTAGGAGGCCCCACCACATGATTGAGCGGCACCAACTTAAAGCATTAGTTGATCTTGCCCAAGTAAAAGATCCTCTAACAAATATGCAAAACCTTCATTTCATACAAGCCCTAAGCATATCTTGCAAAATTTGAAGTTTCCTGTCACTTTTACCATCTATCTGAAACTAGTCCCAAAGGTATAAGATAAATATTGTTTTTTCTATCTAAGATGATTACCAACGACATTCCTTGTATTGCCATTATTTCGTTTATATACACCTGCTGCAACCTCTCTAATGTGTACTCCCTAATCAGTAGGGAGTGTGTTGACTTCATAATCAGATCTATGCATGGTTTTCAAAACAGTTTGTGTTCTCTCTGCATTTTAGGTATCTTGGTGACAAAATTCAATGTCACACACTCGATCCCACTTACATACAAGGATCACCATCGGCTATAGACTAGCTTATTGTTTCTGATCATTTGTCATTACTTGTAGGCAAACAAAGAACCTCTCTAGGTAGTTTCATACTAGTTTCTTCATACCCAACAACCAATAGCCTTTATATAAACCCTTGCATTATTTTATCACTACCCGGATGCATAATAGAAGGCAAATGTTTAACATCATGTCCTCTTTCACAAAGTCAATATCATAAGAAAGCTTGGTTAAGTTTTGTATAGAAAATAATTTTATTCGTATATTAAATTGTAATATCTAATGTCACATATGCCATTAAGAAAAATGATTATTTAATAGTCAAATATCTGAAATATTATATAATATAAACTAAAAAACCCTTATGAAACCTAGTTAATAAATTAATTTAACTTAATTAATATGATGCTAAGCTCAGTCGAAATAAACCTTCTATAAACATATCATATATATATTTTTTGAACGACATAAGAATTAAGACAAAAAGGAACCTAGAAATACGCTAGCCCGAGTACAACGAGAGAAAGCTAGAAGGATTACAACTCCAATCAACCCAATTACAACTCCTAAACCTCTTACACCTAGCTTTACACTAAAGGAAAGCAAAAGATTGAATCGCGTTTTCCGTTCTAAGAGAATCGAAACTTTTGTTGTTAAAAATAGCCTCGTTACGCCCATTCCACGTCGCGCAAATAAACGCCTGCCAATAATCTCTTTAAAAATCCTCGAAGCAGTCGGCTAATCATCCTTATCGAGCTCATTACAGAAATCTGCCACCGTAGTAGTCTGTATCCGCAACAAGTCCCACCATCTGTTGACCGCCCGAAGCACGTCAATAGCCTGTCGACAGTTTAGAAGGAGGTGATCGCTGGTCTCGGTCATTTCATTACAAAGAATGCAACGATCATTGGCAATAACGATACCTCTTTTAATAAGGTTATCTTTCGTGGATAATCTACCTAATCTGGCTTGACAAACGCAAACTCTGACTTTAATAGGGATTGACCTGTTCCACAACGTGTTCATGCCTCCTCTCCTTAGCGTCATATCATCAATCGCCCTCTTGAGCGAAACAACTATAAACACCCCTGAATTATTTAAACTCCATTTCCAGCCGCCGTCATCTACAAAGATGGATAGATTCTTGTAAAGGGTTTCAATCTCCGAGACTTCCCTTGCTTCCCTACCTTCTCTGATGTTTCTCCTCCGGTTGTTGCAGAACACTATGCCATTCGTTGTTTGCACCAATCTTTTGTGCAGCAAACATTCGCGATTCAAGCTGCCTAAAGAGTCCGAACCACACCAGTTATCACGCTCGAATCTTATAGGAACGTTGCTGTCGAGGTTACATTGGAAGAGACTTTCTATATTGATATTACTTACTCGGAAGCGATTGATCCCCATACCCCCTTTCTTCGCGGTAAGACACGGAACACCCCTAAACAACCATTCACCCTATAAATTAAGACGACGACTTTTCGCCATAATGCATTTTCCTCCGTTTTGAATCACCACCACCACTTAGCGTGGAGTGCTAGATTTTGTGCTCGAAGACTCCTGATGCCAAGACCGTCTTTATCTCGACTGTTAAGAAGCTTGTCCCAACCGACCCATGTTGTTTTACGCCGATCGCTCTTTGAGCCCCAGAAGAAGTCTCGTCTTATGCCTTCCAACTTTTTCAAAACATCAGAGGGAACTTTAAAAAGAGATAAGAAGTACACACCTAGCCCTCCTAGAACCGCCTTACACAGTGTCCATCTTCCATACACTGATAAAACCTTCATTTTCCAATTATTGAGCTTTTTGGCAAATTTTTCCGATAGCAATTTCCAACTCTCAATTTTATTCATGGAAGCCCCGATGGGAATACCCAGATAGACGAACGAGATTTTTCCTTCTTTACATCCCATCGCCGAAGCGATCCTAGAGAGTTCGACGTAAGAGACCCCGTTACTGTTTAAGGTACTTTTCGCCCAGTTGATTTTGGGACTCAAGGCTTGATGAAAGCACCGTAGAATCTTCATCAAATTTTGTACGTTCTTAGAGTCCCACTTCCCAATGAAAAAGGCATCATCGGCATAGTGGAGACAGTTAATTAGAGGTCCGCCATTCAGAAGATCGACCCCGGCCAAAAGTCTCTTATCCAAAGCGTCTTTCAAGGAGACAATCAGGCCTTCGATGGCCATGATAAAAAGGTAAGGCGACAACGGGTTCCTTGCCTGACTCCTTTCTCTAGGTGAAACTGCTTAGTTGGCGAACCGTTAACCAAAATGGAGACTTGCACGAAGTAAATGAAACATTTTTTCCAAGATAACCAAGTGGTACCTAGCCTCATCTATGCCATCACATCTCGTAGGAAGTCCCAATGGAGATTGTCGAATGCCTTTTCAAAATCAAGTTTAAAAGGAAGAGTTTCTTCATGAACCGTTTCGCCCAAGATAAAATCTCGTTCATAATGAGCGGTCCGTCCAAGATTTGTCTTCCCTTTACGAAAGCTATTTGAACAGGATTGATATCTTCACCTACCACCACTTTGAGCCTTTCAGCTCACAACTTTGCCAGAACTTTAACAACACAACCCATAAGATGAATGGGATGATAGTCGAAAAGACAAAATGGATCCTGAACTTTTGGAATCAACGAAATGAACGAGGCGTTGCTCTTAGCGATGAAGGTGGGATCTTTCTCAAAATCTTTAACCGCCAGGAAGAAATCAGGCCAATTACGTCCCAAAATGTTCGCAAAAAAGCGAAAGTATACCCGTCCGGACCAGGTGCTTTGTCCCCTCCACAGTTCCAAATGGCGTTTTTGAATTCGTCCTCCGTGACTGGTGCCTCCAAAAAACTGTTTTGATCCTTAAAGATCGTCCGAAACAAGCTGCTATGAAAAGTGGTTTTAGGACCCGGATCCTCCTTGCATTTCACTTGAAATTTTTTGAACACATTAGCTTTTAAAGTATTAGGGTCAGAAGTCCATACCCCGTTCACCAGCAGGCCCGACATATGCCTTCGCGCTTGCTATTGACTATTCCATGAAAGAATCCGGAGTTTTCGTCCTTATCCTTTAGCCATGTAACTTTGGCCTTTTGTTTGATGTCTTTTAGGTCCCTCTCTTCCATCTCTTTTAGCTTAACAATAATCGAATCTTTCTCCAAACGTTCCGGCCTCGAAAGCCAGGCCGAGTCATCCTTCGCATCCAAGGAGATATATTTAGAGTTCAAATCCCCTCTTTGTTTCGAAATTTTTTCCCTGTTGGCTTTACTCCAAAATTTGATAGCCTTTTTTGTGTGTTTAAGCTTCCAACATATGCAATGAATACCATTATCAGCATAAGATCTCTCGAGACGATAAAGTTATTGAAGTCATCTACACCACGAGCACTGAAGCTCGACCCCTATCTTTCCTCTAGCCGTCAAACCTCGTTGAAGTCTCCATAAAGCACCCATCCGACATTAGGATCTGCTCGAATACAGTTCACAAGGTTGTCCCAAAGAGCTTCTTTACTCAAACGGTTATTGGATGCATAGACATTAACAACATAGTAAAGAGCATTATTGGACATCCATATTCCTTTAACCACAAGACATTGCTCCTATGTCTCCTACCAAAAGATCTAATCCAACTACGTTTCAAATCAGAGCTAAGGCCATTGATATTGAAGGACATAATCTTAACCATTAGAAAGACCAACCACCATATCGAATTCCTTGAACGACCGCCCTCCGAATCTCCCAATTTAAACCTAATGGCTTCCCCAAAAACCTTAAGAGAGTCGAGAGAAGCCTGGCGTGACGCATCCTTCTCCCGGAATTCTTCCTTCTCGGAACTCTTTGAAACGGTCTTCCAATTTGCCAAATTTCTTTTATTGGACATCGAGATGTACTAATCCATGTCTTCCATGTCTGTTTCAACCCCTTCTATGGACTTTGGGAAGAAGACTTCTCCTTCCACAACCCCGGGCATCTTCGGATGATCGCACAAAAACTTTTTGCCTTTCTTGTTCTTACCCTTACACAAACAAGGTGCTGCCAGCTTCCTTAGTTTATAGTGATACAGTCAACCTCCTTACTAGGTTCCAAATTGGGGGAAGAAATAGATCGGTGCAACCTAGGCTTGCATTCGACTTGCATATCAAAATCACTTTGGGACTCCAAGATAGGAGAAAGTGAAGAATTAGAAATAAGAACTGGATCATGGGCCGCCTCACATGAATCCGGGCCCACCTGATTTGAAAAAACCCTTCAGGTGATTTGTGCTCAAGCCTGTCTGACCCGAATTCGATCTTCCCATCGCCAATTCAGTCAGATCTGACTCCTTGGTTTCCCCTTCCACATACAGTGACGTTTCTTTTCTCTTGTCGGCTTCCAACAAATCTACCTCGGTATTACCTCCGCCGCCTATCTCCCTCTTGGCTCCAGCGTGCTATTTTTCGGGCAAGCTCCAGAATCCGGTAAGCTGACCTCTTCATCGAAAAACATGCCCCCATCTTCCGATTCGCCTGCCATGGAAGACGTGTTGATACTTTCTGAATCGTAACGGGATGAGGACCTGTTACCTTCTTAAATATCATATCAGAGTAAAGTTGATTCGACTGGATTTTTGATAGCCGAAACGTGTAACACACCCCCTCCAAAGCTCACCTTCACAACTTCTTGTATCTAGCCGACTTTCTTAGTACGGATTACGCGCCAGAAACTCCCACTTCTACCATATTCGTCGCTTGAGTCGTTCAATAACGTCCCCCATTTGTTGCACATCTTGTCCACCCAATCTTCCGACTCGCTCATCGATGGAATCCCATAGAAAAAAACCACCGCCAATCTCTAATCAACACACACTCTTGAGTCCCAAAGATGCAGTTTCGCAATCCAACAACTCCACACATCTTTGTTGCCCAAGAGAAAGTTTTTTGCTTCAATTCTATTGGAGAAACTAATGCTAATGGCTAGACCACCAAGGAAACTCGGCTGCAAATCACCCCAGCCTTCCTCCTCAAAATTATCTCGTAGCCCTCCTAAAAAATCCAAGCTCTTGCATTCTTGAAAGAGAGTACCTGAGAGTTTTTTGGAAAGATCTGAAGATGAAAAACGGAACTCCTCCTCTTTGTTGAGCCTGGGGTTGTCCCCCGAGTCATTCTCCAGATCCGATCTCCGACTCTCCCGACCCAATATCACATCCGCGTAAGTACGACCCTGACCTTTGAAATGTTATGCACCAACGGGAAACACCTTTTTATTCATCGGACCTTGCTGCTCCGTCGGGTTTTTATCTACCTTCTTTCTATCGAACTTAGCAAGATTTGCACAAAGTTTAAAGCTCCCCATCCATCCATCGTTTAACTTTCTTTCCATCGCCCTTTCATCTTCAATCCCCATAAACCTTGCAAAATCGAATCTCCTCCCTGCTGCATTGTGTCTGTTGGCAATGAAGATATCAACGATATGAGCTAGCTTGCAAAGAGCTCTCCATAAATCATTCTCAGTTCTGCCTTCGGGAAAGTTGGAGATAGAAAATGTCTTAGTATTCCTGATCAGATTATCTTCAAACACTTTCCTGCTAGATTCCGCCTTGTTTCATGGACCTTTCTGGTTTACTCTGATGTCCCACCGCCTGCCAACCTTTTCCGCCACTCTCTCTCTCTCTCTAACTCTCTCTCTTTTTTACATTTTCAATATGTAAAATAGAATCGTTTAACAAAACAAATACATATGAAACCAAGTTAATAAATTTAAGTTAATTAATGTGATACTGGATAATAAGTAACATATAGCGGAGAAAGACTCCTGCAAATCACATATGATATATGTCAAAATTAAAGCCACTCTCTATTATAGTGCCATGGATGCTTAACATTAACAACACACATAAATAATTAATTTTGACAAAAAACTTACTTTTCATAATAAAAGCACTTATGACTTTCGTAAGATAATATTCTTAAAAAAACAAAAAATAAGTAGTAACATATTCGATCACATCAAAAATTAATAACCTTAGCTTTGGTCCGTAAGTTAAAAATAAACATGAATTATGAAAGTGAAAAGATAAAGGTATTACCTTTATAAGTGAAAGACGTTGTGTTTTATAAAAGAACACAATAAACTCTTTTGGTCTCTAGACGTTTTAGAGTTCCCTATTACCGTTAGTATTTTGGATCGTATCTTGTAAATGTCGTATCGAGTTGCTTTTTAGAATACGATTTACTATTTTAACGGGGCTTTGTAGTTAATCTCGTAGGTGCTTAAGTGCTTCTTGATTACCAAAAAAAATTATTTATGAATGGATTACTCTGTTTTTACTCATCGTATAATAAAATAGCGGTAGCACTCTATATCCTCTGAGCATCAGTTTTTCTAAAATAGAAAAAACTGGAGATTTGTTTTCTATTTTACTCCAATTCTCTAAAGTGTTATCTAAAATAGAAAAAAAAAAAGAAAAATCTACATGTTTATAGAATTCCCTATAACTTGAGAAATTATTTTTTAATTCATTTCCCCAATAAAATAAAATAATTATTATTTTATTTAAAGTTAAAAAAAAAGTTGATTGGGATGATAAAATTATATGATATTATAATAATATAATTAATGTTAACGTCACGAAAATAGATAATATGTTGAATTGAAATATAATTCTATTTAGGTATTTTGGCTTACATTTTCTATTTAGAGAAATTATAGAGAACATGTTGAAGATACTCTCAAGATCCTTCCATTAAACCCAAATATTTAAATAGTTATAAATAAAAGCCATATATCATACCATTTTAATAAATCAAAAAGTTCGGAAAAACCAAATAAATTTTCTCATTTTAAATCACTGGATTAAAAAAAATTAGAAAATAAATTATTGAACTTTTCGATTATTAATTATTTATCCCCCGATTGTTTTGAAACAAAATAAACCATTGACCTCTTAGAAATTGCTAACATACATATTTTAACTCAAAAATACATTGCATGTAAAAACATAAAACTTATTTTTATCCTTCCCAAACTCGTAGATCATTTAAACCTCTTGCACCTGGCGCATACACTCCCCATTGTCCCCCCTCGCCGCCTCATTATCGTTTGCTCTCCACGGCATACGTTGCCCCCTTACCTCCCTTGTTTTGTGATATTTTTTCTTGCTTTTTGATTCTACCACTTTTTCAACGATTTAACAAAGTACGTGCTAGATTAAAAGATAGGGAGAATAAAAAAAAACAAGAAATAGGTCAAAAAGAGGTAGATCAATGGCAGGAGCCAACGATAGTGATGGCGAGAGGACGACAGTGTGGCGGCGAGGAGTGGAGAGGGAGAGTGATGATGTTAGGTACGATGATCAAGGGGTTTGAATGGTAGGGTTTCAGAACAGTAAAATTGATTTAAGTTTTTTTTATCTTTCTAAAATTGACTTATATTTGTATTGGGTTAAAATAATTTGGTAACAAATTTTTTAAAAGTTCAATGATTTATTTATTCAATTTTTTTTAAAAGATTTAATCTTTTTAAATTGAAAAAGTTGATCATTAATAGGAACTTAATCATTCGTAATATTAAGTTTATTGGGGTTTTTATACTTTTCCTTTCAATAAATTGTATACTAATAATTAAAATTAGTTTAGTATGATAATATTTTTAACAATAATAATTTCATATCTCATTGATAACGATACATTGTATTCATAATAATAAATTGATTTTATATCGGATAATGAAACATCATATATCAAAAACAGTTTCAAGAAAAAGGATCAAAATGTCAACCAGATGAAGAAAAGCATTTGCATAAAATAAAATTTCAATTAAATATATGAACATTTCCTGGCATGTCAAATCTGGAATCCTGACTTGTGAAGAAGGAACTAAAAAATCCAAAGAAATTAACACGATTCACAAAGTGTTTAATTCGCTGAATGTAAATCTACGAACATGTACTAGAACTAGAACTCTCAGATGTAAACAAGAGCTGTTCTAACAAATCAGATCCTAAATCCTCAAAAACCACAGGAGTAATTTCAGAAAACACTTGATTCTTATTACTGTTTCTCTTACTTTTAGAAATTCTTGTAAACAAGAGCTTTTCCAGCAAATCAGATCCTAAATCCTCAATTACCATAGGAGTTTCTGAGTGCACTTGATTATTGATCTTATTGTTTCTCTTACTTTTTGAAATTCTTCTAACCCTATGAGTCTCCTTTATGGCTGCTGCTGGTGAAGATCCATCTTTCAAACAGCTGTAGCCTTTCCCTTTTAAAGACTCTTTCACTCTCTCCATTGGGAAGTTGAGTTGAGTAGAGGAACCCCTCATCGCAAATGCTGCTTGGTCGTAAACTAAAGCGGCCTCTTCTGCGCTATCAAACGTACCTAACCAAACCCTAATCCCGTTTCTTGTCGAATCCCTTATCTCTGCTGCAAACTTCCCCCAGGGTCTTTTCCGTACGCCTATGAACCGCTTTTTCTGGAGTTCAGGTTCTTCTTTCGGCTTTGCAATCACTTCTAAGGTATCGTTTTCGATGTGTGAGGTTTTGTTTGGATCTGCTTCGGATGAATTCTCGTATTGATACTCATTATTAGGATCCTTGAAAATGAGATTTTCTTCTTCTTTTATCTGGACTTTTGAGAGCATATGGTGAGAGAATAGAAACTCATCCCATGAACAAGGAGACTTGGGAAAGAATTCAAGATTGGGATATGAAGACATTGGTGAAGGAAGTTCCATCTATCTTTGGGGAAAGATCAGATGGCTTTTAAGAGTATGGAATTTGATATGTTTGTTAATGGGACCAAAGGCTTGCACCTTTCCTTCTTGTCTTTCCTCAACAAGTGGATGGAGTTTTTGCTCCATAAATTATTACTTTATCTCCCCTCTTCAATAAAGTTTTAGGACAACTTTTGCATCTCTGGTCCATATGGTTAAAGTTCTTCCTTTTCAATCCTCAAAAAAAATATATATATATATATATGTATATATATATATAGAGACGGGTTCATACAAGAACGATACCAATTTATGAGAATACGAGGACAATCCTCAGCCAATCATTTTGTACATGAAATTTTTCATGTACAAAATCATATATGATTTCATGTACAAAATCATATGTCAAAAATGACACGTGCGATTTTTTTCGTGGGCAAGTGGTGGGAAAAGTCGCGGCTAATCATATATATGATTTTGTACATGAAAAGTTTCATGTACAAAATGATTGGCTGAGAATTGTTCTCGCATTCTCGTAAATAGTTACCGTCCTCGCATGAACCTCTTTATATATATATATAGGAAGTATGGTTGTTGTCAAGTCGCTAACCTAAGCTAATTCCTCTTCATGTCCATTTTTAGGGCTTCTTTTGTCAACTCGTTGCTGGGTTCTTCATGAACCTCTTTTTATATATATATATATATATATATATATATATATATATATATATATGTATATATATATATATATTATGAGGTATAAACTAATTTGTTAGCTGATAAGTTACTTAAATTAGTAACTTCTATTTACTATAAAACAAATGATTTTTGTCCACAAAAATCATTCAGGGAAAAACTCCCTTGGTGCTTACCAACGGATCACTCAGAAAATATATACTAATGATTCGGTAAATTTGATGTTTTTTGAGAAAATACTAACAGATTACACAAACAATACTTGAGTAATCTGTCACCGATTAGAATTACTCACCAACAATTTAATCAGCTTTTGTAACGGTTTTGTGATGAATCACCCTTTAGTGACGAATTTCGCCGCAAAAAGTCTGTAGACAAAAATCTTCAATTTAATTTAATTGATAAGATAGATAATAATGTAAAATTCTATTTCTTTTTGGGGAAAATACTAACATATTACACAAAGAATATTTGAGTAATCTGCCACCTGTTTGAATTAATCACTAATAGTTACTCAACTTTTGTAACAATTTTGTGATGAATCATCATTTAGTGTCGAATTTCCCAGGAAAAAGTCTATAGAAAAAGGTCTTCCATTTAATTAATTAATAAGATAGATGATAATGTAAATTAATGACATAACGAGGATGGAGCCAAAAAGGCACAAACTTCAATTATTCTTTTAAAACTTTATTTATTCCCATAAAAGAAATTATACCTTTAAAACTATCATTTTTAGGGAAAAGTGCGTATAAATACAATGAAGTTTGATTTAGTTCTCATTTAATGTAACGAGGTTTATTTTTTTTCTCGATTAATATAACAAACTTCTATTTTTTCCTATTCTATATACTATATATTACCTACTAAAGAGTGAATTGTGGATTGGTCCTTGTGGTTTAATAGTTTCTTTGACTAGAGTCTTTATATTATGTTTATTGTGGATATGGTCCTTATATGGTATTCAATTTGTTTTGGCCATGGTCCCTCTAACTAAGGCCTCTGTTAACTCTGTTAAATCAAGGACCATTTTGCATTTTACCTATTCTTTTGTATTTTTCCTATAAAAAATAAAAACAATTTTTTTATCATAAACACACACATACACACACACACACACACACACACACACATATATAATGATATCAAAATAAATAAAATAAGATATATATTTGATTTTTTTAAATTAAAAAATTAATTATATTAAATACGATAAAATTTTATCTTTTTAATATTTTTGTCTATTTCGGTTTGAAAACTTGATGAATTTATATAGAAATTTGTTTAATTTTAAGTTACAAAGATGAAAATACATATGAATTTTTCATTTGGTGAAAATTCAAATAGTTAAGTTTAAATTTTTGAATGAAAAATTATATGAATATCGAAAACCTTATTTTAGTATGATAAAATTGGAGTTCATTTTTTAGTAGTTTTAAATGATTTTGATGTTAAATATCGATAAATAAACTTGTTTATTGCAATGATAGAAAAAGAACAATAAAATTAAATCATGTTTAACATAATTACTTTTTTAATTTAAATAAATCAATCATAAAACCATACCTTATTTATCACTCTAAATAAAATAAGACATGGTCTATAATTTGATTTGTTTAATTAAATTTTTTAATTGCATTAAAACATTAAAACTTATTTATATAATTAATTCTTTGAAAAGATTAATATAATAATATAATTACATCAAATATAATTAATTCTTTTAAAACAACATAATGTATTTAAAAATTAAACAAACCAAATCTACAATAATATCATATTTTATTTATTTTGATATCATTATATATACGCATACAAATTTTGATTTTATATTTATATGAAAAAGACAAAAGAATAGGTAGATGGCAAACATGACATTTGATTTAACAGAGTTAACGGAGTCGTTAATCAGAGGGACCAATAACCACAACAAATTGAATAACACAAGAATCATATCCACAATAAACATACTATCGAGACCAAAGCCAAAAAACTATCAAACCACAAGGACCAAATCCACAATTCAGTTCCTACTAAATAAGTGACTAACCTACATGTCACAAATGTTTATTAACATGACATTTTTTTTAATTCCAGATCAACCTAATTTAAGTCATTTTAGTACTTTTAAGTCTTTTTTTTCTAATGTAAAAGCATTTCAGGAATTGTGGATGTTGTCAATTATAAATTTAAATTAATGAAGTGAATGTGTAGGTGTCAATTATTTTTTGAGATGATGTTTTACTAAATAGTCAAGATTTTTTCTTTTAATTTATTAAATATTTTTAAGTTTGAACTCCTTATTTTACCCGTGATTGTTCTAGGTCCTCCTCTTTATCATAATTTTCCTTTACAGTTCTTATAAATTGAAAGAAAAATCTTGATTGTTTAGTAAAAATACATCTCAAAAAGTAATAATTAACATCCACATATACACCTAATCAACTTAAATTTATAATTGACAATATCCATCTTTGCTCAAATGCTTGTACATAATGCATTAAATACTTGTACATTAGAAAATAAATTATAAGAGGGAAAACTACTAAAATGATTTAAGTTAGGTTCATTTGAAATTAGAAAAAGAAAAAAAAATATATACCATGTCAATGAACATTGGTGACATGTAGGTTAGTAACTTGTTTAATAGATAAAATATGTATAAAATAGAAAAAAAGTATAAATTTGTTATATATATTAATTGAGAAAAATAAACTTCGGTATATTAAATTGGAACTAAATCAATCTTCATTACATTTAGACATATGTTCCTTAACTTTTTAATGGTTTAAATTGGTCACGTCTTGTTTTATTAAATAAATAAAGTTTTTAAAGTAGTTTACATGCATTTTCCAGTGTTTTTTTTAGTACATATAGATAAACATACGTAGATTCTTCAATTCACGTTTTAGAGCTCTTTTTAACAACTATATTTATGGATAAATAATTAATAACCAAAAGATATATTTTAAAAAAGTCTTCATAACTTTAAAATCATGAATTATCTTTACATTGCTTATAGGCATCCCTAGATTAATTTTTTTTGGCTCCGACCATTTGTATACGTAATAAGATAGGGTTTGTGGTAAATTTTGAGAAATATATGAAGTATAATTGAAAAAATAAAAGAAAAACTCGAGTTCATTTAAGGGTGGGGTTATTTAATAACATTTTTCATAATTTTTTGACTTTTTAATTGCACCCTTATGAACAACATGAAGTGCAAATAATAACCTTTTATTTAGAACTACCTAAAATAGTTATTTTAAAAGGTAGTTTAGAACTTAACAAAATAAAAAAATTCAATGAATAAAAATAAATTTGTTTATAATTATAAACGTTACCTTAAAAGCTAGTATGTCTAACAGTTTTTCTATAATTTTTTTAAAATAAAAAGTAGAAAGACAAAATCTTAAAAAATATTTTTTCTTCCAACTATAACAATTTTTTAATTTTAAAGAATTTATTATTACTTATATTATTAAAATATTAAACACAATTAATAAAGTATTATTACTTTACATATTTAATTTTAATAATTTTGATTGATTGTAAATATATTAAAATAATGCTTACTCTCCTAGTTAGGAATTTTAAAAATTTCTTCCTAAATTTCAAAAATAGCAAACAATATAACAATATTGTTAAAATGTTTTTTTTAAAAAAACTTTTTTCTATTATAACATAACAGATGCACACAATATGATTCACACATCATAAAAAAGCATCAATTTTGCTGAAATTTGAAATCCATATTGGCAGACCATTAAATGCTGTATGATTTGAAGGGAAATGGCCTTACAATTAATATTATGCAATTATATGGCAAGCATATGTGTGTGTATGTGTTCCAAGGATAAAAATACATTTCGAAGCACTATTGCAATTTGCAAGGTGTTGCGATAATGGATGCCATCATTAAAACATATAAAACATCATATTGTTAAATATCTTTTATTTAATCATTAGCATAGGTCTGGTTCTGCTCTTTTTTCGCTTAAAATTATACAAGTAATATCATTTGTTAAACCCTAATTGAATAGAATTTAAGAAAAATATTTCGTCTGACGAAATTAAAAAGAATGACCATTACACTTTTTAGTTAATTAAATAATAACTTTACCCTCTAACGGCATTCTCATAAAGTTCCCGGAGATACAACTCCCTTTCTTTGATGGCTCCACTCCATTGGATTGGTTGTTCTAAGTCGACCAATACTTTAGTTTATATCAAATTCAAAAAGAAAAACGCCTCCCCATCGTCACCTTCCACCTCAAAAGGTATGCCGCAAGCTGATACAAATACCCAATAATAATTGTCTTCTCACAGATTTATTTTTAACCAGTGCACTTGAACTTCCATTTGGAACATCCTCTATTTAAAACCATCAGACATCCCTTGTCAAGCCCTCTCAAACTAGTTATGTCCCCGCTTACCAGACTGAGTTTGAAGGTATTAACAACTGCGTGATCGGGATCTACTAAGACGCCTTCCTCACATGCTTTATCTCCAGCCTTCACATCAACATCCAACAAGAATTATCACTCCACAAACCCTCCTCCATTCACCAGGCCTACGGGTTATCCAAATTAATTATAGATAAATTAAATTTGTCTGCAACTCCAACAACCCTCACACCGTCTCGTTCTCGCCATCCCCGTTCCTTCCACCAATGTCCCCATCAACCACCATAGTGATCCTCCCCACACTAGTACAACCACCAACCACTCTTCCTTTTGTTGATTGACACCAGAAGAAGTCTAAGGCCACCGCTCCCAAGGCCTTTGCTTTTTTTTGTCAGAAAAGTATCATTAAACACCCTTAAATCTGGAAAAAACAACTAATTTTAAATTTCTAATAATACATCAAATAAAGAATAAATTTCTCTATACGAATCGATACGTAAAATAACCCAAATATCAAAACTACATATAATATCAACATTAGACATAACAAGTCTTACACAAAGACTAGGACAAAGTCGGGTGTTACTAAACCAATAAGAATCGGCATCTCCAAATGCGGAAGACGTCACCGGAGAGCTAGATCTTTATCGTGCCACTATCTAGCACTCGATTCAACACGTGTCGCTAGTACCAACCCCAACAAAGATCTGATGCACATGCCGACAAAGCAAAAATGTTAGACTTAACGCCTAGTGAGTTTTGTAGATGGAGCTTCGATAACAGCTAAGTCTAGAGGGCAATTAAGAGCGTTACGTTCAAGTAGTTTTTCATCATAAATAAACATCGATAAAATTGAAAGACTGGTTATTAAATATAATTTCTCAAATAAAATGTCTTAACGTAAAAGCAACATCTTTCCAAGAATCTACTATTTTCGTGATGAAGTCTCTAAAACAAATTACCCAGTCGAATATAAACTCAACACCTAATACTTACTTGAAACATGAACAAGGTTCAATGTACAAATACCAACTCGGATAAAACTCTAAAATCTAAAATACCAAAACATGGTTAAGTCTCAATAATCCAATATTATAAAATGGTGGATAACATTCCATACTCCAAAAATATCACCAAAAACAATGGATAAAAAAAGAATACCTTTCAGTGATGGGGGAGATCCATGATTAGTGGCGGAACATAAAATTACGCCACACACAAGTTATGTAGCATCCCTTGAGAGGGAGATCAGGGTTAGCATCAACTCTATCCGAGTCTTTAGCCAAACATACCAAGAGCATCAACACTATCCAAGTCTTTAGCCATACATACACCTAAGCATTAACTATATCCAAGTCTTTAGCTTAAGAAGTCAAGAAGCATCAACTCTAACCCAATTCTTTATCTTCAGAAGTCAAGAAACATCAACTATATCCAAGTCTTTAATTTAAGAAGTCAACAAGCATCAACTCTAACCCAATTCTTTAGCTTCAGAAGTCAAGAAACATCAACTATATCCAAGACTTTAATTTAAGAAGTCAACAAGCATCAACTCTATCCAAGGTTTTTAGCTTAAGAAGACAACAAACATCAACTCTATCCAAGTCCTTAGCTTAAGAAGACATATTCCTATGGATCTATTACAACTCAATCTAAATTACACAACCCTAAAATTAATGACTAACGCACTCAAAACGTGTAATATATTATATAATTATGCCATAGTTGCATATAACTCGAAAATCTCGACATAGAGCTAATTAAATCGGACAAATGTCCTCAAGGCTCGTTTAAGTCAAAACCGAGCAAAAGTTCAACAAATCAACACTTATGTGATTACTCAAAACAAACATCATTGGTTAAGAGAAACCTTTTTCCAAATGAAATTGTACTCCATTATTTCCAAAATGCCTTATAATGTAATAACATGTATTTTCCAAACGATTTATAAAATCATATACTCCAAAGATGCATATAACACCAAATGATCTCCATTTATGAGATAAGACATCAAAACAACCCACACTTATGTATTATCTATTAAGATCTATAAAAAACGAGTATAAGCATTTACATGATTTATAAAACCAAATACATCAAATATGAAAAACCCACCAAATACTCACACATTTGATAAATAACAAGTAAAACATGTTAATACAACAAGATGGACATTTTTGTCATGTAGATACTTTTTACAAGGCTACTTGAACTCACCTTGCTAGATTTAGGTTAAATCTACATTTTACTCTACAACTCGTGTTTCCTTTGGGGATAGATTCAGATTCACAAAATTCACCACTAGGAAGTTCACCTAGATCACAAACAAACCCAAAATACACCACAAGAAACCCTAAATCAGATCGATAAACCAAACCTAGATATGGTGCAAAAATCCCCGAAGCTTACGTTTTTACATATAGAAAGCCAATATCTTTGAATAAACTCCAAACCTCATTTCTTCCATCTGGAAGAGATCTGAAACATGGATCCATAAAAATTTGAATCGCCCAGGACACCCGTGATAGTGACATGCGATAGTGACACTGTCACTATAGCATGGCACAATCTCCCAGATTGTACCGAGATTCCCTTCCTCCCTTGTGCGATCCTGACAAGCTATAGTGACACTATCACTATCTTCGGACACTATAGCATCAACTGTACCCAGGTGTTTTTTATTTTTCACCCGTTTTGAGCCTAAAATATGATACTGATATAAATCAACTTCAAAATACTTACTTCAACTATTATAAAGGTGAAACACAACAAGGACTCGGGATTTCACTTATCAAAGACTCGGTTGATATATTGTGCCATTGTCACGATACCATGGCACAATCATCGGGACCACCAACCACTCGGTGTCATCGACGCTATTGTGACAGATGTTATAACCACACGGCACAATTGCTCAAGTTCTGCGAATAACTTGTCTTTACTGAATCGCTCGGTTCAACACTTTCTTCAACTAGGACAAAAATCAGGATGCTACATATCACCTACCACATTGTTGTAATCTTCCTCAATTCCAACTCCTCGAGCCTATTGAGAGATCCCCACATTCATTCCATTTGCATCAGACCTCGACATTTCGGCTAACGTTTTTGAGGATAAGGTCCTATTGAGGGGTATGTATTGATACAAACCTGGATCTGACTCACATCGTCTTCCCGAGACTTGCATTTCCATATTTTGGTTTAAGTAAATAAGATATTATTATGTATTTGTTTTTCTTTTATTAATGATTGTTGCTTGATTGAACATGTTCTCCATTACGAAGTGCATGCAAGTTCAATTCCTTAGGATTAGGAACAATGGTCTACACCACTATATTTTGGCAGTTAGTATTTTTCTTCCTATATTATGTACTGTAACGTTGTCTTAAAACACGATAAAAAAAAACTAAAGTCTTTCCCTTCTCTCATTTATTTCTTTGGAGACCACCCATCTCGAATCAGGTTGTTATAAGGGTACATCATGATTCAATGCCATATTTATTCACAAACGTGGATGGTGTACATTTTTTAAGTATCAAATTTTTCGGAGTTGGAGCATGCGTACCACTTTTAGCTACATGGTACTCGCAAGCATTGTTCATGACCAATTTTTAAGGCAATTAATAGCATATCTATTTTTCTTTATTTTTTTGGATTCTTGTACTTAAGTAACCTTGCTTTCTAAGAAATGATTTCTAGATAGATCTTTGCTTGAAGTGTTATTCTTTTCCAACCAAGACTTTCACCTACTTGGCTTTCTCACTCATACATTCTATTTATTCCTTATTTGTTTCTTCTCCGAAATAGGTGTGAACCTTCTAGAATAAATTCCAAAGAAGATAAACATATATCATCATCCTTTTTATCAACTACCATCCACTCATCTCCAGTATCATCTCCATAAACACACACACACCCCATAATTTTGTTAACTAGCATGTCTCCTTCAAGAGCATTGTGAATTCATCATCTATTAGTGGATTTCTCTCAGTAGCCTCTTCCACTTGTGATTTTCTCTCGATTTTTGTTTTCGTGTAAACCTTAGTATCTTCTTTCTAACTCTTCTGTGATGTTAAGTTTATGAATCACCATGTTTATATGTTGTGAGAACATTGTCTTGTACATTGATAATTAAGTGTTCAAGTTAGAGATTTTTGGGACAACAACTTGTGCTTGTTTGACTTCAATTAACATTAGAATTTCTATTTAAGTTGGTTATAATTTCCCTCTGTTTTACAACTAGGTGGCGTTAAAAGCATCCTTGTTTATTAATAAGTGATATCACAACATCTTTGGTTACTTTTAGTTGGATAGACATAATTTAGGTTCTCATTTTCATGCATCTACAAAATTTGATATTTCTTTGTTAAATAGATTTACATGATTTTCTTTATGGCAACTAAAGATGAAATGTATCCTCATTCAAATGGATTTGCATCAAACATTATATGCATGGTTTTGAGCATACGTCGTACACTTGGACTGTATGCAAGAAACAATATAAGGATTTAAAGGCAACATCTTAAATTCATTTTCATTTGTTTAATGATGCAAGATGTTTTCAAAGAAAAACTAGTGGGGCTTACTGGTCTAAACTAGAGCAATAGTTGATGACAGTGAGTCTTCTAGACAAGTTACATCAGAAGCAACGCTTACTAATTCACAAGCTTAATGAAGGCATACATGTGTCTTAGTTTAAAGAAATTATTGGTGACTTAGAGAACGTTGATCATAAGTAGAAGGAGGAAGATTTTAGTTTATTCTTACTATGTTCATTGCGTAACTCGTATGTCAATTTTAGGGAAATTATTTCTTTAAAATCGTAATTTTTATTTATGACATTTTAATTCTTTGTATTCTAAGCAAAAGATGGAGGAGATTATGTTTGATGGAAATTATTGGACTAAAGACCTTAGTGTCTGAGGGAAGACATTTGATAGAGGTTTCAACAGCCCGACTAAAAATCAATCAAAGTCAAAGATTAACGACAAGTTTTGCAACTATTACAAGAATGAAGGGAATGTAATCGATGATTATTTCTTCTTACAAAATGGTGATGTAAAAGGAAAGATGTGTGTGGACTCCGTAAATGCCGATGCAGATAAAAAGATTGTGGATGGCCTTATGGTCGTGTTAAATGAAGATATCATGCCTTTACTAGATTGAATTCTTGATTTGGCATGTTCCTACCACTTGTGTCCTAATAGTGATTGCTTTTCCTTACACAAATGGTGTTCAGGTTCAGTTCGAGTAGGAAAATGAGCTTTAGGAAAATTTATTAGGTAAGGAAATATTTGATTCAAGATGTTTATTGGTTCTATTTGTATGTTACGAAGTGTGAAGCATGTACCCAACTTGAAACAGAGTTTGATTTCTTTTTGTTTTGTTGATCAGAAGGGCTACACGCTTTTTAGTGAAGCTACATTTATTTTCAAAATGATCCCTTATGTACATGAGAGGCAAACGAAAACATGACGTACGATCTGTATGTTTAGAAAGGTAGTACAATTATCTAAAAGGCAGTATCATTATTGGTGCTTTCGAAAAAGCTTCATCATCAAGGTATATTTGTGATGAATCGAGTTTGTGGCACATGAAATTAAGCAACATGAATGAACTTGTATGGTAGAGTTATGTAGGAGCAACTAGTTATTTGTGTCGTCAAAGCATCAAAAAATTATTTTTCGCGAACATTGTATTTTTGAGAAGCTAAAGAATGTTTTGTTTCCTAGTTCCCTTTATTCTATCAAAGGTATTCTTCACCATATTTATAAACACTCGAATCTCTGGAGACCAACAAAGATGTGCAAAGTTTGGGTGGTGTTAAATGCACTTTATGCACCTAACTTTATGTGTTTTAGTTGTGTCCTTTATGCATTTTAGTCCTTAGTTTAGTCTTTTCATGCATCTTTTATTGTTCTTTTCCGTTTCTCTCTTTAATCACGGTTGAAATGGTTTCTATGCTTTTGATATGTTTTGTCCAGATTATACGAGGTATTTGGGAAGATGGAAGGACACCATCAAGGAAGGAGTGAAGAAAGAGAAAGATTTGGGACGAAAAGTCGAGATCTTGAAGATTGGAGACTTTGCCACGCTTCACGGACGTGAAGGATAACTTTCACAAGCGCGAAGAAAACCCATCTGAAGAGAAGAAAAGTTTCTGTCCGATTTCACGAGCGTGAAAGAATCTATCACGACCGTGAACTGCTCCTGAAAACATATCACTCTTGATCTTTAAGAAGAACCACCCAAACTTTGCACATCTTTGTTGGTCTCCAGAGATTCGAATGTTTATAAATATGGTGAAGAATACCTCTGATAGAATAAAGGGAACTAGTGTTTATTATTATTTGTCTTTCTAGTAGATCTATGGTTGTAGATTTAGTTTTATGTTATTTTCTATGTAAGTTCTTCATTGATTTTTAATTATGAAGATCTATGGTTGTAGATTTAGTTTTATCTAGTAGATCTATGGTTGTAGGTGGAGTTTTATGAATCCTCATCTTACAACCATTATATTGTATCTCTTTATCTTATCATTTTAGTTTATAAAATTGTTCATCTCTTTAAGTGTTCTTCTCCCTATTCTTTCCGCTCATTTATGTTTTATTTAATTTCTGCACCGTTCTAAATTATTTACTCCTTTCTTAGGTTAAGAATTGATTCCAAGAGAGTGACATTCTTGGATTAATTCTTATAGTTTTCTTACTTCAATTCTAGCGCTTTCATCAGATTTAAGCTTACGTTTCATCTTATAGTCTACCTATCAGTTGATTACGTTTTGTCGTCTTTGGTGAAAGTTTTTAGATTAAGCAATTGATTTTAAAACGAACATCAGATTATAATAGATTGATTTCAACCAACAAAAGTTTCTCTATGGTTAATCGTTTTTAATCTAGTGTTTAGTTAATTTCTTTAGTTGAGAATATGAACGAAAGTTTGATTCTCGGTTTGACCGAATTGGTTGTTGACTACGGTCCTAACATGCAAATAGTTAGGGACGTAGGATGAGAAAATATTTGTTTTATATAAATGCTTCTTCTCAATATTTGTATCCTACAAAAGTAGTTGCGAGTTTGTTTCAAAACGGCTTTTCCAACTCGCAAAAGGGTTAAAGTATTTTACACAACGAATACTCACCATTACTAAAATCTGAAAACCATATTACTCGATCTTCGTTAGATTTTATTTTTAAGTCTTGTTATTCTTTTTATTCTATTTCAATATATACACCTTTTGAATCACCAATTGATAATTCCCATAGTTAGGTCATAGTCTAGAACGAGCCTATGTTTAGTCCATCGTCTTCTCGTAATCCACCCGTATGCTACACATCCGTACGCTTACGGTTATATATTTTAAAACATCAAGTTTTTGGCACCATTGTCAAGAAGGCAATCAGGCTAACATGGATTTTGTTTGGACTTACTAGTCTACCTTTTTATCCCATTTATATTTTCTCATTTTCTTTTCATCCCTCACTTTATAATGTGTTTGAAATTTTGTTCCTTCGTTCGTATACCGGTTTTTTTTTTTGCAGAGTTTAATGTTTTTTTCATGCTTAGAAGTGTTGAGTGGCGGGCTGTTAAGACGAGTGCTTTGATAATGTTGAGAGGGTTATCACCATTAGAAATTATGTGTGATGCTAACTTAATTTGTTACACGTATCTGGCGTGGTATTTTTTATAAATTTATTGGTTCAGTCTTTTAAATGTCAAGTCGGGTATTACGATCCTTCTCTCTCAACCACTTGTTTAATTTTCGGCTATTGGTGGCGTAACGTTTTTTTATAATGAGAACACACCAGTTATCCGGTGTATCTTTTGTGCGTTTACGCGACTGGTACAAATCGGTGGCCATTTAAGTCAATCATTGTACATCACCGAGTTGTACTCTCTTCTCTCTTTAATCGTTTAATTCTTCGTCTCGTGACATTAAACGAGTCGTTCCCTCTCCGTGTTTAATTCTTGGTTCGATAATCAAACTCGCGACTCTAAACGAGCCTCCATTCTTCCCCACAATTTTCTACCACAATTTTTCGATTTTTCGGGGCTAAAGCGTTCGAAAAACGACCCCTTAGTATTTTCCAACACTTTGTAATTTATTTTCGCTTATTTTTGTCTATCTCTCTGAGATGTTTTTTTTTCTTTCTGCTCATTTTCACTTGCGTAAAAAATCTTCAGGCTCGCGAAAGAAATGTCACCCAACAGCTCTTAACTTTCTGTCCAAGTTCACTGGCGTGAAATATTATTTCACGCCCGTGAAAGAAATATGCCTCCACCAGCTCCTGTTTCCTTCTACTCAATTTCACCAGCATGAAGAATTTTTTTGGCTTCGCGAAAAAAGGAAAACTAAAAAAAATTATTATTTTTTATTTCGTTAATTTCTTAATTTGAAAAAAGGAGTTTTTTTTATTTCAGTTTTTATTCTGAAAAAAGGGGTAAAACCCTAATTTTCGTACTCCGCTTTTCTTTTGTTTTCACCGTGCTCACGCCTTCCCTCTCCCTCACTCCTCAGCCTCCAACCACCATCTCCACAACCCGGTGATAACCCTCACCACCGTGAATGACCAGAATTAATCAAGTGTTCTCAAGGGCGTCAAACACGTCCACCACAACATCTTCAGTTTCAAACGCCCTATAAACTCTTTCCATTACTCTGTTGATCTGAGTAGTTGTCTTTAGTTGGAGATCACACTTGATCACTAGTTTGTGGTAGCGTGCTAAATTTTAGTTTGTTGGTTGAATGCCAAGAAGTTTTAAACGATTCATTGTGGTAGCGTCCATGGTTTTGTTTATACATGTAGTTCATTGATATCATCTCTCTTGTATAGACTGGGCTGCCATGTTTGGGTAGATATAGGATTGGTCAATTTGATTTCATCGTGTTAATCGAAATGTTCCTATGCTTAATTGATATGTGAATTTGTGCATCTTGATTATTTGTACTCCTTGGGTCACATTATTAGCTATGTCCCAAGTCTTCACGACACATCATAATATGTTTCTACACGGTATAAGCAGGTAAGTCTATTTTACTTTAAAATATTTCATATCTTATTAATGGTATCGTAAGTCTACTAAAACAATCCTATATATTTATTTTTCATAGAAAAATCCGGCGACACAGGAATTGTCGAGTTTGATCGATAATTGGTGTAAAATGCACACTCGGTTCGGGGAATGGGTCAACGACGATGCTCGGTCATGTCATGTCATGCAAGTAATTATGTAACTTTAATTAATTAATAATTGCATTTAACATTTATATATATTCGTTATTATTGTTACAAAACTACACAGGAGAAGATGATTGAATTAAAAGAATCACTAACACAACAGCTTGGATCTGACTCCTCGACACCAGTAAACGAGTCACAAATTTTATCCAACGTACTAGGAGATTATTGTGATCATAGAAAGGGGAGAGGACGCAAGTTGAAGGGTAATTTGTCATCCTCTATGTTTGACGAGTCTGAATACACCACACCACCTTAGCGATCGCTTACTGATGACCAGGTACGAGACATGGTCTCAAACTTCAGTGCATTTGTTAGGCATAGTAACGAGACATACGCACATGGCTTTGGTTTAGGCAATTAGGAATATTAGCCCGAATGTCCAGATTTCAGACGTTCCTACTTTCAATCATACTATGCCAGTAGTTCTACCGCCAACATCACCATCGCAGCAAAACACCGAGGATGACACCGATGAGGATTTGAAGGCTAATTAGATATTTATTATTCATATTTTTATTTTTAGGTTTTGTTTTATACAATTAATTTGTTTGTTTATTATTGGTACTTCTTTGCTTCAATGTTCATTTTTAGTACTAATGAAACCACGTTTAATTTCCTTAAAATGTGTTTATTGTTGGTGTTTCCGTGATTGTTTGTTATATTGTTTATTTTTTTTACTATTATAATCTTGTTTATTTAAAAATGTGCAAAAAATAGTCGGAAAATACCAAAAAAATGACTTTTATAGCAACGACAAATCATCCCATTTTATATCGACGACATGTAGTCGCTAATAATAATATCCGAGAAATTAGTCAAATTACTTATAGCGATGATATGTGGTTGCTAATAGTATATTTTTAAATAATTAATTATTTTACTTATAGCGACGATATGTGGTTGCTAATATTAATTTTTAAATAATTAATTATTTAATTATAGCGACGACATACGGTCTCTATTACTTAATTAATTAATTTAATTCAAATAGCTTTTAGCAACGAGTCTCCGTTGCAATAAACCCTACTGTCGTCGCAATAACTCATCGTTGCTATTGTCGTTGCTTGCGATTGCTATTGGTTTTTTTAACAACTAACTTCTAGCTACCAGACTTTTAGCAACAACCGTAGTTGCTATATGATTTTAGCGACGACATTTTGACATGTAGCGACAACAAAAGTCGTCTCTATAACCACCATTTCTTGTAGGCTTGCATTAGATTGGATTGCCACCATTAGACAAACAATAGAACTTGATCGCATTTGCACCGAAATTCATCCATACACGCATAGTGTCAAATCATTTCCCTGTATTGATTCTTTTACCCGTTACCCGTAATCAAGAATTGAGGACAATGCTTATTTCTAACTCGTGGGTGGGGTGTTCATATTTTATTTTCTTCTTTTCTTTTTCTTTTACCATCTTTACATATAGGCTAATTCATGCATAGTTTTTTAGTTGCATTTAGTTTTTCATGCATTTTGTTTCGTCTTTCTTTTTATATAAAAAGAATTCAAAACTATTTTTTTTTCATTGCTTTCCCATTGTGTTAGAACTTTTAGTACACCACTTCTCACTTTGCATATTCGAGTTGCTTGATCAACTAATTGTGCACCGTAACTACTTGCCATGCTATTAAATGTTTTTTTTTTCTGGGAATAATGTTTTATCCTAGTCGTCGTTGCATACACTATTGGGCATGTTGTGTCACATAGCCTTTTAGGATCAGTTTACATACCATAGACCCCCAACATTACAATCGTGACAATATGGATGGATTTACCTAGTGAGATCTTGGGTCTTTTAGATTGACACATATGTAATCAATACAAACTTCTCGTTTCTTGTGTGTTGCCTCCCATCGAGGTGTAGTTCTAGGCTTTTGAATAGTTTCTTGTCCAAGTTTATGACATATTTTTATAAAGGCCATCATTTCCCAAAACATTCCCCAACCGCAAAAACTCAAAAAAAATTCCATTTTGCACCGAATTTTGAGCCAAACACTAGCCTTTCTTTGGTATACCCATGAAACACCCAAAAAATGCACATTAAGGTACATTTTCCAAAGTGACATATGGATCTAGCAAATAGTTTAGTAATAAATACAAGCATAGCTTGTGAGTGTAGTTTGGTGAATCCCTAAAACAAGAATCGTTTGTGGGTTCGCAAAATCTTTTACAACAAAGAAAAAAAAGGCAAAAAAGAAAGTATATGCAAAGGCTAAAAAAGGAAAAAAAAACATTTATATTTTGTTAGCATCTAGCTTAATAAGCCTTTAATCCATCAAAACCATTAGGAAAGAGCCTATGTGTTCACACAAAGAAATTTTCACCGATAAATCCAAAATAAATTCCCAACACCAATAACCGAGCCTAATCTTGCCTTAAACCCCTAACCTCACCCCAACGACCTCATTCCATGTGATTTTGTGGTATTTCTTGGGCATGAGAATAAATTCAATCACGTTAGGATTTCATTCCATTTGTACGATTGGGATGGATTTGAGCTTATACACGTCCCTATATACACTTGAGAGGATGCAGCAATATCGTGAGCATCCATCCTTATAGATCAGTATCCCTTCCCTTTTAGGTTGCGATTCTTATTTTTTGCAAAACCCATTTAGGTTGCAATTCTTATGTTTGCAAAACCCTTTTAGGTTGTGATTCTTATTTTTTGCGATATCATTGATTGTGTGTGTTCGTTAAACGCTTTGGTAATCGAATGTTCCTAGTTACTTTATTTTAATTCAACGCATGGTATTTAGTTGTATTTGCACGATATGATCTTAATGCTTATTTATGCATTGCGAGATTGTGGAAGAACTCGTTTTGACATCTTGGGGGGTATTTCTTTGTTTTCTTTCTTTTTCTTTCACCCGAATAAAGTTCTTCTTTTCTTAGGGACAAGAAAGTTTAGCCTGTGAGTGGTTGTTAAGTGCATTTTATGCACCTAACTTTGTATATTTATTTGCGTCTTTGATGCATTTTAATCCTTAGTTTAGTCCTTTCATGTATTTTTATTGTTCTTTTCCATTTCTATCTCTAAATCACGGTTGGAATGGTTTTTGGAATAGTTTTACACTTCTGGCACATTTTGTGCAGATTATACACGGTGTTGACAGAGATATGGTGGATGAATCGAGAGGATCGAAGGGCATTATCAAGGAGAGAGTGAAGAAAGAGGAAGTTGGTTCCAATGGAGATGAAGACTTGGAGAAAAAATTCGAGAACTTGAAGATTGGAGACTTTGCCATGCTTCGTGTACGCGAATGATAGCTTTCAGGGTCATGAAGAAAACCACTCAAAAGAGAAGAAAATTTTATGTTTGATTTCATGGGCGTGAACCCATCTTTCACGACAATGAACTGTGTCTGAAGAGAATTATGGACTTTCTGTTTACTTTCATGCCCATGAAGGATTTCTTCACGGTCGTGAAAGTCGTCTGGACCATTTGTTTGGGCTTTTTGTCTTGCGTATTTAAACTTCTTTAACGTTTTTTGTTTAGGGAGGACGATTATTTTCTTGAAAATAGCCTCCTCCCATTTTCTCTGTTCTTCCTCTTCATATTTTAGACTAGGGTTTTGTTATTATTCTTCTTCTCCAATAGATCTGTGGCTGTAGATTTAGATTTAGTTTTATGTTATTTCCTATGTAAGTTCTGTTAGACATACTTCATGTAAAAGTATGAACAGAACTCTCATGAAGACATAGTGTTTCTCTCTAAGAAGACTGTTTGTTCATCCAGAAAGACTACTCCCAAAGACAGTCTGTCAACCCAGAAGACAGAGTCATCTCTAGATACTTATACAGGCAAACTACACGTGACATATGACATGACATAACTATGTAACGAACTCTGGCAAACTTCGTTAGAGATTCAGCCTACGTGTCAATATGTAATAGGACAACTCCTTGACTTTTATCTCTAGTTTAGGATAAATAAATGGAATGTTCCTTGTATTATGTGTTGGTTAATTTGGAGAGAACTCGAGAGACTTCATTGTATTCATCCATATTGTAACTGTTTGATTTGAGAGTGAAATATAAAGTATCTGTTGAGTTATTGAACATGTTCATTCCATTCAATTGATCAATTCTAGTTTACTTTGTTGATTATTAAATTGCTTCCGTTGCTGTTCATTATTCTTACTATGATCAACACTGTTTGAATGATAAAAACAGGACCTGGGTTCCAACAAGTTCTTCATTGATTTTTTTATTATGAAGAACCATCACTTTTATGGATTGAAGATGAAGATGGAGTTTTATGAATCCTCATCTTACAACCATTGTATTGTTCATTTTTTTAAGTGTTCTGCTCCCTATTCTTTCCGCTCATTTATGTTTTATTTAATTTTTTCACCGTTCTTAATTATTTTACTGTTTTCTTAGGTTAAAAATTGATTCTAGGAGAGTGACACTCTTGGATCGATTCTTATAGTTTTCTTACTTCAATTTAACAACTTTCATTAGATTTAAGCTTATGTTTCGTCTCATAGTCTATCTTTCATTTCATTGGGTTTTGTCGTCTTGGGTGAAAGTCTTTGGATTTATCAATTGATTCTAAAACGAATATCAGATTATAATCGATTGATTTCAACCAACGAAAGTTGCTCTGTGGTTAATCGGTTTTAATCTAGTGTTTAGTTAATTGTTTAGTTGAGAATATGAACGGAAGTTTGATTATCAACTTAGACCGAATTGGTTGATGACTACGGTCCTAACATGCAAATAATTAGGGACATAGGATGAGAAAACATTTGTTTTGTCTAAATGCTTCTTCTCATTATTTGTAACGAAAGTAGGTGCGAGTTTGTTTTAGAAAGACTTTTCCAACTCGAAAGAGGGTTAAAGTATTTTACATAACAAATATTCACCATTACTAAAATCCGAGAACGACATTACCCGATCTTCGTTAGCTTTTTATTTTTAAGCCTTGTTCTTCTTTTTATTCTATTTCAATAAAAACACCTTTTGAATCGCCAATTTATAATTCTCGTAGCTAGGCCATAATCTAGAACGCGTCTATGTTTACTCCATCGCCTCCTCATGATCGACCCGTATGCTTCACATCCATACGCTTTCGCTTATAAATTTTTAAAACATCTGTATGCATTTTGTTCTAAAAATATTAATGCATGCTATAGATCCGAAAGCACTACAAGACACCATATGGTGAAACATATAAAACATAAAATTATGGAGAATGTTCCATATATGTTTTTTTCCAAAATATCAAAAATATTTTAGGCCAAAATCATTTCATATGCTTGTTGATCTTCCTCGTTTGCCATCAATATGAAGACACCTATTGAAGTGTGGTCGGGTAAGGGTACAAATTATTCGATGGTGAAGTTTTTGGCTATGAAAATGAATATGTTGACTGTTACGTGCATTTATGCACCTAACTTGGTGTGTTTTAATTGAGTCTTTTATGCATTTTAGTCCTTAGTTTAGTCCTTTCATGCATCTTTTATTATTCTTTTCCGTTTCTCTCTTTAATCACAGTTGGAATTGTTTTTGGAATGGTTTTTACGTTTTCGGTATACTTTTGTGCAGGTTTTACATGGAGTTGAATATGACACGGTAGATGGACTAAGAGGATCGAAGGGCATGGCCAAGGAAGCGATGAAAGAAGGGATTCTTGAAGATGAAGACTTGGTCGAAAAAGCCAAGATTTGGAGACCAAACTTTCTGCTGCATTTTCATGGGCATGAGAAATATTTCATAACCATGAAAATCTGATGGACCTATTTTATTTTTGGGCTTTTTCCTTAGGCTTTTACTTGGGCTTTTTTTTATCTTTCATATTTAAACTCTTTTAGGGTTTTAGTTTAGGGGGCCGTCTCATTCCACAACTTAGAATTATTCTAGTTATCTCTCAACCTTCTTAATCCATCATTCAATCTTGGGGAAGAAGATAGGAGCTTGAAGCTTATGCCATTGAAGACCGATTGACATCCGACTCTCCATACGTTATTGAGTATCTTCTTCCCTATCCTTTTAGTTAGTATTTATTTATTTTGTGTTTTGTTCGAATATTGATATTAATCGATTAGTTCTTGGAATCTCTCCATTAATATTTCAAAGTTCTTATTGATTTTTCATCAAAGATTCGATTTTTCTTCTTTTCTCCTTCCTTTACTTCATCTCTATTTACGTTTATGCATCTATTTACTCCTTACCCTTTACTTTACTCTATTCTCCCTTTTTAATTTTATGCGTTTTAGGTTTAATTTGTCAATTTCTTATTGTTCATCTTTGGTTTTGTTGATGTTAGTAGTCATTAGGTATTGTCTAATGTAGATCTTTTGCTAGGTTTAGGTTTAATCTTTATCTTTAATTTTGTTAGAGTCTAAATAAAATAACTTGTTTGTTGGTTTTAATTTGGTAATCGCTTTATTGGGTAATCGTCGCTTAGGATTGAGGTTTTGGGTATTGATCAATTGGTCTTAAAAACGAATGTTAAGTTTTAATCCTATTTCAATTCTAACGAAAGTTGGAATCGATTTAAGTGTTTTTTAACAAAAAGTTTAGTTAACCTAATTAGTTTTTGACGAAAACGAAAGTTTGGTCTTTTACTTGGATTAAATTGATCAATGACAACGGTTCTAACATGCAAATAGTTAGGGACGTTGATTGGGAAAAATATTTGTTTTTAAATCGTAATGTTTCTTCCCAACGTACACGTATTGCGAAAGTAAATATGTGCCTTGGTTTAGAAAAACTTTTCCACCTCGAGAGAGGGTTGAAGTAATTTTACATAACGAATTCTCACCATTACCAAAATCCAAAGTTGACATTACCCAGTGTCTGTTAGTTGTCGTTTTAATTTATTTTATTTTATTTGATAGTTAGTTTCTTCTCTCCCTTTTTCCCTTAACCTCATTTATTTTATGTCTAATTAGCGTAATAAACAAATCAATCATCAGATTCACATAACTAGGCCATAATCATTAAGTAGTTAGTGTTAGACCGTCACCTCCCTGAGATCGACCCGTATGCTACACAATCCGTACGCTTGCGGTATTAAATTTAAAACCCATCAAGACCAAGATTCTTCATACGAGTAAGTTTGATTTATTTCAAACTTGGTCATTGTTTGTGGTTTGAAGTAAGCTATGTAGGTTGCGTTTGGTAAATGGGACAGAACATGACAAGACATGGCAACACTCTCTCTCCCACGTTTGGCGTGACATGGGACATGACAAGAATTCACTGTTCCACGTTTGGCGTAACATGGGACAGGGATAGGAGCTGAGACAAGATGGAACAGAGTGGAACACCAAAAAGTTTTTCTAGTTCCACCAAAATAGGTGGACCAGAAAGAAACAGTAACTAAAATATCACAAATCTACCCTTATTTGATATATAATCTTAATATGGTAGTTGTTTTAATGGTCACCACCACTAGTCACAACCGCCAGTACCATTGGTCGGCACCGGTAGCCGCCCACCACCATTGTCGATCGCTACCATCACCACCACCACCACCGTTAGCCACCTCCACTTTTTCCTCTACAACAACCTCCTCCAAAACCACTATTGGCCATCAACCACCACCATTCATTGCCACCTTACCTCCACTATAACCATTTCCACTATCAACAGCCACCACTATCTACCATATTCACCTCCTTCACAACCATTGTCTATCGCCATCGCCACCACGACGACCACCGTTGGCCTCCTCCACCTCGTCCTCTACTGCAACAACATACTTCACCACCTTTGCAACCATGGTTGGCCACCGACCACCACCGTCCATCTCCACTACCACCACCACTGTGGGCCACCTCACCTCCACCATAACCACCACGACTACCATCTTAACGTCCTTTATAACCACCGGCGGCTACTGACCACCACCGCCCATCGCCACCATCACTAGTACCATCAGCCACTACCACCTCCTCCACCATTGTCGACCACCAGCACAAACTCCTTCACGTCATCTACAACCATCATCATCCACCAATCACCAATGTCTCTACTTCCACAATAATTGTTGTTGCAAAAGTCTTCACCGTGCCTCCCCCAATTGATATGGATCTTCCAAACCGAATAAAGCATAATTTCTCATTTGTACGAATGGGGTTTTTTCAAACTATCATCAATTATAACAAAATTTGCATTTAAATTCTATACTATTATATGTGTGTATTTATGTATATGAAAGTTGAGTAAAAAAATTATGAATTAAATTATTTAATTTTTTTGCCTTATATGTATTAATTATAACTATTATATCACATAAAAAATCGTCAAATAACTTTTGGTGGCAAGTTGTCTAATTCTGTCATGTTCAGTCCTAGTCGTACCAAACACCAGACATACACTTGTCCTGTCCAGTCCTATATTGTCCAGTCCTACCCTCTTTTCCTGTCCAGTCTTGTTCATTTTTGTCATGTTCAGTTCTGTGCAATCATGTCTGCATACCAAACGCTACAAAAAGGATCAATGGAAGAGAGTAATTATTGTTGATTTTTTGCTAAAGTCGAAACATTTGGTAGTGTAACTTTGTTACTGGAAATAAAATTTCAATTCGAAGAAGATTTTGAGTCAAGGTGGAGATTCTTATATGGTTCCTGGATGGTCTCGTACATGGGGTATTTAAATCTCGATGCCATCTTTGTAACCACATCTCTTATATTGTGTTGGATGATTATTATCTTCATGAATCACCAAGTTTATATGTTATGAGAACAATGTCTTCTACATCGAGAAAATCTTTGTGTCTTGTAAACTAGAGATTCTTAGAAGTTTCATATAATTACCTATGTTTTACAACAAATGGTGTTAGAAGCATCCTTGCTATATAACAAAAGGCCTCTAAATATTGTGGGAAAAGAAGCTACAAAAATGTCTAAAATAGGCATGACCCTGATGATAGAAATTGAAGCAAGATTAGCACCCTAGGTGTGTGATGAAAAACCATGAAGAAGGAGCAAGTCAAATTTCTACGAATTCAATGAAAATCACATAACATTGAAAGTAAGTATGAACTGATAAAGACATGCACGTCTTTACAATTTTAGTTTCATATTTTATTTTGTTTTAAAGTACTATAATTTACAGAAAAAATTTCGGTGGACAATCCAGAAGTAGTAACTTATTGGTTGTTATTGCTTCTTAAGTAACTTTTCTTACGAATCTAAGAAAAGAAATAGCCTAGAAATATAAATTAGGCTAGCTTTGGTCAAACAAGTTGATAAACTAACTCTTAACTAATAATGGATATATTTGTTAAAGTACTTGATAAACTAACTATTGGCTGATAATATGGTTGTTAATTGATAATCTAGTTGCTAAAATAGTTATATTTGGTAAAATTAGTTGATACACTATTTCACAATATTATGAAAAGAGTAAACTACGATTTTCGTCCCCGTGGTATGATGTTTATAACTATTTATGTCCCTAGTCTTTGAAAATTGCTTTTATCGTCTTTATGGTTTCCATTTCATTTCGTTTTTCGTACTTTAAACTAACTCTGTTAAATAGCTTCATTAAATCCAGGCAATTTGGTCATTTTACATTCTGTGTTTATTTTTCTTTTAATAAATTAAGGCATTCATATAATGTTTTCAAAAAAAAAAAAAAAAAACAAAAGTTCAACCCTACCCATCTTCTTTATCTTCCTCTCTTCTCCCTCATGGACCTGCAACATCTACTTCTCCCTCACACCTATCAACCTGCGACATCCCTTTCTCCCTCCTATTTTCTTTTTCCAACAAACCTTTCACCATGAGGGTTTTGTGAGTAAAACCTTCTTCACCTAGAGCTTCTGGTTTTCTGCTTGTTGATATGACTCTTTGAGGATAGATCGCTGATCCTGAGACCATTTGAGCTCGAACAGTGGATTGGTACTATCTCGTCTTCTGTTCTGCTCTTGAGATCTCTATCAAACCTGTAAAAACTAAGAAGCCAAAGGGATATACTATTGAAAATAAATGTGATCGAAACTCATTCGATTAATTTGCGCTTTGATGGCTTCGGTGATGGCGATTGGGGAGAGTGTGAATAAGAGGGAGATGAGGAAAGAAGAGGGTGTATCCTGTAGGAATGGGAGAGCGATTTGACGGTGGTAGAGAAGGTGAGATGTTTATGGCCTGGTTTGTGCTGTAAGTGATCGAAGTAGGTGAGGAGGATTCGTAAAATTGAATGACAACAACGGCGGAAAAGGTTAGGGGGAGGAATACGAGAGAGATGGGGATGAAGTGGAGGTAGTTGGCGTCGAGGATTCAGTATGTTTGAAGCTAGATTTCATGGTGTTTGAGGGTTGTTTAGGCGGTGGAGGAAGACATTGTTGAACGTTAAGTTTTGCAAGGAGGGAAGGAGGAGATATGGGATTACATAAGCTCCATTAATGGAGTCTGCAAGTTTGAAATGGTGATGATGATCACGACTTTGACCATGTGGTGAGGGAGAGGAGAGGAAGTGGAGTAAAGTTTTGTTTTTATTTTGATTTTTATATATGCTTTAATTTAATTAAAGAAAAGTCAAACTAAAAATAAAAATAACATGTAAAATGACCAAATTGTCCTGAATTTAATGAAGTTATTTAACAGCTTGGTATGAGGGACGAAGAACGAAACAAAATGGAAATCACAAAAATGATAAAAGCAATTTTCAAAAACCAGGGATAAAAATAGTTATAAATATCAAATCATAGGGACGAAAAAAGTTATAAACATCAACCCATAGGGACGAAAATAGTTATAAACATCAAACCAAAGGGACGAAAAATCGTACTTTACTCTTATTAAAATAAACTAAAAAAAATCGTTGATAAATTAAATTGAAAAATATAACAGAGAATAGCCTTTGTAACTTAATAGAACACTTTAAATTAGCTTTTCAAAAACCTTACTTATAAGAGCATCTTCAAGGGGGTTCTTATAAGAACCTCCTTTTTATACATTTTTTTGTCACCTCAATGTCACCTTATCAAATTAGGAACTCATTAAGAATTCCACAATGAGGGTTCTTATAAGAACCTCATTTTTTAAGTTAATGCATTTTTTGCTTATAAGAACCTTGCATTGTGGAGAGGTTCTTATAAGAACCTAACAAGTCATAGGTACTCCAACAAAAACCTTGGTTCTTACCATGATTTTTGTGAGAAATGTCATGTCACTTTTTTTTCTTGGACTTATCTAATTATTACAATATAACTTATTTAATCAATGGAACTCATGAAAAGGAGGTTTTTATAAGAACCTCTTTTGTGGAATTCTTGGTGAGTTTCTAGTTTGATGAGGTGGTCTTTAAAATGGCAAAAAAAATGTAAAAAAAAGGTTTTTTTAAGAACCTCCATCGAAGATGTTCTAACCTAACTCATGGAACCAAATCACCAATAAAGATTTTTTCAATAAGCAAAATTAAGTAGTCACGTCATTTGCTAAAAACTACTTGATGAATCAATTGTTAATATAAAGTTATCTAAATGTATATATTTAAAAAGTACTCAATTTATATATGTTTAATTTTTTTTTTTTTTTGAGAAAACCCACCCAAACTTGTTTGAAAACCCATTTAATGTATTTTTTTCTCTCCCAAATATCCGTTTACAAACTAGCTTCCAATTAACCGGACCAAAAAATTAAAAAAAAAATAGTCTACGGACCAAAAAGTTTGCCAGATGTTTAACAAATGACGATACAAGTTTTTAGGTGATATTTCGAAAGAAATTTAAAAAGATTTATAAACGAAAAACTAGCCAATGGAAGATCATTGATTCCATTAACCTTTTATTGATTTATTAAAATTTGGTATCCACTTTAGGGAAGATATTATATAAATGCTACTATTACTTACAATTAACTTTAAGATAGCACTTAAGAGACCTCACATCCCTACTCATTGCTAAAGCCTAAAATTAGAAAATGAGTCACATGCATGACTGATTAAAGATAATTCTATAATATCCGCTGAACCATGAAATCTTCAATGCAACAGATAATATGTTAAGTTGGTGGTGTTTGCAATTTTTAAAAAGAAAGTAAGGCTTCGATCATGGTGAAGTTATTAATACAATCTCTTACAAAAATATGCAACAGATTTTTATAATAAAAAATAGTGAATTCTAACTTTTGTCTCGGTAATTTATTGAAATATTTTAAAAGGGAGAAATAAACTTTTATAACTCTAAAAAAAATTCGTGGTTTTTATTTTGATAAATGGTTCGTTGTAAACTTTAAAAACTTTACAAATCTTTAAAACGGGTGTAAACGAACGGAGTCGAATAATAGGTTAATTGAACCGGACTTAAAAAAATAATATTAGTATTAGGCTCGAGTTCGACTAGAGCTCGATTAACTTTTCAATTTAGAGCTCGAGCTCGAATATTTTTTTAGTTATCGAGCTCGAGCTCGATGCTTGTTTATGGGTTCAAACTCGCGATTGATTAACTCGTTTATCGGCTTGAATTCGATAATTTTTATATTTTTATTGTATTATTTATAAATATATGAGAGTGTTTGTCTCGAAAAAGAGGTATGCTCAAATGGCTCGACTCGGCTCGGTCGACTCGAAAAACTAAATCCAGTTTTCGAACGAGTCGAGTCGAACATTAGTGTTATAAATCTCGGCTCGTTTAGTTGAACGAGTTATAATATTTTGTGTTCGACGTCGATTCGAGCTCGAAAATTATTATGCCCGAGCTCGAGTAGCTCCTTAAAAGCTCGAATTGTTTACACCCTTACTTGTCACTAACTACGTTAACTTTCTCTTTTAATGTCATGGATATTTTTCACTATTTAAACTACTTCCCTAATTCGATTTTAAAACTAAACATATAATATATTGTATTTATATATAGTATACATATACATTAATTATTTATAGGGACGAGTTCAAATGAAAGTTAATCTTTCATTGTGCACGTGAAGACAAAGGATGGCACTACACGTGTCCCGTGCGCCTAAAGTTATTCATCCTGAATAGATAATGATCATGTGTAATTCATATTGAATGTTGTATTATTCATATTGAATGTTATATCATTAATTATGAATAGTGTATGAACTTCACCTTCATTAGTCATACTGAATGTCCTTCGTTATTCATAATGAATGGGGCACGTGCCGCGCTCTCCTTTGTCCTCACGTGCGCAATAAAAAATGAGTTTTCATTTAAACTTTCCTCTCTCTATATATATAATACATATAAGGTGTCTTATTTTGTAAACCACCAATAAGGGTGTAAACCATGTAAATCAATTTCATCCGTCGATCAAGTCTAAGAAATATTTGATTCCATAAATACATCGATTGTTTCCTAATATAAAACGTTAATTATACTCTTTAATAAATAAACCTTCATCATTTTCATAAATATCTTAATTATTTGATTTACACAGTTTACAATTTTTTTGGTGGTTTACAAAAGAAGACACCTCAATATATATATATATATATATAATGTATGAGGAAGGTTCAAATGAGAATTTTATAAATTTAAAGGAACAAATGGACACTTGTGGACCACATATAATGTGAGTCCCACATAATATTAAATAATTTCTTATTTGATATGATTTAATATTAAATCAGAAATGATTTAATATTATGTGGGACCCACGTCATATGTGATCCACAAATTGTTCCTTTGTTCCTTTAAAGATGGGTGGTTCTCGTATGATCCTTCCCCTATAATGTATATATGTATAAGTATATGTATAAATATATGTATATGTATACAATATATACAACATATTATTTATTTTTTTGAAAGGCAGTTAACACACTCACAGTCTCACACATCCTTTCCCGGGCCATCCGGACTCCCACTTAAGGGTGCCACCCGACTAATCCCCAGCGTCCATGAACCAACCCTATGGACTGGCCCATAAACTTGCCGTGATCCGGCCCAAAGGACCGGCCCACTAGCTAGGATACCTCGGAATTGTCAGCTGCGGGTAGATACCTCAGAATTGTCAGTTGCGGGTTTTGAACCCTTGCCAACCAGGGATACCATCCACTGGCAACTTAGGATGTTACATCCACCCGCTAGGCTAGACAGCCTTTTGGTATATACAACATATTATATATAGGGTTGGATTCACGTGAGACCAGTCTGTTTTTGTGAGAACCATGAGACCATATGTTTGCCCTTGAAATTTCATAATAAAACATTGTGACTTACTGAAATAGCCATACGTCCGCAATATAATTGCGAACCTAGATAAATGACATTAAAAAAACTACACTTTCGGCCTCTGTACACAAAATACTAGGTACGTGATTGTCAACCTGGCCCCTTGACTTTCAAAACATACACTTTATATCCAGGTCTGCAATTGCGAACCTTTGCGGACACTCCTTGGAGATTCTAAATTGTCTTTTCTACCCAACTCTCATCCATACTTAAAATCAGGATTGATGATTTATTGATGATTCTATATTAATTCATGAATTAATATAGAAATATTTTAATATGCATCATGAATGATGTAACATTCATTGTTATGACAATTTAGAATCATGAATGATGTAATAATGATTGATGATTTATTGATGAATTAATATAGAAATATTTTAATATGCATCATGAATGATGTAATATTCATGATGCATATTAAAATATTTCTATATTAATTCATGGTGTGATAAAATTTAGGGTTAATGAGTGGCGTATATTCATGATGAATGTCCGGTGTAAATTCATAATCAATATTGTTGTAATGCAAGGAGGATGTATAGTTGATATAGGATCTTGTGGAACAGGATTTGATTCTGCAAGCGGTTCGGTACGAACGAAGAAATTTCGAACAAAAGGGTCGGAACTCGCCGATTCATGATGAATGTCTGTGTCTATAGTTAATTTTATCAATTCATGATGAATTGTCAATATGAAACACATACACTTGTCGATGCATTTTATGAACTCAACCAGCAAGCAATAAGAGACTTAAAGATTCATATAAGAACAAAGGGTCACATCTGTCATTTGATTAATCAGATCAACGGATAAGATGAGAATAGTTAGAAGATGCATCTAAGAACAAGGGTCATGGTTGGGTTCTTTTTTGTGGTTCTGAAGTTTAAATGCTTGTTGGTAGATATTTTCATTGTGAATGAGCAGTTGAAGTTATTTTATGAAAATCATATTTATGTAGATACTCAACCAAGCATAACGTATGTATGTACTTTTTTCTTTCATCGAATGGTAGCTTGAATAGGCAGTTTGAATACTTGGTGGTAGATATTTTCATTAGTAATATCATATATATTTTCATGACCAAAATGGTATTCATGGTGAATACTTGTGTATATCATATTACATCCATATTGATAGTTGAACATTTCTCGAAACCAAACAATTTTAATTCAAGCTAATTTATGCTTATTGTATGAATCCGCACATGTGAACCCTATAATCAATGTACACATACAAAATTGACTGCATAATGGATAACATGCGTCCCTAAAATTGGTTTGATAACCTTCTCCGTTGATTCATACACTTTTCCTATAATCGGTTTGATATCATCGTATCAGTGGGTATCTAGTACTTCGATCTACCATGTGTCTCAACCAAATTAACCCCAAAAGACCTCCATTAAACTCACTTGCAAACCCCTCAAACGAGGACCAAAGCTACAACACTTAATTGTACTTAATTCAAAAACTAAAAAATGCTGAAAAGTGGAAAAAGCGGGTTCCATGAGACCTCAACCAGCAACGAAACCGCTTTCCCGTCTGTTTCACCTGAAGAATCCATTTCGTGAAGAAGAACCGCAAATCCAACACCGAACTTGAGTTTCTTCACTTTATTTTTTAAAAATCATGCCAAACACATATCAACTGCTCCCAAACACCAAATAATCTAATCCAACCATGGAATCTTTATATCACATTCACATTTGATGAATATAAAAGCATCCATGGAGTTTTTGGTTAAACCCTTACCCCAAACAACATATAATTTGACCAAAACATGAGAGTCTCATCCATAAACAATCCCAACATATTAGACCCTGAAGATAAACGATTTTCCCCCAACATTTCACAAACCAAAACCCAATCTAGAACCCTAATCTCCTCAATAATACTAATGGAGAAAAAAGAACACAAGGGTGATGATATTCATACCTGAGATTGATCTTTCTCACTTGATTTCTTCCGTTTTCTCCCTTAACTTCTCTCATCTTCTCCCGTCTTAGAATCAACCTGAAGAACACACATATACACATACATTTTCCATCTGACTTCTAACAATGAAGGGGTATTGAAGGGCTCAACTCCCTTTTATTGACTATTTACACTTTAGTCCCTGAAATATAGGTCAATAATCAGAACTTAGCTACAATAAGAATTAACTTACAAATTAAAGAACTTGGATTATTACAATGTTAATATATCTTGCTCGTTTGCCAAGAAAAGATTTCTTAGCCAAGGGATTAGCATGTAAGGTCGTTGCATACTCTTGATCTACCTTAGATAAACATTTGTAACATTTACAAATCTTCATCTTGCTAGGGAATGATGAATCAGTAGGGTTGATCATGCATAAACACTCTACGTACAACCAAATCATGTATACGACTAGACAATCGTGTGTCCTATGTAAAAGTGTTACTATAATTTATAGGATACTTTGACATTTTAACAATTTTTTTGCGAGATTTTTTAACTAAAACGTCTTATTAAGCGCTTTTATATGACATTATTTTAAAGGATGCCTTACAAGAACAAGTGTCCTATAAAATGTATTCACGTGACATTTCTAAAAAATGTTCTATAAAAAGTTAATTAATATGACAGTTTATTTTAAAAATGTTCTCTAAAGAAACTTGTTAGAACGTTAAAAAACATTTTAATAAACTATTTTTGAAGTATATATGACAATTGAAAATTACATGCATTCCTCACATGTGGTGAGATTGGAACTCTTGACCTATAGAAAAGTTGGGTTACTAGATACGGATGCGCCAAAAGTCCTTTGGCATCCTATAAACTTATTATAACATTTATACATATGAAGTGCAATGATTTGATCCTAAGTCTTATAAAACTATCTATTAGGACATTTAGACGATTTTGACGTCTTGTAAACCTGATTTTGTTATAAAGGAGCGCCATGTCTAGTTTGCCGATTTCAGTTATTCGTGATCTTAAATTGTTTATTGTATTGTTATAGAATTTTATGGAAATTAATTAGATCAATTATGGAAATTGACTAAAAGATGCATACAAATATCAATGAACATTGATACGAACACTCGTCCTTTATTTCTCATCTATTCTACCTTTGTCAATAATTTATACTGCCTCTAGCATTACCCTATCTTCTTTAATTTGCTGATAATAATCCATCCACTTCTCACACTATCATTATAACTTCAACAAGATTGAACTGTAATTATGTTGTCGCAAAATAAGTGGGTTCTATCGGAAGGCACATTTTAGGGGTTATAGCATGGCCTTGACTTAAATATCTATGCATGATGCATCTATGATGTTGGTTGCATAAATAAAGCGAAGTATACTAAGGGGCCGTTTGGTTCACATAATGGAATCCGGTGGAATTGGAATATATAAAAGAAATTTGATTTTAAAGAAAGTGGAATAAAATTTGATGGATTTTGACTACGTGTTTGGTTCGATAGAAAGAGATGGAATTCAATTCCTTTACTTATACCAAAGAATGATGAATTCAATTCCTTCAATGTAAAAATTCAAAGGATTCCTAGTTCCTACATTTTCATTTTGTGAACCAAACATAATTTGGTCAAAGACCGAAAGGGCCTTTGACTTAACGGTATCGTAGCCCTTGCCCTCCTAGGAGGTTAGATGTTCAAACCTCACCAAAGGTGAGAAGGGTGTGTACGTTTATTGGTTGCATTTGCCGTGTATAAATATTATATAATTAAAAAAAAATGGTCAAATAAATTATCCATTCCAATTCCTTCAAAATCCATGAACCAAACACCTTAAGGATAATTCAAAACTAGATAGAAGCCGGTGGACTTGATCCTTGTGACTGATTTCCTTGGAAAACCAATAGAATTGAACTCACTAGGTTTCACCTGGTTTTTATTTGTTAGAAGACAGGGGGAAAACATATGAGGAGTAATTAAAACTTTAAAAATTGGCCAATCAACATGATTTGGGGGGTTAATCATTAGGAAATATATAAATTCAAACTCTTAAGACATTTAGTTAGATTATCTTGAACACTTTAGTTAATTATTAGGAATTTTTTGGTGTTGGTGTTGGTGTTGGAACATAATATTCTCGAGGCACACAAAGGATCAGGTATTTCCCTCGAACATTTTATATGGAGCGACCCCGAAAAGCTACTTCTAGATATATAATAGCATATTGGCAGTTTTTCTGAGTGAGGAATTAAGACAAACCATACGTATGTTCTAGTTGCTTTGCTTAGGCTTCCATCGGTGTTTATTTCTTTTTCTATATGGTTGCTTTGCTTAGGCTACATCTTTAGTTTCGATCTGTTTTCAGACACAAAAGCACCCCTTCCAAATTAAACGCCATGTATTCAACCCAAAATATTTAAATAAATATAACTATAATTAATGACAAATTACATCAAAAAAATGAAACGGATTTAGTCGTTGTTTTATTTTGAAAAAAAAAAGTTTCAAAAATTCTCATTTTCGAGAACCATAATCAAATCAAGTTTGTTTTGTTCATTTTTTGAGAACATTAATTTGGTCACCAGTCTTTTAAATTGAATATTTTAAAAGCTGGTTCCTCAAATTGAGGGCTAATTTTGATTACTTACAATATGTTAGGAGCAAAGTTGATTCTTGTTGTAATTTGATTTATAAATACTTAATACAAACATTTATAGTTTTAGCATAAAATCATAAATTAAATAATTTCGGTCCCTTAAAGAAAATTTGTAAATAATTTATTAGCAACTATATATTATTATGTTAATAATTAATTATACTTTTTGGTCTAGCTGAATATATAATTATATCAACTATTATTGTTGTTATTATAGTAACAATATTAAGATCAAACTGACTGATTGTACTTAATTGGAAAAGAAAAATCAAATCTCAAAACAGAAATTAAAATAAGTCAATCCATGAATAGTTACTGGTATTTGAACTCTCAGATCATGACTTGTTGAAAAACGTACAGGTTCCAAAAACGACAGAAAATGGTTCACAAAGTATATAGTAAATCGAATCTATGAACGTGTATTAGAACTAGAACTAGAAGTTGAACTAAAACTTTCAGATGTAAACAAGAGCTGTTCTAGCAAATCGGATCCTAAATCCTCAAAAACAACAGGAGTTTTTGAACACACTTGATTCTTATTATTATTTCTCTTACTTTTAGAAATCCTTCTGACTCTATGAGTCTCCTTTATGGCTGCTGCTGGTGAAGATCCATCTTTGAAACAGCTGTAGCTTTTCCCTATTAAAGACTCTTTCACTCTCTCCAGTGAAAAGTTGAGTTGAGCCAAGGAACCCCTCATCGAAAATGCTGCTTGATCGTAAACTAAAGCGGCCTCTTCAGCGCTATCAAATGTCCCCAGCCAAACCCTAATCCCATTTCTAGTGGAATCCCTTATCTCTGCTGCAAACTTTCCCCATGGCCTTTCTCGGACACCTATGAACCGCTTTTTCTGGACTTCAGGCTCTTCTTTTGGCTTTGGGATCACTTCTAAGGTCTCGTTTCCATCGTGTAAGGTTTTGTTTGGATCTGTTTCGGATGAATGCTCATATCGGTCCTCATTGCGATCGTGGAAAAAGATGTATTCTTCTTCTTTAATTTGAAATTTTGAGAGCATATGGTGAGAGAAAAGAAGCTCATCCCATGAACAAAGAGACATGGGGGAAAATTCTATACTGGTATAGGAAGACACTGGTGATGGAAGTTCCATATCTGGGGCAAGATTGGAGGACTTTAAGAGGCTGAAATTTGAAGTAGTTGTCAATGGGTCCAAAGATTTACACCTTTCTTGCTTTTGGAAGTGGTTGAAGTTTTAGCTGGATCAATCACTCTTATCTTCATTTATCAACATGGTTTAGTAAAACTTACATATATGTTCCTTGTGGTTTAACAATTTCCACTTTCAGTCCCTTAGATTATAGTTGTATCTAGGTTACATGTTTAACATCTAACTAAAGGAGTTGTTTGTTTATCTCTTAACAGTTCCATTAAGAGGCAGCCTCTGAATGGCTATAAGAGGTGAATCATGTTTGACTAAAAATATATTTGCCTCTTAATGGTTGCAAAATCCTCTGAATCATTTTGTTTCATGGACCTCCCTTAACCATTAAGTGCCCTGATTATATCCTGAACAATTACTAAACACTTATATTTCATTTTGCACTATATCGTAAGAGTCTGTTAATCATTCTGACCACTTAATCATTCTACACCAAACCATTCAGCAACTGCCAAACGGCCCCTAAACTTGTATAGACTATAGTTGTTTAGTGTTGGCTAAAAATAATATAATTAACATATAATATATATCTTATAAAGCATTTACGTAAGGAAGATCTCTTCTAATTTCAAAAGTACAACATCTACGAAATATTAAGTACAAATCATCACTAATAATGTCGCTTATTTAGAGTCTTAATTTGGCTGAAAGGATATCCCACGTATCAAGGCAACAAAAGATAGAGGGGCTCTATGTCTACAAAAGAAGTTATATGTGAGTTATGCGTTTGGTTCCGATGAGAAAGGAAGTTATGATGAGAAATGAAAGAAAAGATCTCCATCATTGGAACAATCATAATTGAATGTCAACACCAATGAGGTTCACCGATATGTACCAGATCAGTTCACTTCTAAAGAATGTGTAGTGTTGATATCAAAAGTGATCAGAGGTTCAGATTTCTTCTTACATTTATTACATTAACTTTTCTTCTCACATAATCCTTCACTTGTGAGTTAGTAGTGTCTAAATGTGAAGTACATATATAGAGTGTGAGCGTAATTAATTGGGGAGTGACTTGAGAGATTAGTCTATTGGATTGTATAGTAATAAGTTCTCACATAGTAGATATTTTCTATGGAGACACATACATGTTCCCAAAGAAATCAAATATCGAATTTCATTTAATATGGAATATTATATTAATGTTTTGCTCTTGATCATATACAATAAAATTTTGCATTTCTATTTAGCAATCAACTTCCTTGTCATCTTAATTCGGAGATAATGTATGTATATTCCCCCATGCATTACTAAGAACTATCAATAACTAGCCGCAAATGCTTCACCCCCTCATATGTGGTTCTACAATAATAAAAAAGAGCATCCATTTTGTAATCCTTCATCCTTCCATGTTAATTTGTAGTATATCCACAACCAGGGGCGGAACACAAGCCTTCTAATTAAGGGTATCGAACCCAACAAAATATTTTCATTGATAAGCTCAATTCATTATAAAAAAACTGTATGACAGGAGAATAAAACCTATGACCACATATACAAGGGTCATATACACATAACCACATGATCTAAGCGCAATTAATTAATAATATTTCTAATATCTATTATTTAAGTGATAAAACGCAAAGGTCATGGCCCCCTAGATCCCTATTGTGTTCCACCTCTGTCCACAACTCTTATATATTATCTTATACTTTTGCAGTCTTTAAGAAAAAAAGAAAGAAAATGTTCTACTTTTACAAATCAAGGACAAACAATATAAAATCTAGAGGTTTGTCGGAGTGAACTAAGTGGAGGAAGTTATTAATGTACAGCTATAGGGAGTTTTGCATAAATTTTGATGGTAAATATGAAAGTAAAGTTGTTATATATATCCAGGGTTTCATTTAAACCATCAAACCGTACAAGTCGTCCACACCGTATGATATCATAATTAGAACTTTAGCGGTGTAGTTTGTAGTTTACATTTTTATCAAACCGTACTTTGTGGTGTAGTTTTTAGCTTTCAATCCACTACTAAACAAATGGCCAGTTCCGACGGCCAAATCCGTCGGAAATCCATCGGAAAAACATGGTTTCCGACGGATTTGGCCGTCGGAACAACCCTCGCCGGAAAATCACGTTTCCGACGGATTCCGACGGATTTGACCGTCGGAAAGCCGTCGGAAACCATATTCCCCATTTTTAACAAATTAATCACATAATTAATAATAAGAAGATATTTTTCTTAATTAAAAAATCCGTCGGAAATCCGTCGGAAACTTCCGACGGAATATTTAAATAAAAAACAATTTAAATTATTACCCGTCGGAAATCCGTCGGAAGTTTCCGACGGATTTCCGACGGTTACTAATTTAAATTGTTTTTTATTTAAATATTATCAATTTCTTTTGGCGGCGATTCAAGGGTGGTCCGGTGGCCGACAGTTGAGAGAAAACGATGGTGGCGATTGTGAGAAAGAAACCATAAAACCGCTTATGGAACAAAGGGAGGAGGGTTAGGGTTTTGGAAGGTTTTAACACTAAGGAGGGGAAAAAATGGAAACTTCAAAAATTTTAAGACTAAGGAGAGGGAGTGTGGCGGCGATTCAAGGGTGGTCCGATGGCCGACGGTTGAGAGAAAACAATGGTGGCGATTGTGAGACAGAATCCATAAAACCGGTTATGGAACAAAGGGAGGAGGGTTAGGGTTTTGGAAGGTTTTAAGACTAAGGAGGGGAAAAAATGGAAACTTCAAAAAATTTAAAAAATATAATCCATAAAACCGGGAATTAGAAGGGGAAAATAAATTTTAGAAACTCCAACTCTTTTGGTGGAAATTCTAAACTCCAAAGTTTACAAATCCAAAAATTTTACAAATCTAAATTTTGAAACTCTAAATTTTGAACTGGTTAAAAAATTTAAAGAATTTAAACTCTAAAATTTGAAAGGATTTAAACACCAAATTTTTAAACTAGTTAAAATTTTAGAACATTTAGGAGATTTTTTTTTCACATAATTTTTTATGAAAAAATGGAATATACCAAATAAATTAGAATGAAATGTTATCAGGGTTGACGAAATGTTTGGTTGGCATGCAATGGAATGTAATATATTAAATAAATTCAAAACTACCTGGATGTCCCAGGTTCGAATACAGGAAGGGGTAAAAATCCCCTTGTGACTTATAAGTCTCAATAACACTAGTGGTGAGTCATTACATGGTTGTATGCATGTACGTACTACATATACGTATGTGGTGTGTATTGAGCTCGATAAAACCATTAAGAGTCACTACAGGTTGTTAAGAACCACTAAAGCTTAAGAACCATCATAGTCCGATAAACCCTTTATGAGTTATGAATGTGGTGTGCATTGGTCAGCAATCCCGGAGAGGATTAGGGATAATATTGGGTTTTAACGAATACTATTGGGCTTTAATGAATACTATCGTGTTAACGAATACTATTGGGCTTTAATGAATACTATCGTACCACTTAAAATCTAATTAAACTGTTAGACTCAATAGACTCATTCAACAATAAGAAGAACCGTTAAAGCCCAACTGAACCATTAAAGCCCAATTAAACTCGTTAAAGCCCAACTGAACTGTTAAAGCCCAATAATATCATTTAAACTTTAATTGAACTCGTTAAGAACCAATGGATTCATTAAAATCTATTAAGAACCGTTAAAGCACAATTGAACCCATTAAGGCCCAATAGTATACATTAAAGCCCGGTTGAACCAGTTAAGGCCCAATAGATTCATTAAAATCCACTAAAACCATTAAAAACCCAATAATATCATTTAAACTTTAATTGAACTCATTAAGACCCAATGGATTCATTAAAGTCTATTAAGAATCATTAAAGCCCAACTGAACTGTTAAGGCCCAATACAAGTCAATAAGACCAACTACAAACCACTATAGCGTAATTAAGGTCCAATAGTATACGTCAAAATACAATTGAACTCATTAAGGCCCAATAGTATACGTTAAAGCCCAATTAAACCCATTAAGGCCCAATAGTATATGTTAAAGCCCGGTTGAACCAATTAAGAACCAATAGATTCATTAAAATCCACTAAAAACTGTTAAAACCCCGATGGTTTCATTAAAGTCCTTAACACCCAATGGTTTCATTAAAGTCCATTAAGAACTGTTAAAGCACAACTGAACCGTTAAGGCCTAATACAAGTCAATAAGACCAACTACAAACCACTATAGCCCAATTAAGGAACAATAGTATATATACGTCAAAGCACAATTGAACTCATTAAGGCACAATAATATATGTTAAAGCCCAATTGAACCCATTAAGGCCCAATAATATACGTTAAAGCCCGATTGAACCGGTTAAGGACCAATAAATTCATTAAAATCCACTAAAAATCATTAAAAGCCCAATAATATCATTTAAACTTTAACTGAACCGTTAAGGCCCAATACAACTCAATATGACCAACTACAAACCACTATAGCCAATTAAGGCACAATAGTATACGTCAAAACACAATTGAACTCATTAAGACCCAATAATATACGCAAAGCCCAATTGAACCAATTAAGGTCCAATAATATACGTTAAGGCCCTGTTGAACCAGTTAAGGACGAATAGATTCATTAAAATCCATTAAAAACCGTTAAAATCCCAATAATATCATTTAAACTTTAATTGAACTCATTAAGACCTGATAGATTCATTAAAGTCCATTAAGAATCGTTAAAACCCAATTAACTCGTTAAGGCCTAATTGATTCATTAAAAACCATTAAGATCGTTAACGCCCAATTAACTCGTTAAGCCTAATTCATTTCTTAAAAATCATTAAGAACCGTTAACGTCCAATTAAAAATCATTAAGAACCGTATACGTTAAAATATAATTGAACCAATTAAGACACAATATATATTATACGTTAAAACATTATTGAACCAATTAAAACACAATATATAGTATACGTCAACGCATTTTTATTAATTACAAATTAGATGAGTTAACTGGTTTAATCAGGACAGTTCCGACGGATTTCCGGCGAAATAATAATCCGTCGGAAAACCGTCGGAAACTTATTACCATTTTATTAATTTATTTTTATTAACTTAGTGTTCCGAAGGACTTCCAACGAATTTCCGACGGATATTTGCGATTGTTGACTTTTATAGAATCCGTTGGAAATCCATCGGAAAATTTCCGACGGTCAAATCCGTCGGAAACTGTGTGTCGGAACTGGCCATTTGTTTAGTAGTGATCATCAAACCGTGATTCAAATTGCAACATGCCGCACATTTTTATATATTTTTACCATACATATTAATTATTATACATACATTGTCATTAATTAATTGAAAACAACTAATATATATTGATTATATATTAATATCTTAGTTTACTTTTAATTTTACGTTGCAGATTCCTCATTTGAGTTATTTTCTTTTGTCTTTTAGTTAAATGTCACCGTTAAATTTATTTTAAATTCTACTTTTTAGATGTATTTAGATTAATTTTGGATCTCTTTTGTTTGTTTTACACTATTTTTAATTACATATTTCGGATATATAGGAACTTTTTATTATATGCAATATGGACATGTCTTTGTCGAATTTATCTTCATGTCGTGAATTTATAATTATTGGATTTGAAATGATATATACAAACTGCATATGTCACACCAAAATGTTTGTATGTTTACACTTCTCAACCATGCTGACATTGGATGATCCAGGGACATCCTTATCCTTGGGTTTACCACTTTCTTGCACACATAATAATGTTTTCTCAATAGTAAGTGGCTACCAAGTTGCATTAAGGAAATTTCATATGGTGTTAAGTAAATTGATCAAGGATTTAGAGCAGTTCATTATACCGCTCCATTATGGGCTTGGAATCTATCATTTCGTAATTGTTAAAATTACTCACGTTAAACTTCTTACTTGAAGCATCCTCCTCCCTGTATTTCGATTCCAAGGTGTCCATAATTCTTTTACAAATTCTACATTTTGGTAAACATCAAAAACAACATTGCGCATACCATTTAAAATATGTCCACGACAAATGTAGTAGTCGTTCTCCCCCTTGTTCCTACGTCTCACCATCTCCAATGTTTCATCTTCAACGATCTCGGGCGTTGGGGCGTTAAGAACATACACAACCTTCAAAGTAGCGAGAAGGATACTCATCTTATTTTGCCATTGACAAAAAACGTTTCCTTGAAACTTTTCCTGTTTGCCAAACTTTGACGTCATGTCCCGAACAAATTCCTCCCAATTTGCCATCGTTGGTGATAACATAAATTTTTGTATTTGAATGTTAGAAACAAGAATACGAAGATGATAATAGGACTAGATAATCTTAAAGGATCGTATGTAGTACACTTTCCAAATACAATAATTCAAACCAAACAACCTTAGGTTCACGAATTCAGTATTGAGATAATCCTTGAGTTTTATCTCCATTTTGAAAGGATGGGAAAATCAAGATTATATACCCCAGATTCTCAAATTACGAATTTATATGAGAGTTCGACTCTTATGGGCAGTTATATTCGTTTATGGATAAAACTGAAGAGCACTTTCTACCGAATCAGAGTTCCCAGGATCGAACACTAACTCTAAAGTCTACATCTGGGTGCATCGGATCTGAACTTTGACTCTACAGTTTAGAGTTTCAAACTTAGAAAATTTTCTAGGTTTGGACACTAGAAATCTGGACACAAAGTTCAAATGTTTGACTCTAAGAACCAGAGTTAAAGACTTGGTTGATTTTCATAAGTCTGGGAACATATGAGTTTGGACTTACTATTCAGAGTTCCAAACTTAACTTTTTCACGATCACAGGTCTAGACGCATATAGGTATGGACGTAAGGTCTAGATCTCTGACTCTAAGGTCCGTACTTCAGACTTAGCCATGTTTCAAGGTAATTTCAGAACTCTGACCAGAAGAATCAGATTTCTGATTACACTACCCGTACTTATACTTAGTGAAACTTTCACTAAGTTCGACTCTTCATAAATTCCAAGAACCTCGAGGCGTTGCCGCAGACCCCTGCTTTATGGTGATCTAAGGTGATAGGAGAAACATTTGTGAGTGTGCACTCCACATCTCCTAACTCATTTATGTTTTCCTTATTACTCTAACCAATCTCAAGTGAACCACAATGACATCAAAATGATTGATGTCATTAAAATCACTAACATAAAAAAGATTGTTTTAATTCTTATTTAGTGTCAAGATTATTTTTTTCTGCAATTGATGTAGCAAACTTTCAAATCTTTGTATTTCATATGTAGTTTAATTTGATTGATAATCAAATTAACAAGTTAAATGTTAATATTAAAGAAGAAAGCCATCAAATGAATAGGTACGAGATGTTGTTGATGGGAAAGGGAAGAAACAGAAACCTTAAAAAGAAGGGGAAGGAATTGAAGGAGGCGATTAATTTTCTTTTTCTTTTTTCCTATAAAAGTCAATGTCATCAAATAATAGTTATTTATACCGTCATGTGGTAGTTTTCTAAAACAACAACGTTGATCAACTCAAAAGAAAATATGTGACGTAATTTGATTACAAATAAATTGACATTAAAATAGAAAATTTTGAAAATTTGTTACACTGATTTAAAAATTCTCATTGCACTAAATAAGAATTTATAAGACATATATACTTTGCCATGTTTTCATTCATCTTCTCCTATACTATTAAGCGAAATCGATCTCTTCCCCTCAAACTTGACTCACAGTTCTATTATAACACAAGTTGTAAAGAGATTTGGATCTTTACTAAACGAGAGTTTAAATATATAAGTGAAATATAATGTTTAAAAATCTTAACAAGTTGGACCTAATTAACTTTATTTATAGGCTTACTTAAAAGTAGTTTCTTTTAAAATCCTTTTGAAAATTAGTTGTAGCTAGCTAATGTAAAGTTATTTCTTCTATTATGGATAAGTTGTTATGTCTACATCTATCATAGACTCCTAAGATGCTTTTGGGGTCCTTGTATTCTAACAAATTAAGACTAATCAAAACTTGTTTTAATTGATGGAACAAAATAATTACGGTAGTACAAAATAAATTAAAATTAACTCTAGTTACATAATACAATACCATCACACTAAGAAATCAAATCGAATTTGAATGATTTATAGATCAGGTTTTTGTGTTCTACAATTCACTACTAGAAAATTGAGTATTTTCAACGGAAATTAATTTTCAACGGAAAATGTCGTTGAAATTTTTCTACGATTTTTAGAGGATTATTGACAGAACATAAATTTTCTACGAATTTTCTACGAATTTTCAACGAATTTCCGTTGAAAATCTCTCACAAACATATATGCATTTTCAACCAAAAAAATTTCAACGGAATGTCTCGTCAAAAAGTTTTTGGTTGAAATGCATTTTGTGAGAGATTTTCAACGGAAATTCTTTGAAAATTCGTAGAAAAATTATGTTTTGTCAATAATCCCTTTAAAATTAATAGAAATTTTTCAACGACATTTTCCGTTGAAAATTTTCGTTGAAAATACTCAATTTTCTAGTAGTGATTGTACCCATCAAAATTCTAGATCAAGCTTTCTTATGCTATTGTAATCTCTCCCTTTTTCGACAATACTACCATATGGTGGTACACACCAATTTCAATTGTGGCACATGTAAGAGATTGTAAACTATTTTCCATGACGTCAGGAAATTGAGCGGCATGATAGCACCACCATAGCTTCTTTATAGATCCCAACTAGTTGAATTCTTTTTGATGGTCTACATTTCAAGCCAATGAAAAATCTAAAGATCCAATATAGCTCTAGATTATAGGAAATATATAATTTCTTGGAGGATATGCTTTCAATTGATGTATTATTTATAGGGCATGGCTCACACTAGAACAAATATATAATCTAGTCCAACTTACATTAACTTACTAATTAAAAAGACTTACAAGTCCCTACTAATGTACCATATGATCATGGTTCAAACCTCAATAATGTAAAAACCCTAACCCCTACATTCTTCAAATAATTTGTCAAGTTGGTGGGGGTGCAAACTTGTGAAAGGGACTAAAGCCTTACATTATTGCCACTCTAGCAAGAGTTTACTTTTAAATATGGTGTATTTTGGTGTTTTATTATAATTTATTGAATAATATTTATTGAATACTTAAAGTTGTAGACTTTTGTTTATTTAAATGAGGCTCATCGTTTAAACAAACCAGCATCTGGTATTGCAAATAAAATAAATGTTTGTTCTGTAATGAATGAAATAAACATTTGTGTATTAGAAAGCTACACAAGAAATGGTGAAACTTTTATTGCTAGCTAATCTATAAAAGTTATGTGTTTAATTGGTTAATACACAACTATAAAGTTGAATATTGGAACTTTTGACATTTATTTAAAGGTAAATTGCATAGAATTTACTTTCTTTTAATTTTTACTGAATACTTAAAGTTGTAGACTTTTGTCTAGTTGGTGGGGTGCAAACTTGTGCAAATTTTAATGTCAATGATATTGGGTCATGTTTAATGAAAACCTCACCCAAAAAAAAAATGAAAAACGCCTTGGGAGCCCTTCATCTAGACGGTATGATGCACGAATGAATGTTAAAAATTAACAATATGCATTTGTGTATACCGTCTATGGGTAGACACAAATGAATATTGTTCAGATGGTGGGCTCCTAAATGTTCTTCAGTTTTTTTAAGGTTTTCCCCTAAACATCCATCCTATGATGTAATATATTAAACATTTAAATAGATAATGAGATAAAAATATCATTTTAATTTCATCCAAGCAAAATAGTTCCTGTGTTTAAAAAAAATTAAAGATTGTAAATTTTGTGATAATCAATGTTTTAAAACACTCGCTGTGACAGTGTCAGTCGTCATGGCATTTCGTGGCTTAAAACTTGTGTCTGACGTCACATTATGTCTGTGACATGCCATGGCCTAATGCGTGTTTTTTGTAACACCATATTTGATTTTTCTTACTATTTTATTGTCTTGTTTTTTTGTTTTTAATATATAACATAATTTATAATGTTTAATATCATTAACTCATTGGGTAATAGTATAGAACAAAGATTTATATATGTATAATATTATATATGATATGCAAATGTGTCGACATAAGACACGTCTTATAAAATGTCATGGCTCATCGGGCCTTCTAAGGCTTAAGGTTTGACCTAGCCGCGACGTCACGTCTCACGCTATTTAACACATTTATAATGAAGTCATAAAAAAACTAACAAGTTTATCTTTTCAAAAAAGAAAAAAAGAACTTAATGGCATGGAAATGTTGTAACACCCTAAAATTTGGAAAAAACGACTAGATTAAAATTTTCTATAATACATTAAATAAAGAATAACTCTCTATCTATAAATCAATACTTTAATTAATTCGAATAGCAAAACCAGATTTAAATCAGCAATCGATAAACCAAGTATTACATCAAGACTAAATTAAGCTCGATGTTACTAAAGTACAACAATCATTGCCACCTTCCATTGCTGAATAATTCATCAAATAATTAGATCATTCTCATGCCTCTAACTAACACTCATCAAAATCAATGTATTGATAGTACCATTCCCCCCAACGATCTGATGCACGTACCAACAAAAAAAATGTTAAACTTAACGTCTAGTGAGTTCAAACAATTTTCATCACTTAAATAAAGCGGTAAAATAGATGAAATATTATTTAAATCATAATTTTACAATATGATATGTATTTAAGGTAAAAGTGATATCTTTTCTAAAACCATCATATCTGTAACACCCCTAAAAATGAGAGTTTATTTAAACCAAAATATAATGCGGAATGAGATTTGATCAATAAACATCACCCAAAAGATGAGGAGAAAGTAATAGAGTTTACAAGGCTATATGGATACTAAATAACAACCTACTAATCTATACGATTTCGGGAATATAGATTAAATTCGGGTGTCACTAATATCCTCAAAATGACTGTTTCTAGTAACTCCATTTGTACACTCGAAAATGTACTCCCAAAAAGGATGCCTCTCCCGGCACCTAGCTCCACTCAACTCTTTGGATCCCCACTATGACGATCACCTGATATACATGTCATTTAAAAAAAAAGTGTTACACTTAACGCCTAGTGAGAACATACAGTTTAATTAAGAAAAGCCATTAAATCATTGAAACGGTAAATAAACATTTGACCATAAAACCTTCTTGTTTGCTCTTTTCTTTTACTCAGGCTTGTTCTTGAGAGAACACAATTTGAGGGAAATACGGGGGAGACCCGCTATTGCACTAACATCAACCCCAAACTAGAATCTATAGTCAGTGCATAGGTAAGCTCAACCAGATTAGATCTTTTGCTCACGGGTAACGAGTTCAACCCCAAACTAGGATATATTACTTGTTCCATCCCCAAATAAAAACTGACTTTTATGTCTATGGATCCATAACATTAGTCTATATTTTAATACATCAAATTCAGATGTACTAACCATTTCTCAACACAAAATCTTTGCATGATAAATATTCCTCATCCAAAACCCTTTTCCAAAATTAGGTCAAATAGCATCTAGTTCCAAGTATCATATTTCTTGGAAATAACTCACACAAAGAGTTTAACAACCGTTCTTTATAGTCATTTCAATATTTCAAAGAGAAACTCTAGATGACCTAGTTTACCAAAATCCACCAAATATAAAACACTTGAATAACCATTTTGTAGGAAGTAAAATATATCATTTTGATATGTATAAAGTTTTATAAAAGGTAAGAATGAACTCACAATACTATAGTTTGAGGAAACCTTAGAAATCCCTAAATAACTCTTGAACTAGAAGTGAAGATGAAGAACACTAGAGGCTTGAACCCTAGATATTGACTCCTAAATCTTGAGGTTAAGTGCTTGATCTTTCTTGGTTTGTTGTAGGGAAATAAATGCTCCAAAATAGCCTCTTAGGGTTTGCTCTTGGAGAGTAAATGCCAAGAGAAATAACTGATATGAGTAATAAATGAGTTCTGACCTAAAAATCCCGATTTTATACTCCAGGCACGAAGAACGATGGTGGAGTGCGAAAGTGGCATGGCAGGGTCGCACCTCATGGTCGCACCCTCCATTCTCTGACCTACGGTAAACGAAGTGCTACAGTAGGGTGCGATGGTGGCTTGGCAAGGTCGCACCTGCCAGGGTCGCACCTTCCAGGCTTCACCTACGGTACATGAACTGCGACCTAGGGGTGCGATGGTGGCTTGGCAGGGTCGCACCTACCATGGTCGCACCTTCCAGGGTCGTGGTTGATATCTGAAAGCTTCAAAGAAAGATAACACTAAACACATTGCGGAACCAAGCTTGCATTCGTATTAGAAGGGTCGAGAGGCGTGAAATTTAGGGTGTTACAATATCTGTGAAAAGACACTCAAATAGAAATACCCCACAATTGTGGAACCAAACCGAAAACTCACACGAAGTACAAACGAGATTAAAATCCAAACCAAAATCATGAATATAACCCTTTTATTCAAAACCTTAATATATGGAGGGAATCCAATATATCAAAAACGTAAATTATGGTTACTTGCCAAACCCAAGCAATATAAAAACATGGATAATACACCTAAAACAACGTTTAATAACAACGGCCATCCGTTGAGAGTGATAAGGACATGTAAGTGTGCCAACGTTAATGGCAGTTCATGACATAAAGTCCACAAGTCACACTACCCAATAAGTCAAGACTTAAAGTTCACATTTCGTGACTTAAAGTCCAAATGTTCCTATGACTCCTTAACAAGTTGCACCTCAAGAGTCGGTTCTATTCTTGTGAATTCCACCTTAAGGCTTAGCTTACTTACACTACTTGAAAATTGAGTATTTTCGATGGAAAATTTTCAACGTAAAATGTCGTTGAAAATTTTCTATGAATTTTAGAGGGATTATTGACAGAACAAAAATTTTCTATAAATGTTCGTTGAAAATCTCTCACAAACATGCATTTTTAACCAAAAAGTTTTTTACGAGACATTCCGTTGAAAAAATGTTGGTTGAAAATGCATGTTTGTGAGAGATTTTCAACGAAAATTCGTAGAAAATTTATGTTCTGTTAATAATACCTCTAAAATTCGTAGAAAATTTTCAACCACATTTTCCGTTGAAAATACTCAATTTTCTAGTAGTGTTAGTGTCTACCTGAAAGGGAACGCCATCAAGCGGCGGAGATCCTTGTGTGTCACCAATACATGCAATTTTGGACTCAACCCTCCTAGTGACTTCTGAAAAGTTTATGGTCATAAAACAAGGGTCCCGGAGTTCAACCCCGCAATACCCTCACGACCATCAACATAAGACATGGATAATACACTATTCGAAAACAACGTTTAATAACAATGGGCCAGGAGAGATCCGTATCCGTTGAGAGCGACGAGGACATGTAAATGTGCCACTCATACAACGTTAATAGCATAACAGTCCGAGACTTAAATTCCACAAGTCACACTACCCAACAAGTCAAAACTTAAAGTTCACATTTCATGATTTAAAGTCCAAATGTTCCTATGACTCCTTATCAAGTTGCACCTCAAGAGTCAGTTTTATTCTTGTGAATTCCACCTCAAGGCTTAGCTCACTTAGTGTCTATCTAAAAGGGAACTCCATAAAACGACGGAGATCCTGGTGTGTCACCAAGACATGTAATTCTAGACTGAACCCTCCTAGTGACTTCTGAAAAGTTTAAGGTCATAAAACAAGGGTCTCAGAGTTCAACCCCGTAATACCCTCACGACCATCAACACAAGACTAACTACATGCCTATGGATCCAATGCATCACAGTTTAAATTACACGACTCCCAAATGAATGACCAATGCGCTCAGAACATGTAATTTACAATAAATATGCCACAAATTGCATACAACTCCAAAAGCTCAACTTAGAACAAATTAAATTGGACCAATGTCCTCAAGGCTCTTTTAAGTCAAAAATGAGTCAAAAGCTCACAACTCTATTAACTTAATTAATAAAAGTCATCAAAAGCAATAAAACGCATATAACCTACGTTTATGCAAACACAAACTCCAAAAGTATGATTTACTCAAAAACTCATCGTTAGTTAGGACAAATCATTTTCCATTCAAAACCATACCATTTATCTCTCCAAAGTGTCTCATAACACGATAACATTCATTTTCCAAATGGTTTTTTAAAACCAAATACACTAAAGTGCAGGGTCGGTCCAAAGCTTTTTAATGTCCTATGTGCGAAAACAATAAAACATGCCCCCAATCGGGGAAAAAACACAAATATCTTGAGTTTTGTAACAATGTTCAAATAGTGTTGTTTTATATCCAATCATTTGCACAATTTTTTCTACAAAATGTTGTAAAAGTTTTTGTAAATTGTAGTAATTCAATTCCAACGACGCATTACATCATTTTTTTACACCAAACAAAATATTATATGTATATTTTATATTCCAAACTTATATATCTTCTTAATATTAATTATCCTTGCGTTTGTTAGTTTTTTACCAACTCACACATAAATTTTTGCTACGCTAGTTTTATAACACATTTAAACAAATACATGCAATTAAATTTCTACTTGTATTCTTTTTGTTTTCTTGAATCGTAATATATATATATATGTATATATGTGTGTGAGTTTTTATATTTTATTATATATATATATATCATATTTAAAATAATATAGATATGATTTATAATATACTATTCACAAGTAATATAACTAGAATAACATTTATAATCAAATAAACTAAAACTATATAATATATATAGGCAGGCCCGTTCCTGACATTTTTTGGGTCCTGAGCGAGATGTAAAAAGGGGCCCTTGTTAAGTACAAACTTTTTTTAAATTATATAATATTTACATACGACAAATGGAATAAATAAACTCACACACCCTCCTTACCTTTGGTGAAGTTTGAACCCCTGGCCTCTTAGGAAGCCAAAGGATGTGATACCGCTAGGCCAAATGCTTATTAGGTAATAAGGAATCAATAATGTAAGAAAAAAACATTTTTAGTTTTGGAATTCTAAATATAGACATAAGTTGGATCGTCTCATATGGTTGGTAAACTTTTTCAAAGGTAAGAGTTTTCTTAGTTAGTAATAATAAATCTACTATATCTAAAAGAAATTGAATTCATGCTGATGAAATAATAAAAAAAGTTAGTGGGTGATGAATTATAGAGAATATATCAATGTTGTTTAGACAAAAGTAGTTTTATATTTTTGTAGATAAAAAGCTTAGAGAAAAAAAACTTAAGAGAAACAATAAATAATATTATAAAAACAACCAATTAATTTACGTATTTTCTTCTTCAATGTAATTAGTTGATACATGTTTGCGCTTTTAATATAATGCTATTTTTTGGATCATATTAGATATTAAAAGACATTGTATCGTTTTTTTTATTAATTTTTTTGAACCACTACTATATATTATATACTAACATGAAAAAAACCGGGCCCCTATTTCTCTTGGGCCCTGGGCATACGCCGGACCCGCCATCCCCCAAAGACGGCACTGTATATAGGGATTATAACTTGCATAAACATCAAATATCAAATTCGTTGTTATACATTTTACCAACACTAATTGGTGTTGGGTTGTAGTGAAATTGTGTGAAAATTGATGTAAAAGGAAATTTGACGTCAATGGAGATGCCCTTTACCAAACAACAAATCAACACCAAACATGTTCGATAAAAAGATACATATAACAAAAAGTAATAACTTTCCTAGTAATAGTATAGCGTCTTCTTAAAATAAAATGTCATAGAAATTCTAATTGTTGGATGTGATCAATTTTAGCTCAGATAAATTTTTGTTCTTATAAAAACAAGACAAAAATGAGTTTTAAAAATAAATCAGGAAGAGAAAAATATGGGGAACAGGAAACGATATATTAAAAACGAATGGAATAAAAAAAATCATTTCTAGCTTAGTGGCAAAGTCCTTTATAATACTTGTAGACCTGAGTTCAAATCCCTTAAGTATCAATTCTCTATTAAGGTTTTTAATGAACATACAAGGAGTGATGGGCTAATTGATGCCCTTGGACTTAGGATGTCATGGGACGCCGCTAGGGCTGCCTACCCATTAATTCGACCCTGCTAAATTGCATTAATACGAAAACAATCTTCATTGTGAAATAAATCATCAAACAACCCACATATATGATTTAGTTATCAAGATATCTAAAAACCTCAAATATAGACATTTCTCAAGATTTATAATAAAATGTAAATCTTATCAAATAATGACCACATTTGATTAACTAGAAGACGTACCCGTTGCAATGCAGCGAAATTTAAATATTTCATCAACATTAACTTTATAAGTTTCAAACTCTTTCAAGATATCAAATTGTATATCATTATGAACTTAATTATAAATCGACATCCATTATTTTTACAAAACTCAAGTACACATTCTACTTTAAAAAAAACAAAGTAGCACATTTAGGACTCATTTGATTTGATGAAATGTTTTTTTTAATAATTTTATATTTTGTGGTAAGATTTAGAATCTTAAAAACATAAACTTAACCGTTTAGCATGCTTTATATGATAGTATAGATATCAAGGAAAACATTTTAATGCTTCAAAATAATTTTTTTTTGGCATAGACATGGTTTTCACAAAACAACTTGAACCTCACCTTCCTACATTTAGGTTAAATCTAGATCTTACCTAAATCTTAAGCTTCATTTGGTAAAGACTTTAGATTCACAAACATCCAACATTAGAAACTTTATCTAGATCACAAACAACTCAAAATACACCAAAATCAATCCCAAATCCGATCCATAAACCAGACCCTAAATATGTTGAAAACCGCTAAAATACTTGCCTTTTCAAGAATATGAAGATCCCAGCCAAAAATCTCGAAACCTCACGGTTAGATCTTCTCCAAATGCTTCCCAATCTTCAAAGGGATTGGTCAAGGTAGTGAGGGAAACAAGGGAGAAGGATGAGAGGAAAAATGAGGGAAGGTAAGTGGGTAAATGAGGAAGGAAAAGGAGAATTTTAAGAAAAACTCGGTTGGAGTCGTTTAAAGCAAAACATGGCATGTACCACCTTTGGGGCGGCATAGGGCGCCTCACACCTAGGTCCCCCACCCTGGTTTTCCCCGTGCACAAACACCCCTGTGGGTGGCTCTTCAGGCTGCCTAAGGCGCACGACACTAGTCGCCCAAACACCTCAAGCAGTAGTCGCCCGACTCGGAAATCTCAAGCACCCTTTCACGCACCGTATGTGCCACCAAGCGGCATCCCAGTGGCCATAGGGCTCTCAACCTTCTGCCCATCCTAAACGCCGACCTTTGCCTCCATTTCACGCCCGGGGTATTTTCTTCACGGCGGGGAGCGATTCTTGGTTAGTTAATTGCTCTACAACTTGACCTCTGTCACACCCAAACACTTCTAAACATTCAAATACGTATTTTCAACTATTCTCTGAGATAAAAGACAATTAAAACGTAGAGCTTTAATTATCTAAAATTTCGGATGTTACAAATGTTTACCTAGTTTGGCATTTTAAAAAATAAATTGATACCATAGTTCACAAAAGTGAATCATAATCAACATTTACAAATCATCAAATAATAAAGGTATTTAAATGTGTGCACGGTCACTTTTTGTGAACAAAAATAAATAAAAATACATTACTAGAAATAGGGAGAAAAAACTTATGTTACATTTTTCATACAATTTATCATTTTTTAAACTAATTTCAATCACATGATGACCTCAATTACATCATAATTTCTAGCTGAGTGGGTAAATTTAATGCAAACAAATATAACATATAAAAATAATTAGAGCATTATAACTTTTGTAGGGTTTATGTGGGAAAAAAGAAACTGTGCTGACAAAAATGGTGACACAAAATCTTTATATTTTATTTAGAAGATTTAGAAAATATTTTAATCAGATATTTTAACAATACAACAAATGGTCAAGTGGAATCTTACCCCTACAAAGAACTTTAATTATGATACTGATTTCGTCTTGTTGCATTTGATTTTGCTCTATTTAACGATGTATCAACAATTAATTTATAATGTAAAACATATATTATTTATTTATAATTTAATAAGAAAATAAAATATATTTATGTATTTGATCAATCTAGTAATGTTAATTACCAAAATATATAATTTGATGAGACTACTTAATTTTTAATTTCATAAAATAAACCTTTAATATGTTTGTTATAGTTGATTAAAATATAAATTAAATATAAAACTAAATATTGCGGGGCGAAAGCCTGACGGAGCAATGCCGCGTGGAGGTAGGAAGAGATAGGAGGGTCCTATGGAGAATGTGGTCAGAAATCCATAATAGAGTCAAGGCACATTAGCATGGCGTACTCCTCCTGTTCGAACCGGGGTTTGATTGTTAGAATCGCCTTCTTCTAGAGGGATCATCTAAAAAGCGAGTCAGATCACGGCCATATTATTAAAAGCTTGTGGTAAGAATGGGTTTCGTTCGAGCGCTCGAAAATAATATTCCAAAAGAATTACGGGATTCATCATTCGAGGGGAAGTAGACTACTCAAGAATTTCACATTTCATTGAAACCCCCCAGTAACTAAGGTAAACAACGTAGAAAAAGCACCCATTTCTGTTAATCGAGTTGTGTATTCATGTTGAATTTGCATAATTATGAATGCGCCAAATAAGTATTTTTTTTATGATTTACACTTCATTATAATGGAAATACTTGTACAATTTTGTTACAATAGTTTTATAATTGAGCAGGAAAGTATTATAATTAATACAACAAGTTATAAATTTATAATGTGATAAATATTACTATTACTATAAATACGTATATTCTAATAATAAAAGAATTTAAATCTTTTCTAATTAAATAAAATGAATATTTAATTTAAATGATGTGAAACCCCACATGCCTATGTGTAATAGAGAAAGTAGTCTTTCATAATAATATTTATGTGGCTTGTTGCATATATATGAAATTATAGTTCGACCAATTTACATAAAAGGTTAGATTTCGGTGAGAAGTGAGGTTATGGTAAGAATGTAAGAAGGGATGTACATCTTTGGATGCATATTAGAATGAGATATATCAAGATGAAATATATCGAGATGAACCGGATCAATCCTCGTATCGAGAACGATTCATAGGTGGGTAAGGGTTTGAGATTAAAAGTGATCAAAGATTCAGACTCGGATCCTTTCTTACGTTCTCACATGATCTCATGCCTTTACATTAAACGTTATTCTAACACTTTTTCTTCTATGTTATATTTCTTACGTCCTCATATGATCTCATATGTTTTCTTCAAAACAAAAAGTGTAATTCATATGTAACATCTTACGCATTGACTAAAGCATATTATTTAAAATAAAAGTTAACTAAAATACGTTCCATTTTTATACATTTGTATATGTAAATAAGGTGTTGAAATGCTTGAAATGTCATATAAGGTAACAAAATAAAGGTTTAAAAAATACGTTAATCAAAATAAATATTACAATAAAGTACGTATATTATATTTTCATGTAAAACCCTAAACGTCATTCCAACGCTTATATTTCAATTGAAATTTATCATTGCGCATACCTATAATAATTATAATGTATAAATAAACTGCTTTTATCTGCTCGTTTTTTTCTGTTTTGTTCTTATTGAGAGAAGACAGGCCCATATGACTTGTCATCCAATTACTTCTTAACAAATTAGTATTTACAATTTTTGAGGAGCTAGAGAACGTTTTTTTGCTATATTATTACTTGTATTTGCTATCGGTTTATTTTTACGGCCATTTTCAAAGTAATTCTAGATGGACACAATGTCCCGTCCTATAGTGTGTGTTTATATATATATAGAGAGAGAGCAAGGTTCAAATGAGAACTTTACATTTTTTTAAAAACAAATGGACACTTGTGGATCACATATGATGTGGATCACACATAATATTAAATCATTTTCTGATTTAATATTAAATCAGAAAATGACTTAATATTAAATCAGAAATGATTTCATATTATGTGGGACCCACATCATATGTGGTCCACAAATTGTTCCTTTGTTATTTTAAAGAGAGATGGTTCTCATATGATCTCTCCCCTATATATATAAGGGTGGATTCAAATGAGAATTCAAATTTGGTTGTGAACGTGAAGACAAATGAGAGTGTGACACGTGTCTCATTCAAAGAAAAATTCAGACTGAATATACAAAGAAATATTCAGACGGAATATAGTATTTATTCAGTCTGAATATTTCTTTGTATATTCAGTCTGAATAATCTATATTCAAACACGTGTCACATTCTCATTTGTGCTCACGTTCACAACCAAATTTGAGTTCACATTTAAACTTTCCTCTATTTATATATATATATATATATACATAAATATATATATATATATAGGTGAGAGATCATACGAGAACCACCCATTTTTAAAGAAATAAATAAACACTTTGTGGACCACATATGATATGGGTCCCACATAATATTAATTAAATCATTTCTGATTTAATATTAAATCAAAAATAATTTAATATTATGTGGGACCCATATCATATGTGGTCCACAAGATGTTAATTTATTCCTTTAAATTTACAAAGTTCTTATTTGAACCTTCATATATATATATATATATATATATATATATAACAAATAAATAGAAAAGTAATAACCAACTCATAATAGTTAACAGTCATTGTATTTGATCCTATTCATCTCGTGGGTCGTCTCTCTACACCTATATATCCTTTGATATTGAAAAATACTTAGGGCCCTTTTGGTTGGAGGGATTTGGAGGGATTGAGATTTCAAATAAGTCATTTCCAGTACGAACTCTGGTGATTTTCTTGAAATTATACTATACTGTATCTTAATATTTATGCCAAATACTGCAGTCAAATAAGTCGTCATGTCAGTAATCTGAGAACTATCCCCAATACAATGGATTGGATTGGATTGAAATCTCAATCCCTCCAACCAAACGGACCCTTAGGGCATTTCCTAGATACTAGAGGAATCCGAACAAATTGGAAAAATAATTCCTTTTACTTCATTTCTTCATTGTATTTGGTTTGCAAAGGAATTCAAGTATGATGGAATTTAGATATTCCACCTGTTAGCTGAATTGTTTATTTCATGGCGTTTTATTTGAAATTGAATTTATTCTATTTTAAGATTATGAAAAGACAAAAGTATATTTAAAATTATAAATAACAAGTATTTTGATAATAAAAAATAAAAACTTTTCCTTAGGACGTAATTTTAAATAATAAATAAATTTAAGCAAGTACAAAAATATTATAAAGCGTATTTTTTTCACTTATTATTATTTCATTTTAATTTTAATTCTGAATTTATATTTACGATCCAAAAAAAAAATCCACTTCAATTCTTTTGATGAATACTATTACATTTCTTGTCAATTAAAGATGTAGTCACACATGATTCAATTCTATGCTAATCACTTTAAATTACAATTCTTTAATATATTTCATTTTCTTTCAAAACATTTTACGTTACGAATCAAATGCCTCTTAGTTCTAGCTTCTCAAAGTTGAGAATTGTAAATTTAATTGATTGTCTACACCTAAAGATAGACCATGTTCCTGGCTTGAATTCTCTCTCGGCTTTATTATTTTTATTTTTTTTGGAAAAGGGTATCCTAGACATTTGCCTAAACTAATCCTTGACAATTTTAAGACTGCTAAAGCATGCAACCCTAAGATAATTCCCCAGTGGCCACAAGTTGTTTGCGCCTGGATTCAAACCTGAGGTAGATAGGTTATCTAGTCTCATCCCCTACAAGCCTTAACCAGTACGCCACAAGCCTTGTGATTCTCTCGGCTTTATTTTGGTCTACATAACATAACCATCTTCGGCTACAACCAACATTTTCTTTAAATTTACAACGTTTAGTTACTTTCTTTATGACATTTCGTTAAAAGCCGTCAGTGATAGATTTATTCACGAAAGTTTGACCCAGGGATCAATCATTCAGTGAAAGATTATGGAAGTGTGAAAGATTATGGAAGTGGTTGTGATATGCCCAAATATATATAAAGTTATGTGATGGTTTACATCCATAAACCACCGAAAACGATTGAGTTGAAAACCTTTGTGATGATGGTTATTACACCACATTCAGTAACATGTTAGAATAAACCGAATAATTTTAATGGTCAACTATATATACTATTAAATCATTAAAAAAACAAAGATGATATTTGAACCCATCATCTTTTATAGGAAACTTTGACGACGAAATTTCATAGGCTTATTAAATAGATCAATATAACGTTCATTTAAATAGCCAACAGAATTCAAAGCATAAGTTTCACTTAATTTATTACAAATTCCAAAGAATATTCCAATGGGCATCGTATGCTGGAAATTATATTACATATTTTCTTAGGTACGGATCTATATATATATATATGCCAGCTATCTTAAAAAATTTCTTACCCAATCTAGTATGTTTTATGTATTAGCTTTAGAACTGTTGCAACTTTTATCACATTATGGTCGCGACTAAATAACGATGATTATTATACAACCACACTCAACGACATATATAGACAAAATAAGGATTCTTCTGCATCTTATTTCTTTCAAAATCATTGTTGGGGCACTGTTTGTGACCAAAATTATCCTTTACATACGCATTTCTGATTTATTATTTTTCATACCTAACCTACTCAAAATCGTACCCATATTGCTTTTTTATGACACCAACGCACAATCTCTAAGTATGTGAATATACCTAATATAAAAAGGCATCAACAAGATCTTTCATCCCAAATTTCTTCATAAAAATTATCATGATTTCATGAAGCAAACCTATATCGTTCCTTGCGAACAAAATACCGTCCACATATAATATATGTTGGACAATACCATCCACATATAATATATGTTGGACTTAACTATATGGATTTGATGATAGCACATAATAACATGCATTCTATCTAACATTTGAATGTTGTACGAATTTAAGTTGTTGTCTACTATCTAAAGTACAAGAGGATCCACTTTGTATAGGATCATGATAGTCCAAGATCCAAAATTGAGAAGGATTTGATTTTGGTATATATCTTAAAATGCACTATGTAATTCGGATACATAGTCATCCTTTTAAAAAGTTATCCATTGTAATATCTATAAGTCTTATTTTGTAATCTCTTATCTGATCAAGCAAAATGTCTTCAACAAAAGCGAAGACTAGTTGAAGTGAATTAGATAGACACCAAAGTGGATTGTATTTATCATCTAGCCTATAGATGGTCAGAAAACAGTAAAGTCAGATAGTTTGATCAAAACTATCCGGCAAGCCAATTTGAAGTGAAGCCTGCTTATGGACCAAGTCTCATTTACCAATTCTAGTCCTAGTTTAAGGACATGTTTAACATGTCTGACAATGTAATACCCAAGGTTTTGTGATGTAATCAATTAGATTATGATCAAGTCTTAATCAAGGTTACACTCGTCATGTCAAGTTTCTGTGTTGGTGGTTTAAACCCTTGAGAATTAGAAGGCTTCTGCATGGGTCATGCGACCCTTGTCGCGACACTTAGGGGCACATCTTGTGTACCGTAAGTGGGGGTTTTTGGGGTTCTAAGACCCTTGTGACCCAAGTTAAATTGGATTGAGCAGTCTGGCTGTCCTAGGAGTGTAAACGAGTCAAGTTGAGTAGTAGGTTAATAGAGTCGGACTCAAAAAAGACTCGAGTTCGAATATTTTTAAGTTATCAAGCTCGAGCTCGATTCTCATTTATGGGTTCGAACTCGTGATCGATTAGCTCGTTTATTGGCTTGAGCTTGATAATTTTTATATTTTTATTGTATGATTAATAAATATATGAGCATGTTTGGCTCGAAAAGGGGATATGCTTAAATGGCTCGGCTCAGCTCGACTCGACTCGAAAAATTAAATAGCCAAACCGCTCAGTCTTGTCTAGCCTGCGGTCTGAACATTTTTTTAGCGGTTTGGACCAAACCGACCACCAAAAAATATACATATATTAATTATATTTAGTTTTCATGTTATAGGCTCAACTTAATGGTACGATTAAAAAATTTCCGTCCAAGACATTATGGGTGCATTTAGTTAACAAAAACTGTTTTCATTTTCCTAGAAAATGTTTTCAGAAAATGAAGTTGAGATTTCATTCTCGGTTTTCTATTAAAATTTTAGAAAACGCGTTTAGTTGAAATGGTGGAGTTTTCATTTTCATTTTTAGAAAATTAGAAAACGCGTTTGGTTGTGCATTTTCTACCACTTTTCATTTTCCATTTTTTTTGCAAATTAGAAAGTGTGTGTGTGTGTGTGTGTGAATGTGTCTGTGTGTCTGTATGAAAATGAAAGTGTGTGTGTGTGTGCGTGTGTGTGTGAAAATGAATGTGTATGTGTGTGTGTGCGCGTTAAAGTGTGTGCGTGTGTGAAAACGAAAGTGTGCGTGTGAGTGTGTGTGTGTGTGTGTGTGTGTGTGAAAGTGAGTGTGTGTGTGTGTGTGTGTGTGAAAGAGTGTGTGTGTGTATGTGTGTGAAAGTAAGTGTGCATGAATATGGAAAAGTTTTTAGAAAACAAAATATTGGAAGGTGGTAAAAGTAGTTTTCTAAATTCAATGTAATTTTAGAAGATGATAATTTTCGTTTTCTTGGAAATTTTATGAAAACTGAACGAACTAAACGCGTTTTCCAAATTTTCATTTTCTCTGAAAATTTTTCCTAGAAAACAGGAAAATTTTCTATAACTAAACGCACACTTTGCTTTCTAGTTTTTATTTCTCAGTTGATCATAACGAAAGGCAAAGGTCTCAGACATTTAACACTAACGGTTTTCTTCATTCAATGGCAATCAAAGTCGACCATTACCTCACTCCTACGAATCTCTTATAAAAGGCCCATTTATATCTCAAGAAACAACCCCCCGAATCATCAGAATCTATAAGCACACGTAGTCTACATGCAAAAGCAACCTTTGTTCTTTTCTATTTGTCACGACCGACGTGTTACTTTAACTTACATCATTGTAAGTGTTCCCAAGGATGATGTCGATAATTGACGTCCATAATGCATCAATGATCTCTTGTATCGTCTGCGATATTTTCCCATCGTTTAACGGTTTTTGCGTCATCAATTCCTTTGTCTCATTTATATTCGTTTTTGTTATTTTCTTGTTTATTTCAAGGTGGATGATCTTAAATTGTTAAAACTCCAGTAACAAAACTTAAATTATATTTAGTGTAGTTTTTGGCATAAACAATTAGCTTTACCAAATTAGAAAGACATAACTCAAAGCCATAAGTTCGTAAGCTCGGCTCAAACGCTTTGATTGCAAGATTTCAAGAACTCGATTCGAAAACCTTATTGAGACCAAACGAATTCAATTGTTACTTTGTCAAAGTTCCAAGACAATTATGTCTCTAAGTCTCTGAATAACAATTCTCCATAAAAATTTCAAATAATTGATCACACTAATTGACCATGCAAATGAAAATAACCTTAAACCAGAAATCAAGAAAATAAGTTTGATAGTAATTGCATCAAAAATCTAAAGCTTCCTAACATTGGAATAGGAAACTTAGCCACATATGACTAAGTTAGGGTTACAACTACAAAAATAAGGAAGAGATTACCAAGATGAAGAAATATTTCTTAATCAAGTCCTTGCTTCCTCTCCAAGTCGTTCAGGCTGTCGACCTTTAATTCAGAAATCGACTTCCTGACTGACACTTTTAATCGACATTTTATCCCCCCTTTGGAAGAAACTTTGCTCAACCGATAAACACGGGTTTGGTTGGTCCCTCAGATTCAAACGTCGGCGAGTTTAGCCGTGTGAGGAACCGCTCGCGTCTCTGGATTATGTCGATAATAGTGTCCGAGGTGGAAAGGAGTGCGACTTTGGTCGACTGTGAAGCCGCTAATGGTTGCCTGCAATTTGATGGAGTCCATAAGGGTGAGAAGCCCATCTTTTCGGCTTTGTTTCTTTCTTTTGGGAATGAACTTAACAAAACAAGACATGGGCTTAGGGACTATAAAATAGATAAAATTAGGTAACAGATATGGGATTTTGACTATAAAACTATAAACATAAATGCATACTACCAATACATGGATCAATAAATCAGATGAAGACAAGCGTTGAATTGCATTCCTCAATCTTGTCCCTTTGAAGAATTTCTACATGCAAATTCTTGTAAATCAGCGGGTTAACTTTTGAAGACTATCTCCGTTCTTCAGATTTGAAAAAAATATTTTCTTCGATTTTTTCCAATGTCTCCTGATATGAGCAAATTTGTCAACTAGTCAGATTGTTTAGGATTAAGCCTTACTTTCCTAACTTCTACAATAAATTTGTAATTCTTTGTGTTTATAAAACATACATAATTAAAAAAATTGTTTTGCTTGTATTCAATCCTCTTCTACAACATATATAATATAAGTCATTAATCTATTTGAAATATTTTGTTTAATCTCATAAAGATGTGCATTGGCTTCTATTTCCCAAGATAATTACTCTATATCCTCATTCTTTTCAATCTTCTGATCTTGTAAATCTTCTCATCAAGAGTCCAAACATTAAAAAAAACTAAAGGTTGAAAAAATATGACTAGCCATCCATAAATTACGCTTTAAAAAGGAGTGGATCCGGTGCATCTCATCCTAATGTGCATCCGAGGGTGGAAATTTCTTCTTACACTTCTTATCGAAACTCAGCCCTATATATATATAAATATTTATATATATATATATATATAGAGAGAGAGAGAGAGATAGAGAGAGAGAGAGGGGAAGGTTCAAATGAGAATATTTCTTATTTAAAGAAACAAAAGAACTCATTTGAACCTCATATATATTTTGGTGGACCCAAAAATTAAATCAATATTAATTTGATTTATTAAAGGGTATTTTAGGAAAACTTTTACTTTTTGCAATCCAGCACTATTCATATCTGATTGTACCTTTAAACATAAAATATAATTTCGCCAAGTTAAGTATTTAATCTAATTGTAATTTTTAAACATAAAATATAATTTGTATGTAACTTTAAAAATCATATGTGATCTTGAAAGTAATATGGATATTAGACATAAAATTAAGATTCGTTGCTAAAAGCGCAAAACCACGTTACTACCAGAATCACATGTGATTTTACATTAACGTTATGTACAAAATCAATCTTAATCTTAGAACCATATTATTTTATACAGCTTATATTTGTAATGCAAGTACAAATGATTTTGTTAAAATTTCAAAGTAAAAATCATGTGATCTATTTAGCTTACAAATCTAATATCCATATTATTTTCAAGATTACATATGATTTTTAAAATTACGTACAAAATCATATGTGATCTATATGATTTCAGTATCATATATGATTTTGTACAAATGTTAATGTAAAATCATATTGATTTTATACAAATGTTAATGTAAAATTGTTAGTCCCCAAAGAGAGATGGCTAACTAAGAGAGGGTTTTGTAGAAGGGGGGGTTGAATATAAAACACACAGAATATACTCTTTTTAAATTTTTTAATATAAATATTAAAAATTTACACACAGATAGTTTGATGCGGAAAAGAACAGGCAGACTATTCTATCAAACTAAACACACAGATAACAGTAATTAACTATTACACTAAGCAAGTTAAAACATACTGTTATAGCACACAGCTTTGCCACAGTCAAACAAATAATCACTCTGAAGATTTGTTGAAAGCGTGAGATTTCTGGGAAGGACTTCATCTCCTTTTATAGTGTCCATGCATGGGATGCAAGTGGACGGTATCAAGGTTTCATTAGGTGGAAGATTATGCGATGGACAAAGGAAGAGACCACTTCCTTTGTACTAGAATAATGGATGAACCATTCCTTGTAGCACGTAATGTCAGATAACTTTATCTTCTTTTCTTCATGCTCTGTGAAGTCCCATCAAGCCTTTTAGCTAAAAGACAAATATTCCTTTTATAAGAATAAAAGAGAATGTCTTTAATTAAGGCTTGGTGCCCAAGTTCTTGTTGGCTCACGTGTCTTGCAATTGATGTGAGTCAAGAACTTATCTCTTTGAAATTGCTAAGTGATACATCTCACTATGTATCACATCGGTGGATACCTTATAAGGCTGGAGTTGATAAGTGTACACTTTGCTTGATAACTTCTTCTTTCACTAAGTGACAAAAGTGTATACCCTTGTGAGTTGATATCACAGCCTTAGAAAATATACCTGCAATTTCGGTGACCAAGATCATAGTGTCGGTGACCATGACATCAAACTTGATGACCTCATCTTATTTGATGTCCTTAGTACTTTTGATGACTTTTGAGTGTACCATCGGTGACCCACTATATTGGTGACCCAATCTTGACTTGGCAAGATGGTCTGAATATTGAAGTTGGTTGATACATCCAAAATTCCACTTTTTGATGTACAACCCCTTGATTGAATAGTCTTTGACTCTTCAATACTTGAAGCATATTTCAGACCTTCAAAAGAACCTGTAAAAATTCATTCATATAAAGGAAGGTGGTTCATCACCAAATCATCGGTGACCCAACAATCTCCCCATTTATTTGATGATGATACCGTAGGTTAGAAAAGAATTCTTTTTGACCCTTTCTATTTTTCTTTTGGGTTCTTTTGACTCAGATTTTTTTTTTTTTTTTCATTTTTTTTTTTAATTTTTTTTTTTGATTTTTTTTTTAACTGAGTATGTACAGTATATAGTATAAACTGAATAAAAGAATAAGTATAAGTTTAAATATGTGCAAAGCTTGTAAAAATATTAACAAGAGATGGGATGGAAGAAAAGTATGAACTTTTATTAATCAACACATAGGATTGATCAGAGTACATGATTAATAAAGTTCATACTGTACTATACGTCTGCAAGATCATGGATCTGAGGGTTCTCTTCGTTTAAGTTCATCCAAGATCATTCTTGTGATGCCATGGTCTTCAATGGGAGGCACTCCAAGAATAGCAGAGAGGAATGAGCTGTGAGCCCTTGGGATGTCAGATGCTCTGAAGAAACCGATGTTTCCAAAGATGTCTTCAAAGAAAACCCCAAGCTCTGGAGTAGTCAGCATGGTTTGCTCCGGGTAAGCAATAGAAGTAGGAATGGAAAGATCTATACCCAAAGCATTTATCTGGATGCCCCTTTCATGAAGCATAACAAAATGTCCCTTCTTCTTGTTTTTAGGAGCAGTGATGACCTCTCCTTTAAGACCCTGTTGAATGAAGTACATTTGTTGTGCCTCAAGGTATGTCACAAGAATATTATTCTCCTTTTGGATGTTGAGCATCTTGATGAAGAGTTTTACGAGAATATTAAGTACCGGACTCCTTGTACTTGCTTTTGCTCTTGGAGATGCATTTACCAACTTCCATCCACTCAGTCATCCCAAGAACTTCCAACCATTCAGCTTCATATACTTTTGATAAAGTATCAGCTCTCTTAAGGGTGATAAGTAACTTGGGAGAATTCTTGGTTGGAGGTTGGAGGTTGGATGGTGGCACTAATAATCTTGGAATCATCCTTCCTGTTCTTCAATCTTCTTTTAAACCACTCTACTTCCTTTGCCTTCTTGGCCTCATCAACCGATTTTGCAAATTTTCCGCATTTCTTTCTTTATATTTTCAAGCTCATCTTTTTGAGCTTGAATTGCATCGGTGACTTTGGCATGTACAGCTTCATCATGAGCTAGCTTGAGTACATTAGTCTGATCATACTCAAGCTGAGCCCTTATAGCTTCCTCTCTTTCAGCCTCAGAGAGAATTACCCCAAGAGGATCGGTGAGTGCTGGGGCAGGCTGAAGTCTGAGAGTGTCTGCATGAGGATCTCTCATCCTTTTCTTTTTCTTTCTTTCTTCTTCCTGTTCTTCAAAAGAAAGAGGCTTCTTTCCTTTGGCTTTTTCTTTTCTTTTCTTCTCTTCTTCAGTTTCAAGGGGTTGAGCACTGACACTCTCCCCCTCAACAGCTGCTCCAGATAACTCGGTGACCACGTGAGGAGTCACCTCGGTGGCCGTGGCCACCACGTCGGCGGGCCGGTGTGGTATCGGCGGCCACATCGGTGGGCGGTTGAGTGGTGTCGGCGGGCCGGCATGCCGACGTCGGCGGGCCGGCATGCCGACGTCGGCGGCTTTGGCTGCTGTTGTAGAGGTCTTCACATTTTTCTCCCCCTCAGTGGTTGAACCCTTGAAACCCACTGAAGAGAGAAACTCCTTAATCCTTTCCACATCAGAGCAGAGACCCCCAAGTTTCTTTTCTACCCTTTGAAGGACAAACCCGTCGCATCTTGGAAGAAGGAATCACCAATATCAAGTTCAACCGTTGGAGAAGAGGTTGGAACTTTATCAATCTTGGTGTGTAGACTTGAGAGAGACTCCATTATTGCCTCGTTGATTTGCAATAAGAGTAGAGATATTGGTGGCTTGCCGAGAAGAGGTGCTTCGAAGATCCCGAATGGATGAAAGCACGTATGCGACTTGAAGAGAATCCTTGCTGAAGATCAAGGATATCCAAATGTAGAAGATCTAAACATGTCATTAGAGTTGGGTGACTCACCGACAACTCCTCTATGTTAGACCTGAGAGATGAGGAAAGGGAATCCATTCTTTCCATTTCCTTTGATGCATGGTCTTCTAAAGCCTCCACCCTTTTGATAGTATCACTAGTAAAGGTGGTGAAAGCCTGAAGAAGGTCATTCCCTTGCTTTGAAGACATGGGAGCAGAAGGATGAGGCTTTGGTGGTTGATCAGTATTATCATCATCACTGGAAGAATAATCCACCAAACCTGTAAATTTTCTTGGGGGGGATTTAGGAGATGAGGGGGAGACACTCTTAGGAGAGTGTCTTTGAGGGGATTCCTCAGTAATGGGTTCCTCCACACCCTTGTCATGTACGGGAGACGTACCTATCCAAGGAGTAGTGTCGGACATCAGAAAATCAGTAAAGAGGGTTGCTCCATCAAATGCACCTGGTTGTGGTGCATTCTCACGTGGAATGTGGACATGGAGCTGAGAGAGCTCTAGGGGTGAAGAAGAGGTACCTTGGATGGGAGACTCCAAGTCATCTTCATCAACTAAGGAGAAAGTTGATGAAGGAATAAGAGGGGTGTCCCTTTGTACAACCATGTCCTTTTGAGAGGGCATGGAGGAGCTGGGAGTAGCTAAGTGTTCCTTGGGTTTTGTGAGGATATTTTCAACACCTACTGGCTTTTGGGAGCCAGTAGATGGATCATGTGCTTTAACCCTTTGGGTTCCCTTAGACTTCTTTGAGGAAGTCTTTGTGGGGCTTTTAGAGTTTCTCCGCTTATGGGATTTGGATGCTTGGGTGGAAGCCAAAGGCTCTTTTGGCTTCGTAGCATCGGTGGGTGCGGAGGTAGATGTGCCCGACGCTTTGGATCTCTTAAGAGATTTGGGCACACCAGTGACTCTAGATACAGAGGGGGTAGAAGACATACCTGAAGTTCTCTGAAGACGCGGTTCATTTTCTCCCCAAGTAAGAGTTGCATTTCTTGCAAACTCAACCATAGAAGGTCTGAGAGGGTTGTCTGATGCTAAGACAGCCTTTTTCATGATCTGGTTACCCACTTGGTGGAGAGGGAGATCATATACTATATCATCTCTTTTCTCTAATTTATCTGCCAACTTTGCATGAATAATAAGAGAGAAAAGTCGCTGAAATGGTACCTGAGGACGTCGGAGGGTAGAGAACGAGGAGATCATTTCATTAAAGAAATAGCTGGCATAATCTATTTTTCTTTGAAAAATAAGAGCATGTGCCCGGCTCGATTCTGAGAAGGTGACTGATCCGGACCACCTGTCTTCTTGCTCAGGCACAGAATCAGATGAGCAAAGAAGAAGTTCCAAATACTTCCCATGTTTTTGCGCAACAAAGTACCTGGACCCTTTGACTTTGATCCCTTCTTCTCTTCCAAGTAGTTCAACACATCAACCACCATTTGATGTTCATTACCAAGAGGGAATGGTTCATAAGAATCATAGATAGGAAGCTTGAGAATGCTTCTGACATCTTCCACATTGAAGATCACATCATGTTCATCATTACTTAGAACAGATGCAAGAATTTGATCCGAAGAGGCATCAAATGTGCAAGTCAACCAAAAGTTTCCAAGAAGAAACTTACTCATTTTGGGCTTTGCTGTCAGAGCATATTGTAGAGGGCATCTCTGAAGAAACCAACAAACATCATTGTACTCTGGATGGGCATTGTCAACTCCTATTCTTCCAAAGTAATTGCATGCAGGGAAGGAGAGAGATCCAAAGGTGATTGTTTGTTCTTCACCAATTCTTGAAGGAGAAGCCATTGAAGAAGATGGGAGTTGCAGGTTTGAAGTTCTTGCTTTTGAAGGTGATGAGAAGATGGGTGCGAGAAAGGTGGTGAAGTAGTGGGATAGGTGGTTATATATGAGAGGGAAAATTCAACTTTCAAAATTAATGATTACTTTTGGTGATTGAAAGGTCAGAATTCTAAGGGTTTAGGGTTGAATTCGGCGCATGGTCTGACATTGATGATGTCATTAGGGATAAGAACAAATAATCTTGCTTATCAAGAATGGTAAGTCAAGAGTTATCTTTTAAGGGTTAAGAAGGTGAAAGGTTTGAAAAGGTTACCTTGGTGAGTGGGCAATCGTCGGTGGCTTGGATCAAAGGTCAACGTCGGTGGCTTGAACCAAGGTACAACGTCGGTGGCTCGAACCGAGGTGCAACGTCGGTGGATGAGAGTGATGTGAGAGAGAGAGAGAGACGTCGGTGGCTAGAAATAGGGTAAACGTCGGTGGATGGCTGTGAGGTATGGCATCGGTGGCTTTCGTCGGTGATTGGGGATGTCGTCGGCGTCGGAAAGGGGGGGCGCCGACGTCGGAGGATTGAGAGAGAGAGAAGGACGAAACGTCGGAGGTGGTTGGACTTTTTCGGCGAGGTCGGTGGGTTGAGGTGGATGACGGCGTCGGTGGATGGTGGCGAAGAGGTGGTTGTCGTCGGCGGCTCGTCGGTGGGCACACAGACACCGTCGGCGGCTCGTCGGAAAAATGGATGGTGGATGGTATGGTTTTAGGGTTAGGGAAAAAGATATGAGAGAGAAAGAGATAGCTTATGTCGGTGACCTAGTCACCGACGTTATATATATATATATATATATTTATTTTTCTTTTTCTTTTTATAAACATATTAATATAATATAATATATTTTTATTTTCTGTTTTTATATAAATATATTAATATAATATAATATATAATATATCTATAAAGTATACATATAATATATATATAAAACATATAACATATATAAGTTATAAATATATAAATGTATATAATAACATACATTATATATAAATATAAAATATATTAGTCTATGTTTATCATACCTAACTCACAGATGAGAAACTTGAACCTTGCTTCATCAAGGGGCTTTGTGAACAGATCAGCTAGTTGATAATCGGTGGGGATGAAATGAAGTTCCACATCACCTTTAGAGACATGATCTCTTATAAAGTGATACCTAATATCAATGTGCTTTGATCTTGAATGAAGCACAGGGTTGTTGGCAATGGCTATTGCACTTGAGTTGTCACACATTATTGGGATCTTTGAGAAAATCTGATTGTAATCACACAAGTGATTTTTCATCCACAATATTTGTGCACAACAACTTCCAGCAGCCACATATTCTCGCTTTCAAGAAGAGAGGTAGACACCGAATGTTGTTTCTTACTTGACCAGCTCACAAGCTTTCCACCAAGTAACTGACAACTTCCAGTTGTACTTTTTCTATCTATTTTTGAACCTGCAAAATCAGAATCAGAGTACCCGATGAGATCGAAACCTGAGTCTTTGGGATACCAAAGACCCAGATTTATGGTACCTTTCAGATACCTGAAAATCCTTTTCACAGCAGCTAGGTGTGATTCTTTAGGATTTGCTTGGTATCGGGCACATAGACAAGTAGCAAACATAATGTCAGGTCTACTTGCAGTTAGATAGAGAAGGGATCCTATCATGGCTCTATAATTTGTAATATTTACAGAAATGCCATCAGGATCAGAAAAGAGTTTAAGAGGAGGAGCCATAGGAGTTTTCATGGTAGAGCAAGTATCAAATTGAAACTTTTTCAGAAGATCTTTAATGTATTTACTTTGATTTATGAAAATACCTTCTGAAGATTGTTTTACTTGCAAACCAAGAAAGAAAGTTAACTCCCCCATCATGCTCATTTCATATTCCTTTTGCATGAGGGAGCTAAACTCATCACACAAGGATTCATCGGTGGCTCCAAAAATAATATCATCTACATAGATTTGAACAAGAATGATATTACCTTGTGATTTCTTGAAGAAGAGAGTGTTGTCAACCTTGCCTCGTATGTACTTATTTTTAAGTAGATATTCTGAGAGAGTGTCATACTGTGCACGTGGAGCTTGCTTCGGCCCATATAGAGCTTTATCCGACCTATATACATGATATGGATGGACTGGATCTTCAAACCCAGGAGGTTGCTTCACATACACTTCTTCAGCTAATTCACCATTCAGGAAGGCACTTTTGACATCCATTTGGAATACCCGAAAATTCTTGTAAGCTGCATGGGCAAGAAATATTCGGATAGCTTCCAATCTGGCAACAGGAGCAAAGGTTTCATCATAATCAATTCCTTCCTCTTGCCGATATCCTTAAGCAACCAACCTTGCCTTGTTCCTTATGACAGTTCCTTCTTCGTCCATCTTATTTCGAAACACCCATTTTGTTCCAATAATTGTTTTGTTGGATGGACGAGGAACTAGTTTCCAGACTTTGTTTCTCTCAAATTGTGAGAGCTCTTCTTGCATGGCAATTACCCAGCTTGGATCAGCTAGGGCTTCATTTATCAGCTTAGGCTCAAGAATGGAAACAAAGTTGACATATAAGCACGTATTGCTTATGCCTCTTCTGGTTTTTACACCAACTTGTGGATCACCTATGATTTGATCTATTGGATGATCCATGGTCCACTTTAGTGCAGGAGGTAAGGAGGGAGGTAGAGAAGAGGATGAGGTAGGAATTTGGGATGGTGAAGAAGGGTTTAAGGGAGATATAGTGTTTTGGTGGATAAGGTCTTTTAAAGAGTTAGTTTCAGGAGGTGGAGAAGAAAGAGAAGGTTCAGAAGGTGAGGTGGTGTTTATGGGAGGCTGAGAAGAGTTGCTATCTGGAGGATTGGTTTGAGAGGAGGATGGAATTTCACCAACACATGAATTTATCCATAGGTTTAATTCTTCTTCATCACAAGATAATGAAGAAGTTTCAAACTCATCAAACTTTACATGCATGGATTCATCTATGCATTGTCTTCTTAGATTGAAGATTCTAAAGGCTCTTGAGGAGAGAGAATAGCCCATGAAAATTCCATCATCAGACTTTGGATCAAACTTTCCAAGTTGTTCCCTGTCATTTAGCATGTGACAAGCACAGCCAAACACATGGAAGAAGTCAACCGGGTTTTCTACCATGGAAAACTTCATACGGGTCTTGTCATGCCTTTTGACTATGATAGACCTATTTTGAGTAAAGCATGCAAGCAGTTAATCGCTTTCGCCCAAAAATAGGTTGGCAACTTGGATTCACTCGGCATAGACCTTGCGGCTTCACATAGTGTTCTATTCTTTCTCTCAACAACACCATTTCTTTGAGGAGTGCGTACGGCGAGAGAAGTTCGAGAGATTCCTTTTAGGTCAAAGAAATCTTCCGGAGCGACATTCTTGAATTCGTGCCATTATCACTTCGAAGGACTTCACCGCTTACCATTCAAATTTTCGATTTTTCTTGTAAACCCGATGATTTCTTCGAAAGATCACTCTTGTGTTTCAGAAAGAACACCCAAGTATATCTAGAGAATTCATCGACGATTACTAGCATATACTTTTTACCACCCAGACTGGGTGTACTGACTGGACCGCATAGATCCATGTGAAGCATTTGAAGAGGTTGAGAGATAGAAGAGCATTGTTTTGTTTTAAAGGAAGTTCTGGTGAGTTTTCTTTTTCACATGCCCCACACAGCTTTTCTTTTTCAAAAGCTATTTTTGGCATTCCAACAACCAGCTCTTTGTTGGAGAGTTTGTTCAAGGTTTTAAAGTTTAGATGAGAGAACCTTTTATGCCACAACCAACTTTGTTTGGCTAGCTCTTGAGAAAGGAGACACACAGCTTCTCCTATTGCACTTTCCTTCATGTTGATTATGTACACGTCATTCAGTCGGGTTCTTGCTAGTACAATTTTGTTCTGTACGTCAAAGACCAAACATACACATAGCTGGAACATGACCTTATAGCCCAAATCACATATTTGGCTTATGCTTAGAAGATTGTACATCAGCCCTTCAACATGAGCTACTCGTAGAAAGTGATGGTTCCATTTGAAATGGTACCATATCCTTTGGTGACCCCTTTTCCATTTCCTCCAAAGGAAACAGTGGGTCCCTTTTCTTTTGAGAAGTTAGAGAGAAGAAGTTTGTTTCCGGTCATGTGTCTTGAACATCCACTATCCATGTACCATATATGATCTTTATTTGGTACCTGCACCCAGAAACAAATTTAGATTTTTGGTACCCATTTTGAGGTGGGTCCTTTGGGATTAGAAGGCATTTTAGATTTGCAAGGAGCCAAGTCTTTTGGGCAATTTTTAGCAAGATGAAGAGTGTTGCCACAGTTATAGCACTTCTTTAAAAGGAAAGCCTTTTTAAAATCCCTATCATCTAAACTTTGGACAGAGGTTGAGGAATGAGAAGAAGAGGGGTGTCCAACACCTGGTCTTGGTCCAAGAATACCTTTACCAGGATTTCTTGATTTCTTCAAGTTTACTGACCGAGGAATAAAGTCAGTAGCTATTTGAGATTTCCTTTTAGATGAAAATTTTGGTTTAGAAAAATTTTTCTTTTGAGGAGAAAATCTTTTTGAAGAAGGATACTCAGCAACTTCAGAAGGCTGCTCCTGGGAGTATCTTGACTCATGAAGACTTAAGGAATTTAAAAGTCTTTGAATAGGTTTGGGAGAAGAAGAAGAGCTTGGAAGAGTTGAAACCATTGAAGACTCAGAAGAGATTTCTTTAGCTTTAACAAAGACTCCAAACTTTTTGGAACCAGATTCTACTTTGAGCATGTCAAGTAGATCTATAGAGTGAACGGAGGTAGAATCCTCAGATGAGTATCCGAAGAGAGCATCATCGTCATCGGAAAAGAAACCGGCAAGAAAACCTTGACACTCAGAAGAAGAAGGGAGTGGAAGGTCAAGAGGTTGAGGAATATCTTTTCCATAACCAAGGCCAGACTTATCCTTGCTGGTGATTTGATCTTGAAGGATCCTTTCTAGATTCTTAGAGGATTTAGTCCATTTAGACGTAACCTCTTGTTCCTTTTCTAGTGTAGAAGAAATCTTTGATTTTTCCTCGAAAGTCGTCGTTTAAATACCGAAGGTTTTCCGGATCAAACTTTCATTTTGTCAAAATCTTTTAGTTTTGAAAAGCAAGAGAGAAGTTGATCATTTAGACATTTTATGTGCATATCAGCCTTTTTCTTTTGAATCTTTAAGTCACAGAAGTCAACAGTTAAAGAATCAAAGGCATCAGCCTTTTGATCATTAGAGAGAAAGGTAAAAGGATGTACCTGAGGTTTTGTCCCTGAAGTGGATCCCTCAGCAGATACAAGAGTGGTGTAGAGTGATTTCTCCATGTCTTCTATCTCATCAATTTTGGCCATGAGGCACTTAGTGACATACTCACTCTCACTCTCAGAGGTTTGCTCATCTTCCCAAAGAATGAGCCTCAGCAACTAAGGTTTTATTTTTACCTTGGTTTCTCTCCTTTTCTCTCTTGTATTTGGCTTTGTATTTCCTGTACCTTGAGGTTTCTTTTGATTCAGAATTTTCTTTAGAGGATTGGCTATTTCTCTCTTCATGCTTCCTAGAAGCTGATTTTGAGAAGTCATGGCCATAAGAAGAAGAAGGTTTAGAAGAAGAAGCTTTTGATCTGCATTCAGAAGCAAAATGACCTTTCTTTCCACAATTGAAGCATTCTTCATTTGCTTTATCAGAAGAGGATTTTTGAGAAAAAGGTTTTCTATTAAATTTGGAACGGTTTGAAGAAAATCTTTTGTCCTTAAGGTTTCCAGCAAGCATTGCCATACTATCAGAAAGTATGTCAATGGCTGATTCTTCTCCTTCATCATCAAGAAGACTATAGTATGCATCTGACAGATGAGAAGAGTCTTCCTTAATATCTTTTTCAGAATTAGAAGAAGGATAGGTGATTCTAGGAATACAAGAAGAAGGTTTTGAATCACCTATCAAAGCAATAGAGGAGGATTTGATATCCTTTATAAGAGACTTTCTCTGATTCTTAGTTTGTTCATAGTGAAGAAGAGTTCCATAGAGAGCAGTTAAAGGCATTATTTCTAAGTCCTTGGTTTGCTTGATGCAAGTACAGATAGTTTGCCAGAAATCTGGAAGACAATCCATAAACTGGCAGAGAACTTCTTCATTATCATCAACTCGTCCAAGAGCTTTGAGATCGTTAAGAAGACATTAAAACGATTAAAGTAGGTAGAAAGAGATTCTCCCTTTTCATGGGAGAAGAGTTCATACTTTCTAACAAGACGGATCCTCGTTAGATTTCTTTACTTCTTTGGTGCCTTCATATAAGACACTCAAAGTATCCCACATCTCTTTAGCGAATAGGAAGGTTAAGAAGAGAATGATACACATCATCGGGAAGGGAGACAAGAAGAGCGCATTTGACTTTAGTATCTAAAGCAACTAGGCGTTTATCATCTTCACTAAATTTGTTAGAAGGTTTAATGATATATCTACCGCTTTTCTCACTTCTTTCGTCATCCGACTCTATGTCCTTTCCTTCGGCGTCCTTTTGAGGGCCAAAGCGAGCCCATATTTTAGGAATAATAGGTCCCTCACCGAGAATGTTGGGATACTCGCAATCTATCCCTTCCAAGAATAATAACATGCGATTTTTCCATAACCCAAAGTTGTTTGGGTTGAATCTTGGGGGTTTAGCCAAAGATCCTAAATCATATGTATTACTGGAAGAGGTCTGCAAGGTACCATCAACATTTGAGGTAGTAGCCATCACAGATCTGGTTTATGAGATTAAACCAACCGCTCTGATACTAATTGTTAGTCCCCGAAGAGAGATGGCTAACTAAGAGAGGGTTTTGTAGAAGGGGGGGGTTGAATATAAAACACACGTAATATACTCTTTTTAAATTTTTTAATATAAATATTAAAAATTTACAACACGTATAGTTTGATGCGGAAAAGAACAGCGGACTATTCTATCAAACTAAACACACAGATAACAGTAATTAACTATTACACTAAGCAAGTTAAAACATACTGTTATAGCACACAGCTTTGCCACAGTCAAACAAATAATCACTCTGAAGATTTGTTGAAAGCGTGAGATTTCTGGGAAGAACTTCATCTCCTTTTATAGTGTCCATGCATGGGATGCAAGTGGACAGCTGTCAAGGTTTCATTAGCTGGAAGATTATCTGATGGACAAAGGAAGAGACCACTTCCTTTGTACTAGAATAATGGATGAACCATTCCTTGTAGCACGTAATGTCAGATAACTTTATCTTCTTTTCTTCATGCTCTGTGAAGTCCCATCAAGCCTTTTAGCTAAAAGACAAATATTCCTTTTATAAGAATAAAAGAGAATGTCTTTAATTAAGGCTTGGTGCCCAAGTTCTTGCTGGCTCACGTGTCTTGCAATTGATGTGAGTCAAGAACTTATCTCTTTGAAATTGCTAAGTGATACATCTCACTATGTATCACATCGGTGGATACCTTATAAGGCTGGAGTTGATAAGTGTACACTTTGCTTGATAACTTCTTCTTTCACTAAGTGACAAAAGTGTATACCCTTGTGAGTTGATATCACAGCCTTAGAAAATATACCTGCAATTTCGGTGACCAAGATCATAGTGTCGGTGACCATGACATCAAACTTGATGACCTCATCTTATTTGATGTCCTTAGTACTTTTGATGACTTTTGAGTGTACCATCGGTGACCCACTATATTGGTGACCCAATCTTGACTTGGCAAGATGGTCTGAATATTGAAGTTGGTTGATACATCCAAAATTCCACTTTTTGATGTACAACCCCTTGATTGAATAGTCTTTGACTCTTCAATACTTGAAGCATATTTCAGACCTTCAAAAGAACCTGTAAAAATTCATTCATATAAAGGAAGGTGGTTCATCACCAAATCATCGGTGACCCAACAAAAATCATATTGATTTTGTACACATGTAAATGTGAAATCATGTATGATTTATGCAAATGATATTCTCACATGGTTATAATGTCAAATATGTCAACAAAATCACATATGATTTCAGTGTCATATATGATTTTGTACAAATGTTAATGTAAATTCATATGTGATTTTGTACAAAAGTAAATGTAAAATCATATATGATATAATTATAATATAATATAACGTTCTAATATATTATCAATTGGCTTTAAAAAAATTTATAGTATAAAATAATAATATATTAGAATAATAATAATAATAATATATTACCCCTAAAAGAAATAACCCTTGATGGAAAGCAAGTATTAGCATCCATTAATTACTAAATATCATCCAATATAATATCAATTGTTTTACAAATTATATGGCTAGAAAGTGATTCATTTGTTTCTTTAAATGAAGGGTGTTCTCGTATGAACCCTCCCCTATGTATGTATATATATATATATGTATATATATATATTTATGTATAGAGGGAGGTTCATGCGAGAACGGTAACAATTTACGAGAATGCGAGGACAATCCTCAGCCAATCATTTTTGTACATGAATAATTTCATGTACAAAATCACATATGATTCATATACAAAATCATATGTGATTTTGTACAAAATCATATGTGATTTTGTACAAAATCATAAATGATGCGGACGAATTTCCATGCAACTTAAGTGGCCCTAAAAGTCGCCGCTACAGTTAGTGCAAAATCACATGTGATCTTGTACATGAAAAAAAAACTCATCGCATTCTCGTAAATTGTTACCGTCCCCGTATGAACCCGCCCCTATATGTATATATATATATATAGAGGAAATTCAAATGAGAACTCAAATTTGGTTGTGAACGTGAGGACAAATGATAGCGCGACATGTGTCTGAATATAGATTATTTAGGCTGAATATACAAAGAAATATTCAGACTGAATAAACATTATTCAGGCTGAGTTAATATTATATTCAGTCTGAATATTTATTTGTATATTCAGTATGAATATTTCTTTGAATGAGACACATGTCGCACTCTCATTTGGTCTCACGTTCACAACCAAATTTGAGTTCTCATTTGAACCCGCCCCTATGTATCCGTTGCAAACTATTCAATATTTGCAAACTTGCAAACTCACCATTATCCAATAGAAATAAGCCATGTGGATGATATTGTTTTAATATTTTATTAATTATTTAGTAGTTTATTAATTTATTGAGGGTATCATCATCATTTTATAATTTAACCATTTTTAATTAATATTTACTAATTTCCTACCATGAACACACTTTCCGACGACTTCGTCTTCTCCGGCGAGTTTTCCGGCAAGTTTCGTCATTCATGAATATATTTTCATCATTCGTGAATACACCTTCACCATTCGTGAACACTTTCAACATTAATAAATGTCCAATTGGGGCTTTATCATTGTGTTCACTACGAGTTTGCACAGTTTGCAAAAATCAATTAGTTTGCAACGGAAATCCCGCCTATATATATGTATGTATATATAGAGACGGGATCATACGAGAACGGTACCAATTTACGAGAATACGAGGACAATTCTCGGCCAATCATTTTGTACATGAAATTTTTCATGTACAAAATCATATATGATTTCATGTACAAAATCATATGTGATTTTGTAAGCGTCAAAAAGGACACGCGCGACTTTTCCCTTGGGCAAGTCGCGGGAAAATTCGCCGCTAATCATATATGATTTTGTATGTAAATCATATGTGATTTTGTACATGAATCATATGTGATTTTGTACATGAAAAGTTTCATGCACAAAATGATTGGCTGAAAATTATCCGCGCATTCTCGTAAATTGTTATCGTCCTCGCATGAACCTCTTTCTGTATATATATATGTATGTATATATATATATATGTAGAGGAAGGTTCAAATGAGAACTTTGAATTTTTAAAGTAACAAAGGGACAATTGTGGATCACATATGATGTGGGTCCCACATCATATGTGGTCCCAAATGAGTTCCTTTGTTCCTTTAAATTGGTAGTGTTCTCATATGATCCCTCCCCTATATATGTATGTATATATATGTGTGTGTGTGTGTGTATATGTATATATATAGGAGGTTCAAATGAGAACTTTGTAAATTTAAAAGAATAAAGGAACACCTTCTGAACCACATATGATGTGGGTCCCACATAATATTAAATCAGAAATGATTTAATATGATGTGGGACCCACATCATATGTGGTCCACAAAATGTTCCTTTATTCCTTTAAAAATGGGTGGTTTTCGTATCATCTCTTCCCTATATATATATATATATATAGGGAGAGGTTTAAATAAGTACTTTGCATTTTTAAAGGAACACCCTTAGAACCACATAGGACGTGGGTCCCACACAATATAAAATCATATCTGATTCAATGGTGGGCCCCATTGAATCAGATATGATTTTATATTGTGTGGGACGCACATCATATGTGGTCCTAAATGCATTCCTTTGTTCCCTTAAATGAGAGGTGTTCTTGTATGATCCCTCCCCTGTATGTATATATATAGGCATGAGATCATGTGAGAAGTGAAGTTAACGTGAAAAGCGTAAGAAGGGATCTTGACCCTTGATCACTTTTAATCTCAAACTCATCCATGAATTGCGCTTGATACAGGGATTGATCCGGTGCATCTCATCCTAATGTGCATCCAAGAGTGGAGATCTTTTCTTACCCTTCTTACCGTAACTTCACTTCCCACCGGAACCGAACCCTATATAGACGCAAGATCGTGTGAGAATAAGAGTTAAGGTGAGAAGCGTAAGAAGAGATCTGGACCCTTGATCAACTTTTATCTCAAACCCACCCATGAACTGCACTTCATACAGGGATTAATCAAGCACAACGCGATGCATCTTATTTCGATGCATATCATCTTAATGTGTATTAAAGGATGAAGATCCTTTCTTACGTTTCTCACCTTTAACTCTCCTCACCGGAACCCAACCATATATATATATATATATATATATATAGAGAGAGAGAGAGAGAGAGGTTCAGGGTTTTAACCGAGTAACATCCTGATAACCTTTATCTAGACGGTATGCACGTCCAGATGAAAGGCTACCAGGATGTTCCTCAATTTTCCTTTTTTTTAGGTTTTCCCCTGAACCTAATCCGAGGTTTGATATGAAACACCAATAACATGGGATGAGAGTGAGTGAAGAAACAACTAATTATATGAGAAGTAGAAAGAATACAAGCTTCTTACATGAACAAAATATACCAAATATCATATTAAAATTTGTGTAATCCTACAACTTACACACATATTTCTGTCCATCCATCTATTATATAAATCCCAAGCACAACAAGTAGCCATCAACTTCATCATCTAAACAAACTCCAAACTCTAAAATTCAAAAATATGCCCTCCCCTCCCTTATTCTTCTCTATATTCTCCATCAAATGTCCAGACCTGTAGAAGAACCACAATCAAGATGACAAAAGTATATAAATTGGGGAACCAAAATATTATATCCCACCTTGTGGAACTAAAAGAATCACTTGTTCCTCCAATCAAATTTCGACATGTGTAAAGCTATGGGGGACTAATACATAACTGTAAAGGGTAGGGATGGATATCGTGTCGTGTTCGGATTGGTGGGTCAGGATGGCTCAACCCGAACACGACCCGTTTAACTAATTATGTCGCATACGCTCGGGTTCACGGGTTGGAGGGTCATAAACGGGTTGGTGGGTTAAGAGTACAAAGACGTGAACCAAGTGATTACTGATTAGGTTAAGATTAGAATAAAATAATTTTAAAAAATCTATAATTTTAAACGGATTGGCGGGTCATAAACGGGTTGGTGTGTTAAATATCTATCATTTTAAACTGGTTGGTGGGTTAAATATCTATAATTTAAACGGGTTGGCGGGTCAACCCGCAAACATATACATCAACCCGAACACGACCCATATAATAAACGGGTTGGCTGGTTAGAAAATTCAACCCAAACCCATTTATTTTCGTGTTGTGTTGAGAACTGCGACCCCTAGTGAAGGGTGGTTATGTTAAATGTAGAGAGGCGTATGTATATAAACTAAAAGGTAAAGGGAACGAGAAAAAAAAAGATGACGTGTTGAGGTTTTATTGGAAGGACATTAGGGAAGGTAACAAGAGATTATTCAGGTGGTGTAGTTTTACCAATCCAACTTGTGAAAAAAGTGTGTAAAAGATAGATGCATATAAGATAAATAACAATACAAGTTTTTAACTATTTAGGTTGTGTAGTTTTTTACCAATCCAATAGAATCGAATGGATGAAGATCAGGCGGCACTTCCTCCCTTCTGCTTAAGAGTGATTTTGTCCCCCAAACTTAGAGCAATCCCTTGTGTTTTGCTCCTAATACGAATATATCCGCTTAGCTTACCATCTCCTTGCTTTTCGATGCTCAAATTCACCAAAGCATCTTCTCCAAATACACTCTTTGCATATAAGTTGGCTGCCAAAAACCCACAATCGCCTTCCAATGCAGACCTAAATATTCAACAAAACGTCACTAAAAACACCCTTTCACCTTTGTAATTAATACAAAGAAAAACGCTATTACTGGTTGGTAACTATAAATTACTTACGGTGCAGTTAGGCACTTCATGTTGGTGGATTTGATAATATGATCGAGAAATTCTTTCTCATCTTGAATTACGGTGTTCACAGCAACCTGATATGTGATACATTAAATAAGTAATTAGAACATCTATCTAGGGACAAAAGATACCATTAACTTTAGAAATTAGAATTAAAAAGATGACAATATAAACAGATAAATATAAAAAACTCATGGCATCTTTTTACATGAATAGCATATTTGAATTTTTCATCTTGACAAATATATAAAAAAATTGAGTTCTCAACCCAAAATTTATCATCTCAAATGTCACAAAAATTGCAAACAGGAAAACCAATGAATCACAGAAGATAAACCATCTATGAGGCAAGAATTTTTATGTTAATAACTTATGAAATATACAAAATAAAATTTGATTACATCCCAAATTAACATGACCATGAAGATGAAAATCGTCTCAATTACCAAGCTTCACCAAAGTGATTCTTGATGGTCCATATTGGTGACTGTACATCACCAACTTCAAATTCTCCCTTTAAGGTTCTATGTCTTTTATTTCAAAAACAAATAATTATACACCATAACATAAGAGGAAAGTTCAAATGTGAACTCAAATTTGGTTGCAAACATGAGGACAAAGGAGAGCGTGACACGTGTCCCATTCAGTCTGAATAACAAAGGGCATTGAAGGTGAAGTTCATACATTATTCAGTATGAATAACACGCATTCAGAGTGAATAACACAACATTCAGTCTGAATAACACAGCATTCAGACTGAATGGGACATGTGGCACGCTCTCCTTTGTCCTCACGTTCACAACCAAATTTGAGTTCGCATTTGAACCCGCCCCCCATACATAATCCACTTTATAGAAGAAAATATTTGTGTGCTTTTCAGAAATTAATAAACAGTCAAAATGGTGCATCTACTCTAAACCCAATCGTATGCACAATAAACTAAACATGAATAAATTCGACTCAAAACCCAGAAAATAAAAACAATTAAAAAACTATTAGAAATTAAAGAAGAAGTGATACCTTATTTTCCCACTCAAATTCAGCCCACATAGTTCTAAAGGCTGCATCACTACAGACAGCTGGAGAGATATAATCCATAATGTCAATATGAATATCATTGAGAACGATAACAGTACGCTCTAGCACATTTGAAGTTTCATAAACGATATTTCCAAATATGACCCCAGTCTCGGTTGATGACACCTTAATGTTTGCTTTTATCTGTTTGCTTGATTCAGGAGCAAGGGTATAGTTTTGAGGACGTTCTACAAGTTTAAGGTCGCCCATTGTTGCCAATTCTAAGCACAGATTCTGGAGAGTTTCCTTGGTTCGGTTGATAACAGTTACATCAAGAACAATATCATAGTGATTAACAGTAACATATGCTTCAGCGTAAACTGGGTCGCTAAATCCAGTGAGTTGAAGAATACGATTCAGTTTATTTGCAGCATCTCCTTCCTTAATAAATTCTCCAGTGGCTCGTTTTAGGTCATCTTGAACCTGATCCTCTAACTCCAGCTGGCTCATGCCCTGGAAAGTTGACATCATTGGTTATAAAGCAAATGATATAGGAAAGAGATGAAATTGAGAAATAGAATAACGACGATAAAATTGATATAAATTCTAGAATAACAGATTCATTTTGTCTCAATTTGTTCAGTTTCAATAAATAAAAAGCTGCCCATCTCATAAGAAAAGAAAAACGGTACTTCCAGAACAATAAATCATCTTTTCCCTCCATTTCCAAGAGTATATCATCGTCAAACTTTAATTAACTATACTTCTGAAATATCGGAGCCCCACCAAGCTCAAAGTCAAAGTCATTACAAATTTGACCTACATATATAATGCTTATTTTTGAGGTTTTTATTCAATCAAATTTGACTATATAACTATTAACTTATACTTGACTACAATTCCTCTTTCTTCACCATTTTCTACTTCTAATGAAGGTGTTGGTTTAACTTTATGCTGCTGCTCCTTGCAAATATTGACATTATATTGGAAAAGCATTTTTGGATCACCACTATGTGTTAATGGTTATAGCATTTTTGGGTCACGACTATTTGTTATACCCTGTTTAGTGTGGTCAAAATTAGTTGGTTTGGTACAAGTGTCTACTGCAGTAGTACAAGTAGGTAATGCAGTTGGATAGTATAAAGTTATAAATAAGAGGTTTGAGGGTTTAGGAGGGTCATTCTGTTTTGTAAACCTTTGGACATGAGTCTGTGGAGAGATTTTGGCCTCTCGAAAGCCAGAAACCCTAAGAGATTCAGTTTTACGATAAAAATCAAGTTATTCAGCAATTGCTTCAGGTTAGCACAGTAAGTTATAAAGCCTCTAGCTCATCATCTTTGGTATATTGGCTATCTTATGAAAAAGAAGCTTACACACAGAAACAATCGATGAATTGATCATGAAGGCTTTAATCCTGTTAACTTTTAAATGTTTCGTTCTGTTAGTGAACCAAAGCCTCTTATAACCAGAAGCCACTGAGTTTAAAACTGAACTTCAAGCACCCACACTTTTAAGCAGTTCTGTGACACGGTATATTTAAGTATTGATGCTAAATGTTAACAACACGATGAATCTGAAGAAACTTCATCATATCAAAACAATAAGACATCCTCATAAAAACTTGACAGAAATGGGAGTAGTAACAGCAGAGCCCCTATTCATATTTTTGTGTACAATAAAATATTTGAGAAAAAGTGTCTTGTGGCACTGGCATGTTGATTCTACCAATTTCATTCAAACTCCTATAGGACTTGATAATAATGAGTTTTGAGAAAATTCTTTGCAGATACATATTTTAAATTTGAAACAACATGTTCATTAAAATGAAATAGGTTACAAAAGAAACTTTTTATTTTGGAAAGACCAAGAAGCTTCTATAGGCACATATCAAAAAGTGTTGATGCAATTTCCATGTGACAGAAATAACACATTATCAACAGACAACAAACATTTATAAAATACTAAAAAAATATGTCATAAACAACAGAGATTATCTGCCTTCCAACCAAAAAGGCATCTTAACTGTTGCCACAAGCTTTTTGAAAGTTGATTATTACTGGCAAAGATTTTCTACATCAGTAACCCTTTCATGTAAATGGGAAAGTTCACTCAAAAGATCCTCCAGGAGCTCCAACCACCCGAACCATCACATAGTGAAACATTGTTCTATTCATAAGGGTACAGACCACGGACTATATTTACTATTTCCAATCTTTAAACCATGCATGGCCTGATGTCTTATTACCCCAATCCAGTCAATAGAAAAAAGCTTAAAAACATTATCTAAGATGATGAATCTATATGGAGCTCCTCATCTATCATGTTTCATATGGGGTGTAATCCTAGGAAAGTACCGAATGCCCTTAATAATCACACAATTTCGTACACAATGCCCTTTGCTCTTACAAATTGAAGCAGGTGTGTTCATATCTTAAGAAAATTAATAAAGTGTGACTTCATGAATGTTAATTGCTAGTATATGTTCATATCTTAAAAAAAGCAACCACCACAGAACAGACATAACAGTGAATAACAAACATAATTTTACCTTCCTGCTCTTCAGATGGTAAAAGTCGATGAGATCATCAGGTTGTGCATGTGAGACCTGAGCCTTGGCTTTCAGTTCCTCTGTTTCCCGCATCTGTTTATCCGCAAGCATTTGGACAAAACTTTCACGGCAAGACTGCAGCCATATTTTTTTGATCTCTTCACCTGGATTACATAGCAATCTTATGCAAAGGACAATTCTATCATAAGAGTCATTGTCAATTGGGTGTGGGAGAAATGAAGATTGCCCAAGTTGTAGCATTGAGACAATAATTAGCAACACTTGAGTTGATGCTTTATTAACTTCACTTTTTGATGGTTGAACCTCTGCCAAACGCAAGACGAGCTTTGTCAATGTGCAGGCTACAACTGCCCCAAGGAAGAAATCACCTGTTAGAAGAAGGGATCTCAAATTTCCTGAAGTCAAAGTTCCCTGGACCACTGTAGGAGGGGAGAAAGCAGTTTCAGAAGCTGCACTCTGAGTTGCATAAGTGCCATCAGCAAGAATAGCCGGCCTCTTAGATGAAACAGTTATTGAGTTTACTTGCTGGGACTTCTTCGAAGAATCATTGGTGTCCCCATCTTCTGAAGCCATGTAAAATGGCAGGTCCCCAAGACACTGTTTTATAGTTGCAATTCCACTCTCGACTTCTGATAGAGAAAGGCAGTATTCACTAATGATCCAAAGAGCACAAGAACAAACTCGTGCAGATCGTATCTGGTAAAAAGTATCCAATAACCTTGTTATGATTGAAACCCTTAACTTAGGATTCGTTTCGATTATTTCTCTCACGAAAACAGCTACATCCATTGCTGAAGCAACATTACTGTCACCTAAGAAATCCATTAAAAGATGTACAACCGTGCTTGCTACTTCAGGGAACTTGATAGCACAGGAATGGATTGCTTGGATGAGCATTTGGCGGTACTCCCCATCTTTTTCCAATTCCCCACTTTGAGTTTTTACCACTTCCTTTTTCAAAGTAAGAACAACTTCATTGATGTTTCGAGGAGTGATCAAATCAAGGACAATATCAAGTGTTTTCCTCCGAATATCATGATTAGGGCTTGAGAGTGCCCTTAGCACATCCATTATCATATCAACCATGATCTCCCTATGAGCAGATTTGAGTTCATTCAAACGATCAAGAACAATAAGTTTCACATTGTTGTCACTCTGAGAGAGGAGGAGTTGGCAATAAGTATTGGCTGCTGCCCTAATAGCAGTAGGAGCAGATGACAATGCCACAAGTGTGCCAGCACATTCATAAATAACAGCAGCAGAAGGCACGTTCAAAAGGGATATAATGATTTTAATGTACTTCCCTTTCTCCCCTTTGTTTGCTCTGCATACTTTACGGATCAGCTCCAACACAACCATCTGCAGCAATTCTCCCCATTCAGACACTCTATCCACATGGGTCAAAAGGTAATTAACTGCACGATCCTGTGCACATGTAAAAAGCATAAGAAATGCATTTCTCTTGGCCGATTGATCCGCTTCTGTTGAGAGGACCTTCTCTATCATCTCCGGAGCATCAACTAGAAGCTGCTCCCCTTGGGGAAGCTTGTAAATGGCCATCACAGCAAGTATTGCATTCCTCCTTATAAATGGATGTCGATGCTCCAAATTAGCCAGTATAGATGGGATCAAGGGCTCAATAATCTCTGCCTCATTGAGACGACAAAGAAACCTCAAAGTCACACCACGAATGTACTCATTCGGGTGTTGAAGATTGTTTCTCAAATTTTGGCAGATTAAAATCATTTCAGGCAAGATCTTTCCTTTTGAGTCTGTTTTGTCGATGATTTCTAGATAAAGAAGCAATAGTTTCTGAACAGTGTGATCCTCCGAAGGAAGAACATAGCGGACAATTGTGATAAACAGTTGTGGCAGTGTTTCCCCATTCAGCAAAAGCATAACTGCTTTTTTCATGGCATCAATCTTTGCAGCATCATCATTCCCTTCAAGAGCCTCCTTGATCTCATTGGCAAGCGCAGGTGTTCCTTTATCAAAGTGAATTAGTAGAGAGCACGTTTTCTCCATGACTTCTGAAACAAATGACAAAACTATTTGTAATTAGAACTAAAGTTGAGGTTTCTTTTTCTTCTTTTATCTATGAGTACATAATGTATTTAACCAAATGAGTCATGGTCCACCTGGAGAATTAGAGAGATATCTTCGAAAACACAACAAATTCACAAGCCTTCTTTCAGACATCTTCACAGTTTTTCAAATGTTACCACGTTAGATGGTAACTGTGTTTTATATTTCAAATAAAAATCTCTAGGGTAACTTTTTATACTTCTTAAGCCAGGCAACTTTTTGGTAACATGTAAAATCATCACATTTTGGAATATTTGTAACTTGGATAAACAAATGACCACTACACTTTTTATCTCTAGTGCAGAAACATCTTTAATTAGAAAAATTCTAAAAGAAATACTCCTAAAATCCTTCATTCGTTTTCCACCTTTTCAAACTTTATGTAATCAGATATCACAAAATTTGAAGTTTATAGACAGATCTATTTACAGATAAGAGCATAACTCAAGACCATAATCAGTGCTATATGTGACCCAAAACATATCATGAAGACAAATTGAATGGGATCGATAGTTTATCAATCAATATCGCATAGGGTCTGAGCTAATCCCACAGCATTATACCCCTGTTGTCTTGTCTAACTGATTGAAATTTCCTAGGAATAACCTAGAGATCCTAAGTTGAAATACCTCAATTAAGTGCCCCATGAAGCAAGTCAATGGGTGGGCATCCATTTCCCAGGTCTTTCAAAAAGCCATTGCAAGATAATATTTAGATTATCCATAGGCTTTATTACAAAATTACAAGTGTGGCCCAATCATACCAACCTCACCCAAGTAATCTTCAGATCGAGGGATCAAGTGTTATGACATACAACTGTTGGGTTCAGACAGAAAAGATAAAAAAAATCAAAAATTCAATCCAACATATTTTAGATCTGCCATTCTGTTCAATCAGGAAGTCTTGTAATCCAACAAATTCAGAACGGGGGTGATTTTACAAAAGAAGAACAAGCAACAATTAGCGATTTCAAAGCTGTATAACGAGGTTGTCAAACTGAGCTAGTAAATTAAGGATACATCATATATCTAGAAGATCGGAACTACAAATTCACAAATGTATAGTATAAACAAAATTACGAAACGGCAACAAAACAGTCAAGTAAATTTCGACAAAATCGAACTCAAACCACCCTTGATCAGAAAGAAATGCCATTTCCAACAAATCTCAATGTACATAGGCATGTTTGGATGAGAATAAGAGTGTTGTCACCTGAAGTGTAAAGAAGCTAGGGCTTGAGTAACCGTAGAAAAGATGGGGGTTATCAGGGTTTTACCTTTGGAATTGGACGGCCGCTGCAGGGAAGTTTTGACGAGATCTGGTGGTGGTGATGGATCCAGAAAACGAGAGAGATCAGATCTCGTCGGAGGAAGGGAAGAATGCTTACTAAAAGAAAATCTCAAAATTTTATATCAAAAACTCTGGTTATTGTTTGTTCCCATCCATGTTCACAAAAGGAAAGGAGGTAAATAAAAGTTTTACTTGAGGGGATAAGTTGTAATAAAATGAAATCAAGGGGCTATTTGGTTCTTTTTGTTTAAATGGTTTATGTAGTTTATTCGATCGTATATATTGTGCGGTTGTGATGTAACTAGAGATGAAAATTTTACCTGTAGGGTAGGTATAGGTGGTACGCGATCCTAAAGGGGTTGGGACGGGGACCGGAATCTATTCTCATACTTGAAACGAGGTTGGGACGGGATCAAGGATGACATTACTCGCCCCTAGTATACCCAATTAATTTTTTTACTTTGTTTAATATATGTATATAATTTTTTAACTTTATTAGTTTATTTAAGTATTGATTTTTGGTTAATATTGGTTCTTACAGTTTCTACAAATTAAGCGGTTCTTCCTCGAATTACCGCATATATATATATGGAAGCGATCAAATGCAAACCACTCTTATGATGCAAACTTTGCAATCCTTGTAGATGCCATTGATATCATCAATCAAGGGTTAGGATACAGTATTAAAAAAAGTTAGAATGGTTTTAAGTTGATAATTGAGTATGCAATCTTTTCTAGATTGCAACTTTAAAATATTATTAAGGGATTTTGCCTCAAATAACCAATCTACACTTGCCATTTATCCTCCTAACCACCTAGATCTGTAAGGCTTACGGACCCACCAAACCGACGTTTTGGTTGATCCCTAAGCCACCTCCATAATACTTACGGACCCATCCCACAACGAGGTCGTTTTGGTGTAGAAGTTGTTTCCACCCGTGACCTGTATCCACCTCCTTAACCCAAACCATGTATGTGACCCACCTTCCCCACCCAAGTCCGTAATACTTACGGACCTGCGACATGTGACGATGAGGTTGACCCTAATTCAACTAGGTCCGTATTTTTTTTGCCAAAAATCTCATTTTTCACATTTTTCATGTATGTTGTGCACCGTAGTTTTCCACTCAATTATGAATTGTACAAAGTAAGACCACTCAATTATGAATTGTACAATTGTATTCCTTCAAATGTTGGATAAGAAGACCGCCATCGATGAAATTTTGTATAGTAAGTTTTATCAATCAAAATTTTCGTGTTGAATTAGCATTCTCATGTTCTTACAATTAGCGTGATGTGTAGGCTGTAAACTTGCCTCATTGCATCAATACTAAGTTTACTTCGAACTTCGAGGTATCTGATAACTCTTATTTCTAGGAGTTATTTCAATTATTTTTCCTCATTTTTGATCATTTAATCGGGTCCTTCTAGTACATTTTTGCATTCACTTCTCAACAATTTGTTTTTAGGAGTTGATAACGTACCAAGGGATTAAAATCGTTTTGTGCATCTTCTTTTATAAAAACTATTCACAAACTCTCCATTGTGGGAAGTTCCTTCAGCTTATTGATTAAGCTACGGCTGTTTGATGAAGATCTGTTGTTTTCCAACTGTTTTAAAAATAAAGATCAAGACTTTTGTATGGTTAATAGAGTTGGTGGCTTGGTTGTTTATCCATGAGGTTTTTGCATGTTTATTTCTGTATGGTTAATAGAGTTGGTGGCTTGGTTGTTTATCCATGAGGTTTTTGCATGTTTATTTCTCTTGGACTTTTGGATGCATCTTCTACCTTTTCTCACCTACATAAAGCCTTAGAGGCTTCATTTGTAATCACTATTTTTCAGCTCAGGGTCACACCTTCTAGTTAAAATCTCTATCTTTTATTTTTAAGTTTTAGTTTAGCATTTAATTTCCTTGTATTTAGTTGTAATTTATTTCACCCATGTGCTGTTGAACTCTTATCTATTATTAATGAAAGTTATATTTAATATGTATTTCATTGGCTTTATTATGCTTACCATTATGAGCTAATCTTCTCTATGAGTGTGAGTGTGAGTTTAACTTAAGATATTATGCAATTATTTGGGTGTTTTCATTTTTAATATTTGCTAGGCTTGCTCACTTAAGTCGGGACTTAACTCAATGCGGATAAGCCGATCACTTTGAAGTGTTAATATTAGATTCTAGACTCAGATATGGGCGGATCCAAAATATGGCTTAAGTGATGCACAAAGATTTGAGAGTCTTTGATAATTACGTAGAGATACAAATTTTGTATGTATTTAGTTAGGGTGTATTTGGTTGTCGAAGGTTTATCCTACAAAGTGATTTGAGTATGAATTTTTCGCCTAATGTAATTTGATGCTAAATCGGCATGTTTTGAAAGTCCTGATAATGGAAACTTTGTAGGAACTTTACGAGTTGTTTATAAAAATTCACTTTCGAGAGATGGAGATTTCTATAAATATCTCATGAGTTTCTAACCATAATATTGTATTTTTATCGTAAGGAACACTTACACCTGTATCCATCTTTTAATTATAAGTCTATTTGTCTTTTAAGCTTTTCATCAACCAAAACTCCAACTTTTATTCACAACCCAAAACTTAATCAAGAAGTTCATGAACGTCTCTGATTCTCAGTAGTTCCAATCCCTGTGGAAACGATACTGGTACTTTATCACTTTATTACTTGCAAGCGATCATAGTGTCGGCGTGCACTTGCACTGCCACAGTGGGGACTTTGTGCGCACTATGTGGACACGAATGATTTACACTATTAGTATCACTGAGAACTACAAAGTTTTCTACTCCCTCTAACAACCATAAAATTTATTAATAACTTTATTTTCACTTTCAATAATTGAAAAACTTGTTCTTTCTTACCTCGATCTAACTTACCGTGCTTCAGGATCAATGTTGACATTGGAATCTGCAATTTAGAGAACTTTTAATAAATCCTCGACAACAATCTATTTACCCAAATAAACTTCCATATTGATTACTAATCTTGACCGCGTTAATTTTCCTTGTTCTATGTTTTTTCAAAATGAGTTTCAGAACTAATAAAATTAGATTATGTATTACCGGTGGGTGTTTGTGGCAACAAACGAATAAAGAGTGGGAGTATGTTTCTGATCAATTGGTGCTCCGCGTCATGGTGCCATCAAACTTTTCAAGAGCGATGTCTCAACTACTTAAAATTGTAAAATTTTGTCTTTTTGGTTGACTAAACGAGCCAATAGAAGACTTCCGAGATCGCTCCTCGTTTTCAAGTTTGAATAATTTTAGATCTGATATATTTACAAAACATGTCCCTTTGGTTTTGACCTTTTTACAACTGACACAATCCCTTAACTATCAGCAAATTACCTACACCCCTTGGCTTCTTTCCGCTTGTCAACCTTACACTTTTCACCCTCAATCTAACTTTTCCTTCGTTTTTAGTCCAATCATTAAATATTTTTATATTTTTGGTCCAATAAAATAAAACTCATTTTATTTTGTTTCCCTTCTTTTGCTTTCTAATTTATTTATGTATCCCATTTTAGGGTGTCACAAATCTCCCCTCCTTTAAGAAATTCCGTACTAGAAATTATATTAGCTAAGCTGATGAGGATTCTTAGACCTTATCTATTTTTTGGCTACCATGTCATTTTTGAACCATAGGAATTCTAATTTCTTTAATGCCATCATTGATACCAAATATGTACACTTGTTACTTGATCTTTTCATTTTCCTAACCAGCACTTGGACGGTCTTTTCTAGATAAGTGAGCTAGTCACCAAAGCTTGATACCTTCCAAATGATAACTAAACGTTTTCTCGAAACGGTTTTCTTTGTAGCTCTGTTAGCCAACTTGGTTGATAGTCCAGTCTATCAGCTCTTGCAACTAACCCTTTGGTCCAAAGTATATTGGACTTTATTTAACTTACTTGCCATATATTACTATACCCTTTCAAAACGATGTCTTAAACACCATTTTGTCCCCCGCCTGAACTTTAATGGTCTATGTTGCTCATTAACATAGATTTCCATGTATTTTGTGCGTCTACTATACTCATGTCGTTAATTAAATTATACTCGTAAGGTATCTGATTATTGCACTTCTATGCTCATATTGGACAACTTCTTGCACATAATGTATTTCCACAAAAGCTATGCAATAACTAAACATTGATAGAGACACTCATCAAACATGAAGCGTGATAGATGTGCATTTCTAGGAGCATTTTATCAAACATGGTGTACAATGCTAATGTCTGCTGATACACTAATGCCTACTCAAAGCATATACCGATAGTTGCTAGAGACATTAATGCCTAAACAACATTCATACTAAACATTGTTGAGGTACTATGACATAATTTTAAGACGTATTATACAATGCTCGACCATATCCTTTTTTTTGTGGGGAACCACTTACTTACCTTCCTTGAAAGATCTCAAATCAACAGTTGCCTTAATCACTTGATTTCATACATAAGCCCTCATGCATATATATATATATAGGTTTTTACTGGAACTAGGAGAATTCCCCAACTTACTGTCACCGATTTGACGTCTCAATATCTTTTTAGATTCTTGCATATCTTATCCTTATTCGGTGGCTTAAGGAACATGGATTTACATGATCCATCTAACATTGTATTTCTCAGACCTCCCATGTTGGAACCCATACTCCTACTCCAAAATGTACAAGATTTCATTTGAGTATGCTATTAACAACCCAAAGTGCTTAAACATTCTTTATTTCTTAACATTCTCTAATCGAAGATCATTCGAAGTCTATTTGATGTCTACCATCTCAACTCACCATCTGATCAACTTTGCTCCTTCTTTGTTATCTGGATGACAATGAATCTCACTATCATAACTCTTTAATGATGAAAATCAATAGCTCTAGCCAAAACTTTCACATTTCCAAATAAACATGGACTTGTAATTATCATGATACATGTACATAATAGACTTTGATCCATGGTTGGAATACTCGCGAAATATGGGTGTAATTATCTTGCCGCTAACTCTTAATCATTTTTTGAATTAACAATCTGATGTTCTTACAATTGGTATAATGTGTAGGCTGTAAACGTGCCTCATTGCATCAATAATAAGTCTACTTCGAACTTCGAGGTATTACTGAAAACTACAAACTTTTCTACTCCCTCTAACAACCATCAAATTCGTACATAGCTTTATTTTCGCTTTCAGTAATTGAAAGACTTGTTCTTTCCGGCCTTAATCGAACTTACCGTGCTTCTGGATCAATGTTGACATTAGAATATGCAATTTAGAGAACTCTAATAAATCCTCGACAACAATCTTGATTGCTTAAAATCTGACACAACCTCTGAACATGTTGGATTTTATTTAGATGTCCTTCTTGTAAACTATATGACCAAGAAAACTGAAACTTGCATCTACAACTCACATTGATTTTTTATTTTTATTACAACTTCTCTTCTTTAACGATTGTGGGACCAACTCTTGTTGTTATGCATGCTTAGCCTTATTATCAAATAACTGAGCATGCTGCAATTAACAACTATAATAACTTATCGAAGTATGGTCCAAACACTATGCTCAATAGGTCCATAATGTTACTGTCGCGATTTTCAACCCATATGGCATAATTTGAAAGCCGATAATTTTAAACCAAAGTTATATGCGCAAATGTTACTTCAAAGTATGTAACATTTAAGTTGAGCTGAAACGATGAATCTAATGTCTAAAAGCTCCAAACAATTTGTATTTAAACAAAATACAAAGTTAGACACTTTCGAGGTCTTGACTCTCTTGGTGTAGTGTTATAGGGGTCATTCATCTAAACCAACCATGTACAGTGACCATAATATATACTAGATACGTAGCTAAGCTAGACAAACATGTGTATAGAGGTACCCTTGCGGCACATATACCATGCATACTCGCAGCCTTGCTTGAATCATCGGTATCCCTACATGACCCTTCACACACATACCCAACTGAACATGTGTAACGGAAAGCTAACTGAGACTGAAATATTCAACCGCAACTAATTTATGAAACAACTAAAGTTCTGACTAAGACTACTGATGTCATTAATACCGTATTCGTTTATAAATCTGAGCACTTACATATCCTACTTTTGGGCCTAATCCCATATGATTTAAGGCAACGACATTAATTATTTAAAGAAGGAGAATAGTCTTTAAAGGGAGGCATTCACCAGCCGTGGGGAGAACAATCGGCCTTCGCTGCTGTTTCCAATCTTTTAAAAGATATACAAATTTTTCTGATTCGATTGTAACGGCGGTGAAGATTGAAGATAGTTGTATGTGTTGCGGACAAGTTTGATACAAGGGACGTTTTGGGTTTCGTTCTAGTATTTTGTTTAACAACTTATAATGTTAACTTTAGTTCGATTTTAGAAAATGATTTGAGTTATATGTTCTTGATATTGTTGGCTAAATAAAAGTATTGGATTTAATCTCTTTGATAAGTTTCTATCAATTTTTCATTACAAACAATAGGTGACAGATGTTGTTTGTTTTGAATGTTGATTTCGTATTCATGTTATTTAGTTAGTCATAACGTTTCTACGGATTGTTAACTGAAAACAATATGTGACGAGTATTGTTAACTTTGAATGATTTCGTATTCACGTTATTTGGTTAGTCATAAAGTTTCAATTTTTAATTTATTTTTAGTGATTTAATTCAACTCACAATCCAAATATTTTGAAGGTAGTGTATTTGTGCCAATTAGCTTTTGTTTCGAGTCTTGAGTCTTGAGTTTAGAGCTTTAATAAATTTAATGAGTAAAATATCTACGTGACACACGTGCACTAGGTTTAACACAAAACGTTATCTTGACCACTGACTCCCTGAGAAGAACAATACCCGACTTGCCCCTTCACTGGTTTAAGTTAGGTTTATAAATTTAAACCTTATTGTGCATTTAAGGACGTGCGCAACAGGCACACTCAAATGAAAACCGAGTTTTGGTTGTGAACCGGGGACAAAGGAAAACACGACATATGTCCCCTGCGTCCACGAGTTATTCATCATGAATAATACACATTCATGATGATTGTGTATTATTCATCATGAATAATGAATCAATTTAACATGGATCATGATTATGTGTTACTCATATTGAATGTTGAGTTCATACTGAATGATGTGTTATTTAAATTGAATGTTGTTTCATTCATCATAGATATTTTATGAACTTCACCTTCGTTATTCATACTGAATTCCATTTGTTATTACTGAATGTGGATGTAGGTGACACGTGTTACACTCTCCTTTGTCCCCTGTTTCACAACTAAAAATCTGTTTGCAAATGAACTTTTTTTTTCTCTCTCTCTCTCTCTACATATATATATATGGTGAAATATTAAATATATTATTTTTAGAAAATAATTTTTGAAATTGGGTTGGATTATGAATAGAGTACAAAAAAGATTAAAATTGGATTGAAATTGAAAATTGGTGTAGGTGGAAGAGAGAGAATTTTTTTAATAAGATTAGATTGGGAAGATTGTTGTTAGACTACTCATAACAACAAACCAACCTAATTAGATTAGGAATAGGACAAAGAAGTTTACTTTAAAAAAGTTTAATGCAAACTTCTTCATTGAAACGCTCAGTGCTCCAATCCAAGATTGCAAAAATAAATATGATTACTTTATAGATTTTTAGGATTAATAAAATATATGCGTCGCTTATTTTAGATTTTATTAGGATAAAAGTTATCCGATTAAAAGATAACTTGGATACAAAATAATAATAAAATATATCAAAATTTACATTTTTTAATTCCCTACAAATAGAGACCAATATTGACATATTTTCAACACACCAAACTTTCTTTTTATTTAATAATCTCTTCATCTTGAAAATTCCAAAGACTTTTTTTTTCAAGTTTCATGTATGGATCCAATCAAACATTTTTTTTGTTTAACTCTCGACATCTCGATAGCTCTCAATATATCATTGAAAATGTTCAAACTTCGTAAAAGGCTCAAAGAGTCCCCCACTGATGATTCAAAAATTTCCTTATATATTTATTGTCTTTCAACAAATACTAATTCATTCAATCTTTCTCAAATACTCTCAAACATCTTACTAAAATGTCTCTTAATAAAAACTATTCATTAGAGCTAGTTGACGAATTTGATTGAATGGCAATCACGAGTTGTTGAACAAACTAACTTGATCGCATGGTCGAGGACATGGTTATGTTGAACAAAACCAACAACTTGATCGCACGTATCATGACATACAACGTGAGATGGGTGAAACGCGTTTGATGGAAAACTATTTTGTCGACAATCCAATGTATGATGATGTTATATTCCGGAGAAGCTTTCAAATGATAAGACCTTTATTCCATCATATAGTGGATGTTGTTACTGCTAATGAAACGAAGACCTGATGCCACGAGTAGACAAAGTCTTTCACCATTGCGAAAATGTACTCGAGCCATGAGGGTGTTGGTGTATGGGACATCAGTTGATGGAGTTGACGAATATGTGAGAATGAGTGGATCCACAACAAGGGAAGCTCTCATCAACTTCATAGATGGTGTCATCTCATGTTTTGGTGACGAGTACCTTTGAAAGCCTACCAAAGATAATTTGGAAAGACTACTCTATGTTGGGGATCAATGTGAATTCATGGGTATGATAGGTAGTATTGACTGCATGCAATGACAATGGAAAAATAGTCCGAGCATCATGGTCTGGACAATATGCTGGAAGAAGTGGAAAATCAACAATCACTTTGGAAGCCGTCACATCATTTGATTTATGGATATGACACATTTCCTTTGGAACACCAGGTTCACTAAATGATATTAATGTACTCCATCAACCTCCTATTTTTTATGATATATTAGTAGGTCGAGCAACAAAAGTTACTTATGTCGTGAATGGTCACGAAAATGATAGGGCATATTATCTCACTGTTGGAATATATCCTACACGTGTTTTATTTGTCAAGTCAATTACGTCTCCCCAAATATAAAAGCACAAGTTATTTGCTGAACATCATGAGTCTGTTAGAAAAGATGTTGATCAAACATTTGGAGTTCTACAAGACCGTTTCACATTTCTTCGACACCCATGTCTTGTTTGGGACAAACACAATATGGGACAAATTATGATTGTTTGTATCATTATGCACAATATGATAGTTGAAGCCGAACAAGATACATACCTCCATTATTATGATCCTATTGAATTTCTTAACAATATGCCCACAAATCGACAACAAGGAAGCTCCACGGAAGATGATAGTCAACTGCCTGGATTCTCTACTTAATGGATTGCAAACCTATCAAGTTATATGGCTAATAGAGAACAGTTTGCCATAAGAAAACTCATAACGCTCTAAAAATGATTTGACTGAGCATATATGGCAAAAATCTGGCCATGATAATTACCTATGTTATTTTCTTCTTTTAGATATGTAATTTCATACTTCTTTATATAGTTTGTTTTATTTATTTTCAGTTGTAAGTTTTTGGTATTTTTAATTACGTTTTAAAATATGAAATTGTTTTTATTTAAAATTAATATATATATATATATATATTACTTCTAATAAATAAGTAACAAATGGGACAAGTGTCGCGCTCTGATGAGCCGCTTTTACGCTGTGTTCTCGAAGCCTTTTTACGAAGGAAAGGAAAGCGAGAGAAAGGGGAGGAAAGTAAAAATAACCGGTGTTCTCGAGACTTCTTTTAGGAGGGAAAGGAAATGAAATGGAAGGAAAATAATCATAAGTTTCCTTCCAAAACTTTCCTTCCAAACGTGGGAGGAAAGGGAAGGCAAGGAAAGGAAAGAAATTAAAACATTTTAAAAAACTTATTAAAATTACAAAATTACCCAACTTTTCATTAAGAAAGACATATTTTTAAGAATATATTTATAAAAATGACATCTTTCCTTTCATTTCCTTTCTCTCCTATTCAAGAACACGAAAAATTATATTATTTCTTTTCCTTTCTCTCCTATTCAAGAACACGAAAAATTATATTATTTCTTTTCCTATCATTCCTTTTCCTTTCCTTTCGAGAACACAAATGAAAAAAATTATTTTCCTTTCCTTTCTTTTCTCTTCTTTTCTTTTCCATCACTTTCTTTTCTTTTCTCCCCAAATTCGAGAACACAGTGTTAGTCTTTTCCACCCAACTTTTACTCTTTTTCCGTCTAAATGACCCCATTGATTGACACGTGTCCTTTTTTGGGAATTTTTTTTATTTTGGTTGTCGAATTTCTACCAATTTGCTCCCGATTTTGTTGCAATTTTCTACCAACAAAAAAATATTTTCCACTTTTCTGCTTAAACATATATCTACACATAGTATTCCCTTCCGATTTCAATTAGTTTACCTTTGTTGCTTTATGGGTCCACTTCCCCAATAAAGCTGTTTTCCATCTTTACTATTTCATTTTCTCTCCCCCACCCCATTTTTCTTTGATATTCGTCCAAGGCTTGGTTTCCATCTCCAGGTATCTTAAAATCGAGATATTCAAAGAACAATAATTTGTGGAAATGATCTGATCTCTTCTTGAAGAATGTTGTTTTACAGCAGCCGATTTTTTCTCCAAATCTGTCAACAAATCCCTTTTATTTTATCATCTCAATCCTTTGTATCTCTCTGTAAGTAGGATATCATCATCAACGACGTCTCTAAAACCACCTATCAAAAACAAACATTCTTCACCACCGATCAAAAACAAACATTCTTCACCAATCAAAAACAAATATTCTTCACCACCGATCTTCCTCTCCTTCCCTGATGGACCAATGATCTCCCTCTCCCTCCGATGATCTCCTTCTCCATTGGACCACCGACCTCTCAGTCCTTCCGATGAACTATCAATCTCCCTCTCCTTTTCCAATGAACTGCCGATATTATTTTTCAATAGACCAATGGCCTCCCTCTCCAACAATCTGGTATATTTATTTTTTTCCGGATGAAACCACTCCAATCGGACAACATCTCCAAATTTTTTTCCGGCCAATTCATTTGAACGACATATTTGTCGTGTAACCTTGAAATTTTCTGACCAACTCCATATTGGTGCGGACCACCCACCATCTTCAATTCTCAACCTATTATAATAACTAAAATAAATCTATTTTATTTAATTTATATACGTTAAACATATATATACATAAATATATACATATATATAAGGGTTGGTATCCATTGCAAACTATTGGAATTTTGCAAACTTTGCAAACCAATAATAACCAATAGGAGCACGCCATGTGTATATTGATTTATTAATAGTTTATTAATTCATTGAGGGTATCATCGTTATTTTATAATCTAATCAATTTTAATTATTATTTATTTAAATCATTATATATAGTAAGTAGCGACCAAGGTTTTAAAAAACATAAACGAGCCTCGAAGCGTTTTCCTATTAGGTACGTGAGGCGGAAGCCTCGAGGCAGTCGAGGCGTAAGCCCCAGAAATTTAAAACAATAAAGTTTATAAATCCATAACACTTATAAAAAAACATAATTTTATATTTCCATAATAAATAAGTAAACTATAAAGCCCATAGTTCAATAAAACTACTTGTTATAAGTAAGATATGTACATAAATCAAAATATATATTTATATATTATAATTATAATATAAATATATATACATATATAACATATTATACATAATTTATATATATAATTATAAACAGATTGTATGTAATATATATATATATATATAAATATAGATATGTAAATAAAACATAATATCTATCTATATATAAGTTTGAAATAATTCATAATATATGTAATATTCATGAAGCAGGAAACAAAAATAAATTCAGAATATATGTATATACTAATATACACCGGATAGTGACTTGTGAGAAGAGAAGGAATGCAAGTATCAAAGAACTTAGTGTTGCAGGTGTCAAAGAGAAGGAATAAAGCACTTAGTGTTGCTGTTGTTGACACCTGGACACTACTATGTGGTTAAATAAGTAAAAGATAGACTCACATGACTGTATTTAGTATAGAGCGTTTGTAATTCATATAACCGACTCATTGATTGACCATCGCCTCACTGTTTGACACGTACGCTCCATCAGTGGAGAAGGAGGCGCCGCCTCAAAAATTAAATTTGGACGCCTCGCCTCAAGGCGCGTTTTGAGGTGCGCCCCTCTAACGTTTTTTAAAACAATGGTAGCGACTAATATGGAAATAATATTTAATTAAATCATTATCAATAGTAAGTATCAGTTCTAAGTAGTATTTAATAATTTCCTGCTGATTTTTTTAGCATGACTACTACATCCATTCATGAACATGTTATAACAATTCATGAATACACTTTCACCATTCATCAACATGTTGTAACAATTCATGAATACACTTTCACCATTCGTGAATACAGTTTCGTGGCTGCGATTGGTTCCAACAACTCATGAATCAGTTGTTCTGAATATATATCGATCTAACCTCTTTGGAGGGGCTGTGTTAAAGTCGTAAACCAAACGCCAAACAACAACCAGTGAATGTGGCTGAGAAAGATGAAGCTCCGGCAGCAGCGGCGGCGGCGGCGGTGGCTGTGGTTGAGAAAGATGATGCTCCGACGGCGGCGGTGGTGATGTGCGCCGATTTTTTTTAACAACATCATATTATCACCACCAAAAATAAAAGAGCCAAGTGCTCACTTACAATGTCAAAACAGCCAGAAATGCAAGTCGCTTTACAACAAGAAACATGGATCCGACGAAATTGATTGATAATAAGTGAATGTGGCTGAGAAAGATGAGGCTCCGGTGGCGGCGGTGGTGATGTTGTTGCCGAAATTGATTGATGATGGAAGGAAGATGAAGCTCCTGTGGCGGTGGTGGAAGGAAGATTGAATCACTATTTTGATGGACAGAACCATCAACGATATCTTCATGGTTTTCCGAAACATTATTATTCATTGTATTACATAATTTCTTCTCTTCCCAGAAAGATTAAACTCAAAAAAAAAAAATATCGTGAATTTCAGAACTAAGATCGCAGACGAAAAACAATTTTCAGAAACGGAATAAAATCAGTTTCAAAATCACCATAAAATCCGGCAGTTACTATATTTAATCTACAAATTAAAAAATCATTAAATTTAATATAATTATTAACTGACATTTCTGCCCTCGTTTATTATCTAAACTAATAGTATACTAATATCCACATGGCGACTATCTATTGGTTATTATCTGTTCGCAAAGTTTGCAAAATTGCAATAGTTTGCAACGAAAATTCTGCCTGTATAGGGTTGGTTTCAAGGGCAAATCCTACATTGATTACAAACGTTGCAACCCTCATCATCACCGTCCATTCATTTGATTAAGGGCTGCAAATCACGCGGTGACAAATATGTTAATATGGGGTATTTTTAAATTATTCCATTAAGTAAAACACACTCACAGGGGCAAATACGTCAAACAACTTAAGGGGATATCGGCGTTTGAATTTCTACAAAATCAAAACCGATTGCATTCCTAAAATAAATCCCGTCAAAAACGCAGAAGATAATGAACGGTTTTCAAAAAAAATTCGTGATATTTATGAAAAAAGGGAGGGAATCAAACCAAAATTTCGAATAATGAATGGGAATGTTGGAGGTATTTTAGTGAATAAATATGGCAGGTGAATATTGTCCATATTAGATAATTTGATTTAACAGATGGTGAATAAGAAGTGGGTAATGAATATTGTTCGAAATTTGGGTAGTGGATATTGTGTTCGATAATTTGATTTTAACAGATGGTGAATAAAAAGTGGTTATTATGTTGAATCTTGTTCATTAAATTTATTTTCTGAATCTAGTGTTCTTTTGAAAACCCTAATATTTTTTTTTGTATTTTTTATTATGCATTGAATGTTTTGCTAATGAGTCGATTATGGATATTGGGGAGTTTGTATTAAGTGGATATTGTGTTTGGGATTTTTATTTGAACATTATTTTTATTATTGGTGAATAAAGAAGCATTCATGATCGTGAAAAATGTGATTCATCAATTAGGTTTATCAACATTTGGTAATATGTTGAGCATAGATTGGAGAATGGGGATTGGGTATGCAAGAGTTAGGAATTTTCTGTAAGTGTGATAAAATCGTGAAAATGAATTCATGAATTGCGACTCTGATGAGCATTTGGCAAACGATTGAGAACGGATTAGGGGAGTGTTAAGTGCATATTATGCACATAACTTTGTGTGTTTTAGTTGCGTCTTTGGTGCATTTTGGTCCTTAGTTTAGTCTTTTCATGCATCTTTTGTTATTCTTTTCCATTTCTCTCTTTAATCACAGTTGAAATGATTTTTGGATTAGTTTTATACTTTTAGTACATTTTGTGCATATTATACATGGTGTTGATGGAGATATGATGGACAACTAGTTTTGGTATGTTGGGGGATATCATTATTGTTGAACCCAATGCCTACATTGCATTTGCGGGTAAAAGAGTAATTGAACAAACATTGAATAAAACAGTACTCGAAGGTTCACAAACGGCTAAGTATTTATTCCAGAAGGTCTTATTCGATCTAATCGTACCACATAATCCTTTAAAAACCGTTCTGGGTGAGTTATTTCAACTCCATACTTTCTTTCCTTTGAATCAAAATTAGAACATTAAGTTCAATTATTTTGAGCAAACAAGTCGGGAGGATTGAAGGGACATTATCAAGGAAGGAGTGAAGAAAGAGGAAGAACTGGGACGAAAATCCAAGAACTTGAAGATTGGAGACTTTCCCGTGCTTCGCGGAAATGAAGACAACCTTTAGGATCGCGAAGAAATCTTTTACGCCAGTGAACTATGTTTGGACCCCCCGGGACACTTTATGTTTACTTTCACGCTCGTGAAGGATTTATTCACGGTCGTGAAAGTCGTCTGAACTTTTTTTTTAGGGTTTTTTAGCTTACCTATTTAAACTCCTTTAGGGTTTCTTTTCTAGGAGAGGGAAATTATTTTCTAGGAAGTAGCCTCCTCCCATTTCTCTCTTCTTCTTTTAGACTAGGGTTTATTCTCCTTCTTCTCCAATAGATTGTTGGTCCCTAAGGAGTCTACAAGAGTTCAATGGATATAGAAACAATTTGTAGAAGAAGGGGGGGGGGGTTGAATACAAACACAAACTTTTTAAGGTTTTTAAGTAAGTTTATATTGAATAAACAAATTTACAGTTGTAAGAGGAATTAGAACAAGTATTAAACCTATTCTATTACAACTAAGAAGTCACTAAGTTTGATGCACAAGAACAAGTAAGAAAAGCAATAGAGGTTTTAGGAGAGAAAGTAGCATGCATAAAGATAAAGAAGAGTTCTTCATCTATTTATACCCGTTGCATTAAATGCAAAGCAAAAGGTATATGCAACGTGTCAAGTTTCTATTCGAGACTTGTCCTTTGTTCAAAAGCAACCATGTTTTTGGCCGGATATGAACAGTAACCAAATCAGACTTGATGGGGACATAAGAGACAATCCGTACGTCCTTTGTCTAACATGTATTGGGGTTTGACTTTTGTGCATCGAGGATAAGATCAACATTGATCTTGCTGAGTAGGCCCCACTTCGATCACTGAACCAGAAGCTTCAAGGATGAAGTCTTCAGGTATCACTAAGGCTTTTGCAAGTCTCACACTTTAGACAGATGAACATTGCTATCACTGAACCGCTTCACGAGCTATCCATCTCTTTCTTCAGTTATGCCTTCGACAAGCGCTGAATGACTTTGTGGTGTGAGTGTTGTTATTCAGATCTTCAGGGATACGATGTTGTTCCTGATCATCAGCAATCACTGAACACAGTCAGTGTGTGCTATCGATGACTTCTGAACATTATCCTATATATGGAGTTTTCACTAAGTATAAGAGGAATCATATTCAAATCACTGAAAGGAGTTTGCATCAATAATCTCCCCTCATTGATTATGATTAAGCAACATAAGAAAATTGCTTTAAGAAATTAGTAAGGACTTAGAAGTTTTTAAAGTAAAGACTTCTAATTACTAATCTGTGATATCTTTCTCAGCCAATCTACTATTTGTATTAAATTTCATTTATAAGGATATGAAATCACAATTTTTAAAAGTATACAAGCTATAAAGTGCATTCACTGATTGATTACAAAGTGTAATGTCAGTGAGTATGAGGGTTTTTAACGAAAATAGAACTCTTGTGTTCATTGTCTCTTTTACTATTTTCAGGGATCTTTTTTCAGTACACAGATGGGGTAGAGTACTTCGTTGTATTTCATTAAAAATATAATCTGGTGAATTACAAGTGTAAGATGAAAATACAATCCGAGTAAAGTACAGTACACTGAAGGAAATTACAAGGGAAATGGGAAACATCAGAGACTAGTCAGAGAGCTTTTCTTTTTCTTCTTCGTAATTATTTCTCATAGATCGTCTTCTTAAAGCATTTTTGATCATAGGTGGTCAGACAGTTATAGTACTTGATCTTTATGAGTTTTGATGGAGCTTTTCGAATCTCCTTATTTATGAGAAACCTTGTTTGCCCATCATTTCCTAGAAATGTCATTCTTGCTTCAGGGAGAGTAGTGATCTCATTTTCTTCATACTTTCTCGCCTCAGGAAGGGATGTATTAAGCATTGAAATGTCAGGAATAGTGAGGTGGGAAAATAGACTAGCAAGGTCAAATTTAGTCTCATGTTCCTTTCTGAACGATGGACCTTCTTCAGCATCAGACTTTGATTTCTCTTCTTGGTTTTCTCAGGGAGAGGAGGAACGCTGACATGTTGTGATATCATTTGCAGTAGATGATCAAGATGTCGTTCTACAACATCCTTGAATTGAGATTTGGAATTCTGAATGGCATCTCTGATTTCTTGCCATTCAGAGAATCCATAGAACTTAAGGAATTGTGGTTCTTCTTCTCTTAGATTATCTCTGAACATGGTTATTGTTATCCTTAGACCTCTTTTCAGCTTGCATCCTTGGATAGTTGCATGAGTAATTGTTGCAGAGCGAATGCAAGAATTAACCTTTTTAGTATATCATTCGGGTTCAGCATCCTTGGGTTCTTCATTTTCTCTATTCAGGTCTTGTAGAATTTTTTCTTGGGCTACAAGAGGATTAGCTCTTAGGTTTTCTCTTGTCAGTTCCTTCTCTGCTAGCCTTTCAGCTAGTTTTTCACTCGTTTCTTCTGCTTGTCTCTGACGATTGAGCCTTATTGTTTCTTCTCTTTCCATTCTTTGAGCGACCTTCAGACTCTCTTGAGCTTGCCTGATTTCTTGATCTCTTAAATCGCCGAGCTTCAAGGACATGTGCTCGTTCTTTAGGTGACAAGAAGGAGAATTCGTTGAAGGCGTTTATTGGAACAGGGGCTTCAGGCTCAGAGGTACAAAGAGGAATTTTTACTCTGGCCATTTCTAGATCTCTTATGAAGTTCGCCCTTCTCTGTTCTTCTTCTAGTTCAGGGATAGGTTGCCTATTTACATGCCTTGGGATAAGGCCTTCTTCCTCTTCAGATTCAGTGTCAGATATGTACAAGAATTGATCTTTGGTGGAAGGTTCCCTAAAAAATGGAGAATCCTTAGAGGGACAGGGATCACTAAGAATGGGAGAATCAGAGAGTGGTTCATCAGAGACAACATTTGGTTAAGGAGAGGAAAAGGGTGTTTGAGTTTCAGAGGGAGGAATGTAGGTAACGAGAGGAAGGCATACCTCAGTGAAGAGCTCCCCCTCAGAGGTTGTTGAAGTGGGATCGAGATCCATCACTTGCTTGTTCTTCTCTGAGGGATCAGACTGCTCCTGGCTAGGAGGTGGCCTGTCCCCCAAAGGATCTCTGAAAACTACTCTAGGTAGGGTTGCTCCTGGACGGTTGCGTTGGAAGAATTGTGAGAAGTTGTGGGGAATGTCATCATCGTCATCATCATCATTTCCTCCTAATGATTGATGAAGGATGTATTGTCCATCCTCTTCATCATCATCATCATCTTCTTCATCACCTTCTACATGGATGGGCTTTTGTTGCTGAGGAGGAGGTTGCTGGGAGTGAGCTTTCCTTATTAGCTATTCAACGAGCTCTTGGGCAAATTTCTCCCCCTGTTTGTTGCCGACAGGGAGAGTGTGCACTAGAAGAGTATGTACATTGGAGCTTATGGTGGAGAGACTCTTTGCCTGCGACGTTTGAGTTTGAGCGACCGAACTCAAATTTCCCTTGTCCGCCTCAGTGAATGAGGGGGCTCTGTCAACAAGGCCTTGAACAAGGAGAAGGAGGTCATCCCGAGTCTTCCGGATATCAGCAAGAGTCTTCTCTTGCTTTGCAGCTTTCTCAGTGAGATCCTTGATAGCCCGTTCATTTGCAGCATTATCATCTCTCACCGTCTGAATGTCAGTGGAGATGTTGTTGATGGTAGCCTTCATACCAGGAACACCACTGACCTGTGAGAAGATGATCTCAGAGGCGATCTGCAAAGTATCAACCCTGTGCCTTGTTAGGGCACACTCGTTTACCAAAAAATCTAAGGCTGGAAATAAGGGAGGAGGTAGGGAGATCTTTGGAATTTCAGCAATCATTGAAGGAAGCTGATTTGGAAGCTTCTCTCTCTTTACTCGCTTAAGATCGTCAGGTTTGTTGATCTTAGGAGTCTTGACGGAAAAGGAGGGCTCGCTGAGTGGAGCAACAGTCGTTGTAGTGGTGGTGGTAGCTGTTGAAAAATGAGGAGCAGCGACATCTGTTGATGACAAACATAGAGTAGCCAAAAAGAGCTCTGGGCTAGAAGAAAGATGATGGTAGGTAGTGTGTATAACCAAGGGTGCCTTGAGAGTATCCAAGGGATTACTCTCAGGGATGGTACGTGCTATGGTAGTGTCCTGAGGATCACTGACCTGTGTCTGAGAATGTTTAAGAGAGACATTCTCAGGTCCTATGCACGTGCCTTTCCAGAACTCAGATTGTCGAAACAAAGCTGATTCTTGAACTGCACGTTTCTCAACCTCATCAGATATGGGGATAACCATATCTGAATCACAAGTTGATATGCGGACCAAAGAAGAGTCGATAGAAAAAGAAGAAGAAGAAGAATAGAAGGGTGTGTAAATAATACATGTTCCAGCTTCAGCATAGCAGCATATAACATCCTCAAGGACTGAAGTAGTTGAGAATGGGGTAGTGCTGATGAAGCGGCAACGGATGAATGAACCATTGTCGTGGTAGTGGAGGCAGGCTTGAGATGAGAGGTTGGGGCATGCCTAAATCAAAGAGAGTCGTCTTTTAAGAGACGCTCTTCTTTTGTTTCTTGGAGGCAGGCTTGTGAGCAATGGCCTTCTTGTGACCATCGGTTGGTTGTTTGCGTTTAGCCACGGAGGAGGAGGTGTCGAGGCTAATCACTGTGGGGATTGGCAGTGATATAGACACATTGTCTACCTGAGTGGTAGAGGATGGGGTAGAGGTACCATCAGGCGTATCATCCCTGATAAGGTTCAGCATGTAGGGAAGGTAGGGAGCATCTCCTAGTAGTTCTTCAATCTTCAAAGATTTCTTCCCAACCTGAGAGAAGGACTAATATCCATCCTTAGGGTATCCCTTGTACACGTTTTTCAAGATGGTTGCCATAAATCTTGGAAAATAGATAGTCTTCTCCCTCTTTGGTGCCTGAACTCAGTGGTATAGTTCGCTGAAAATGTAGTCAGCAAAGTTCAGCTTTCTACCATGGCATAGAAAAAATGCCATCTCCAAAACTTGCTTACTGGCTTGGTCTTGAGAGCCAGTCTTGGTGCCTAAGCACTGAATTACCTGCGTGAAGATGTACTGCCACCTCGCTGGCATTCTTTTCTTTTCAGTCTTTGTGATTGTCTTGACATCAGCGTCCCACTTATACCCAATGGTTTCAAGGAAGGAGATAAGTTCTTCTTTCGATGGTGCAGAGACTCATTGCTGATTCTTTCCTCTGGCAGGGAGGCGAAGAGCACTACGTACGACTCCAGAGGTGATGGCGTACGTTCCTTTGCTGGTGGTGAACTCAACAGCAGCGAGCTCAGTTCCTTTCTCAGTGGTGACAGTGGCAGTTCGTGCAGTATACCAGAAGTGCTGAAGATCAGCAGTGATTCCAACTGGAACGTGAGTAAAGGCGTATATCAGAGGACATTTCCTAATGAACTTTCCACCATCAGCGAATTGTGGTTTATCTGTGGGGATGTCTACCAAGGCGATGAAGTTGCTTGGTTTTACAACTGCTTGTTCAGGGGCAAAAGTGCATTCAGGAGCCCCTACAAATTTCGTGACTGGAAGAACTTCGTCTTTAACGTACTTGAACTTAGCGGTTGAGGAGGCCATTGCTGTTTCAAAGATAAGAACACCAAATAGGAAAATCACGGTTTAATAAAAAATATAAACCATATATTTTGGTACGAAGAATACCAAAATAATAAGAAAAACAAGTGTTTTGATGAACAAGGTCAAAATACTTTTTGTTTTTGGTAGATTTTTAGTAAGAAGTTTTAAACAAAATGCTTATTTATGGTATACAAATATACCATAAACGGTTTTAGAAACAATTTAGTTGAAAGTTTTGGATCAAAATATACTAAAGTGTGTTTTGTTCTAAGTAAAAAAGTAGAATAGGTTTTAAGAAGTTGGTGTTTTGAAACAGTTAAGATAGATTTCTATAACAAGATGTTATAGAAGATGATAAGTAGTTATAAACAACATTTAAGTTGTTGTTCATATATTAAAATAGAAGATCAAACCTTGCGAAAAAACTAGAAACTGGAAAAACGCACAAGTGCGTATTCTTGAGAAATGCAAGGAGAATTCAAATTCTTGCTAAAGTAAGTATGAGCGCGTATAGAATGAAATGGAAAAGAATTTTCCTTATGTAGGTGGATGATAGAGAGAAAGAGGAGAGAGAAGAATGCTAAACGACGGTTTTAGCTTTTTGAAAAGGTAATAATGACCTAGCGCACGTTCCTAGGGTTGATGGGATAGGAAACGATGAGGTCCGTCATGTGTCAGAAAAAGGTCTGATGTGTCATTTTCTTTTGAAAAACAATAAGATTATCATTTAAATAATAAATGTTAATCATTATCCATTTAAAATCCTCATCGTTAACAATAAAAGAATTGTTAGTGATGGGTTTTCTCTTTTGAGATCCATTCTCTGAAAAAGAAAGAATTCAGAGAACGTAAGAAATAGAAGTACATACCTTGGCAAGATATGTGATTATCACTGAGTCATAGATCAGGGAGTGATTAGTGATTGGTGAATACAAACACAAGCTTTTTAAGGTTTTTAAATAAGTTTATATTGAATAAACAAATTTACAGTTGTAAGCGGAATTAGAACAAGTATTAAACCTATTCTATTACAACTAAGAAGTCACTAAGTTTGATGCACAAGAACAAGTAAGAAAAGCAATAGAGGTTTTAGGAGAGAAAGTAGCATGCATAAAGATGAAGAAGAGTTCTTCATCTATTTATACCCGTTGCATTAAATGCAAAGCAAAAGGTATATGCAACGTGTCAAGTTTCTATTCGTGACTTGTCCTTTGTTCAAAAGCAACAATGCTTTTGGCCGGATATGAACAACAACCAAATCACACTTGATGGGGGACATAAGAGACAATTCGTACGTCCTTTGTCTGGCATGTATTGAGGTTTGACTTTTGTGCATCGAGGATAAGATCAACATTGATCTTGCTGAGTAGGCCCCACTTTGATCATTGAACTAGAAGATTCAAGGATGAAGTCTTCAGGCATCACTGAGGCTTTTGTAAGATCTCACACTTTAGACAGATGAACATTGCTATCACTGAACCGCTTCAGATCACGACCTATCCATCTCTTTCTTCAGTTATGCCTTCGACAAGCGCTGAATGACTTTGTGGTGTGAGTGTTGTTATTCAGATATTCAAGGATAGGATGTTGTTTCTGATCATCAGCGATCACTGAACACAATAGGTGTGTGATGTCGCTGACTTCTGAACACTATCCTATATATGGAACTTTCACTAAGTATAAGAGGAATCATATTCAAATCACTGAAAAGAGTTTGGATCAACATAGATCTACGACAATAGATTTAGATTTAGTTTTATATTATTTCATATGTGAGTTCATCATTGATTTTTATTATGAAGAAACTAGACTTTTATGGATTGAAGATGAAGACGGAGTTTTATGAATCCTCATCTTACAACCATTGTTTTATATCTCTTTATCTTTATCTTTTTGGTTTATAAATTTGTACAACTTTTTAAGTGTTCCTCTCTCTAATCTTTTCGCACATTTATATTTTACTTAATTTATGCATCGTTCTTAATTTCTTTAATCGTTTTCTTAGATTAAGAATTGATTCTTGGATAGTGACACTCTTTGGATCGATTCGTTTAGTTTTCTTAGATTAATCTTTCCCCTTTCATTATATTTTTGTTTTACATTTTGTAGTGTAGTCTATCTTTCGTTAGATCGGGTCTTGTTGTCTTGGGTGAAACTCTTGTGTTAATCAGTTGAATTTTAAAACGAATGGTGGATTTGAATCGATTGATTTCAACCAACGAAAATTGCCATGTGATTAATTGGTTTGGGTCTGGTGTTTGGTTAATTTGCTTAGTTGAGAATATGAACGAAAGTTTGATTCTCGACTTAGACCAAATTGATTAATGACTATGGTCCTAACATGCAAGTAGTTAGGGACGTAGGATAAGAAAACATTTGTTTTATCTAAATGCTTCTTTTTCAATATTTGCATCCTACGAAAGTAGGTGCGAGTTTGTTTTTGAAAGGTTTTCTCACCTCGAAAGAGGGTTAAAGTATTTTAAACAACAAATACTCACTAATATTGAAACCCGAGAATGACATTACTCGACCTTCGTTAGCTAGTATTTTATGTCTCGTCATTCTTTTCAGTATATTTTAACAAAAACCAAAATATTGATGAATTACCGTAGCTAGGTCATAGTCTAGAACGAGTCTATGTTTAGTCCATCGCCTCCGTGTGATCGACCCGTTTGCTACACATCCGTACGTTTGCGATTATAAATTTAAAATCACGGAGCTTTTTTTATCTATTATTCATTTATTTAACATTGTTTACCTTCATATTTTGATATCTGATTACGTTCATCATCCGAGACCGACTGTTGTGTTTCATCACAATGGATTCCTTGTTCGTCTAAGAATTATTCTGAATTTGCTTCTCCATTCGTATTTCTGAATGTATCTACCCTAATTCTGTTTACTTGGTTAATCGTTGGAATAAAGATATTGATGGAATATATCTTTTACTAATTCATGCAATCCCTTAAAATACGTTCATACCAAAACAAAAAAATCGTTTTTAATTATTTTTCTAATGATATGAATTACATAATGACTGTTTTATCCTTGAGGTTTAAATATTGTATTAAATTAATTTATTTTAATTAAATGATGGTGGTCAGTGATGATGAGGGTTGCAAAGTTTGTAAGGATTAGGTGGGTTGTAAAGGATAGTTCCCCTATATATATATATATATATATATATATATATGGGAGCTATCCTTTACAAAGTTCTCATTTGAACCTTCCTTTGTTTTATTTTTTTTAGTGTTTTTCTTTGAACCTCCCTCTCTCTCTCTCTCTTTCTCTCTCTCTCTCTCTCTCTCTATATATATATATATATATGGTTCAAGGGAAAACACTAAAAAAAGAAAAAAACTTAGTAACACACTGGGAGCCCTCCATTCGGACGGTATGCACTAATGCATACAAGCGTTTTTTGTTCATGTGCACCAATGCTTCTATCATTACATATGCATTGATGAATATTCACAAATACGTGTTACAAATTACCAGCATGCATTAGTGCCTACCGTCCAGATGGAGGGGACTTCCAGGGTGTTCTTCATTTTTTTTTTGACGTTTTCCCTTGAACCTGACCCTATATATAATATATATATATATATGGTAAGGTCACGTTTCAATTGCAAACTCCTCCATTTGTGCACACTTTGCAAACCCATCTACACCATTCATCTGATAGATCAAGGGTCAATATGATGCGGTGACATTTTTTGTAATTTTATGGAGTTTCATCAGTTTTTATAAGGAAGCGTATATGTCCTCAGGATATTATTGTCTATTTCCATATCTTTTTCTGCGCTCCTAATTTAGGAATGTGCCTTTGAAAATACTAATCAGAAATAGTCTGGATATGAGAATCAAGCATCAATTTTTAGAAACTTATTATCACGAATATTTGATCAAAATGAAATTTGAAAATGGAGGATTGCGTCATCTATATCGATTGAATTTCTCGCTAGGGTTCGTTTATGTGTTTAGGTCGAAGACAGGGTCAAAAAATTCGAATGAAGACAACATTTTCGAATTTCATGAATTCTGCAGTAACCTGTGATGGTAGACGGAGATGATTCTGATGAAGACCCAATAATAATCTGTAGCCAACAAGAATTGATGAAAGATCGATTAGATGAAACTGGAAAAAGAATTGATATTGAAGAAGGTATTGTTCTTACACCATTCTCGTAATTGTTAAATAGTTTATAATCTATATTGGCTCATAGTTAGATCAAATATGGTTCTTGAAAAGCTAGTATGTTTAATGAAGTGGAAGTGTTCATGTAATCAAATGTTGTCCGAAACAATGCAATATGTACGTGAACAAATTCTTAAAGAATTTCATTCGTTTACGTTATATAATTTGTTATAACCTATTTTGCTAAGTGACCAAATTATTAGGTTCATCAACATTGTATATGGTGGGTCAATTGTGAAAGATTAACTGCTTTTTTATTAACCTATATATTCTTTTGTGATTTTTGGTGTTGAAGAACTAATAATGACATTATGATCTAATAATGTTACATGAAAATAGATCTATTATGGTTGAACAGGGATTACTTTGAATTTATTGAGCTTTGCAAATGGTGCATGTTATGCTACCTCTGTGCCAGACTATATGAATGTTATATTAGTCTTATTATATTATTGGGTCTAGATGAGGGTGTAATACTGTTCTTCATCTTTTTTGTGCTCTTGATCTATGACATTTATCTTTACACTCTGCTGTTTGGATGGTATGCCTCTTTCACCCTTTGATTATACACATTGTTTAAAAGTTGTTTATGTTCTTGATTATACACGTTGTTTAGAATTGTTATATGTTTTGGTATTTTACCAAATTGGTATGCTCATGAACACATAAACTCGTGGATGCACACCTTATGGTTTCATTTTAACACCTTCTTTTTAGGATATCAATTCTATCGAAATTTCGACATGACCTATCTGTAACGTCAACAGATGCCTGTTTAATAACTTGCGAATTATAGATATGTACAAAAAAGTTACACAAAGCCCATACCGAGGCGGTATTTACACCACATAAATTAGCAAACACTTACAACATACATAAAGATTGAACAACAAAATCCCCTTGATACTAACTTGAACTAATTCTACATTCTAAAGCATACGTTGGTCTAACGGTCGTATCAACCAATAATTTTACCTGCTAGTCTTTACAAACGCTAGCACTACCATTTGATCTTTATCCTGGATACACGTCTGGTGAGTTCAAGAATTTTCATCATAAAACATTCAATCAAAATATAATTGATTCATATACTCGTCTATATTTCCAAGACAATGCATGACTTGTAAACCCGATTAATATGCAAATCATTATATTTCTTTCCACTGAGAAATCAATAAAGCAAGGCAGTTACCCATGTTATATATGTGAAAAATCACCAAACATACATAATTATCAATTTCACCCATAAATATATAGATATTCCGCAAGTAACATTCCTAAGGTTAAACATCGGGTTCATGTCTCCCATAACGGCACTCCTTCATGCTATATTCAACCCATATTATTCCTTATCACAATTATATCCTCATTAATCACCTTATTCACCTCTAGGTAGGGGAGTCCTACCATAACCGGCCGATAAAGGAGCACAAAGCAATTCATCCTTACCCATGGCTAACTTAGGCATATCATAGGACCTCTCAGATTCGTGCACGTACCTAAGTGTAACCTCCCAGGTTTGTGTGTGTACATAAGTATGACCTCCCAGGTCTTTGTACATACATAAATATGACCTCCCAGGTCTATATATGTATTTGGCCCCCTATGCCACATGCCTAATAGTCGCCTAACTGGGCTCCCAGCCCCTCCAACTTTAGACCATTTTTAGTGAACGTCCCACGTCCTATTTATTTTATCGGTATGCATCAACACAAGCCAACGTATCTTTTATCAATCGTTAACTTTAGACATCTAACTGTGAACGTCCCATGCTCCATGTCTTTTTATCAGGATACATTAACAACCAAACATATCACATATGTTCATTATAATTACTCGAGCATGCTTTAGTAAACATCACATTTCCAACATATCAAAGTATATATCACAAAGTTCACTATGATCATTAAGCATACTCGTTTCATATTCAAATTTACTTTCCATAGAAACAAATAATAACACATTTTGTAATGCAGTTTAAATCATGCATTTTCCCACACCATGCATTTGAACACAAATAACATAAATCGATTATGTCAAAATACATAGGTTTGACGTGTACCCATTTAAAATGTACTTGAGCTCACCTTGTTGGGCGGATGATGATCCGACCCCTTTATCGACCTCCAACGCCTGAGTCCTCGACTTATAAAACAATCTTACAATAGAAGTCTATTACTAACTTGTTCCAATAGATCATTACAAGTCCCTTTAACATGTTTCAAAACTCCAACATATCTCAACATTCTAGAGTCAATTCATCAAAATAACATGTAATCTCATAAGTTTCACCATTCTTGAACCTTCAAACAATTTTAAGCTTAAAATATCAAATAAGCTTTACATACCTATGAACCATTCAAACATATTATATACATACATATATACCAAATAAATCTGAAATTTCCAATCTTGAGCTCAAAATCAAAGGATATTGCATACATGACTAAATTATTTGATTCCAAACATATCTTCAATTATACAATGAGGCCTTCACCAAATCCTCTGATTTTTAAATATGTTGTTTTCCTCAACAATATGAACAAGTCATGTGAAGAAGTCAAAAGCTAAATCCTAAGATATAGTGACCTGAAAACGATTTTTCTTTCTATTTTCGCACCCATAAAACCCCATAAAAATGTCATTGCAAATGGTACTAAAATCATATTTAAACCCTTCTAAATCCAAATCTAACTGTTCATATTCAAAACCAGTGAATTAGAAAGCTACCTGTAAAATTTCAGCTCAATCGGACCATGTTTGCTGGTTGATCGACTCTCATGATTAAAATCGCACACTGTTGTCCAAAAATCCTAAAATGACTTGTTTCCCTCTTTCTTCTTTCACCTTCCCCATTCTTCTCTTCTTTTCTTTTACTCCTATTTATCACATAGAGTAAATGAGGGGTGAATAAATGATACTAAATGAATAAAAATGATTCAAATTTGCCTCTTTGATTATTTTTGTTTTTTTTAACATAAACTAATGGTAAGTACATAAATATACCTCATCATATTTCTATCCTAATGAATTATAAAAAAAAATATACCAGCTTAAATCACGTCATGGGTGTTACATTTATGAACGCACTAAGATTGTTCATGCACACCTTATGGTTTCATGAACACATAAATTGGTATACGAATATCTTTGTGGTTTCATGAACACATAAACTGGTGCATCAACACCTTATGGTTTCATGAGCACATAAATTGGTACATGAATACCTTATGGTGTCATGAAATCATACACTTGTGCATTTACACCTTCTCTCTTCATGAACAAATATATATGATGCATGAAAATCGTACGAAAATACGAACATCAACATAAAATTTATGTTCATGCCCCAAAAATGGTTTTATGAACACCTATATGATGCACGTACAAATGCAAACTGTGTTCAGGATTCTTGTGTGTCTACAATTGCTTGATGGGCATCCATTTAAAAGTAACATTGCAATTGAATGAACACATAACCACTAGGTCATGAAACCAATTAAATTTTCATTATAGCTTTGAGCATATCCTTCTATTTCATGGTAATATGCATCATCTTATTCATGAACCTGTATATAGTGGTAAACATCGAAAGCGGGTACCTGCTTTTGGAACCGGAAATGCTTCAGAACTGCCGGTTCCGGAACCGGAACCGATGTTAGTGGTTCCGGTTCTGGTTCCTAAAATACAGAACCGATCAAGACTGGTTCCGGTTCCGGTTCTCATTTTTTTGGATCCGTTACGCGCCGATTTACCTCGGGACGATCTTGACCACGTACCCAACTTAACCGAAGGGTACCCGGTATTTTTTAAATGAAATTAGTTTTTTATTAATTTAATATTACACTTCTTTAGATATTATACCATTTAGGGTTTGCTTTCACTTATAGCAGTTTGGCTGCTGCACCACACACACACACCACACACCGCACACCGCACACACCTACACACTCATCACTCACCACTCACCACTCATCAGATTGAACCTCGGAGGTTTCTACTTCTAGATCGAAGGTTTCAACAGCCGCACCCGCACATCGAATACGTTATTGAGATCGAACTTGAAGGTTTCTCAAGATCGAATACGTTGTTGAGATCGAACTCAAAGGTTTCTCAAGATCAGATCGAAGTTTTTTTAGACACGATTACGTTGTTCTGCCGCACCACAATTTCTTTTTTGGTATTTTCCTTGCTTATGTTACTTATTTGGTTCATTACTGATTTCGAGGTTTTCCTTGCAGATTTGGTTCATTACTGTTAGATTTCCTTGTTTATATTGCTCATTTGGTTTATGATTTTTTTGCTTATGTTACTAATTTGGTTCATTACTGATTTCGAAGTTTTCCTTGCTGAGTTGGTTCATTACTGTTGGATTTCCTTGCTTATGTTACTATTTGGTTTATGATTTTCCAAATGACAGGTTTAGTGATGGAACATCCCATACCTATAGACTTGGAGCGTGAAAGTGACGTTGTAGAGCAAAGCTAAAAACAAATTCCCCAAGTCGGAGACAAAAGGAAATCCAATGTATGGAACCATTTTGAAGACATTAGAGATCCAAACACGGGCAAGGTTATAAAGGCAAAATGTAAGTATTGTTCCAAGGTATTGAACAGGAGCACAAATAATGGTACCTCATCTCTCTCTAAACATCTTGGTACATGTTCAAAATACCCTCTAAATGTGGATAAAAAGCAAATGAAAATTAGTACTTTTAGAATTAGTCAAAGTGATGCTGCCACTATTTCTAATTGGGAGTTTGATCAAAATTTAGTTAGACTTGCTTTAGCAAAAATGGTTATTGTTGATGAGCAACCCATTTTCTATCGTTGAACGTGATGGATTTAGATCTTTTTTAGTGCCGTCGTGCCACAATTTTTTATTCCATCACGTTTCACGGTTGCGAGAGATTGTAGTAAATTATTTCTTTGTGAGAGGGAGAAATTTAGAAATACCTTCAAAGTTTAGACTCTAGAATTGCTCTTCAACAGATTGTTGGACTTCTCTACAAAATTATAACTATATTTGTTTAATTGCACACACACTTTATTGATGATAATTGGAGATTGCAGAAAAAGATTTTGAATTTTCAGAAAATGGATAGTCATAAAGGGAAGGAAATTGGAAAAGCAGTGTGTTCTTCAATGGGGTATTGAAGATAAGTTGTCTTGTATTACTGTAGATAACGCAAGTTCTAATGATGTGGCGGTTGCGCATTTAAAAGAAAACTTTAGTGAAAAACATGTTTTAGGAGGTGAGTTTTTTCATATGAGATGTGCCGTCCATATTATATATATATATATATATATATATATATTAAATGTTCATGAATGTAGGTTTTTTTTATATTTTAAATTGTTTCAATGTTACATTATAGCAAAATCAAATGTGGTTGAGTTGCTTGATGATAGCGAAGATGAACAAATCAACACTTATCAAAAGAAAAGGAAAATATTATCAGGAATTGGTTAATCATCCAAAGGTTTAAATTTTCGGTAACAACTTATGTTTATAATGAGACACAATAGTGTTAAAATCAAAAAATTTTAAATTTGTTAATGAATGATTTCATGTTTAGGTGTTGAAACTATGTTGCAAGATTTAACTATGGAGGAAACCGCTGGTAAGTAATTCCCTTTAGGTTACTCATTCATAGTCACCTAATAATCTTAATTATATTCCATTATCAACACATATTCTGTTTCACTTATCAATACATAATGATGTAAATTGTATATTATATAGTTGATGGTGAAGGAGGTTTGCGAATATCAAAAGTTGCTGGTCCTATTGAGAAACCCATCAAAAGTTTTGTTCTAGGAAAACAAGACAAATGTATAGAAACTTTCTTATATTTATTCTATCCCAACCCACATGATGTTACATATATGTATTTTGATGAACGTATTTGTTTCATAGCAATTAAGTCCCATTCAAGTAAGAAGAAGTCAAGAAAAGCTGCAACCTCAAATAGTAAAGCAGAAGGTGGCAGGCATACCAAGAAGATCAGGGTAGAGGAATGGCCAGTAAATATTGAAGGGATAAAGTTTAGGGTACTTAAGACGAGGACGTCACCCAGAACATTGCATGATACAGTTCGGGCACTTAATACGGCCCAAAAAAAGGTACTAACAGAAATGGGTTTGTTGACGATGAGCACCGAAGGAATTCCTTCCAAATTGGGCTTCTATGTAGTTGATAGCTTATATACTAGAGATATGACCTTGAAGGTGGGGAACCAAGTTATAGATATAACTGTCGAATTAACTCAGAATTGACCGGTTAGCCACTAGGAGGGGTTAATTTGCTAGACGAAGATGATTTAGAGGGTGGTCAGAACATAAAAGAAACATGGAAAAAGCAGTACACGAAGTCTAGAATGCGGCCACAAGACGTAATGAAAGTAATTTTACAAACTGAGGATACAGGGTTTCTTTTCAAAATCAAATTTCTTGTACTTTTTTGTGACTTTGATGGCAGAAAGTAAAAGCACTGGTAGTTGTAGTTATAAGTTTTTATCGAAGTTGCGGAATGAGGAAATGATGAAGAACATCAATTATTGCCAGTTCATATATGAGAAGATCAAAACAAGTAAAAAACGATTGAATTGGGACAATGAAATATGCTACTTCACAAGCTCACTTACATATCTAACGATAAACCGCGCCCTTTAAATTAAACAGTTTTAACAGTTTGATGCGTATCACGTTTATATTCCATAGTATAATACATAATCGCAGCTTCTATATGTTCACTCGACAGTAACCGGAAGGATTGAAGTTCCAGTTGTACCACCAGCCTTGTCCATATGGAACATGGGATTGCTTAAGAAAAGGGAGTCTGCCGAAATTGAGAATGGTGGGGTTGGCCGATTGCCACTTTAGAGCTAATAGGATGGAAGAAAAAGGTGGATGTGCCTAATATGTATGGATCATATTACAAACTGTGCATCTGACAAGTAATTGACAATGGAGATATGTGGTTATTAATAAAGTATCATTTTCTGATTAAGAATTTACTTCACACTACCTGTTTTATAATCTAATTGATGTAGGAATATCAAAATATCATTAATGGCATAATTGAATCATTAAGGCAGACTAGATTGGATGAGGCGGATATGTTTGACAAATCCTTTCGCATATATGGAGAGAATCTTAGGGTGACGGAGTTGAAGTGTGAATTTGAACAATTGTTCAATAATTGAAGTTGTAAATATCCTACAACTCTTTCACTTACGTCACCAAGACCATTTCTTCACCATCCATAGCCTTAGTGGTTTAGGAGATCAATTAAAATCTCCGTTTGTGGTCAGTGGTCGATTTCAATGTAAGTGCAGAGGAGAGACGGATTCATGAATGGGCTTCGTCTAGGCTTGGTTCAACATAGTAAGAATTTCTTATTTCATTATTACACTACAATAAATACATATTTTATTTCTACAATAAATTATATAAATTCTATATTATTTTCAGCGATGCGGTATTTCAGTCTAATGAATTCCCTAGCATCAATCGTATTGGAATTGAAAGCTTAGCCTCTTCATGGTCATGTCCTATGGTGAATGTATTGAATGGTTGGCCAGGTATTTTAAACTTTGATGAACGTTTTAGAAGCCGCGATTCAGTTAGACGCCACTTTTTCACTCTTGGAGTTATGGTGATCATGTATACAATTCTTTTTTTTTCATATGTTGATAATTCTTGATGAAAACGCTGTTAACATATTGTTTATTATACATAGGGTGATCCATAGTTACGTATAACAATTCTCGACCAAAAGACACTTAAGGGCCCTTACCTTTGGCATCCGGAAACAAGAAAGACATTATTAGCATGGAAAATATTGATCTGGTAATAAATCTATAAAACCTTTATCTGTATTTATTGTAATGGGTAAAGTTTATATTATCTACCAACTAATAAACATTTTTTCTACTTGCAGGCTTTCTTTCCAACGATGAAAGGGGAAGAGTTCATGTCGTGGTTTTCAATCTTAAAGCACCGTCTGTTAGAATTTTGGACAACACAATTTGGCATGAACCTGATGATGAAAGATTGCTAATGAATTGTGGATACGTAACCGATATTTTGTTAAGTAAAAATTGTTTTTTATTTTTATAATAATAAGTTAATTTTAAAGTGATCATTATTTGTCTAATTCGTTTTTTTAAAACTGAAAACGACACAAAATGATGGTTATTCATTTGAAGGTCGTTGGTCATTCTACTGGATATGGGTTAGAAAAAGTTGGTCAGGTAAGGATGTTAATGGATTGGCAAACAGAGAACAATTCTTCCCTATTAAATTTTCTTGTTCGATAAACGAACATCAAAACCTCCGGAATCAGTAGTGTTTTTATAAAAGTCTTCAGCCAATTCAAGTTTCGTGAACAAATCACCAAGTTTTGGTCTTTTGTCATCATTTACTTTTGGAATCCAATTTTTTTTTCTTTGTAATGTCTCCACCATATCCGAACATTAATTTTCAAATGAATAAAAAATGCATGAATGATATTAATAAATTGTCAAGAGTACAACAAAATAAACATATGGTGAGTAAAACCTTCATTGTTGTCTTCATCAAAAACATTTTCATGCTAAGTATCCTCCAAAATGTCGAATTGTCCATCCATTGATAGACTGCCGTTTGATTGTATGACGTTTGACGGTTCATTGTAATCGAAGGTCTCATTATAGAATCCAGTTTGTTCATCGCCGTCGATTGTTGCATCTTCATGACATATGTTTTTCTTATGATTGACGCTCAAATTCTCAATTTGTTCATCGATGTTCTTGCTGTTGCTCCCATCTAGGCGAATTTTTTCAGAATTGATGAACTTGCATAAATTTGATTTTGCATCAAAAAATTTGTTTTTGATAGTATGGAACGGAATTTCGAGATAATATGAATTCCATATATTTTTCACTTGCATGATTTATCACATCGTAATTATTAATTAATTGTTTTTTTTAATATTCATAATTAGGTGAAATCATCCTTATACCCTTTTATGATACTAAAATATTAATTTTAAATAGACTTAATTCCAGAATTCCTGTTGGTTGATATGAGTTTGCAGAGTTTGCATAAATGGACGAGTTTTAACTTATGCTGTATGTATATAATTCTAAACAAGGGAAAGAGAAAAAGAATAATAGAAAACTAGAAATGCCAAATGCCTTCACTCTTGATGATTCTTGGTTGTCTTTTGGATGCATGGATGTATGCATATTTATATGCATATGAATGGGGAAGATGACAAATATAGTAGTGGACCTTTGTAGGTGTGAGCATTGGTCCCGAACCGGCACCGAACCGGTTTGGAACCAGAACTAGAAATGAGAGATTCTTAGGACCGAGAACTGGACCGTATAGGCAACACCGGTGACGGTGCCGGTCCCGGTTTTCCGGTCAAAAACCCAGTTGGAACCGATTGTTAATCCATTTGTTTTCCTTGAATTTAGTATTTTTGCTTTTTAATCCATGACATCACTTTTTAAACAAAATGCATATTCATCCATAACATCACTGTACAGCAATCCGTGAACATTTTTATTAGTCCCTGTTTAGAGATGGCTATGTAAGTGAGGGTTTGTAGAAGGGGGGGGGGGGGTTGAATACAAATAAACAAAATTTTACTCTTTTAAATTTTTTTAAATAAATATTAAAAATTTACACACAGAAGTTTGTTGCGGAAAAGAATAGACACACTATTCTAACAAACTAAACACATGAAACGCATGATAACAGTAATTAACTTGTACCCTAAGGAAGTTAATATAAAACTATTAGAACACACAGGATTGCCGGAATCAAACAAATGATCACTCAGAGGATTTGTTGAAAGCGTGAGATTTATGGGAAGGACTTCATCTCCTTTTATAGTGCCCATGCATGGGATGCATGTGGACAGTTGTCAAGGATTCATTAGCTGGAAGTATATCTGATGGACAAAGGAAGAGGCCACTCCCTTTGTACTAGGTTAATGGATGAACCATTCTTTGTAGCACGCAATGTCAGACAACTTTATCTCTTTTTCTTCATGCTCTGTGAAGTCCCATCAAACCTTTTAGCTAAAGGCAAACATTCATTTTATAAGAATAAAAGAGAATGTCCGTATTTAAGGTTTTGTGCCCACGTTCTTGCTGCCCACGTATCTTGCATTTATTGTGAGTCAAGAACTTATCTCTGAAAATTGCTAAGTGATATATGGAACCATGTATCACATTGGTTAGTGCCTTATAAGGTTGGTATATATAAGTGTACACATTGCTTGGTGATCCTCATTTTTCACTAAGTGTTGGCAAGTGTACATCCTTGTTATCACAACCTTAAGGAAAGACAACTGCAATTTTCCGGTGACCATATATGAGAATCGGTGACCTCATGTACAATGTCGGTGACCTCCATGCAATGTCGGTGACCTCTATGTACCATGTCGGTGACCTCATCTTTTAAGTCGGTGACCTCATCTTGTATCGGTGACCCAATACAACATCGGTAACCCAATCCTCATCTTTATTCGGCAAGTGGTCTGAATATTAATGTTAGTTGGTACATAAAAAATTCCACATTTTGATGTACAACTCTTGATTGGATAGTCTTCGATTTTCCAATACTTGAAGTATATTTCAGACCTTCAAAAGAACATGTAAAAGATCAATCAAATAATAGAGAAGGTTCATCACCAAATCATCGGTGACCCAATAATTTTTAATTCATAGCATCACTGTGCACTAATCCCAAAATATTTATAGTTTAATATGAAATCAACCAACAAAAATCATACATTAATTTGTTCATAAATGTTCATAAATTTTATATAAAAACTAATCAACCCATTTATCAATCATTCTTCAAATTTTATATAAAAACTAATCAATCGAATTATCAACCATTTTTTAACCAAGTTTCATATCAATTTTATTTAAAAACAACATATATTCTTCAAGTTTTAAAATTAACAATCAAGAAAAAGTCCAAGAACTTACTTGAGTTTCATCGAAATCTTCAACCGAATTATTATTCATTCTTCAATTTCTTGAATTTTGCGAAAGAAGTAAAATTTTAGGGTAGAAGAATTAAAATTCTGGGCCGGACCCGGTTAATTACCTGAAAATTTGGCACCGAACCAGTTTAGAACCGGTACCGAAAATGGAGGATTTGGAGGACCGAAAACCGAACCGGTTGGACTATACTGGTGCTGGTTCCGGTTATTGCGGGTCAATTGCTCACCCCTAGACCTTTGTGTGTATAGAGGTAGCAAATATCAACAACTCCTCTTTAGATTGATCTCACTAATTGACCCACTAACAAAAATGAATTGTACCAAAGCCTTGATCACTTGTACACCCCTTACTAAATCCATCGATGCATAAACAAGTTGTAAATTAAGCATTTGGATAAATACTAAAGCCTTCCAAAACCCAATTACATTTTATGTTTCTATGACTTGAACCTAAAGCTCAATTACTAGTATAAAAAAGTGTTACAACTAAATATATTGTATCCGAGATTACAATATTGAAGACGAGAAAGTCAAAGCTTGAAGTCAACAAACTCAACATAGTGAGTCAACAAAGTCAATATTATGCTTAATTGTATTTTACTCTTTGTAATAGAGTAAGGGTATAAATGCCCATGTAGCTGTACTTTGATTGTAACTCTTAGAACTTTCATTGTCATATTCATATCTTGTTGTAGAGAGAGAGAGAGTTGTAGAGAGAGAAAATATCAATATACATATGAGATTTGAAGATCTCTTGATGTGATTCTTGATATTATTGATTGAATTCATCGTTATTAACAATTGGTATCATAGGGAATCAAGATATTTGATGAAGAAATCTGGTATTTTTGAAGTTCTCAAGAAAGATCTTGAATTGGTTGATTTTGGAAGAATTAGTGGTTCGAATTGATCCAATTTAGGTGCATTAGATTCGCATTTGATAGGAGATTACTCGATTGTAATCAACTTTGGAATTGAAACATTTCAGATTAAGATTTAAATCATTTTTGTGATTTTCGAGTTTTAGTGAAAAACCTACTGTTTTGGTTCTAAAATCATGGATTTAGTTAGATTTTGGTATAGGACCAAGAATTAAAGTTGTTCCTGGTAGTATTACGAGTATCATATCAAAATTTTAGCTCAATCGGATAAGTTTTGGGTTCAAAATCAAAGATTTTGGGGTTTTTGTTCGAAAAAGTTCGAGTTACTGTTCATGTTCATAACCCTCGGATGACACTGTGTTCTTAGCCTTCGGATAGGCAAAAGTCATAGCCTTCGGATAGGCAAAAGTCATAGCCTTCGGACAAGTATCATCCGAGCCTGCACATAACACATCGTGAACAGTATCCTTCGGATAAAGCTTATCCGAAGGTATTTCGAAGCCTCGCACAAGCCTATCCAAGCTTCACATGTCGTCACCTTCGCATGAAGCATATCCGAGAGCTATCTGAGCCTTTTCACGAATCTAATCGGAGCCTTGCACAGTTGTGGATTCCAGTAAATCAAGTACGTTTGAATATAACAATAAGAACACTATGAATAGAGAGAACTTGCGTCGTATATCTCACTTGGTAATCGAGATTACAATGTTTTCGCACTATGATATATGATCGATTACAATATGATTCTCTCCAACTAGTTCTATTGATCACCCCACGCCTCTATTTATATGCTAGGAATACTTGATATAAGGAAACATAGGAATACGGGATTATACACTTGCATTTTACAATAAACACAATAATTTTCTTATTTTGACACAACTAACTCAATTCCTAACAATCTCCCCCTTTGTGGCAAAACGAGCTCGTTACCTGATTTCGAACATCCCTTTAAATCTACACAGAATCTGTCTAAATTCCAGGCGTTTGTCGATGATCACCATTGCGTCTACAAGAATCTTTTGACGTTGATCTGACTTGATTTTGATGGTTCCTCTCGATCAGAACTAATCTCGGCAGATAACCTCATTCGAATTCCCTTCAAAGTTCCATCACAATAAGCAGCAATTTCGTTGAAGCGCATTAATCATTTGGTGCCGATTTTGTTGAGATAGACAATTCCATGAGCTGGCATAGTGAGGATGGTGATGACTTTGAGATTTTCTAGGTTGGGGATGTCTTCATTAGGTTTAGTGAGGTAGATCATCTTCTATTTGCTCTCGAGGCCTCTTTGAAAAAATCTGACAATCACTCTCAAAGCTCTTTGCTCATCTCTTCATCTTCTTTTCTTGTCTCTTAGCTCAATATACAGAAATTCCATATCATCTATCTCTAAGTTTGAAAAGTCTGCCTCAGTGAAATAGTACTCTTTTGCATCTTCACGTATAACCCTGAATGTTGGAAATCTGACTTGACTGAGATAATCATAACTAACTTCTCTGATTATCCTGATCCTTTTCTTTGAGTTCACCTCTTCTCTTGGTTGTGCCTTAGCTGTAAGCGTAAAGACGTATTCGATAAGCTTTCTAGTGGTCATCTAGTGACTCAATCAATGTGAGCCAAGTCTTCGTCAGTCTGCTTTTCTATGAAGAGATTCTGTTTAGTTTCTTCTAGATAGGGAACTCGAATCTGATCCTTTTCCCATTTGGGATTCTGGTTTTCAATGATCTTTTCCTATCTGACTTTATGAAGCAATAAGCGTTTTGCTGGGGGTATTATGAAGTTGTTTTGTCGTAGGATGCTCTTATAATCTTCATCTCCGAGAACTAGAGCATATGGGTCTCTAAACCAGTTTCGTACTTCATTCTGCATGCTTTGTACATTCACTTCAATGGGCTCATTGGAGTCTGGATCAACGACTCTTGAGATATTCTCGAAATTGAATTCTAGTGTTGTTGTGTGTTGATGAGATGGAGCTGAAGAGGGACCAGTTGATTATTGTACTGTTTGGTGTTGTGGTTGTGGTGGTAGCTTCCATTCGTGATTCGGATGTACACATGCGCTTCTCCCCCTCAAGATGATTAGGACCTTCCTGATCGTCCTGATCATCATGAGGCTGTCTAGTAGATTGTTTTGGATGGCAGCTCTGACGAATCTTGTTTCGAAGAGAATTGACAACACCAAGAATAGCAACATGGGAGTTGTTGATCTGGTTTTGCATGTTCTCGAGCTTGTTGGTGACGTCGATTTTGAAATAGTCAAACTCATGAGGAGTGACCGTGGGAATCTGAAGTTGCGACGAAGGAGGCCAGTCATATTGTCTTTAGGTTGACCAGTAGCTTCGGCTTGAGTGAGCGATTTGAATACAACATTGACATTAGCTCGTCATTATTCATCTGTGTTGGAGGAGGATTCGGACGCGGTGAGTCTGACGAAGTAGAATCAGATGGTCGAGATGGAGGAGGCGACCGGCTAGTACTGGTAGTAGACGGTCGGGGACGCGCATAGCTGGCAAGATACGGGTATTACATTTCCTCCCCTCTAAAAAAAGATTTCATACCCGAAACTGAATTATGGATAGAATATTCATACCTTAAAATAGATGCGGGTATTGCTTCCTTATTGAGTCTTCCTTATTGAGTCTTCCACAATACTTTCACAAACGGAACGGTTCTACGTCGCAATCGCCTCTCTTGTCGGTCTATGATTTATTCCGTATCTTCAACATATGAGAGATCTGGCTCAATTATCTCTAAAGGATAGTCAATCACATGCAATGGATGATAATGATATTCACGTAGCGACGATACATGGAAAACATCGTGAATATGTGAAAGTTGCTGAGGTAATGCCTATCGATACATAATCACATCGAGCCGTCCTTTTTCTTAACGAATAGGACCGGTGCTCCCCAGGGTGAAATACCGGGTTGGATATATCCCTTATCCAACAAATCATGAACTTGTTTCTTCAGTTCCTTCATTTCAGTCGGAGCCATTCGATAAGGAGCTTTTGAAATAGGACTAGCTCCCAAAACAAGCTCTATAGAAAATTCAACTTCCCTCTCTAGAGGGACTCCAAGAAGTTCATCAGGGAATACATCGGGGAACTAATTAACCACAGGGATATTTTCAAGTTTAGAAGGTACCTTGCCTGGATCTTGCAAAGACGCGAGATAACCTTCACAACTTTGCCATGTAAACAACTTGGCTTCGAAAGATGATACGGTTGTAGTTCCTGGCTCCGGTTCTATCCCTTGATATATGAATTCAGGATGATCTTTACAACCAAATAAAATTTGCTTTGAATTACAATTGATCGTTGCTTGGTGCTTAGACAACCAGTCCATACCAATGATAAGATCAAAATGCTTCTTTTTCATTGGAAGTAACGTGACTTCTCGAATATAGTCGTCGATAATTAGAGGACAATTTTTGAATTCAGACACAACACATACTAAACCACCCACTGGAGTCGTATTAAGTATAGGAGATGCTATCGGTGTTTCAAATTGTTTAAGATGGTCCTCTAGATTCTCAAACATAATAATATGTGAAGCACCAATATCAAATAACACATATGCAGATCTATCAAGAAGAGAAAGGATTCATGAAACCATACCAGCAGCGGACTTTTCACGAGATAATGCAAATACTCGACCTCCGGCTGTTTATGGCTTCCCTTTTTCTTGAGATTTATCAGACTGGTCCAACTTACAATCTTTCACTAGATGAATTTCTTACACACTTATAACAAGATCTAGTCATGCGAATACATGATCTTGGTCGGTGCCACTATTACGACGATTACAGTTGATTGCCGAATATGCTCTTGAAGAACCTTGATTATTACTGGCAGAAAGACCTGGTGCATGACACTTGCCTGAACTTGACTTTGACTGATTCCCATCACTATTGAATCGGGGTTTACTAAAACTTTTATTGTCTGAACGAACTGATTGAAAATCACGTCCCCGTTTCTTGTTGGGCTGTAGTACCAAATGTAACACCAGCAAACCTGGCCAATCGAAGAATTCGTGTCAGAAAGTCTAAAATAGATTCATCGTCTCCATGCTGAATGGATGCACGAACATATGCATCGTTGTCAGATGAAGTAAAATATTGTTGATAGAACAACTCTTTGAATCGATCCCAACTAATTGGATATGCAACTGGATCAGATTGATTTGGAGGTACCCAACCAGACCACTAGTTTTGATGGGTTTTACATAGTTTCCTATCTTATGGGACTCAAGTTCTTCCGAGTCCAGGATATTGTAAATAATGGAGAATATATATGATTTTCTAAAATCATGGTCTATAGTCATTATATTATGCATGAAACTACATTATCATAATAATATTGGATTTTGGTATTTTTAAATTTTGTTGATAGTACTTCATCAATATTTCAATTTATGAAAATAAAACACTCTATCGATTGGATTTCCATGTAGTAGGGGAATCACATGGATTTTTTAAGTCCCTACAAGGCTACAAAGCTTAGGGTTATTTACAGCCGTTTGAAATCCTTTCGATGTATTGTGATTAATCATTTATAAATTGCGCTTTTAGAGCTTTTGGCAAGAGGCCAAAAGGAATATGATTTTGGAATATGAAGTCAATTTCAATGTTTTAATACCCCATTAGTGTTTTAAGAGATTTTTTCATTAGAACAAATAAATGTTGGTTTTTGACATAAAGTCAAATTCGAACTTTTAATATTTTAATAATATTTTTGGAGCTTTTGGTAAGAGACCAAATATATAGGGGATGGAAGTATAACAACCAAAAATTAACTATATAGTTGAAAATTATGAGTAGCAACTCACAAATTCACAATCAAGATAAACATTTAAATATTATTTTAACTTTTTCATGCTATTTTTTTATAGAGCTTTTTGTAAAACCAAAAGTTATGGGAATTGGAAGTGTAACTTCCAAAAGTTAATTATAGGATTGAAAATTATAAGTAGGAACTTATAATCTAGATAAATATGCTTGAATAAGATAAATATTTAAATAAGATAAACACTTAAATATTAACATATAAAAATAATTAATAAACAAATAACTGATATTGTAAACTAATTGTAAACTAGTTGGATAAGCATCTAAATATGCAAATATCTAAATGAACATTTAAATTAATCGTCTAAATACACAGATTTTATAAATTAACGGATAAACATTATTATTAATAATAATAATAACAATAATAATAATAATAATAACAGTTTGAAACGATAATTGTTATCATATCCATAACACCATCATACTCAAATAAAACTAAACTAATACATAATAAATAGTATTCATGAAATTATCAGAGAATTATAATAAATCAATGAATATTTAATGATATCAAATAAAATAGAGTTAATGATTAAACAAGTGTGTTTTTTGAAAATATTTACCAAATGGGTGTACTTTTAAACATATTTACCAAATGAGTGTAGTAGTCTATTTAATGGGGATTTTAGTGTTTTTTTAAATCAATTTTTTACTGTTTTTTTACTGTTTTTATTTTTTTTACTGCTTTTTTTATTTTTTTTTACTGCTTTTTTTACTGTTTTTATTTTTTACTGCTTTTATGTATTGTTTTTACCACTTTTATAAACAAATTTTTTACTGCTTTTTTTTACTGTTCTTTTTATTGTTTTTACTGTTTTTTTTTAAACTGTTTTTAATTGTTTTTACTGCTTTTATATATTGTTTTTACCGCTTTTATAAACTGTTTTTTATTATGTTTTATATAACAATCACAACAATTTTTTGAACAATGCTAACAATAAAAAAATTAAAACCACATGATCAAAAACTTCTGTTTTTAGGTACTAAACCGACAATAAATTCTTACAAAAACCAAAAGACAAAACATATATTTCCAATTTCTTCCGAATATCTTGAGCCGGTGACCAACGTTTATCTGCAAAAAAAACAAAGAAATGAGAGATAATCATACCAATTAACCAAATAAATTTTCTAAAATTTGTCTTTATATACCGTGGCTTAGATAGACATCCTTTTCGGTTGTGACCACTTTGCCTACAAATTCCACAAAGGTTCGTTTTTCTTCTTTCTTTGGTGTCCATTTCGTTTCGTAGTCTCGTTGAGCGAGGACGACCTTTTTTATTCCGTAAGAGCTCTAAATTTGGAAGCAATTCTTTAAACGATGATTGTGGCCAATACGCTTCATGAGGAAGCGGGGAAAACTCGGATGCCCAAGTAGCACAATATTCAACAATTGAGTAATATCTATCAACATATTGCCAACTATTCAAGGAAAGTTTGGCACATGCACCCAAGACATGAGAACAAGGATATTTAAATATCTCCCACTTACCACATGTGCAAATTTTTTCGGTCAAATTAACTACTTGCACATTTCTTTCTCTTTGAGTTATCAACTCAAATATACCTTTCTCTCGATTAAACGATCTCAAGAAATGTGCACTTGCTTTTGACATCAAAGCAACTTGTTTTGAAACAACATGGGGAGTATACACATCTCCGTTAGCTTTTGCACTAGATCCTAAAGGACGTCTCACCTCAAAATAGTGCACCAATCTATAAAAAGTAAGTTGAACACAAAATTTGTGATGGGTAAAAACGAGCACCTTTAAGTACACTATTAAAAATCTCAGACAAATTTGTTGTGAGTAACCCATATCTCCTTCCACCATCATGTGCAAGTGTCCATCTATCAAGTGGATGTCTTTCTAACCACTGTCTAGCTTCTAGATTTAGCTTCCCAATTTCTTCCATTGTGGAGTTGAACTTTCGCACTTGATTTTGACTCCCGGCACGATAAGCTAAAGCCTTCAATTCTGAATTACGAAACTTGTCATTAAAGTTGCTGATAAAATGCCGTAAACAATACCTATAAAATAAACAAAATAATATTAGTCATAAACGGTTTATGTGAAAGAAGTTATATACATTTCATATATATGAGTGTCATAATACCTATGAAAACCACGTGGCTCTAACCATGGAGATCCATGCTTATTCACTACCTTTAGGATTCGAATATGACGATCAGATATTAAACAAATGCCATCACGCTCTTTCACCACATGATTCTTGATATGAGAAAGAAACCAATCCCAACTATCATAAGATTCATTTTCTACAATAGCAAATGCAAGTGGAAAAATCTGATTATTACCATCAACTCCCATAGCAATCAACATCTTTCCCTTATACTTACCATACAAATGTGTGCCATCAATGCTAATCACGAGCCGACAATGCACAAACCCTTTAATAGAGGGAGCAAAAGCCCAAAAAACACGTCTAAATTCCACATGTTCCTCATCAGTTGATCTCACAATATACCATTCGACAATAGTCCCCGGATTGAACTCTTGAAGTGCACCTAGAAATTTCGGTAAAGTAGCATAAGATTCTTCCCAATTACCAAACACCTGTTCAATTGCCTTTTGTTTTCCGACCCAAACCTTTCTATATGAAGGAGTATACCCTAACTTATCCACTATTTCGGCTCTCAAAGCAGAAATACTAATAGAAGGTTGCTCTTTTATAAGGTGCTTGATTTCATGAGCGATCAAGCTTGCATCTAGGTTTGATGGTCTTGAGAAATAGTATTGTGTAAACAAGTATGTGGACCGGTGTATGTTGTAATTTCAAAATATCCACTTCGTTTTCGTTTACAAGCACGAAGGTGCCATTTGCATCCGGATTGTAAATTTAACTTGCATTTTATGCTCCATAGAGTTGGGCGTGTCTCTGTTACCTCAAACTGTTTATGTGTTCTTATGCTGTGGAGCTTAATAGCTCTAATAAGTTCTTCTTTATCCTTAAAAGAATCTTTTCCCAACTCTCTTGTAATATCATTTTTGTTGCTTGATTGTGAAATAATCCAATTGCCATCAATAGTCGTGTTTGTTTCTTCCATACTAGTAAAAGTTGAGGGTACTTCATGTTCTTGAGTGATCTCAACTCCATCTTCTTCTTCTTCATCTCCAATGTCATCATATTCATCAATTTCGTTATCACTAATTATTGCATTGCTCGCAACAGCAACTTGAGAGATTGCGTTGAAATCCTCATTTTGAATCAATGTAACAAGATCCATCTATCAGAAAACACCCATAAATTAATAGAAAATAGTAAGCACAAAGTGAACAAAATCAAACAATAACAAATAAAGCTAGCAACCATGGTTCTTATAAAGCTAGCAAAAAAAAGTGAATGGCAGCCATGGTAAAAACTAATTAAACTAATTAACAATGAGTACAAATCACTAATTAAACCCTAATTTTTTCAACCAATTTCCATTAAAGATATGGAAGAAAAACTAAACTAAGAACCCTAATTACAAATAAAGAAATCAAGTTAAAAAACCCAAAATTAACAATCTTTAATCAAGATTATGGAAAACCCTATTGCAAAAACACAGGAAACAACATTATAAACATGTTTAATTTACAACAATATCAAAAAAAAAGGGAACAAGAAGCCCTATAAAAGAAATCGAACCTTAGAGTTGAAACTCGAAGATCAGAAATCGAGGCTGTGCGACGGTCGCTGTGCGACGGTCGCCAGAGGCTGTGTGACGGCGTGCGGCGGAGGCTGTGCGACGGAGGCTGTGCGACGGTCGCCGGAGGCCGGCCGGAGACGGAAGGAGTGCGACGGGAAGAAGATGGGAAGAAGATGGGATCGACAATTTTTTTTAACCTAGGTGGGTCCCTTTTCAAAAAATGACTGAGGGGCTGATTGTTAATTTTGGTAAAAAAAACAACTTTTTTAACCTAGATAATGAAAACTACACCCTTTTAGTAAATAAGTTTAAAACAACACTTAATTGGTAAATATGTTTGTAAAGTACACCCTTTTATCAAAAACTCAATAAAATAAAACTAATATAAATATATATCAAATAAAAGAAACTAAAAACAAATAAATTTTTTATTTAATTTAAAAGCAAGCATAGTGTGCATTTGAAATACCCCAATTCCTATTTAGTTCCTAGTTAAACAAATTTAAATATTAATGCGAAAAAATAAAAATCAACCTCAATATCCATTTTTACAATTTCATTGTTCAGTAAAACATTAAACAATTAAGAATTCTATTTGATTTTAATTTTTTTTCTTAATTCCATTGATATTAACTATTAACAATAAAAATATACCAAAAACATTATATAGATCAAATTATAAACTTATATTTAACTTTTAATATGATCTTAAAAAAAACTAATATATGAATAACTTGATAGAAAGCTTACTACAATTTATAAAAAAAGGCAACACCGAATGATGGATAACGGAACAACAACACAAACAACAAGCAACATATCAGGTTCATATATATATATATATATATATATATATAGAGAGATCAAGTCATAGAGATGCTTACTTGAATTGAAGTAGCGGGAAACAAGCCATTCAACGTCGGGAGTGCCCTACATAGTTTTTTACCGGCGGACAACAATGACAATAACAATGAAATCTAAGCATAAAAACGTACCTTAAATTAACCATGATATCGTAAAAACTGTAGCTTCATGGATTGACCAAATGATCTTTAATTGGCTGAGCTAAGTGCTGATAACGTGTTAAAGAAAAAAGAAATAGAACAACAAAAAAATAGAGAAAAATAATCTATAATTCTCATTAATCATAAACCCTTTAAATAAGAATGAGATACAAGTAGATAACTACAAGAGTTATTAGTTCTAATTTATCTTTAATATGTTTATCTCTATCTATATCGTCATATCTTTTAGAGGATGACACATTTATCATACAACATAATTTTTATTAGTATAAGTTTTTGTGTAAATTACACTTTTGGTCCTTGTGGTTGTCGCCTTCTTTCAATTCTCGTCCTTCTTTTGAAATATTATAGTTTTGGTCACTGTGGTTGCCATTTTACTTCACTTTTAATCCCTCAAACTAACAATCGTTAAAAATTCTGTTAAGTCAAGGGCATTTTATTCTTTTAATTATTTTTATTGATTTTAATATTAAAATTTATGTTTTTTTTGTTTTTGTCTTTTCATCCCACCAATTAGATGGTGTCGTGTGTCATTCTCTCTAGACTCCTTGTTAACTCTCTCTACCCTACAATGATTTCCACCACCCGTCACCATGGCCTTTCACTATAATCAGTTAGTCACCTCTTCTAACCCAAATCTATGACTCCTAATCTTACAAAATTTAAAATCCCGATCGAAAACGAATCCCACGTATGTGAGGAAAGAATGAATCGAGTGAAGTAAGGAACTTAGTCTTGACTCCCTCACCTCCATTGTAATCCATTTATACTGGCTTACTTTTCGATATCTTGTTTCTAGACTTAACTCTTGCTATTTACAGACCCTATTCAATTTCCTCAAAACCACTTTCAATTGATTATTTTATTTCCGTAATCACACAAAAGTAGGTGGGCGGCAAGAAGAGGCAGATCCGATTTTGCAGGTTGTCGAAAGATTAGTTTACGGTTGTTAAAGTTTAGAGTTGGTCTGATGAGGGGTTTACTGTTTAGAATATGAATAATAATAAAACAATAGTAGGCAAGGAATGGTCAATTTCTTCAACAACGGAATTTGAAGGAATTCATCAAATCCAATTCCATTTCAATGTTAATCAAACGCAAAATTGGTATTCCGTTAACCGAATTGAAAACTTCTTTGGATTTTTCTAACCAAATGCTTCCTTAAGCCCTCCAATCCTACTCTTAGTTGTATAATTGAAAAGTTGTGATTATATACACAAATATTTCATAGAAGAATAAAGTTGTGGTAATTAATAAGTTACTTATATTAAACGTAGTAATTATCACACATTATCAGGTCCGTTCCTGACATTTTTTAGGCCCGGAGCGAGATGAAAAAATGGGCCCTCGATAAGTATGAAAAAAATTCAATGTGTTTCTTTTATCATTTAGAAATAACATTGAAATAAAAAAAATACTAATAATTTATATAAAACCGTTTTTTAGTATTCCTTAACGCAAAATCAATCAATAATAATTCTAAATTATTATTATCTATCATATATTTTTTACAGAGCATCGTGAATCCATGCCACTGCCAAATACATTTAGGGTCAGAATGTTGATGATTTAGAGTAACACTTTAATCAATATAAATAAGTTGAGTTTCAATTTCAGATCATGTTAATGTTTTCATCACCATTTTAAACTTTTAGGGTTAAAACATTTTTTTAGAAACCATCAATATTAGAATCAAAAGTCCATGTTTATTATAGTTTGAAATCTTATTGTTGTTTTAGAGACAGAATAGTAGTTAAGATTCGTGCATCAATATTAGATAATAAGAAGTCAATAATGCATGAAAAGACAATAGTAGTTTTGAAATCATAAATATAGATATAAGTTGGACCATTTTATACAGTTAATATTATTTTTCTTCTAAAAGGCAGAAGTTTTCTTAATTAATAACAACAAAATCTACTATATCCTAATACAAAAATATAAATTCATGCAGTTGGGAGATGAATGACGGACAGTATATCAATGTTTTGTAGAGAAGATAGTTTTAGATTTTAGTAGTAAACTAAAAAAAAACTTAGAGACACAACAATTAATACTATAAAATGAACAACCAATTCATTTTTTTTACAAATTTCTTCTATAATGTAATTAATTATTACATGTTTAGATTCTTAATACAATGCTAAATTCTTTTTGGATTATATTAGATAATAAAAAAATTGTCTTTTTTATTAATTATGAACTTTTTTTTGAACTACTACTATATAATATATACTATATAGTAAATATAAAAAAAATTGGGCCCTTGTTTCTTGTGGGCCTTGGGCGTACGCCCGACCCGCCCTCCTTCAGGACCGGGCCTGCACATTATGCAAGAAATGATGCACTTGAAGGTGAGACATGGCGTACAAAAAACAAGAGGGATCACTTGTATTTGAAATCATCCACATTTAGACACCTAAATATTTTATGGAATTTAGATAAAAACAAGAGATTCATTCCTGTAAAAAATAAATGTTAGTTAGATTTTTTCCATGCTTGATTAGGGTTCATCCTTTAATTCTTCTCTATAAATAATTAAGGAAATGAGAAGAAAGAGCATAAATAAATTCTATAGATTGATAAAGAACAAATAACTGATTTTGGCTATATGGAAATAGGGTTGTGAAAAAGCTAGGGGTTTAGAGAAACGAAATGGACAGTACTAATATATTTTGTGTTAGATGGCTCTGAAAGATCGGGGCAACCTTATGAAATGACTTATTTCCCGATTGTTTATAAGGATGAACATATAAAAGTTTATGGGTTGACAACCTGGTGGCTATAGCATTTACTTTCTCAATCCGATAAAGGCAACCAACATTTACTCTCTTAATTTCATAAAGTGGAATCATTTGATTTAACATGTTTTGTAATAAAGACCATTAACAAAAAAACTAAGTACACCATTTCATAAGACAAAGTGGGATTCTTTTAGAAAAAAAAATCAATATCATCAATATTCAGTAATGTTGAAATTTGGCAAATATGTAATTGTAGCTTCAAAATTTTGCAAGAACAAACTTCACAAGGGACATGGACATTGCAAAATGATACACATCTATCCCAAATAAATGTCCAAGACGAAAAGTACATAATTTTAAAGATGTGTAATTTTTTTTTAATTAACTAAATAAAATTTTATTCTTAATGCATGATAGAGGGGGATAATAAATTTTTATATTTTAATTAAGGGTATAATTAGAAACTAGTTACTTATTAAAAGTCTATGACTTTTATTTTAGAACCAAGTGAATAATTCTTTCAACTTTTAAGGAATAAAGGAATATTGCTTTATTTTTTATTTTTGGAAATCGTGTAAATGTATTTCCATTTTGATGTTAAACACAATTTCTATTGAAAATCTATTAATTGGAAATTCAAATTTTGAATCCAATAAATAATTACAATGCTATTTAAACAGAGAGCTACTAATAATCAATTTTTTTGCAAAGTATATATTATTTATGTACGACAAATGAAATAAGATAAATTTACACATCTCTCCTCAATTTTTATAAGGTTTGAATCATTGACCTTCTAAGAGATCAAATGTTCAGATATTGCGGAGCCAAAGGCCTTTGGTTGATACTTAAGTTTTTGTCGTCACATTATTTCGTCTTCCAATAGAATTCATGATGGGTCGGGACTATGAATGCAATTACTTAAGTATTTCCAATAGATTCTCTAAAACAAAGAAAATGAAGCTTTTGGTTCTCTATATTATTCTATAAAATAGAGAAAACTAGAAAATGTCACTGATTTGAGTTTCCCAACATCAATTTACCCACCAACTTCTGTGACGTTTTTGTGACGAATCACCCCTTAGCGACGGATTTCCCACGGAAACGTATCCCGTTATGTAATTTGTAGCATTTTCTGAATATTACTTTTCTTTTTGTTTCGAGTAGGTAATCTAGTTTATTACACTACACACACGTATATAGATGCCCCTTCATCTGTTAATCCAATAAAGAGTATTTACTTTTTTAACCAATCAAGGCCATCCATTAACAAGATCAAGGGTTAATAATTGACGATGGCAATTTTGTAATTAATTAGATGTTCAAACGCACTTTCCAAATCAGATTCTAAATGAACATATGTGAACAAGGGTATATTGGTAACTTTACTAAGACATCATATTTAGAGTAGTATTTCGAGTTTCCCTGGATAACAACAAATCACTTCCATATCAGATTTTATTGCCATGTTAAGCGATAATTGGGGAATTTCACTGGATAACAACAAATCACTTCCATATCAGATTTTATTGCCATGTTAAGCGATAATTGGGGAATTTCACTGGATAACAACAAATCACTTCCATATCCGATTTCATTGGCATGTTAAACTATAATTAAGGAAACACCGTTTTCTTGAAGATAATGGAAGAGGAGGATGAAAATTTTGGCGCCAATGTCAGAATAAGAGGTAAATTTCGAACTTCTTTTAGGTTTTTGATTTGCGCTTTTTAGTTCATGCATGAAAGCATTAGACGTATTCACAAGTGAATGGTATAACAACATGATTAGTGTTGACAAGTGAAAATAGCTTGTTGAATAAACAAAATTAAGACGGTTCATTAGTGAATTTAGTTCATTAATGAAAGTATTAGAAGTTTTCAGAAGTGAATGCTATAAAATAGTCTTAGTGTTCACATTTGAAAATAGTTTATTGAGCTAAGAACATTAATTCAGTTCACTTGCAAATTTAGTTCATGAATGAAATTATTAGGTCTGTTTACAAGTGAATCTTGTAAAACATTATTAGTGTTCACAAGTAAAAACTGTTTATTGAGTTAACAAAATTAAGGTTGTTCACTATTGAAATTAGTACATATTGGTAAATATGAAAACTGATTTGGGACTATATGGATTTCACTTGTGAAGTAATGACATTATGTGTGAAAATATTTGCAAGGATGACCTTTGTTGAAAATGATGTTGTTGATAAAACAAATGATCTTCTTGACTTCCTTCAACCATTAATCCTACATGTGGTCCCAAATCACTCCTACATATGGTCACCACAAAACAAATGACTTTCACCCACAAAAAAACACCCAAGGAAGTTTCCGTGGGTGATTACCACGGATCACCCAGGAAATACTAATGGCTCCGACGAAATCCGATGTTTTCAAGAAAATACCAACAGATTACCCAGGAATTTCCTGGGTAATTTGTCACTGATTTAATTTACCCACCAACAATTCAGCAACGAACTTTTGTGACGAATCACCTTTTAGCGATGAATTTCCCAAGGAAATGTTCGCATGTGAAAGCCTTTCGTTTTAGTAGTGGGTATACTCAAGGACGAAGACCACCTACGGGATTTCTTCAACCTCGTATGTTTGTCGTCTGCCATTAACAACCATATGTTGTGCTCATCGGAAATAGAAATGGGAGGGGAGGGTGGAGAGTGCCGGAGGTGGTGTTGTGGTTGTCGGAGGTTGCTAGAGAAACCGGTGGTCAGTAGCGGGGATGGATGGCTTGGTCGCCGGAGCCAGAGACGGTGGCTTGGTCACCGGAGACCATGATATGGTCACCGGCGATGACATCTTGGTGCAACGATGTTAACAGGCAAGGACGATATATATATATATATATATATAGAGAGAGAGAGAGAGAGCCCTTCTTATGTTAACCCAAAAACTTGTGTTAACTATGTTAACCAAAACCAACCAATAGGATAATTCAATTAATTATTGAATTAAATCAATTTATTATTTTTAATAGGGGCAATATCGTATTTTACTAATGACCGTATATAATTTTTATTTAATTCATTTATTATATCATTAATGTATTCCTTAATTGTAGCAGAGATAAGTGTGGAATCATATCTCTAATTAAGTTAACTGACAAAATCATTCAATACATTTTCCCGATTCGGTAGAATTCATGAACGAACTTGGAAATCGAGATAATGGTCCAAAGCAACATCGATTTGCTTAATCAACAAAGCCAAGATGAAGAAGTTTGTAATACGTTTCCGTCGTCCAACGAACAATATGTTTCTGAAGTAGTCGGTGATTTTCAGAACCCGGTCAATGAAGTCACCGAAGATCAGTTTAACAATGAAGAAAGCCAAGAACAGTCTCAAGGTATTTGAAACAACGTTTACACTTTTATATTGTTGAACAATTACACAATAAAGATATGCAATATCTCATCGACCGCTGTATATCATCCATCGTAACTCATCGACCGTTGTTTCTACCACCACCGTTGTCGCCTCTGTTTCTCATCCACTGCAGTATCTCATAAAGGTCATCGACCGTTGTTTCTACCACCACCGTTGTCGCCTCCGTATCTCATCAAGCGGATTTCCTCGGAGATGTAAGATACATAGATTGAGTTTTAGATCTGAGCCGTAACCGAGATTTCACCGGAGAAGTAAGACGGGTTTCGTCGCAGATGGGTTTCTTAGCGGGTATCATAGTGGACAGCATGTATCACAATAAGTATCACTGTGGGCATCCCATTGGGTCTTATATGTATTTTAGTATCATATTATGTATCTTCTAAAATTGGGTTCATAAGTGAACTGGTGATGAACTATCAATATGTTCAGTAGTGATCAAATAAATTACAGATTCAAAATTGCTACCATTCACTAGTGAACAATTTGCTACCATAGTGGACAACGGGCATCACAACGAGTATCACGGTGGGTCTTTTATGTATTTTAGTATCATATTATGTATCTTGTAAAATTGGGTTCATAAGTGAACTGAGTTCATAAGGGAACCGAGTTCATAAGCGAACCGAGTTCATAAGCGAACCGAGTTCAAAAGTGAACTGGTGATGAACTATCAATATGTTCAGTATGATTAAATAAATTACAGATTCAAATTTGCTACCATTCACTAGTGAACAATTAAATTTTATGACCATATATAAATAAGCTAAGTTAGACTAAACGTTCAGTGATGAACTATCAGTATGTTTACTGGTGATTAAATAAACTACGGATTCAAATGGCTCGTTCACTAGTGAACAATCAAATTGCATACGCATATGTAAATAGTCCTAATTAGACTACTGCATTTTATCAAACTCGTTCACTATTGAACAATGAAATTGCAGATGCGTATGTAAATAGTCCTAGTTAGACTACTGCATTTTATCAAACTCGTTTACTAGTGAACAATAACATTTCTATTTTTTCTACATAATCGAATTTTTTTTATTCAATTTTTTTTTTGTTCGATTCAAACTATAATCGAATTTCCAGATTTTTCATACACCAACAATCATCCCATCAAAATCGGAATCGATTGACTTATTCAATGATGATGAAGATAATTTAGGGAAGAAGATTGTTTCCAATTTTGAGTTGTAGTGTCTTTTTATCTTATTACCCTTGTTCACTGATGTCCATATTTTTTCAAACCCAATTTTACATGGTTTAATTACAAAATTTCCACAACCATATTTCATTCGTTGATTACATAGATTAATGGTCCAGATTGGTTAACAAAGTTAACACAAATAAATGAGTTAACACTTGAAGGGCCTCTCTCTCTCTCTCTATATATATATATATATATATATATAGAGGAGGGATCATACGAGAACCACCCCTTTTTAAAGGAATAAAGGAACACTTTGTGGACCACGTATGATGTGGGTCCCACATAATATTAAATCATTTCTGATTTAATATTAAATCATATTAAATCAGAAATGATTTAATATTATGTGGGACCCACATCATATGTGGTCCACAAGGTGTTCCTTTATTCCTTTAAATTTACAAAGTTCTCATTTGAACCTTCCTCTCTCTCTCTATATATATATATAATATATAGAGGGAGGTTCAAGAGAAAACACTAAAAAAAGAGAAAACTGAAGAACAACCTGGGTGTCTTCCATGTGGACGACATGCATTAATGCATATCGGTAACTTGTAAGATGCATTGATGCATATGAACAAAAATTACCGGTATGCATTAGTGCATACTGTCCACATGGAAGCCTCCCAAGGTGTTCTTCAGTTTTCTCTTTTTTTAGCGTTTTCCCTTGAACCTCTCTCTCTCTCTCTCTCTATATATATATATATATAGGGTTGGTTTCAAGAGCAGCCCTTGTATTTCTTGCAAACTCTACAACCCCATCTTTACCACGCGTTATATTGATCAACAGCTATTGTTAATGATGCATTTTTCGGTGGCATTTCCGTAATATTCAGGAGTTTTAGAATTTCAGAATTAATTAAATGGAACGCATTTTGGACAATTTATATTCATCATCAAACTGCAATCGCTATATTCTCCAAATAAAAGATGATTCGTTCCTAATTTGAAGCCCTAATTATCCGGTGACGATAGGCAAGCAATTCAGAAATTTGGATCTTTTTTTTTATATCAAAAATTGGAGGGAATCGACGTTGAAATACGGCTAATGAATGCAAATCTTGGAGGTATTTAACTTTAATTTTGACCATTTATAATAAGTATGATGACTAGGTATTTTGGTTTTTTTATGCTGATGAATATGGTGATGCTAGTGAATCGGATGAATCGTACTGATTCGAGTTCCATTAACAAAAGTTGTGGGATTTTTGATGAATATGGTGTTGTCAGTTGAAAAACGCTTTGAATAAAACAAATAGTATTTTGGTTATTTTGATGGTGATGGTAATGAATCAGATGAATCGTACGGAGTTTAGTTCCATTCAACAATTTTGTGAATCTTTTAATTGATGTTTGATGAATATGGTAAGATTAGTGAATCAAATTCAGGGTTTCAATATCCATTCACCAATTTTTTGAATCTTTTGATTGATTTTTGGTGAAAAAGGTAATGTTAGTTAATCAAATTAATGGTTTTGAATATCAATGCACGAATTTTGTGAATCTTTTGATTGATTTTTTGTGTATATGGTAATGTTAGTGAATCAAATTGATTGACTTCAATTGGTTACATGGTCGATGAATTTCTTGATGAATCTGGTGATGTTAGTGAATTAGATTAATGGAATACATTCAGTGTATTACAATGCGTCCATGTTGGAGTTATATCATCTGATGGATTCTTGTCTTCATCGACCGATTTCGACTGTCTCATTTCATTACTCTTACCTTCATCATCGTCTTCGTCATCTGATATTTGAAGACCTTCATCATCTGATGGATTCCTGTCTTCATCTACCGGTTTCGATTGTCTCGTTTCATTACTCTTATTGCTTTGTTCTTCCTTGAATGATGATGTTGTGTTTTCTTCTTCATTGAAAGACGACGACATCTTGGGTATTTTGTTATAAAAAACTTGTTTCGTTGTTTACAACTTCAATTAAATGTGTAAAACCTAATTCTGGATGGTGGTGTATATGGTTTGGAGAATTGTTCAAATGATTCTTATGAATCTTTTGTTTGAATAGGAGATTACGGAAAACAATTAATTTGATTTAATATTTTTTAATAATATATTAATTATACAATTACAGTTTTGATCTCACTAATTAATTATTGAATTAAATTAATTAATTTTATTCATTTAATTATGGAGGGCTGAGATTGAGGTTGCAAAGTTTGTAGAGATTGACTGGGTTGCAATTGATACGTCCCATATATATATATATATAGGGGAGGGATCAAATGAGAACCACCCCATCTTAAAGAAACAAAGGAACAAATTGTGGACCACATATGATGTGGGTCCCACATAATATTTAATCATTTATAATTTAATATTAAATCATAAATGATTTAATATTATGTGGGACCCACATCATATATGATCCACAAGTGTCCCTTTGTTCCTTTAAAAATGCAAAGTTCTCATTTGAACCTTCCTCTATATATATATATATGTATATGTTAATCAGGTAGACGATAAGATTTATGAAGGTTGATATAGATTCCATACTTAACTCTCATATAATTATAGTATATATTATTTAGAGAAACAACTTTACAGAATATTAATTAAATTATTTATTAAAATATGATAATGCCCTTATATAATTTAATTCATATTAATAATTCAATAAATAAAACAATTATCCTATTGGTTGATTTAAGTTAACAAAGTTAACATCTTTTAGTGGGTTAACAACTGGATACCTCCCTCCCTCCCTCTCTCTCTCTCTCTCTCTCTCTATATATATATATATGTGTGTGTGTATGTGTGTGTGTGTGTGTGTTAGAAGGGAGGTAGAAATAGGAAAATCGATCAGTTCTAGATAGCTTGAGAATCGTGAGAGACACTTTTCGTATTGATATTTCGTACCTAATGTCTGGGTTCACGAAATTCAATGTGGGATAAGACTCAAGAACACTTGTGTTTTTAGGCACAAAAACAAAAGCAATTTTCTGGAGAGTGATATTGGATTGTTCAAAAAACTGTATCCAAAATCATGAGTATAAATTTGTATTTATACTAACGTAACTAAAATGGTAATCATGGCTGAATTTTAGGAGTAGTGGTCAGTTACACAATTTCCAGTAACTGCTCAATGACTGCACCATTATTGCACAATAACCGTTCAGAGAGAATATATCGGAATTGACCATGCAGAGCTCTGGACCTTTTCCCAAAAAACTCTAAGTCTCGAGGATCAAACCAGAGACTCTGTGTAGGCCATACAGAGCTTCTATATCAACCATACAGAGCTCTGTATCCGAGTTCTGATCAAGTTTTTCCACTATACTCCAAGTCCAAAATTCTAAAGAGCCAAAATTCTGAAGAGCTTTCGCTTGGACCACCGCCAGGGGCTTTGCCCCTTGGACCCCGCAAGGGGGCATGACCCATTTGACCCAAGCCATTTTGTCGTTACCGAGTTCATACTCTTCCTATAACAAACGTGCACTCCGCACCACCTAACTCGTATTAGATCATAGGGTAAAACCCCATTTAACACATGTTATTTATAATTACATATAAATAGACCGGTGACACTAAAATCACTAACAGTATATATATATATATATATATTAACCTATTATTAATATAAAACAATCAAAATGAGATCTTCTGCACTATTTATTTGAAGAAGGATGATAGATAGGTCTAGATCCCTTTCAAATGATATTATTTTCATTTAAGGTGGTTTTTGAAAGATAATCCCTTCATGTAATTTGTAGCATTAAGTGATTGTTACTTTTTTTGTTTATTTTCTAAAGAGAGGTCATCTAACTTAGCTCTGGACAAGATGGATCAACCACCTAGTTTGCTGATTAGGGGGTTATATTATGGAAAGTGTCCCCTTCATAATTTGTTATATGGCTTGAAACATAGTCATTGAGCATGGTTCGAGAAATTTAGTTTGGTTCTTTTAAAATATGGAAGTGTAAGTGTAAGTCTGATCATAGGGAGTTCTACATCCAATCAGAAAATGGTGATAATTCTACTTGTATACATTAATGGTTTTGTGAGGCATATAATACTTAAAACATTTCATCAGTCTCACTTTCAGATAGAAATATATTCTAGGAGTAGAGATGATAAGTAACACAGGGGATTTTATTATCTGAAAGTAAATATGTTATTCTTTTAAAGGAAAGGAAAAATTTGGGGGCTAAACAATGTGGTACTCTAATAACTTCCGTTGTACACCCAAGAAAGGATCATGAAGAACCATTCATGATTTTGAGAGGTATAGGCAACTTGTTGGGAAGCTGAATTACTATATATGGTAATGACTCGCCGTTGTGTTTGTTGTCAGTCAATTGATGTTATGTTTGCTCCGATCCAACTGTTTATCATTGGGTCCTTTTAGAACAAATTATTTGCTATCTTAAGGCTTAGTAGGAGGAGTCTAGGACAAGTATTGTTTTATGGACACCGTGGTCATGCTATGGTAGAACTTTTCATTGTTATAATTGAAGTGTTTTCACGATGACATGAGCCCGCCTCAGGATATTTGGTTTCATAGTAAAGCAAGAGACAAAATGTGATCTCTTGCTTCGATCATGACTAAACCGTATAGGGAAATGGATGACTCGATATATGAGATGTTATGGATACATTAACTACTAAAAGAAATTGGCTATAAGATTAAAGAGTTTAAGAAATTAGAAGGTTTAGATGGTAAATTTTGTCGTGCTGGAGTTGGGGTATGAGATCTCGGGTTGACTTGTTGACAACTAGTGACCTGAATTATGAAGGTGGAAAAAGGTTGGTTTTGAACTGAAAATATGGTCCCAAGGACGAGAATAGGTGGAGGATTTTGGGGGGGGGGGGGTTGTGCAACCTCTATCAGGTTTGCGAGCATATGTGCTACAGTGGGATTGAAATACTGAGACCATCCCACCACTGTTCATGTGGTTCAAATGTTTCTACTCGATCTAGCCTATAAGTGTTGGCATAAATATACATGTCAACTTATTTTTACTAGAGAAGTTTAATAATCGTCAACAAAATCCAAATATTTTACAAACTTATTCACGATTCCTTAGCAGATGCATATGAATGTTCAAAGCTTTCAAGAAAAATGGGCTTAAAAATGGTCTCTACAGCCATCTACAAAATAAACCCAACATTGTGAAAAAGATGAATCAGGCTTGGTCCTGCAAGGGTAGAGCCCTCATTGGGACTCCAGCTTTACGCTTATTTTCCTTGGGGATGTCTTGTCACTCGGGCCAGCACCAGCTCCAGGGCGTTTAACTGTTGACACGGGGGCTGTTGGCATTTCGTCGTAGAACTGAATATTTTGATGCCAAAAAGGAAAGAATGTTAAGAGGGGAGTAGATTTATGGCTACCATTAATATTATTATCAAATTGGTGAAATTAGTGGTAGTAGTACCTTGCAAGCAATGGAGCAGAACTGATACTCATTTGGCTGCTTGAGTTTTCTACTGCAGAAACGACACGAGATGTGTTGTTTGTACTTGCCTTTGCCGCGGTGGGGGAGGGGATAGAGGGCCAGGACAAACTTTCCATTGCATCTAAATGGCTGCAAGTATAAAATGAGTTTGATAAGTATGAATACATGAAACACTCTATGGACCCTATGCAATACCTTTTATATATAGCATATGGTTAACTCAAAACAAAGAATATTATGAAAAGGGTAACATTACATGCTTCGGGTCAGGTTCACGAAAAACCGCAAAAAAATGAAAAACAGAGGAACACCTGATAATCGTTTATCTGGACAATAGGCAAATGTGAATACAAGTAATCTGTAAATAATTTGACTCGTATGCACGCATGTTATGCATAGCGGACAAATTGCTTACAGATTACTTGTATGTACATTTGCATACCGTTGAGATGAATGATTATCAAGGTGTTCCTCGGTTTTTTATTTTTTATGGGGTTTCCCTGAACCTCCCTGTACAATCTACATCCTTGTGACAAGTGAACCATCTTTACTGTGAGCCTGTGACGGGCCCTAATCAGATTCATCGTAGCCAAGTATAACACCCTAGATTTCTTTACCGAGTAATCTTGGTATAATCATCTAAATCAAAAAATTTGGATGTTTTATCTACTTTTACCTTTGTTTAAGATAGTTGTTTTTGGACTTGTAATGTAAGTCAAATTTTATGTGGTGGTCAAATTCTGTAGTCAATGAATTAAGTTTAGGACTAGAAATGTTAAGAAAATTCCATGTAGGGACCCATATTGAATTATCCAAGTGATGAGGGGTAATTTTTGACAAGTGAGGATTCTTATACTAAATATAAAAACCCAATTTTCAGCCAAAAAAGGCTCATTTCCAACCTTCCTCTCTCTCTCTAGAATGAAAATGCTCTCATCTTCTTAACCCTAATCTTGTTCCCAATCTATGCATGCAATTAGGAGATTGATGTTATATGGAAGAATTGAAGTTCAATAAATGAATAAAAGTTCAAGATTCAAGGTGTGGTTCTATGAATTTCAAGGTATGTACACTAAGTTTATGTTTGATATCAAGTGGGTTATCTTAATCATATATATCAAGTGGGTTATCTTAATCTTAATCTTATATATCAAGTGGGTTATCTTCACGTTAAGATTTATAAGCTATTAGTTAATAAGATTAATTTTTGCTCAAATGGTGTTAGTTTCATGTTTTTATTGGTTAAAAAAGTGAGGAACTAAGTTTACATTGTTTGTTTGTGGTTTAAGAAAGTTCCATACTTGATTTCTCATGGTTTTAGTAGCAAGATCCTAAAAATGGGGCTGTTTTGTGTTGTCAATGGAAGTCATAATAGTTTCTGTTTGTGCAGAAAATCGTATAAAATAGCTCGTTTATCGGATTTGAACAGTTTTCGGGAGCCGGTTATCGGAAGGGATTTGGGTGTATTGCCCTCCACTCAGTTTCCATTGTTCGAGTGGTCCGTACAACCCTCGAACTCGATTGATTTGAGGGAATTATTTTTAGTTCATTCATTTATACTCGATTCTTGATTTGAGGGAATTATTTTAGTTCATTCAGTTGGGACATTCATGTCCATTATCGTTTCATGTTCCAATTTTCAGATTTCTTTTAACTATTATCTTTTATTAACTTGATTATATACCTGCGATCTTTGTTATATTAATTATCCGTTCACTGAGCAATTGGCTCAGCCGAGGGTTGTTTTGTCCTCGGTAGGTACAGGTTCGTAGGTGGGATTATCATGGGACTGAGAGCAATGGAACATGACTAATTTGAAGACAACCCTTGGATAGTATTGTTTTTGTTTATGTAAATATAGTAATTATATCCATGTCGTTTTAGCTTTATTCTACTACACTTTTATTTTGATGGATATTCGTAGTAGCTCTAGTTTTCCCGTGTATGTTAGTTAGTTATGTTGTTATGTTTTCTATTGTGGCACACCGTCTTCCGGCCACGCGGGACAGGGGTGCTACACCAAGTCACACGCAGTGCATCCTTGGCCCTAACGCACCTAGACATAGTTTTTAAACGATATGCTTAACAAAGTGAATCTAATTAGATGTACTTTTTAAACGTGTTTGACTTTATAACAAAATTAGTAGTGTAACATGAGCCTCAAACACAAGCGAACAGAAAGACGCTAACAATTGTTAAAACCTTCAATATCACAACAACATAAAAGGAAATATGTACGTCAACTGCCGGTAACTATATTTGTAAATTCAGTATATCGAGAGATCTAAATAAAAAAATTTACCAAAGATAATATAGATGCATATATGCTTGGTTTTAATTCTTAACTAGAGTTTATATATAGATAGGTCATCATCATTTATAACTTGTTTCACATATATTCAACCCTACAAAAATTACAACTCAAACATGTTTAGTAAAGAAGTGAAAATTTGATGATACAAATGCAAAGATAATCTAAATAAAGAAGTGAAAATTTGATGATACAAGCATGTGAAAGATAATCTAATATACACCAATGTTTAACATGTTGCCATTAATATGATACTCTTAGTATATTTGATCTGATGAGTATTTCTTTTCACAATGATGTATTTCGGATGTCATGTGTTGTGGTGTGCTCGAAATAAGTGTATTTTCAAGTGTACTTTCGATAGACAACCCCCTAGTAAAGATGCTATTATTGATCAAATAGTGGAGAAGTCTTATTGTTGGGTTTTGTCTAGGCGTAAAGAAATTAGAAAAAATACAATAGACTGGAGATGCTATCCTCGTGATTGTATTAGGGTCATGTAAGCCGCTTTTTTTCGCTAGCTTATTGCTAGCTCGTTTTAATAGTGATCAGTGACGGACTTGGTATGGAAAGGGGGGGGGGTGGGGACAAGGACCCCACTGAATTGTTAAAAAAAATTATATAGGGTAAAAAATATAAAAAATACTAAATTTAACCTTAGATCCGCCAGTAAATTTTCCAAGGGACCCCATCTTGCCAACAATTGAAAAACAAAACACTAAAAAACTCTTGAAATCAATAGAAAAACCGTAAAAATCCTTCGAAATTCACAAAAACACTAGACAATCCTTCAAAATCCATAAAAACACTAAAAATCCTTGAAATCAACTAAAAAACTTTAAAAAATTCTCGTAACGCGTGGGGTGACTTAATTTATGCTCCTTTAGTCTACCTTAATGGGACCTCAGTGGACAAAAATCCTGGATCCGCCACTGATAATGATGGTTGTTGTTTCAAAAAAAACAATGATGTATTTTTCATCTTTAAAGTTTCTTGCAAGAGACAATGGAGAGCATAGGAGGACAAAAGGTAAGGATGCAACAGTTAAGAAAGAGATGTTTGTTATGAGTTGTTAGTATCTTTGTAAAAAAAAGTAAGTGTTTGGTTAAGAGTTGGATCAACAAACGTGTAACACAGATCATTAAACCTGATCCACTTCATGTTGGGAGATCACCTTCTACCCTTGCCACAATTCTGCTATGATATGACTTGATCTGTTTCGAATTTCTTGATTTCTTTCCGCAAAATGAAAATTATCAACCAAGTATAAGCGGACAACCTATATTTTATGATGGTTGGTTTTAATTTTAAAAACTTTTAAGCATCATGAATTAAGTGTAGTAACATTATTTCTATTTTTACGAGTGTTGTGCCTTTTTCCTTTCTCTTGATTCTGGTATGTCGTGACAGAAGACTACAAACAACTTCTTCACACTGTGGAAACTCAATTTAGAAAAGAATCCATTGCTATCTTTACTAATAATGGCATTTGGATATTAAGGCTAAAGTTAAATTTCTCTTAGAATGTATTATATCTACACTTACATATATTCTATTCTTGATTAAGATGGTGATCTATCAGACCATACAAGTTCTTGAAGGAATTTGTGTTTTTATATTTTTGCAAGTTGTAGGAAAACATCGAATACAGTAGTTACTTATCCCACTTTATGATATTTTTGATGATTTAGAGTGAGATAAATGCAGTATGTTCCAACAGTACTGCAACTTGCAGATAACATATGAGTTTTTGTAATAGAGGTAGTGGTTGTATTTTATCAAATAGTTGTAGATAAGGCATGCAGATTGCTAAAAAGTAGCTTGAAAGTTCCTAACTATTTTTATTATTTGCATTATATTTTATAATGGGATCTAGGGATTTTGGTATGGTTGTAGATAGCCAATTTTGGTATTTGGTTCTTTTTAATGGTATTGTGAGATTTAGACATGACAAAGATACATTATCTTCGATAAGGGTTGTTAGCATTATTAATGTGAAAATTTCTCTTGATTATAATATCTTATTCCTATTGACTAAGCTTTAGTAGCCTCTTTCGGTAATTAATTATCAGTTCTTTCCTCAAAGGACTTGTACTTGACTTTTATCGATAAGAGTATCTTTCTATGAAAGAATAGTATGTTAATTATGTTATCATCTTTAGTTGAGAGGGATAAGTCCATCTACTTCTAGAAGCATATGAAATCATGTTTGCTACTTACACATATATCAAGGATTGCATTTGTGATAGAGAGAAAATACCTGTATCCCTGAGCAGTCGAGATGTCCAATTATGTCATCTCGAGAGACTACGTTCATGTAGTAAAGTATGTAAATCCTTAATACCCTGTGGTGATCATGAGTGCCATTTGACATGCAGTGGGAGCATGCTAACGCCTCACAGTCAATGCAGAAATTATTCGTATAACTATTTCGGAACTGGTGAGCTTCACAGCGTGAAAAGTAACGCGCTGCCAGAAATTGGTGGATCCACTCTATTGAGCTAGGCTCCTACATAAACAAATTTCTATTAGTTGGAGATTCAAGTTCAAGCTAATGATTATGACCCCATATATATAGCTATTGAGTTAACATGTAGATGATGGTTAAGAAAAGGGGAAGAACAACCCAATCATTGACAATAAATAAATTATTACTTCAAATATAACAAGTAAAAGAAACATAACTACTGAATTTGTTGACACTTAGTGCCACACTGATAGCCATGTCAAAAACTTCCAGCTTATTATAAGTGGGTTTACTTGTGCCCTTCACAATTAGAGGGTCCTTATAATGATGCCAAGGCCTAGCAATAGAATTATTTTTCCTAGCACTCGCATGAGGGTTAAGAAACCAACAATATCATCGTTTACAACCTCGAAATTAGCTTTGCGGATTTCAAGTCAAATAATATATATATATATATATATGTGTGTGTGTGGGTGCACGCTTGTGTGTGTGGGCGCACGCTTGTATGTGTGTGTACATTTATGTATCACAATATTGTGTGTGTATATATTTATATATTTAGGTATGTATACATGAAACTTAATACCACTTATTTATTCTCATAACTTCTTTTGAGAACTCATGTCATGCAAATTATATGAAGTAATGAACCCCATATTCTCGAATCAACATTGGTAATTACCCGAAAAGGTTGTAACTTCGATGGGATCACTGTGTAATAAAACCAAAAGGGCATTATAGTTTAGATTTTGGAATTTTATAAGGTCGCACTATTACACCATTCTAAAATCATTGGATCGGGTCCCTGTTGCATGTCACGCTTTCTTGTTGGGACATATTTCTTGGTGAGGTACCACCTTTGAAATGCACGATACCACACCATGGCGCAACCATGAGTAACTATTTAACTTGCTTAAAAGAAAACGAGTGTGTAATATATAGCAGGGTAAGGAACAACTTATTCCGAAAATTAACTTCATCCTAGTTCTTATATATGTGTACCGGGTTAAATGCCTTAACCTCCTATATTTGTTCTAAACCTATCTGAAGATACAAATTGTCAAATATCACATTCATTTATTCTTAACTGGAAAATTGACTGATGGTTTAATGGGAAAAAACACTGACAACGAATATGAAGCACCTAGGAGAAATTAGACCGTTAATATTGAATGCTTTCAACGAGAAGAAATTATCATAGTGGCTAATGCAGTAGAATATTAGTCAGAAAAGTATCAACTTAAACCCACCAATATTTATTAATTACTATATATCTCAATCTCATCAAATACGACATAAAATACATTCCTTTAGGTGGTTGTCCCCATCAAGTTTGAACTCCTAGTCTTCTCCTAATATTTGTCTTAGTGAAGTTGGAAAATTATGATACACAAGTGTGTTATCCATTCAAACTTATCTATGTTAATAAAATGGTATGTACTAATTGAAGGTTGAAGTTAGTGAGTTAGTTTACAAAATTGGTATAATAGCTACGAACTAGCCCAAAAGAATATCAAATATCTTGACAATTGCAACATAATGTAAAAAAAATAGGAGTGTAAATCTATAAACACAACAAAACACTAGATCCTTCATCTTAAAACTTCCCAAACTTCTTATATACAATTCCCAAGTCACCGCGAAGGATGGGTTTAGTACATATGGAACCTAGATTAAATTAGTAATCTATAGATGAAAGTAAATCTTATAACGTCTAAAAGTACCATAGACATTCATACGGTTCATGTCAAGTATGATAATTAACAAACAAGTTTCGTTGATGCAATCATAATCCTTCACAAAATAGATATATAATAGATGTTCACAAAAGGGATCACACTTAATTGAAAAATCATCTACATATTCAAACCTATATATTTAATAGAATTTATAAGAAGAAAAAAGCAAAATATTTGTTAATAAATTATACTAAGTGAACTTTTTGTATACCTCCTTAATGTTCATCCTTGATGTCCACCCAGTAAATCTTTAAGTGAACTAGAACTTGCAGACAAATTCTCAAGATCAAGATGGCTAAAATGCAAAGAGATAGCTAGTTTTTTGTTATTTGGAGATACAAATTACTCTAGAAGACCGGGTTAATCTTATAAAGCAACTTGGCTTTTTCATTTTTTATAAGGGTTAAAGTGTAAAAAAAGATTTGTTAAGAACTTGACAGTAAATAGCATTTACTCCCTCAATCCCATAAAGGATCAACATTTACTCTCATTTGACTAGGCACATTTAGTAATAAATACCATTATAATACCTTTTTGTAAGTTAAAGTACGAATCTTTATGAATATATTTTTTAATTGTGAAAATTGACATATATGTAAATTTTTGTTTTAAGTTTTTCATAGAAATAAAAGTTCACAAATGACATGGACATTGCAATGATAATTGTTTCAACTTTTATGGTATAAAGGGGAATTATTTTATTTTTTGTTTTTGGAAAATGTGTAAATGTATTTCTATTAAAATACAATATCTAATAAAAATTATTTTATTTGAAATTTGAAATTTGAAATCTGATATTGGAAATTTAAAATTTAAAATTTAAAATTTGAGATTTCTAATTTTTAATTTTTACTTTTTAATTTTAATTTTTAATTTTTAATTTTTAATTTTTAATCCAACAAATAATATTAATGCTATTCTACAACATAGTTACAGATAATTAGATGTTTAGCGTCACATTATTTCGTTATTCATTAGATTACCTAATAGCTTGAATAGGTCGAGAGTAATGCAATTATTTCTATGGACATTTTTTTGAATATTGACTTAAACGAATAACTAATGTTCAGAGCATCCACAATGGAGGTCTTCTACAAGTTTCTATTCCACTGTAGGACATATATAGTAGTCCAGTCACATGTTCCTATTAGTACCCAGGTGCTTGAACAAAAACTCAGGTTCTTGCAAACATTTTATTTTTATTATTTATTATTTTATTATCTTAATTGTTTTCTTAATTATTTTTATTTTATTTTAATAAATTTAAAAAACATATAAATAAATATTAATTAAAAATACATAAATTAAATATTATAAAATATATTTTATAATTTTAGAAATTTTATTTTCATTAAATTTTTATACAAGTTTTTTTAATTATCTCATTATATTATAATATTTAGATTACATATATATATAATTAAATTATAAATGTCTTTTATATTTTTGCATAATATGATTGTTGAAGATGATTGTGACATATTGATCATTTGGATAGATGAAAATGCAAAATATTCAACATAGGTATTTCAAGGTTACACACATGAATTTCAAGAATATCTTCAACGAAATTCTGAGATGCGTTCAAATGAAGTTCATTATCAACTTCACTCCAACTTGGTTGAATCCAGATTACGAGTGGTCTATATTATTTAGTGTTATTTTTTAATAAATATTAATATTTTTTTATAATTTTGCACTTTTTAAATTATACTATAAAAAATTACGTTTTTATGTTTTAATTAATTTTTTCAAATATATTAACAAAATATATAAATTAACAAATTAAAATTAATTTAGAAAAGTAAAAATTAATAAATTATGTTTGATTTTTAATAATTTAATAATATATACATATATTTAAATTTATATAATAATCTATAAATTAAATTAAATTTTATAAATTAAAAACAAGTAAATTGAGGTTTTTGTAATAATCTCCATTGTAGAGTTTTGTGGAAATTTTTGTTTTGTTGAGTTGACAATAATATGACAGGAAACAAATATGGTAAGTGAGGTTCTTGAAGATTTTACCATTGGGGATGCTCTAATTGATAACTAAACATGAACCGGACTTGAGACTTGTTAAATCTTTAGCACTAACTTTATGTCCTTTCATATGATATTTTTGTTGTTTAAGATGATTATTTGGCCTTGTTGACAATACCATCATGTAATTTTTCTATAGTTTCTATACTTCAATAATGATTTGCTTTTTCTCATTTTAATTTTAGGAAAAAGGAAATTGAAATTGTTCTCTTAGAATGCATCTGAAAGAGTCAAAGGGGTTTTCTACAATTAATTTGTTCTTATAAAAAAGGGTAAATTTTTCTCTTTTATCGTTGAATGTATAACTTACTTCAAGACCTGACAAAAACTGACCCGACATGTTAACCCGACACGAACTTGACACGACGACAATGATGGAGACAGTAGCGAGATTGGCTGGTGTTGATCCCCCCCTCCCCCTCCTAACTGTTCCACATAATATTATATTATAGAGAATAAAATAACATAAGACCTTATAACCCACGTGGTTTGACATGGTTCCTTTTACTTGGAAAATTGGGGTTTGAGTTAGTGCACTCCCTTTTTTTTTATAATTTTTCATTTCTTTTTACTTTAAAATTTTGTTTAACCCTTAATAATTTTTTATTTATAGTTTTCATTAATTAAATTCTCTTTAATTTAAAATATTTATATTCACGTAATTTTTAATATTTATGTTTATCTTTAACTCCTTGTATTGCTTTTAGTTTATTAAAATTTTATCAAACACTTTATTACATCAAAAACTAAAATAAATATATTTAATATTGATATTAATGTATAAATATTAAAAATATATGCATCCATTTAAAAAGTTGCGTTGCACTACAAGTTTTATAATGTTATTTTATGTCACCCAAGTTATGGATTCTACTTTTCATCCATACATAATAATATAAAATATAGATATTTATATGGACATCATTTATTTATGGTATATTAATAAATTAGTGTAATTAATGCCTCACAAGATGATTAAAAAAATATGTTTTTGACTAATATAAAATATTTCTATTCCTTCTAATATTTCACAAACAAAAGTCAATTTTCATTTTTGTTTTTACCTAAACTCATCATAAACCAAATAAAGATGAATCTAATACAATAATATCAAGAATACATCAATGAATGATCGTCAAATGTCATATATATATTCATATATTCTCTCTCTACAATGTATTACGATGAATTTTCTAATGAAAGCGTGTTGACAAAGTACAATGACATGAGTATTTATACCCCTACAAAGAGTAAAATACAATTTAAGCTTATATTGACTTTGTTGACTTCAAGCTTTGACTTTCTCGTCTTCAATATTGTAATCTCAGATACAATATATTTATAACTAAGAATCTTCCCCTTTGTATTCGAGATAACAATTCGGCAAATCAGCTTTAGCAATCTCTTTCTTTATTTGAAGACGATCGAATTTTGTCAACAAATAGATTTGAAACAATCTTCCCTTGTGTATTCAAGCACATTGCATCTGAAGAAAAACAAGCTCCCTTTATACAAATCAGAATCTTCAAATCAAAATTCTTCAGCTTGAACAGATCTTTAGAATCTTCGGAAGACTTTTCATGAGAAATTTTAACAGTCAATAATCAATCTTTAAATATTAAGACTCGAAGCTTTGACACTACGTGTACTAAGCTTGTCACCTATATATCATGAAAGAATCAATCGTCAATAATAAACTTTTCAAATAGCTTGATAAACCTTGTCAGCTCTATCAGCTCTCACTCAACATCAACATTAGGTCTTTGAATTCTTTTCTCATGTGACTTCATGATCATCTCTTTGCATGTGACTTCGTGTGTCGGCATGTGTCTTCGATATATAATTTCTCTTCCTCATGACGATTAGAAGAATTCTAAGCATCATTAACGATCAAAGATTTTTAGATGTATAAAACACAACTGTTAGCTCCCCCTCATAAAGATATCTCTGCCAGAACTATTTGCTTCCCTTAAAAATTGATCTCTTCTGAACAAACTGTGTCAGTAGAATAAATGGGTAATCCGCTAACATATAAGCACATTTACCAACTATTATCACTACAATCGAAATTAAATTCAATCGAGTGGCCTATTTTCAAAGTTGGCAATGATGAATCTCTGATAGGACTTCCAGTCATCACTGAAGTAAAGTTATAAAACTAACTTCTCAAACTGTTCCGACAGTACCACAATGATATTCTTTGGAATCATGAAGACTAATGTAATATGTAGAAAAAATAAATCATTATATGTTATTTAAGGCTCAAAATGTGAAAATACATTTCACAGACTCAACGTGCATTGAATATAAAGTTCGAAGACCGGAGGTGTGTCATCCTTTTTCAATATCTTAATCTTCCACGTGAAGAAAAGATAGCAGATATGATCATTCTCCGTGATATATGAAACAAATATCTTTTGTGAGATACTTGAGTGGCTAGGTGGGGTGACATGAGTAGTCGACATTGGGTCCATGTCTTTTTCAATATTCATCTCCAAAGAATGAGAATGAATAAATTATGTGGCAACTCGGTTTACTGACTCGGTTTGGTAAGATCTTTTTTATTCTTTTGATTATGTCTCACACTCACCATATTGTTTTAGCTCACTATCACTCATCTCGCAAAATTTTGAACTAAATCTCCCTCATTTCAGTCTCGTATTCAATCAAATTTGATAATGATTGTAAATACAAAAATAATCTTTTCAGCTTGAGACTCTGCTCCTTCAAATTCCATCTCATTTCCATTTTATCTCAACACATCCCTTTTCAAGATTATCCCAATGATCAAGAAACTCAACTAGCATCTAGACCCCTTTCCAATGACTAGCCTTGGATATGTTTCTTGGGTAGGTCCTTCCGGTTCTGGATTGACGATAGAAACTCTAAAATTCCTATCACACATGCAAAAATATCTTACGCTGAAATGTTGATATTGTCAGGAGCATAAACATTTAACTCCGAGTTCTAAACTGAATTGTTTAGAAGACAAACAAATAAAGTACAAGTTCTGAACTGAGGTATTCAAAAGCTAATGCATGGATGTTCTTGTTTAGGAATGTCAATGAAACAAATACGAACGCTAAAACAGATTGACTCAATAAGCACAATGTTTAATGAAATGAATATTCAATGATTATTGAGATTAATTCAATTGTGAAGAACAAATCATAATTATTATCTCGATAAGAATAGAATCATTGAAATGAATTAAAGACAAAAATGAAAACAATTAAAGAATATCAAGCGAGTGTATTTCCACCCAATATGCAACAAAACATGAGACATGGAAATAACTTTTTCAAAAAAAATATACACGTGATAATCCAAGAATAGGTTTTCAATCGAAAAGAAACAAACACAAGTAAGTTTCTCGGATTGAACTACCACGGTTTCATCAAATATAAATTTTTTCAAACAAGATAATATGGTATATAGGATTTTCCCATCAAAGGTAGAAAATAATTACTCCCCTCAAATCATTAACAAGTCTGATCATGTATTTGAATAATCGGAATTCAGCATGACACATGATAACCTGCAACACAGATTAAGCATATTTTGGTACGCATATCTTTATGGGTCCTTGCATGTTAGTGTTGGTGTGAGGTATACTGTAAGATCTGAACTATCTATTGCAATTAGATGTTCTAACATCAGATCTTATTACTTGAGATTCGGGAATAGAATACATACCATAGCATCTATTTATATACCTCTTGTTCACAAAATCATCTGATCAGCTCATTGATTGACCTGACAAAGTAAGGTAGATCAGTTCTAGAAGCAAATGACTTTGTATCAATTGTGGAAGATTGGTATGACTTGTTTCCATCATGTTCATCTGCAGTTGATTTCCTCTTCCAAACCATCTTGACTTGCTTAGAGTTACTAGTATTTGAAATCGAAACAGAAAAAGTTATAGAAAAGATTAGAAGTACGAATCTGATCTTGTGAAAAATCATTTGATTTGCAGTACTTTGTTTAAGGAATCTTGTCATGAATAGAACTTGAAGTAGTCTTGTATGAGCACACATAATCAGTAGACTCATCATACGGGGACTGTGCAATAGTATCGACACTAGCTCTGTCAGATAATTCTACCTTGAAATTAATGTTTTGAAACTCTTTCACTTTTGTAGAGAAAGCATTACATTCGTCAACAACCAAATCTAACTTCTTCTGTCATGTTCAAGTGCAGTAATCTTTTCCTGAAGATCAACATTTTTCTTTATTAGCTTAATATTACTCTCTTTACTTGTATCTTCATATGTCCAAGAAGTTGGATTTTGATGAAGTCCTTTGAGGAAAGAACTGATAATAATTACTGAAAAATGCTATATTAAAGCTTAGTGGATAGTGTAATAAAGAGAAATTCTCACATTAATAACGCTAACAACCCTATCCATGTCAGTATCCAAGATAATGTATCTTTGTCATGTCTAAATCTCACAATACCATTATAAAAGAACCAAATACCAAAATGGGCTATCTACAACCATACCAATATCCCTAGATCCCATTATAAGTAATTACATGTCAAAAGATGACGCAAATACCAATAGATAGGTAGGAACTTTAAAGCTACTTTTTAGCAATGTGCATACCTTATCTACAAGTATTTGATAAAATACAACCACTACCTCTATTGCCAAAATTCATAACTTATCTGTAACTACTACAGAACTCTTCGGACATACTGCATTTCTCGATCTCGCTCTCGCTCTAATCATCAAGAATATCAGAAACTGAGATAAGTAACTATTGTATTCATAGTTTTCCTATAACTTGTAAAAATACAAAAACCCTAATTTCTGCAAGAACTTTAATGGACAGATAGATCACCATCTTAATAGAGAATATGTGCAAGTGTAGATACAAAACAAAAATACATTCTAAGAAAACTTTAACTTCAGCCTTATTATCCAAATGGCATTATTAGTAAAGATAGCAATGGATTCTTTTCTAATTGAGTTTCCACAATGTGATGAATTTGTTTATACTCTTCTGTAATGACATACCAGAATCAACAAAGAAAGGAAAAAGGCACAACACTCACAAAAATAAAAATAATGTTACTTCGTGATGTTTAAAATATAGGTTGTCCGCTTATACTTGGTTGATAATTTTCATTTTGTGGAAAGAAATCAAGAAATTCAAAATAAATCAAGTCATATCATATCTGACCTGTGGCAAGCATAGAAGGTGATCTCCCCTCTCTGCTTTAAATTTTTTCCGACTGGCCATCTCTCTTACAGGTTTGTTGATCCAGCTCTTAACCAAACACTTACTATTTTTCTTACAAAGATACTAACAACTCATAACAAACATCTCCTTCTTAACTGTTGCATCCTTACCTTTTGTCCTCCTATGCTCTCCATTGTCTATTACAAGAATCTTTAAGGTACATCATTGTGAAAAGAAGTACTCATCAAAAGATGTCATAATCTGCTAACCAAATCAAGTATAATAAGAATATCATATCAATGGCAACTTGTAAAACATTGGTGTATATCAGATTATCATTCACATGCTTGTATCATCAAATTTTCACTTCTTTACTAAACATGTTCAAGTTGTTGTTTTTGTAGGGTTGAATATATGTGAAACAAGTTATAAATGATAATGACCTATCTATATATAAACTCTAGTTAAGAATTAAAACCAAGCATATGCATCTTTATTATCTTCCATAATTTTTTTGATTGGATCTCTCCATATACTTAATTTACAAATATATCTATAGATAGTTAACGTTCATCTTTCCTTTTATGTTGTTATGATCTTGAAGGTTTTAACAATTCTTAGCTTCTTTCTGTTCGCTTGTGTTTGAGGTTCATGTTACGCTACTTATTTTGTTATATAATCAAACACATTTAAAAAAGTACATTTAATTAGCTTCACTTTGTTAAGCATATCGTTTATGCATACCGTACAAATTGCTTACAAATTACTTATATGCACATGGGAAAACTACATACCGTCCAGATGAACGGTTATTGTTTGTTATCAGGGTATTCCTCAATTTTAAAAATTTTGCGGTTTTTCCTGAACCTGACCCTAGTTTCATAATATTGTTTGTTTTGAGTTAAACATATGTTAAATATGAAATGTATTGCATAAGATCCATAGAATGTTTGATGTTTTCATACCCATCAAACTCGTATTGTATTTGTATCCATATAGATGCAACAAACGGTTGGTCCTGGCCCTCCATCCCCTCCCCCACCAGGTCATAGGATAGTATAAACAAGACATGTCGTGCTGTTCCTACTGAAGAAAGCTCAACCACCTAAATGAGTATCAATTTTGCTCCATTGCTTGCAAGGTACTATATACACCTACAAGGGTAAATCTATAACTACCACTAATGTCACCATCAAACTCCCTCACCACAACACTTGTATGTACGAAAACCATGTGGTGTGTACATAACGTCTTTCCATGTGATTACACTCTTCTCCCTCATAAAAGGAAAATTTGATAATAATATTAATGGTAGCCTTAAATCTACTCCCCTCTTAACATTATTTCCTTTTTGGCATCAAAATACAGTTTCAGATCAATGACGAAAAGCCAACAACCCCAGAGTCAACAGTCAAACGTCTTGGAGATGGTGCTGGCCCGAGTGACAAGACGTCCCCAAGGAAAAGAAGCCGTAAAGGAGTCTCGATGAGGTCTCTAGTCTTGCAGAACCTGCAAGCCTGATTCATCTTTTCATAAGGTTGGGTTTATTTTGTGAATGGTTGTAGAGACCATTTTAACCCCAATTTTCTTAGGAGATTTGAACATTCATATGCATCTGCTAAGGAATCTTGATAAAGTTAAGTTTGTAAAAGATTTGGATTTTGTTGACGATTATTAAACTTCTTTGGTAAAAAAACAAGTTGACATATATGTATATATGTGCCGACACCTGCTGGTGGTACTTCTGTAGGCTAGATCGATTAGCATCGATCATTTGAACCACATGAAAAGTGGTGGGAGTGGGACAGTCTCAGCATTGTCAATCCCACTACAACACGTATGCCGGCAAACCTCACATAGATTGCACGCCCCTGTCCTCCGCCCATTCTCGTCCCTAGGACCATATTTGTAGTTCAAAACTCAAATCTTTTTTCCCCTAGCTAGTTCAGATCACTAGTTGTCAACAAGTCAAATCAAGATCTCATACCCCAACTCCAACACAAACAAAGATTACATGTTCATCATTCAAACCTTTTAATTCCATAAACTATCTCACCTTCAGTTTCTCCATAATGCAATATCCATCCCGTTGTCTTCTTGGCGGTTGTTTTCAGATGTCGGTTGTAACATAAAGCAGCAGCACCAATCGCCCCACCACTATATAAGTCGCTTCTCTTCTATATCCTCTATCTAGTTTCGAGTCTATTGTAAGCAACCGAATGACTCAACCTATGAATCGCAAAAACTCATTGTTATTATCATTAAAAATGCCACTCATACAATTTACTCCTTAATAATAGACCCACAGTTTTAAGAGATGAATGGTCCTATAGACCAAATTTCTTATCATATAGAAAACAAAACCAAGCTTACCCGGTAAATCTTACACAAAGTTAGGGTCTAAGTAGGGTAAGATGTATGCAAACTTTATCTCTACCTTGAGAGGTAGAGAGGTTGTTTTCGTGAATAGTCCAGCTTGAAAAATCATGAATGGTTCTTCATGATCCTTTCTTGAGTGTACAATGGAAGTTACTGGAGTACCATATTGTTTAACCCCCAATTTTTTCCTTTCCTTTAGAAGATCAATAACATATTTCGTTTCAGATAATAAAATCCCCTTTGTTCCTTATTATCTTTACTCCTAGAAAATATTTAAGTGGTATCTAAATTCATTTTCCGAAACTGAGACTGTTGAAATGTTTTAAGTATTTGTATGCCTCACAAAACCATCAATGTACAAGTAAAATTATCACCATTCTCAGATTGCATGTAGAACTCTCTATCACCAAACATACATTTACACATTCCATATTTTAGAAGAACCTAACTAAATTTGTCGAACCTATGCTTCAAGCCATATAATGAATTATGAAGGCGGCAATTTCCACAATCCCATAAGAAATAAAGCTACATGGTTGTCCCAATCTTAATTAGATGGCCTCTCTTTAGAAAAAAAATTAATAATCACCAAATGCTACAAATTACATGAAGGGATTATTTTTCAGCAACCACCTTATATGAAAATAATATCATTTGAATAGGATCTAGACCTAGCTATCATCCTTCTTCAAATAACAATGAAGTTAATTGTATAAAATCTCATTTTGATTCTTTTATATGAATAATAAGTTTATATATATATATAGAGAGAGAGAGAAAGAGAGAGGGGGGAAAGTAGGGATGAGTGGAACGGACCGAAAACCCGAACCGAACCGGTCCTGTACCGAACCGGTACCGGTACCGAATTTCACTAATCGGTTCCGGATTCGGTATTGGGATTTATGACTTTCGGTTTTCAGTACTTCCGGTTTCGGTACCGACTTTGTACGGGACCGGTTCGGTTCGGGATTTCGGTACCGGTTTGGTTAAGTGATTTTGGTTTTTGTCATTGCATTTAATGGTAAACGGTGAAAAACCTTAGTCGTTCAAAAAAAATGGTACCAAACGGTTCTAGTCCCGAAAATCCCGGTACCGAACCGGTACCGAATTTCACTAATCGTGGTTCGGTATTTGGTATTGGATTTTGACACTTCCGGTTTCGGTACTACCCGGTTTCGGTACCGTTTCGGTACCGATCCGGTCCCAAGCTCACCCCTAGGGGAAAGTTCGAATGTGAACTCAAATTTGGTTGTGAACGTGATGAAAAATGAGAGTGCGACACGTGTCTGAATGTAAAGTATTTATTCAGTCTGAATAATGCTTATTCGGACTAAATAAATACTATATTCAGTCTGAATATGCCACGTGTCACACTCTTATTTGTCTTCACATTCACAACCAAATTTGAGTTCTAATTTGAACCCGTCCCTATATATATATATATATATATATTGAGAGAGAGAGAGAGAGAGAGAGAAAAGTTCAAATGTGAACTTATCTTTGGTTGTGAACATGAGGACAGATCTCAACCCTTGATCTAAGCCAAGTTGAAGCCGATCATTAAATATGGCTTGAGGGGTAATTTTGTCAACTTTTATATTTGAATCTGATTCTGATATATCCTTTCCATTCTATCGTTCATATCACGTTCATATCAATCCCGTTTTTATTGGCACTTCTCTGTGAATTCGTATTCTTCTTCTCTATGAACTCGTATTCTTCTTCTCTGTGAATTCGTATTCTTCTTCTCTGTTAGTTCGATTTTTGATTTCCGATTTCTAAAGCTATTTGTTGATTTTGTCTTTTCAATGGACTCTGTTTCTTCATCACGAAATTTAGAAGATTTTGATCCAGTTGAAAATTCTACTCTTTTTGTTGATCAAACATTTGATTTGTTCTCTAATTGCGATTCGATCACAGATTTCGAGAATACAGATCGAGAATTTGGTTCTAATTTTTCTGTCACAGATTTGGAGAATGCAGAGCACCGAGAATTTGGTTCTAATGTTGAAGATGCGTTAATCTATAAGTATTTTATTAAATTAGTTTCTAAAACTGCAGAATAACTGTTTTTTGAAGATGATGAGGTGTTTTGAATCTGTTTTATATTGAAATTGATTAACAGTTTGTATTCAGTCTGAATATTAGCTTATATTCAATCTGAATATAAGCTACAAGTATACACACCACAAATTGTTTTAGCTTATATTCAGACTGAATATAAGCTACAAGTTAATTGAAATCACCTATTTGTAGAATATATTCAGACTAAATATAAGCTACAAGAATACAAAAAGCGAAATGGTTTTAACTTATATTCAGATTGAATATAAGCTACAAGAATACAAAAAAATCGAAATTGTTTTACCTTATATTTAGTCAGAATATAAGCTACAAGTTCATTTAAATCACCTATTTGTAGAATATATTCAGACTGAATATAAGCTACAAGAATACAAAAATCGAAATTGTTTTAGCTTATATTCAGAGTGAATATAAGCTACGAGTCCATTGAAATCACCTTATTGTAGAATATATTCAGACTGAATATAAACTACAATAATACAAACCCGAAATTGTTGTAGCTTATATTCAGTCTGAATATAAACATAACATTGTAATATTACACAGTAATGTTTATATCCAGTCTGAATATAAGCTACAAGTATGCAAACCCCAAATTGTTTTAGTTTATATTCAGACTGAATATAAGCTACAAGTTCATTGAAATCACCTATTTGTAGAATATATGTAGAGTGAATATAAGCTACAAGAATACAAAAAGCGAAATTGTTTTAGCTTATATTCAGCTTATATTTAAGAAAATTTTATAATAAACAAAACTGTTTATATTTAGTTTTAATATAATGTACCATTTTTAGGTTATATTCAGTCTGAATATAAACATTATAGTGTAATGTTTCACTATAGTGTGTATATTCAGACTGAATATAAGCTAGAAGTATACAAACCACAAATTACAGCTTATATTCAGACTGAATATAAGCTAGAAGTATACAAACCATAAATTGCAGCTTATATTCAGACTGAATATAACCTTCAAGTATCCAAACCATCAAATTGCAGCTTATATTCAGACTGAATATAACCTAGAAGTATCCAAACCATCAAATTGTATCTTATATTCAGACTGAATAATCTTAAAATTCTTGTTTTATACCAATTCTATAATCCTCATCACTGCAATATATGCAGATTTACCCAGATCTTGAAGCAGATTTTTTGTAAATATGGACCGGTTTTTCTTCACATCAAACTTTTTGTCAAAGAGGTCATGTGGCTGTTGTAAAAACAAATGTTAAACTAATATTCATTATGAATGCCTATAAAGCATATACAGTGATATAAAGAAGAATAAGTAATCAATCTATACTATGTTAAACTTTAACAATTATATTCTTACCAACATTTCTGTTGAATAATTTAACCCCTTTGGTTGATTGTTTGTCTTCAACATTTCTTCACAATTTAAAACGTGAGAGAAGGTGTCCATTACATTTGAAAAAGGTTCAAAATTTGGAATCAAGCTTTCAAGCATAACTGTTATAGTCGTTTGCCCTGTACTTGATTCAAAAACTTCCTCCCTGTAATTAATTAAATTGAATAATTAAATAATATGATCAATAAGTACCACATATGTAATGAATAACATTTCATATTTATTATGATTATATCTTAGAATTTATTTAAAAACACCTTGATATTCACACTGAATAAAATGGTGTGTTTAATTTTAAATTTACATTTGATCTCCTGTGAATGATAACATCCAGTTGGCAACATTCTTCTCAGTGTCTGTTACCTCTGTTCTTGGATCCACTGGTTTTAAATGATATTGTGATCTGAATTCATCCACCATGTCTTTATTCTCCATATTCTCTCCCTCCTCTCTGTTATTGTTCTCTCCTGCATCCTTCTCTCTCTCTTCATTCTCTTTCTCTTTTTCTGTTTCTTCACCTTCATCAACAAACTCTTTTCATCGACAGTTATTGTTTTTTGTTTGAATTGATTTTTTTTTCATATGTTTATTTCCACTTCTTTAAAACTTTACTCTGTGGATACAACTTCATTGTTTGATCTAAGTTGCATTCTAATTCGTCCTTGTTTGCAATTATTTTTTCCAAACAATAATTTAATATTGTTATAAATTCCCGTTTTGTCAATTCTTATTTAAATTAGTAGAGGAAGTACTATATTTCAAACTTTACTAATAACTAATTTACTCAATAAATAGTATAAAATTTAATACCTTCGGTGTCTTGTTTTCTTTTGAATATTTTTTTAATTCCTCTTATTCTGCATCTGTTGACTTCTTTTTTCTTTTTGGTTAAGAACATTCTCCTTCGGTCTTTCTTTTTCTTCCTGTTTTAATTAAATATTCATTATGAATATAACATGTTTTTCTCAAAATACACTGTAGTGCTTATATTGATACTGAATATACCTTACAATTTGAGATTCTATAATTGTAGCTTATATTCAGTCTGAATATAACTTACGATTAAACAAACAACTAATTGGAGCTTATATTCAGACTGAATATAAGCTAAAATTATACAAAATACTATTTGTAGCTTATATTCAGACTGAATATAACTTACAATTTGATGATTCTATAATTGTAGCTTATATTCAGTCCGAATATAAACTAGGATTAAACAAACAACTAATTGTAACTTATATGCAGACTGAATATAAGCTAAGATTACACAAAATACTATTTGTAGCTTATATTGATACTGAATATAACTTACAATTTGATGATTATATAATTGTAGCTTATATTCAGTCTGAATATAAACACTAAAGTGCGTTGTTACACTCTTAGTGATTATATTTAGTCTGAATATAAGCTACGATTATGCAAACCCCAAATTGTAGCTTATATTCAGTCTGCATTAGAGATAGCCAACTGGGCCCGGCCTGGCCCAGGACCGACGGAGGACCGGGACCGTGACCGGGACCGATAAAAGCCCGGCCCGGCCCGGGACCGGTTATAGGACCAAAACCGGGACCGGTTACACTTTTGGAGCGATTTATAGGACCGGCCCGGCCTGGCCCGAGACCGGTTATGGGACCGATTGGGACCGGCCCGATTTTTACAAAAAAATTGAATTTTTATATATATTTTTTATATGTATTTCTAACTTTCAAAGTGTATTTGATTGAAAACTAATTACAATTTATAATAAAACGTATTTTTAAATGTATTTGACTAAAAATCAATTATAAAACTATAATAAACGTATTTTTTAAGTGTATTTGTTTGAAAACCAATTATAAAACTACAATAAAACATAATATTTAATCATTTCTGATTTAATATTAAATCATATTAAATTAGAAATGATTTAATATTATGTTGGACCCACATCATATGTGGTCCACAAGGTGTTCCTTTATTCCTTTAAATTTACAAAGTTCTCATTTGAACCTTCCTCTATATATATATATATATATATACATAATATATAGAGGGAGGTTCAAGAGAAAACACTAAAAAAAGAGAAAACTGAAGAACAACCTGGGTGTCTTCCATGTGGACGACATGCATTAATGCATATCGGTAACTTGTAAGATGCATTGTTGCATATGAACAAAAATTACCGGTATGCATTAGTGCATACTGTCCACATGGAAGCCTCCCAAGGTGTTCTTCAGTTTTCTCTTTTTTTAGCGTTTTCCCTTGAACCTATCTCTCTCTCTCTATATATATATAGGGTTGGTTTCAAGAGCAGCCCTTGTATTTCTTGCAAACTCTACAACCCCATCTTTACCACGCGTTATATTGATCAACAGCTATTGTTAATGATGCATTTTTCGGTGGCATTTCCGTAATATTCAGGAGTTTTAGAATTTCAGAATTAATTAAATGGAACGCATTTTGGACAATTTATATTCATCATCAAACTGCAATCGCTATATTCTCCAAATAAAAGATGATTCGTTCCTAATTTGAAGCCCTAATTATCCGGTGACGATAGGCAAGCAATTCAGAAATTTGGATCTTTTTTTTTATATAAAAAATTGGAGGGAATCGACGTTGAAATACGGCTAATGAATGCAAATCTTGGAGGTATTTAACTTTAATTTTGACCATTTATAATAAGTATGATGACTAGGTATTTTGGTTTTTTTATGCTGATGAATATGGTGATGCTAGTGAATCGGATGAATCGTACTGATTCGAGTTCCATTAACAAAAGTTGTGGGATTTTTGATGAATATGGTGTTGTCAGTTGAAAAACGCTTTGAATAAAACAAATAGTATTTTGGTTATTTTGATGGTGATGGTAATGAATCAGATGAATCGTACGGAGTTTAGTTCCATTCAACACTTTTGTGAATCTTTTAATTGATGTTTGATGAATATGGTAAGATTAGTGAATCAAATTCAAGGTTTCAATATCCATTCACCAATTTTTTGAATCTTTTGATTGATTTTTGGTGAAAAAGGTAATGTTAGTTAATCAAATTAATGGTTTTGAATATCAATGCACGAATTTTGTGAATCTTTTGATTGATTTTTCGTGTATATGGTAATGTTAGTGAATCAAATTGATTGACTTCAATTGGTTACATGGTCGATGAATTTCTTGATGAATCTGGTGATGTTAGTGAATTAGATTAATGGAATACATTCAGTGTATTACAATGCGTCCATGTTGGAGTTATATCATCTGATGGATTCTTGTCTTCATCGACCGATTTCGACTGTCTCATTTCATTACTCTTACCTTCATCATCGTCTTCGTCATCTGATATTTGAAGACCTTCATCATCTGATGGATTCATGTCTTCATCTACCGGTTTCGATTGTCTCGTTTCATTACTCTTATTGCTTTGTTCTTCCTTGAATGATGATGTTGTGTTTTCTTCTTCATTGAAAGACGACGACATCTTGGGTATTTTGTTATAAAAAACTTGTTTCGTTGTTTACAACTTCAATTAAATGTGTAAAACCTAATTCTGGATGGTGGTGTATATGGTTTGGAGAATTGTTCAAATGATTCTTATGAATCTTTTGTTTGAATAGGAGATTACGGAAAACAATTAATTTGATTTAATATTTTTTAATAATATATTAATTATACAATTACAGTTTTGATCTCACTAATTAATTATTGAATTAAATTAATTAATTTTATTCATTTAATTATGGAGGGCTGAGATTGAGGTTGCAAAGTTTGTAGAGATTGACTGGGTTGCAATTGATACGTCCCATATATATATATATATATAGGGGAGGGATCAAATGAGAACCACCCCATCTTAAAGAAACAAAGGAACAAATTGTGGACCACATATGATGTGGGTCCCACATAATATTTAATCATTTATAATTTAATATTAAATCATAAATGATTTAATATTATGTGGGACCCACATCATATGTGATCCACAAGTGTCCCTTTGTTCCTTTAAAAATGCAAAGTTCTCATTTGAACCTTCCTCTATATATATATATATATGTATATGTTAATCAGGTAGACGATAAGATTAATGAAGGTTGATATAGATTCCATACTTAACTCTCATATAATTATAGTATATATTATTTAGAGAAACAACTTTACAGAATATTAATTAAATTATTTATTAAAATATGATAATGCCCTTATATAATTTAATTCGTATTAATAATTCAATAAATAAAACAATTATCCTATTGGTTGATTTAAGTTAACAAAGTTAACATCTTTTAGTGGGTTAACAACTGGATACCTCCCTCCCTCCCTCTCTCTCTCTCTCTCTCTCTATATATATATATATATGTGTATGTGTGTGTGTGTGTGTGTTAGAAGGGAGGTAGAAATAGGAAAATCGATCAGTTCTAGATAGCTTGAGAATCGTGAGAGACACTTTTCGTATTGATATTTCGTACCTAATGTCTGGATTCACGAAATTCAATGTGGGATAAGACTCAAGAACACTTGTGTTTTTAGGCACAAAAACAAAAGCAATTTTCTGGAGAGTGATATTGGATTGTTCAAAAAACTGTATCCAAAATCATGAGTATAAATTTGTATTTATACTAACGTAACTAAAATGGTAATCATGGCTGAATTTTAGGAGTAGTGGTCAGTTACACAATTTCCAGTAACTGCTCAATGACTGCACCATTATTGCACAATAACCGTTCAGAGAGAATATATCGGAATTGACCATGCAGAGCTCTGGACCTTTTCCCAAAAAACTCTAAGTCTCGAGGATCAAACCAGAGACTCTGTGTAGGCCATACAGAGCTTCTATATCAACCATACAGAGCTCTGTATCCGAGTTCTGATCAAGTTTTTCCACTATACTCCAAGTCCAAAATTCTAAAGAGCCAAAATTCTGAAGAGCTTTCGCTTGGACCACCGCCAGGGGCTTTGCCCCTTGGACCCCGCAAGGGGGCATGACCCATTTGACCCAAGCCATTTTGTCGTTACCGAGTTCATACTCTTCCTATAACAAACGTGCACTCCGCACCACCTAACTCGTATTAGATCATAGGGTAAAACCCCATTTAACACATCATGTTATTTATAATTACATATAAATAGACCGGTGACACTAAAATCACTAACAGTATATATATATATATATTAACCTATTATTAATATAAAACAATCAAAATGAGATCTTCTGCACTATTTATTTGAAGAAGGATGATAGCTAGGTCTAGATCCCTTTCAAATGATATTATTTTCATTTAAGGTGGTTTTTGAAAGATAATCCCTTCATGTAATTTGTAGCATTAAGTGATTGTTACTTTTTTTGTTTATTTTCTAAAGAGAGGTCATCTAACTTAGCTCTGGACAAGATGGATCAACCACCTAGTTTGCTGATTAGGGGGTTATATTATGGAAAGTGTCCCCTTCATAATTTGTTATATGGCTTGAAACATAGTCATTGAGCATGGTTCGAGAAATTTAGTTTGGTTCTTTTAAAATATGGAAGTGTAAGTGTAAGTCTGATCATAGGGAGTTCTACATCCAATCAGAAAATGGTGATAATTCTACTTGTTAGTCCCCAAAGAGAGATGGCTAACTAAGAGAGGGTTTTGTAGAAGGGGGGGTTGAATATAAAACACACAGAATATACTCTTTTTAAATTTTTTAATATAAATATTAAAAATTTACACACAGATAGTTTGATGCGGAAAAGAACAGGCAGACTATTCTATCAAACTAAACACACAGATAACAGTAATTAACTATTACACTAAGCAAGTTAAAACAATACTGTTATAGCACACAGCTTTGCCACAGTCAAACAAAAATAATCACTCTGAAGATTTGTTGAAAGCGTGAGATTTCTGGGAAGGACTTCATCTCCTTTTATAGTGTCCATGCATGGGATGCAAGTGGACAGCTGTCAAGGTTTCATTAGCTGGAAGATTATCTGATGGACAAAGGAAGAGACCACTTCCTTTGTACTAGAATAATGGATGAACCATTCTTTGTAGCACGTAATGTCAGATAACTTTATCTTCTTTTCTTCATGCTCTGTGAAGTCCCATCAAGCCTTTTAGCTAAAAGACAAATATTCCTTTTATAAGAATAAAAGAGAATGTCTTTAATTAAGGCTTGGTGCCCAAGTTCTTGCTGGCTCACGTGTCTTGCAATTGATGTGAGTCAAGAACTTATCTCTTTGAAATTGCTAAGTGATACATCTCACTATGTATCACATCGGTGGATACCTTATAAGGCTGGAGTTGATAATTGTACACTTTGCTTGATAACTTCTTCTTTCACTAAGTGACAAAAGTGTATACCCTTGTGAGTTGATATCACAGCCTTAGAAAATATACCTGCAATTTCGGTGACCAAGATCATAGTGTCGGTGACCATGACATCAAACTTGATGACCTCATCTTATTTGATGTCCTTAGTACTTTTGATGACTTTTGAGTGTACCATCGGTGACCCACTATATTGGTGACCCAATCTTGACTTGGCAAAATGGTCTGAATATTGAAGTTGGTTGATACATCCAAAATTCCACTTTTTGATGTACAACCCCTTGATTGAATAGTCTTTGACTCTTCAATACTTGAAGCATATTTCAGACCTTCAAAAGAACATGTAAAAATTCATTCATATAAAGGAAGGTGGTTCATCACCAAATCATCGGTGACCCAACAATCTCCCCCTATTTGATGATGATACCTGTAGGTTAGAAAAGAATTCTTTTTGACCCTTTCTATTTTTCTTTTGGGTTCTTTTGACTCAGATTTTTTTTTTCATTTTTTTTTTCATTTTTTAATTTTTTTTTAATTTATTTTTTAACTGAGTATGTACAGTATAGAGTATAAACTGAATAAAAGAATAAGTATAAGTTTAAATATGTGCAAAGCTTGTAAAAATATTAACAAGAGATGGGATGGAAGAAAAGTATGAACTTTTATTAATCAACACATAGGATTGATCAGAGTACATGATTAATAAAGTTCATACTGTACTATACGTCTACAAGATCATGGATCTGAGGGTTCTCTTCGTTTAAGTTCATCCAAGATCATTCTTGTGATGCCATGGTCTTCAATGGGAGGCACTCCAAGAATAGCAGAGAGGAAGGAGCTGTGAGCCCTTGGGATGTCAGATGCTCTGAAGAAACCGATGTTTCCAAAGATGTCTTCAAAGAAAACCCCAAGCTCTGGAGTAGTCAGCATGGTTTGCTCCGGGTAAGTAATAGAAGTAGGAATGGAAAGATCTATACCCGAAGCATTTATCTGGATGCCCCTTTCATGAAGCATAACAAAATGTCCCTTCTTCTTGTTTTTAGGAGCAGTGATGACCTCTCCCTTTAAGACCCTGTTGAATGAAGTACATTTGTTGTGCTTCAAGGTATGTCACAAGAATATCATTCTCCTTTTGGATGTTGAGCATCTTGATGAAGAGTTTTCTAAGAATATTAAGTACCAGCTCCTTGTACTTGCTTTTGCTCTTAGAGATGCATTTACCAACTTCCATCCACTCAGTCATCCCAAGAACTTCCAACCATTCAGCTTCATATACTTTTGATAAAGTATCAGCTCTTTTAAGGGTGATAAGTAACTTGGGAGAATTCTTGGTTGGAGGTTGGATGGTAGCATTGATAATCTTGGAATCATCCTTCCTGTTCTTCAATCTTCTTTTAAACCACTCTACTTCCTTTGCCTTCTTGGCCTCATCAACCAATTTTGCAAATTTTCCGCATTTCTTCTTTATATTTTCAAGCTCATCTTTTTGAGCTTGAATTGCATCGGTGACTTTGGCATGAACAGCTTCATCATGAGCTAGCTTGAGTACATTTGTCTGATCATACTCAAGCTGAGCCTTGATAGCTTCTTCTCTTTTAGCCTCAGTAAGAATCACCCCAATAGGATCGGTCAGTGCAGGGGCAGGCTGTAGTCTGAGAGTGTCTGCATTAGGATCTCTCATTTTCTTCTTTCTCTTCTTTTCTTCCTTTTGTTCTTCAAAGGAAAGAGGCTTCTTTCCTTTGGCTTTTTCTTTTCTTCTTTTCTCTTCTTCAGTTTCAAGGGGTTGAGCACTGACACTCTCCCCCTCAACAGCTGCTCCAGATAACTCGGTGACCACGTGAGGAGTCACCTCGGTGACCGTGGCCACCACGTCGGCGCCTGTAGTGTCGGCGGCTGGTGTGGTATCGGCGGCCACATCGGTGGCTGGTTGAGTGGCGTCGGCGGCTGGCATGCTGACGTCGGCGGCTGGCATGCTGACGTCGGCGGCTTTGGCTGCTGTTGTAGAGGTCTTCACATTTTTCTCCCCCTCAGTGGTTGAACCCTTGAAACCCACTGAAGAGAGAAACTCCTTAATCCTTTCCACATCAGAGCAGAGACCCCCAAGTTTCTTTTCTACCCTTTGAAGGACAAACCTGTCAGTATCTTGGAAGAAGGAATCACCAATATCAAGTTCAACCGTTGGAGAAGAGGTTGGAACTTTATCAATCTTGGTGTGTAGACTTGAGAGAGACTCCATTATTGCCTGTTGATTTGCAATAAGAGTAGAGATATTGGTGGCTTGCTGAGAAGAGGTGCTTCGAAGATCCTGAATGGATGAAAGCACAGATGCTTGACTTGAAGAGAATCCTTGCTGAAGATCAAGGATATCCAAATGTAGAAGATCTAAACATGTCATTAGAGTTGGGTGACTCACCGACAACTCCTCTTATGTTAGATCTGAGAGATGAGGAAAGAGAATCCATTCTTTCCTTTTCCTTAGTTGCATGTTCTTCTAAGACCTCCACCCTTCTGATAGTATCACTGGTAAAGGTGGTGAAAGCCTGTAGAAGATCATTCCCTTGCTTTGAAGACATGGGAGCAGTAGGATGAGGCTTTGGTGGTTGATCAGTATCATCATCATCACTGGAAGAATAATCCACCAAACCTGTAGATTTTCTTGGGGGGGATTTAGGAGATGAGGGGGAGACACTCTTAGGAGAGTGTCTTTGAGGGGATTCCTCAGTAATGGGTTCCTCCACACCCTTGTCATGTACGGGAGACGTACCTATCCAAGGAGTAGTGTCGGACATTAGAAAATCAGTAAAGAGGGTTGCTCCATCAAATGCACCTGGTTGTGGTGCATTCTCACGTGGAGTGTGGACACGGAGCTGAGAGAGCTCTAGGGGTGAAGAAGAGGTACCTTGGATGGGAGACTCCAAGTCATCTTTATCAACTAAGGAGAAAGTTGATGAAGGAATAAGAGGGGTGTCCCTTTGTACAACCATGTCCTTTTGAGAGGGCATGGAGGAGCTGGGAGTAGCTAAGTGTTCCTTGGGTTTTGTGAGGATATTTTCAACACCTACTGGCTTTTGGGAGCCAGTAGATGGATCATGTGCTTTAACCCTTTGGGTTCCCTTAGACTTCTTTGAGGAAGTCTTTGGGGGGCTTTTAGAGTTTCTCCGCTTATGGGATTTGGATGCTTGGGTGGAAGCCAAAGGCTCTTTTGGCTTCGTAGCATCGGTGGGTGCGGAGGTAGATGTGCCCGACGCTTTGGATCTCTTAAGAGATTTGGGCACACCAGTGACTCTAGGTATAGAGGGGATAGAAGACATACCTGAGGTTCTCTGAAGACGCGGTTCATTTTCTCCCCAAGTAAGAGTTGCATTCCTTGCAAACTCAACCATAGAAGGTCTGAGAGGGTTGTCTGATGCTAAGACAGCCTTTTTCATGATTTGGTTACCCACTTGGTGGAGAGGGAGATCATATACGATATCATCTCTTTTCTCTAATTTATCTGCCAACTTTGCATGAATAATAAGAGAGAAAAGTCGCTGAAATGGTACCTGAGGACGTCGGAGGGTAGAGAACGAGGAGATCATTTCATTAAAGAAATAGCTGGCATAATCTATTTTTCTCTGAAAAATAAGAGCATGTGCCAGCTCAGTTACTTGAGAAGGTGACTGATCCGAACCACCTGTCTTCTTGCTCAGACACAGAATCAGATGAGCAAAGAAGAAGTTCCAAATGCTTCCCATGTTTTTGCGCAATAAAGTACCTGGACCCTTTGACTTTGATCCCTTCTTCTCTTCCAAATAATTTAACACATCAACCACCATTTGATGTTCATTACCAAGAGGGAATGGTTCATAGGAATCATAAACAGGAAGCTTGAGAATGCTTCTAACATCTTCCACATTGAAGATCACATCATGTTCATCATTACTTAGAACAGATGCAATAATTTGATCCGATGAGGCATCAAATGTGCAAGTTAACCAAAAGTTTCCAAGAAGAAACTTACTCTTTTTGGGTTTTGCTGTCAGAGCATATTGTAGAGGGCATCTCTGAAGAAACCAGCAAACATCATTGTACTCTGGATGAGCATTGTCAACTCCTATTCTTCCAAAGTAATTGCATGCAGGGAAGGAGAGAGATCCAAAAGTGATTGTTTGTTCTTCACCAATTCTTGAAGGAGAAGCCATTGAAGAAGAAGATGAAGTTGCAGGTTGCAGGTTTTTGCTTTTGAGGATGAGGAGAAGATGGGTGCGAGAAAGGTGGTGAAGTAGTGGGGGAAGAGGTTATATATGAGAGGGAAATTTCAACTTTCAAAAATAATGATTATTTTTGGTGATTGAAAGGTCAGAATTCTAAGGGTTTTAGAGTTGAATTCGGCGCATGGTCTGACATTGATGATGTCATTAGGGATAAGAACAAATAATCTTGCTTATCAAGAATGGTAAGTCAAGAGTTATCTTTTAGGGGTTAAGAAGGTGAAAGGTTTTGTAATGGTTACCTTGGAGAGTTTAAAAACGTCGGTGGCCTCATAAAAGGGACAAACGTCGGTGGCTCAGTAATGAGATAAACGTCGGTGGCTCAGTAATGAGATAAACGTCGGTGGCTTGACGTCAGCAAACGTCGGTGGCTCGTGAGGCTGACGTCAGCAAACGTCGGTGGATGACGTCATTGAAAACGTCGGTGAATCGACCAAAGGTGCGACGTCGGTGGCTCGAACCAAGATGAGAGAGAGACGTCGGTGGGTCGAGGTAAAACGTCGGTGGATAGGGGCTTTGAGAGAGAGAGAGACGTCGGAAAGGGGGCTGGTGTCGGTGGCTCTCGTCGTCGGCGGCTGGTGGTGGATGTCGGTGGCTGGGAGAGGTGGTTAACGGTGGTGGTTTCGGTGGGTGGTTTCGGTGGTTAGTGAGGTGGTGTGGTTTGTCGGCGGCGACGGTGGCTTGTGGTGGATGATATAATGTGGTGGTTTTAGGGTTAAGGTTTTGGGGAAGGGAAGAGAGAGGAGAGAGAGAGAGAAGCTGTCGGTGACTAAGTCACCGACTTTGTATGCATATATATATATATATTATTTTTATTTTCTTTTTATTTTTCTTTTTATATAAATATATTTATATAATATAATATATAATATAATATATAATATATCTATGAAGTATACATATAATATATATATAAAACATATAACCTATAAATATATGAATGTATATAATATATATATATGGAATATATATATATAAAACATACATAAATATAAAATATTAGTCTATGTTTACCATACCTAACTCACCGATGAGAAACTTGAACCTTGCTTCATCAAGGGGCTTTGTGAATAGATCAGCTAGTTGATAGTCGGTGGGAATGAAATGTAACTCCACATCACCTTTAGAGACATGATCTCTTATAAAGTGATACCTAATATCAATGTGCTTGGATCTTGAATGAAGCACAGGGTTGTTGGCATGGCTATTGCACTTGAGTTGTCACACATTATTGGGATTTTTGAGAAAACCTGATTGTAATCACACAACTGATTTTTCATCCACAATATCTGTGCACAACAACTTCCAGCAGCCACATACTCTGCTTCAGCAGTAGATGTAGACACCGAATGTTGTTTCTTACTTGACCAGCTCACAAGCTTTCCACCAAGTAACTGACAACTTCCAGTTGTACTCTTTCTGTCTATTTTTGAACCTGCAAAATCAGAATCAGAGTACCCGATGAGATCGAAACCTGAGTCTTTGGGATACCAAAGACCCAGATTTATGGTACCTTTCAGATACCTGAAAATCCTTTTCACAGCAGCTAGGTGTGATTCTTTAGGATTTGCTTGGTATCGGGCACATAGACAAGTAGCAAACATGATGTCGTGTCTACTTGCGGTTAGATAAAGAAGGGATCCTATCATGGCTCTATAATTTGTAATATTTACGTAAATGCCATCGGGATCGTAAAAGAGTTTAAGAGGAGGAGCCATAGGAGTTTTCATGGTAGAGCAAGTATCAAATTGAAACTTTTTCAGAAGATCTTTAATGTATTTACTTTGATTTATGAAAATACCTTCTGAAGATTGTTTTACTTGCAAACCAAGAAAGAAAGTTAACTCCCCCATCATGCTCATTTCATATTCTTTTTGCATGAGGGAGTTAAACTCATCACACAAGGATTCATCGGTGGCTCCAAAAATAATATCATCTACATAGATTTGAACAAGAATGATATTACCTTGTGATTTCTTGAAGAAGAGAGTGTTGTCAACCTTGCCTCGTATGTACTTATTTCTAAGTAGATATTCTGAGAGAGTGTCATACCAGGCACGTGGAGCTTGCTTCAGTCCATATAGAGCTTTATCCAGCCTATATACATGATATGGATGGATCGGATCTTCAAACCCGTGCGGTTGCTTCACATACACTTCTTCGCCTAATTCACCATTCGGGAAGGCACTTTTGACATCCATTTGGAATACCCGAAAATTCTTGTAAAATTTGCATGGGCAAGAAATATTCGGATGGCTTCCAATCCGGCAACAGAGCAAAGGTTTCATCATAATCAATTCCTTCCTCTTGCCGATATCCTTGAGCAACCAACCTTGCCTTGTTCCTTATGACAGTTCCTTCTTCGTCCATCTTGTTTCGAAACACCCATTTTGTTCCAATAATTGTTTTGTTGGATGGACGAGGAACTAACTTTCAGACTTTGTTTCTCTCAAATTGTGAGAGCTCTTCTTGCATGGCAATTACCCAGCTAGGATCAGCTAGGGCTTCATTTATCGCCTTAGGCTCAACAATGGAAACAAAGTTGACATATAAGCACGTATTGCTTATGCCTCTTCTGGTTTTTACACCAACTTGTGGATCACCTATGATTTGATCTATTGGATGATCCATGGTCCACTTTAGTGCAGGAGGTAAGGAGGGAGGTAGAGAAGAGGATGAAGTAGGAATTTGAGATGGTGAAGATGGGTTTAAGGGAGATATGGTGTTTTGGTGGGTAAGGTCTTCTGAAGAGTTAGTTTCAGGAGGTGGAGAAGAAAGAGAAGGTTTTGAGGGTAAGGTGGTGTTTATGGGAGGCTGAGAAGGGTTGCTATCTGGAGGATTGGTTTGAGAGGAGGATGGAATTTCACTAACACATGAATTTATCCATAGGTTTAATTCTTCTTCATCACAAGATAATGAAGAAGTTTCAAACTCATCAAACTTTACATGCATGGATTCATCTATGCATTGTCTTCTTAGGTTGAAAATTCTGAAGGCTCTTGAGGAGAGAGAGTAGCCCATGAAAATTCCATCATCTGACTTCGGATCAAACTTTCCAAGTTGTTCCCTGTCATTTAGCATGTGACATGCACAGCCAAACACATGGAAGAAGTCAACTGCAGGTTTTCTACCATGGAAAACTTCATACGGAGTCTTGTCATGCCTTTTGACTATGATAGACCTATTTTGAGTAAAGCATGCAGTGTTAACTGCTTCTGCCCAAAAATAGGTTGGCAACTTGGATTCACTCAGCATGGACCTTGCAGCTTCACATAGTGTTCTATTCTTTCTCTCAACAACACTATTTTGCTGAGGAGTGCGTACGGCAGAGAAGTTCTGAGAGATTCCTTTTAGGTCAAAGAAATCTTCCAGAGCAGCATTCTTGAATTCAGTGCCATTATCACTTCTGAAGGACTTCACCATTTTACCATTCAAATTTTCAATTTTTCTTGTAAACCTGATGATTTCTTCAACAGCATCACTCTTGTGTTTTAGAAAGAACACCCAAGTATATCTAGAGAATTCATCGACGATTACTAGCATATACTTTTTACCACCCAGACTGGGTGTCTTGTTGGACCGCATAGATCCATGTGAAGCATTTGAAGAGGTTGAGAGATAGAAGAGCATTGTTTTGTTTTAAAGGAAGTTCTGGTGAGTTTTCCTTTTTCACATGCCCTACACAGCTTTTCTTTTTCAAAAGCTATTTTTGGCATTCCAACAACCAGCTCTTTGTTGGAGAGTTTGTTCAAGGTTTTAAAGTTTAGATGAGAGAACCTTTTATGCCACAGCCAACTTTGTTTGGCTAGTTCTTGAGAAAGGAGACACACAGCTTCTCCTATTGCACTTTCCTTCATGTTGATTATGTACACGTCATTCAGTCGGGTTCCTGCTAGTACAATCTTGTTCTGTACGTCAAAGACCAAACATACACATAGCTGGAACATGACCTTATAGCCCAAATCACATATTTGGCTTATGCTTAGAAGATTGTACATCAGCCCTTCAACATGAGCTACTCTGGAGAAAGTGATGGTTCCATTTGAAATGGTACCATATCCTTTGGTGACCCCTTTTCCATTTCCTCCAAAGAAAACAGTGGGTCCCTTTTCTTTTGAGAAGTTAGAGAGAAGAAGTTTGTTTCCGGTCATGTGTCTTGAACATCCACTGTCCATGTACCATATATGATCTTTATTTGGTACCTGCACCCAGAAACAAATTTAGACTTTTGGTACCCATTTTGAGGTGGGTCTTTTGGGATTAGAAGGCATTTTAGATTTGCAAGGAGCCAAGTCTATTGGGCAATTTTTAGCAAGATGAAGAGTGTTGCCACAGTTATAGCACTTCTTTAAAGGAAAGACCTTTTTAAAATCCCTACTATCTAAACTTTGGACAGAGGTTGAGGAATGAGAAAAAGAGGGGTGTCCAACACCTGGTCTTGGTCCAAGAATACCTTTACCAGGATTTCTTGATTTCTTCAAGTTTACTGACCGAGGAATAAAGTCAGTAGCTATTTGAGATTTCCTTTTAGATGAAAAATTTGATTTAGAAAAATTTTTCTTTTGAGGAGAAAATCTTTTTGAAGAAGGATACTCAGCAACTTCAGAAGGCTGCTCATGGGAGTACCTTGACTCATGCAGACTTAAGGAATTTAAAAGTCTTTGGATAGGTTTGGGAGAAGAAGAAGAGCTTGGAAGAGTTGAAACCATTGAAGACTCAGAAGAGATTTCTTTAGCTTTAACAAAGACTCCAAACTTTTTGGAACCAGATTCTACTTTGAGCATGTCAAGTAGATCTATAGAGTGAACGGAGGTAGAATCCTCAGATGAATAACCGAAGAGATCATCATCGTCATCGGAAAGGAAACCAGCAGGAAAACCTTGACACTCAGAAGAGGAAGGGAGTGGAAGGTCAAGAGGTTGAGGAACACTTTTCCATAACCAAGGCCAGACTTATCCTTGCTGGTGATTTGATCTTGAAGGATCCTTTCTAGATTCTTAGAGGATTTAGTCCATTTAGACAGAACCTCTTGTTCCTTTTCAAGAGTGGAAGAAATCTTTGATTTTTCCTCAGAAAGACTGTCATTTAAGTACCGAAGGTTTTCCAGATCAGCTTTCATTGTGTCAAAATCTTTTAGTTTTGAAAAGCAAGAAAGGAGTTGATCATTTAGACTTTTTATGTGTATATCAGCCTTTTTCTTTTGAATCTTTAAGTCACAGAAGTCAACAGTTAAAGAATCAAAGGCATCAGCCTTTTGATCATCAGAGAGAAAGGTAAAAGGATGTACCTGAGGTTTTGTCCCTGAAGTGGATCCCTCAGCAGATACAAGAGTGGTGTAGAGTGATTTCTCCATGTCTTCTATCTCATCAATTTTAGCCATGAGGCACTTAGTGACATACTCACTCTCACTCTCAGAGGTTTGCTCATCTTCCCAGCAATGAGCCTCAGCAACTAAGGTTTTATTTTTACCTTGGTTTCTCTCCTTTTCTCTCTTGTATTTGGCTTTGTATTTCTTGTACCTTGAGGTTTCTTTTGATTCAGAGTTTTCTTTAGAGGATTGGCTATTTCTCTCTTCATGCTTCCTAGAAGCTGATTTTGAGAAGTCATGGCCATAAGAAGAAGAAGGTTTAGAAGAAGAAGCTTTTGATCTGCATTCAGAAGCAAAATGACCTTTCTTTCCACAATTGAAGCATTCTTCATTTGCTTTATCAGAAGAGGATTTTTGAGAAAAAGGTTTTCTATTAAATTTGGAGCGGTTTGAAGAAATCTTTTGTTCTTAAGGTTTCCAGCAAGCATTGCCATACTATCAGAAAGTATGTCAATGGCTGATTCTTCTCCTTCATCATCAGCAGCACTATAGTATGCATCTGACAGATGAGAAGAGTCTTCCTTAATATCTTTTTCAGAATTAGAAGAAGGATAGGTGATTCTAGGAATACAAGAAGAAAGTTTTGAATCACCTATCAAAGCAATAGAGGAGGATTTAATATCCTTTATAAGAGACTTTCTCTGATTCTTAGTTTGTTCATAGTGAAGAAGAGTTCCATAGAGAGCAGTTAAAGGCATTATTTCTAAGTCCTTGGTTTGCTTGATGCAAGTACAGATAGTTTCCCAAAAATCTGGAAGACAATCCATAAACTTGCAGAGAACTTCTTCATTATTATAAACTCGTCCAAGAGCTTTGAGATCGTTAAGAAGACAGTTAAAACGATTAAAGTAGGTAGAAAGAGATTCTCCCTTTTCATGGGAGAAGAGTTCATACTTTCTAACAAGACAGATCCTGTTAGATTTCTTTACTTCTTTGGTGCCTTCATATAAGACACTCAAAGTATCCCACATCTCTTTAGCAGTGGGAAGGTTAAGAAGAGAATGATACACATCATCAGGAAGTGGAAACAAAGAAGAGCGATTTGACTTTAGTATCTAAAGCAACTAGGCGTTTATCATCTTCACTAAATTTGTTAGAAGGTTTAATGATATATCTACCGCCTTTTCTCACTTCTTTCGTCATCCGACTCTATGTCCTTTCCTTCGCCGTCCTTTTGAGGGCCAAAGCGAGCCCATATTTTAGGAATAATAGGTCCCTCACTGAGAATGTTGGGGTACCTGCAATCGATCCCTTCCAAGAATAATAACATGCGATTTTTCCATAACCCAAAGTTGTTTGGGTTGAATCTTGGGGGTTTAGCCAAAGATCATAAATCATATGTATTACTGGAAGAGGTCTGCAAGGTACCATCAACATTTGAGGTAGTAGCCATCACAGGATTGGTTTATGAGATTAAACCAACTGCTCTGATACCAATTGTTAGTCCCCAAAGAGAGATGGCTAACTAAGAGAGGGTTTTGTAGAAGGGGGGGTTGAATATAAAACACACAGAATATACTCTTTTTAAATTTTTTAATATAAATATTAAAAATTTACACGCAGATAGTTTGATGCGGAAAAGAACGAGGCGTACTATTCTATCAAACTAAACACACAGATAACGATAATTAACTATTACACTAAGCAAGTTAAAACAATATCGTTATAGCACACGGCTTTGCCACGCAGTCAAACAAATAATCACTGCGAAGATTTGTTGAAAGCGTGAGATTTACGGGAAGGACTTCATCTCCTTTTATAGTGTCCATGCATGGGATGCAAGAGGACAGCTGTCAAGGTTTCATTAGCTGGAAGATTATCTGATGGACAAAGGAAGAGACCACTTCCTTTGTACTAGAATAATGGATGAACCATTCTTTGTAGCACGTAATGTCAGATAACTTTATCTTCTTTTCTTCATGCTCTGTGAAGTCCCATCAAGCCTTTTAGCTAAAAGACAAATATTCCTTTTATAAGAATAAAAGAGAATGTCTTTAATTAAGGCTTGGTGCCCAAGTTCTTGCTGGCTCACGTGTCTTGCAATTGATGTGAGTCAAGAACTTATCTCTTTGAAATTGCTAAGTGATACATCTCACTATTTATCACATCGGTGGATACCTTATAAGGCTGGAGTTGATAAGTGTACACTTTGCTTGATAACTTCTTCTTTCACTAAGTGACAAAAGTGTATACCCTTGTGAGTTGATATCACAGCCTTAGAAAATATACCTGCAATTTCGGTGACCAAGATCATAGTGTCGGTGACCATGACATCAAACTTGATGACCTCATCTTATTTGATGTCCTTAGTACTTTTGATGACTTTTGAGTGTACCATCGGTGACCCACTATATTGGTGACCCAATCTTGACTTGGCAAAATGGTCTGAATATTGAAGTTGGTTGATACATCCAAAATTCCACTTTTTGATGTACAACCCCTTGATTGAATAGTCTTTGACTCTTCAATACTTGAAGCATATTTCAGACCTTCAAAAGAACCTGTAAAAATTCATTCATATAAAGGAAGGTGGTTCATCACCAAATCATCGGTGACCCAACACTACTTGTATACATTAATGGTTTTGTGAGGCATATAATACTTAAAACATTTCATCAGTCTCACTTTCAGATAGAAATATATTCTAGGAGTAGAGATGATAAGTAACACAGGGGATTTTATTATCTGAAAGTAAATATGTTATTCTTTTAAAGGAAAGGAAAAATTTGGGGGCTAAACAATGTGGTACTCTAATAACTTCCGTTGTACACCCAAGAAAGGATCATGAAGAACCATTCATGATTTTGAGAGGTATAGGCAACTTGTTGGGAAGCTGAATTACTATATATGGTAATGACTCGCCGTTGTGTTTGTTGTCAGTCAATTGATGTTATGTTTGCTCCGATCCAACTGTTTATCATTGGGTCCTTTTAGAACAAATTATTTGCTATCTTAAGGCTCAGTAGGAGGAGTCTAGGACAAGTATTATTTTATGGACACCGTGGTCATGCTATGGTAGAACTTTTCATTGTTATAATTGAAGTGTTTTCACGATGACATGAGCCCGCCTCAGGATATTTGGTTTCATAGTAAAGCAAGAGACAAAATGTGATCTCTTGCTTCGATCATGACTAAACCGTATAGGGAAATGGATGACTCGATATATGAGATGTTATGGATACATTAACTACTAAAAGAAATTGGCTATAAGATTAAAGAGTTTAAGAAATTAGAAGGTTTAGATGGTAAATTTTGTCGTGCTGGAGTTGGGGTATGAGATCTCGGGTTGACTTGTTGACAACTAGTGACTTGAATTATGAAGGTGGAAAAAGGTTGGTTTTGAACTGAAAATATGGTCCCAAGGACGAGAATAGGTGGAGGATTTTGGGGGGGGTGGGTTGTGCAACCTCTATCAGGTTTGCGAGCATATGTGCTACAGTGGGATTGAAATACTGAGACCATCCCACCACTGTTCATGTGGTTCAAATGTTTCTACTCGATCTAGCCTACAAGTGTTGGCATAAATATACATGTCAACTTATTTTTACTAGAGAAGTTTAATAATCGTCAACAAAATCCAAATATTTTACAAACTTATTCACGATTCCTTAGCAGATGCATATGAATGTTCAAAGCTTTCAAGAAAAATGGGCTTAAAAATGGTCTCTACAGCCATCTACAAAATAAACCCAACATTGTGAAAAAGATGAATCAGGCTTGGTCCTGCAAGGGTAGAGCCCTCATTGGGACTCCAGCTTTACGCTTATTTTCCTTGGGGATGTCTTGTCACTCGGGCCAGCACCAGCTCCAGGGCGTTTAACTCGTTGACACGGGGTCATTGGCATTTCGTCGTAGAACTGAATATTTTGATGCCAAAAAGGAAAGAATGTTAAGAGGGGAGTAGATTTATGGCTACCATTAATATTATTATCAAATTGGTGAAATTAGTGGTAGTAGTACCTTGCAAGCAATGGAGCAGAACTGATACTCATTTGGCTGCTTGAGTTTTCTACTGCAGAAACGACACGAGATGTGTTGTTTGTACTTGCCTTTGCCGCGGTGGGGGAGGGGATAGAGGGCCAGGACAAACTTTCCATTGCATCTAAATGGCTGCAAGTATAAAATGAGTTTGATAAGTATGAATACATGAAACACTCTATGGACCCTATGCAATACCTTTTATATATAGCATATGGTTAACTCAAAACAAAGAATATTATGAAAAGGGTAACATTACATGCTTCGGGTCAGGTTCACGAAAAACCGCAAAAAAATGAAAAACAGAAGAACACCTGATAATCGTTTATCTGGACAATAGGCAAATGTGAATACAAGTAATCTGTAAATAATTTGACTCGTATGCACGCATGTTATGCAGATGTGCATACCGGACAAATTGCTTACAGATTACTTGTATGTACATTTGCATACCGTTGAGATGAATGATTATCAAGGTGTTCCTCGGTTTTTTATTTTTTATGGGGTTTCCCTGAACCTCCCTGTACAATCTACATCCTTGTGACAAATGAACCATCTTTACTGTGAGCCTGTGACGGGCCCTAATCAGATTCATCGTAGCCAAGTATAACACCCTAGATTTCTTTACCGAGTAATCTTGGTATAATCATCTAAATCAAAAAATTTAGATGTTTTATCTACTTTTACCTTTGTTTAAGATAGTTGTTTTTGGACTTGTAATGTAAGTCAAATTTTATGTGGTGGTCAAATTCTGTAGTCAATGAATTAAGTTTAGGACTAGAAATGTTAAGAAAATTCCATGTAGGGACCCATATTGAATTATCCAAGTGATGAGGGGTAATTTTTGACAAGTGAGGATTCTTATACTAAATATAAAAACCCAATTTTCAGCCAAAAAAGGCTCATTTCCAACCTTCCTCTCTCTCTCTCTAGAATGAAAATGCTCTCATCTTCTTAACCCTAATCTTGTTCCCAATCTATGCATGCAATTAGGAGATTGATGTTATATGGAAGAATTGAAGTTCAATAAATGAATAAAAGTTCAAGATTCAAGGTGTGGTTCTATGAATTTCAAGGTATGTACACTAAGTTTATGTTTGATATCAAGTGGGTTATCTTAATCATATATATCAAGTGGGTTATCTTAATCTTAATCTTATATATCAAGTGGGTTATCTTCACGTTAAGATTTATAAGCTATTAGTTAATAAGATTAATTTTTGCTCAAATGGTGTTAGTTTCATGTTTTTATTGGTTAAAAAAGTGAGGAACTAAGTTTACATTGTTTGTTTGTGGTTTAAGAAAGTTCCATACTTGATTTCTCATGGTTTTAGTAGCAAGATCCTAAAAATGGGGCTGTTTTGTGTTGTCAATGGAAGTCATAATAGTTTCTGTTTGTGCAGAAAACCGTATAAAATAGCTCGTTTATCGGATTTGAACAGTTTTCGGGAGCCGGTTATCGGAAGGGATTTGGGTGTATTGCCCTCCACTCAGTTTCCATTGTTCGAGTGGTCCGTACAACCCTCGAACTCGATTGATTTGAGGGAATTATTTTTAGTTCATTCATTTATACTCGATTCTTGATTTGAGGGAATTATTTTAGTTCATTCAGTTGGGACATTCATGTCCATTATCGTTTCATGTTCCAATTTTCAGATTTCTTTTAACTATTATCTTTTATTAACTTGATTATATACCTGCGATCTTTGTTATATTAATTATCCGTTCACTGAGCAATTGGCTCAGCCGAGGGTTGTTTTGTCCTCGGTAGGTACAGGTTCGTAGGTGGGATTATCATGGGACTGAGAGCAATGGAACATGACTAATTTGAAGACAACCCTTGGATAGTATTGTTTTTGTTTATGTAAATATAGTAATTATATCCATGTCGTTTTAGCTTTATTCTACTACACTTTTATTTTGATGGATATTCGTAGTAGCTCTAGTTTTCCCGTGTATGTTAGTTAGTTATGTTGTTATGTTTTCTATTGTGGCACACCGTCTTCCGGCCACGCGGGACAGGGGTGCTACACCAAGTCACACGCAAGGCATCCTTGGCCCTAACGCACCTAGACATAGTTTTTAAACGATATGCTTAACAAAGTGAATCTAATTAGATGTACTTTTTAAACGTGTTTGACTTTATAACAAAATTAGTAGTGTAACATGAGCCTCAAACACAAGCGAACAGAAAGACGCTAACAATTGTTAAAACCTTCAATATCACAACAACATAAAAGGAAATATGTACGTCAACTGCCGGTAACTATATTTGTAAATTCAGTATATCGAGAGATCTAAATAAAAAAATTTACCAAAGATAATATAGATGCATATATGCTTGGTTTTAATTCTTAACTAGAGTTTATATATAGATAGGTCATCATCATTTATAACTTGTTTCACATATATTCAACCCTACAAAAATTACAACTCAAACATGTTTAGTAAAGAAGTGAAAATTTGATGATACAAATGCAAAGATAATCTAAATAAAGAAGTGAAAATTTGATGATACAAGCATGTGAAAGATAATCTAATATACACCAATGTTTAACATGTTGCCATTAATATGATACTCTTAGTATATTTGATCTGATGAGTATTTCTTTTCACAATGATGTATTTCGGATGTCATGTGTTGTGGTGTGCTCGAAATAAGTGTATTTTCAAGTGTACTTTCGATAGACAACCCCCTAGTAAAGATGCTATTATTGATCAAATAGTGGAGAAGTCTTATTGTTGGGTTTTGTCTAGGCGTAAAGAAATTAGAAAAAATACAATAGACTGGAGATGCTATCCTCGTGATTGTATTAGGGTCATGTAAGCCGCTTTTTTTCGCTAGCTTATTGCTAGCTCGTTTTAATAGTGATCAGTGACGGACTTGGTATAGAAAGGGGGGGGGGGGGACAAGGACCCCACTGAATTGTTAAAAAAAATTATATAGGGTAAAAAATATAAAAAATACTAAATTTAACCTTAGATCCGCCAGTAAATTTTCCAAGGGACCCCATCTTGCCAACAATTGAAAAACAAAACACTAAAAAACTCTTGAAATCAATAAAAAAACCGTAAAAATCCTTCGAAATTCACAAAAACACTAGAAAATCCTTCAAAATCCATAAAAACACTAAAAATCCTTGAAATCAACTAAAAAACTTTAAAAAATTCTCGTAACGCGTGGGGTGACTTAATTTATGCTCCTTTAGTCTACCTTAATGGGACCTCAGTGGACAAAAATCCTGGATCCGCCACTGATAATGATGGTTGTTGTTTCAAAAAAAACAATGATGTATTTTTCATCTTTAAAGTTTCTTGCAAGAGACAATGGAGAGCATAGGAGGACAAAAGGTAAGGATGCAACAGTTAAGAAAGAGATGTTTGTTATGAGTTGTTAGTATCTTTGTAAAAAAAAGTAAGTGTTTGGTTAAGAGTTGGATCAACAAACGTGTAACACAGATCATTAAACCTGATCCACTTCATGTTGGAAGATCACCTTCTACCCTTGCCACAATTCTGCTATGATATGACTTGATCTGTTTCGAATTTCTTGATTTCTTTCCGCAAAATGAAAATTATCAACCAAGTATAAGCGGACAACCTATATTTTATGATGGTTGGTTTTAATTTTAAAAACTTTTAAGCATCATGAATTAAGTGTAGTAACATTATTTCTATTTTTACGAGTGTTGTGCCTTTTTCCTTTCTCTTGATTCTGGTATGTCGTGACAGAAGACTACAAACAACTTCTTCACACTGTGGAAACTCAATTTAGAAAAGAATCCATTGCTATCTTTACTAATAATGGCATTTGGATATTAAGGCTAAAGTTAAATTTCTCTTAGAATGTATTATATCTACACTTACATATATTCTATTCTTGATTAAGATGGTGATCTATCAGACCATACAAGTTCTTGAAGGAATTTGTGTTTTTATATTTTTGCAAGTTGTAGGAAAACATCGAATACAGTGGTTACTTATCCCACTTTATGATATTTTTGATGATTTAGAGTGAGATAAATGCAGTATGTTCCAACAGTACTGCAACTTGCAGATAACATATGAATTTTTGTAATAGAGGTAGTGGTTGTATTTTATCAAATAGTTGTAGATAAGGCATGCAGATTGCTAAAAAGTAGCTTGAAAGTTCCTAACTATTTTTATTATTTGCATTATATTTTATAATGGGATCTAGGGATTTTGGTATGGTTGTAGATAGCCAATTTTGGTATTTGGTTCTTTTTAATGGTATTGTGAGATTTAGACATGACAAAGATACATTATCTTCGATAAGGGTTGTTAGCATTATTAATGTGAAAATTTCTCTTGATTATAATATCTTATTCCTATTGACTAAGCTTTAGTAGCCTCTTTCGGTAATTAATTATTAGTTCTTTCCTCAAAGGACTTGTACTTGACTTTTATCGATAAGAGTATCTTTCTATGAAAGAATAGTATGTTAATTATGTTATCATCTTTAGTTGAGAGGGATAAGTCCATCTACTTCTAGAAGCATATGAAATCATGTTTGCTACTTACACATATATCAAGGATTGCATTTGTGATAGAGAGAAAATACCTGTATCCCTGAGCAGTCGAGATGTCCAATTATGTCATCTCGAGAGACTACGTTCATGTAGTAAAGTATGTAAATCCTTAATACCCTGTGGTGATCATGAGTGCCATTTGACATGCAGTGGGAGCATGCTAACGCCTCACAGTCAATGCAGAAATTATTCGTATAACTATTTCGGAACTGGTGAGCTTCACAGCGTGAAAAGTAACGCGCTGCCAGAAATTGGTGGATCCACTCTATTGAGCTAGGCTCCTACATAAACAAATTTCTATTAGTTGGAGATTCAAGTTCAAGCTAATGATTATGACCCCATATATATAGCTATTGAGTTAACATGTAGATAATGGTTAAGAAAAGGGGAAGAACAACCCAATCATTGACAATAAATAAATTATTACTTCAAATATAACAAGTAAAAGAAACATAACTACTGAATTTGTTGACACTTAGTGCCACACTGATAGCCATGTCAAAAACTTCCAGCTTATTATAAGTGGGTTTACTTGTGCCCTTCACAATTAGAGGGTCCTTATAATGATGCCAAGGCCTAGCAATAGAATTATTTTTCCTAGCACTCGCATGAGGGTTAAGAAACCAACAATATCATCGTTTACAACCTCGAAATTAGCTTTGCGGATTTCAAGTCAAATAATATATATATATATATATATATGTGTGTGTGTGTGGGCGCACGCTTGTATGTGTGTGTACATTTATGTATCACAATATTGTGTGTGTATATATTTATATATTTAGGTATGTATACATGAAACTTAATACCACTTATTTATTCTCATAACTTCTTTTGAGAACTCATGTCATGCAAATTATATGAAGTAATGAACCCCATATTCTCGAATCAACATTGGTAATTACCTGAAAAGGTTGTAACTTCGATGGATGACTGTGTAATAAAACCAAAAAGGCATTATAGTTTAGATTTTGGAATTTTATAAGGTCGCACTATTACACCATTCTAAAATCATTGGATCGGGTCCCTGTTGCATGTCACGCTTTCTTGTTGGGACATATTTCTTGGTGAGGTACCACCTTTGAAATGCACGATACCACACCATGGCGCAACCATGAGTAACTATTTAACTTGCTTAAAAGAAAACGAGTGTGTAATATATAGCAGGGTAAGGAACAACTTATTCCGAAAATTAACTTCATCCTAGTTCTTATATATGTGTACCGGGTTAAATGCCTTAACCTCCTATATTTGTTCTAAACCTATCTGAAGATACAAATTGTCAAATATCACATTCATTTATTCTTAACTGGAAAATTGACTGATGGTTTAATGGGAAAAAACACTGACAACGAATATGAAGCACCTAGGAGAAATTAGACCGTTAATATTGAATGCTTTCAACGAGAAGAAATTATCATAGTGGCTAATGCAGTAGAATATTAGTCAGAAAAGTACCAACTTAAACCCACCAATATTTATTAATTACTATACATCTCAATCTCATCAAATACGACATAAAATACATTCCTTTAAGTGGTTGTCCCCATCAAGTTTGAACTCCTAGTCTTCTCCTAATATTTGTCTTAGTGAAGTTGGAAAATTATGATACACAAGTGTGTTATCCATTCAAACTTATCTATGTTAATAAAATGGTATGTACTAATTGAAGGTTGAAGTTAGTGAGTTAGTTTACAAAATTGGTATAATAGCTACGAACTAGCCCAAAAGAATATCAAATATCTTGACAATTGCAACATAATGTAAAAAAAATAGGAGTGTAAATCTATAAACACAACAAAACACTAGATCCTTCATCTTAAAACTTCCCAAACTTCTTATATACAATTCCCAAGTCACCGCGAAGGATGGGTTTAGTACATATGGAACCTAGATTAAATTAGTAATCTATAGGTGAAAGTAAATCTTATAACGTCTAAAAGTACCATAGACATTCAGACGGTTCATGTCAAGTACGATAATTAACAAACAAGGTTCGTTGATGCAATCATAATCCTTCACAAAATAGATATATAATAGATGTTCACAAAAGGGATCACACTTAATTGAAAAATCATCTACATATTCAAACCTATATATTTAATAGAATTTATAAGAAGAAAAAAGGAAAATATTTGTTAATAAATTATACTAAGTGAACTTTTTGTATACCTCCTTAATGTTCATCCTTGATGTCCTCCCAGTAAATCTTTAAGTGAACTAAGTGCAGACAAATTCTCAAGATCAAGATGGCTAAAATGCAAAGAGATAGCTAGTTTTTTGTTATTTGGAGATACAAATGACTCTAGAAGACCGGGTTAATCTTATAAAGCAACTTGGCTTTTTCATTTTTTATAAGGGTTAAAGTGTAAAAAAAGATTTGTTGAGAACTTGGCAGTAAATAGCATTTACTCCCTCAATCCCATAAAGGATCAACATTTACTCTCATTTGACTAGGCACATTTAGTAATAAATACCATTATAATAACTTTTTGTAAGTTAAAGTACGGATCTTTATGAATATATTTTTTAATTGTGAAAATTGACATATATGTAAATTTTAGCTTTAAGTTTTTCATAGAAATAAAAGTTCACAAATGACATAGACATTGCAATGATAATTGTTTCAACTTTTATGGTATAAAGGGGAATTATTTTATTTTTTGTTTTTGGAAAATATGTAAATGTATTTCTATTAAAATACAATATCTAATAAAAATTATTTTATTTGAAATTTGAAATTTGAAATCTGAAATTGAAATTTAAAATTTAAAATTTAAAATTTAAAATTTGAAATTTCTAATTTTTAATTTTTACTTTTTAATTTTAATTTTTAATTTTTAATTTTTAATTTTTAATCCAACAAATAATATTAATGCTATTCTACAACATAGTTACAGATAATTAGATGTTTAGCGTCACATTATTTCGTTATTCATTAGATTACCTAACAGCTTGAATAGGTCGAGAGTAATGCAATTATTTCTATGGACATTTTTTTGAATATTGACTTAAACGAATAACTAATGTTCAGAGCATCCACAATGGAGGTCTTCTACAGGTTTCTATTCCACTGTAGGACATATATAGTTGTCCAGTCACATGTTCCTATTAGTACCCAGGTGCTTGAACAAAAACTCAGGTTCTTGCAAACATTCTATTTTTATTATTTATTATTTTATTATCTTAATTGTTTTCTTAATTATTTTTATTTTATTTTAATAAATTTAAAAAACATATAAATAAATATTAATTAAAAATACATAAATTAAATATTATAAAATATATTTTATAATTTTAGAAATTTTATTTTCATTAAATTTTTATACAAGTTTTTTTAATTATCTCATTATATTATAATATTTAGATTACATATATATAATTAAATTATAAATATAAATTAAATTATAAATGTCTTTTATATTTTTGCATAATATGATTGTTGAAGATGATTGTGACATATTGATCATTTGGATAGATGAAAATGCAAAATATTCAACATAGGTATTTCAAGGTTACACACATGAATTTCAAGAATATCTTCAACGAAATTCTGAGATGCGTTCAAATGAAGTTCATTATCAACTTCCCTCCAACTTGGTTGAATCCAGATTACGAGTGGTCTATATTATTTAGTGTTATTTTTTTAATAAATATTAATATTTTTTTTTTAATTTTTCACTTTTTAAATTATACTATAAAAAATTACGTTTTTATGTTTTAATTATTTTTTTCAAATATATTAACAAAATATATAAATTAACAAATTAAAATTAATTTAGAAAAGTAAAAATTAATAAATTATGTTTGATTTTTAATAATTTAATAATATATACATATATTTAAATTTATATAATAATCTATAAATTAAATTAAATTTTATAAATTAAAAACAAGTAAATTGAGGTTTTTGTAATAATCTCCATTGTAGAGTTTTGTGGAAATTTTTGTTCTGTTGAGTTGGCAATAATATGACAGGAAACAAATATGGTAAGTGAGGTTCTTGAAGATTTTACCATTATGGATGCTCTAATTGATAACTAAACATGAACCGGACTTGAGACTTGTTAAATCTTTAGCATTAACTTTATGTCCTTTCATATGATATTTTTGTTGTTTAAGATGATTATTTGGCCTTGTTGACAATACCATCGTGTAATTTTTCTATAATTTCTATACTTCAATAATGATTTGTTTTTTCTCATTTTAATTTTAGGAAAAAAGAAATTGAAATTGTTCTCTTAGAATGCATCTGAAAGAGTCAAAGGGGTTTTCTGCAATTAATTTGTTCTTATAAAAAATGGTAAATTTTTCTCTTTTATCGTTGAATGTATAACTTACTTCAAGACCTGACAAAAACTGACCCGACATGTTAACCCGACACGAACTTGACATGACGACAATGATGGAGACAGTAGCGAGACTGGCTGGTGTTGAGCCCCCCCCCCCCCCCCCCCCCCTCCTAACTGTTCCACATAATATTATATTATAAAGAATAAAATAACATAAGACCTTATAGCCGACGTGGTTTGACATGGTTCCTTTTACTTGGAAAATTGGGGTTTGAGTTAGTGCACTCCCTTTTTTTTTATAATTTTTCATTTCTTTTTACTTTAAAAATTTGTTTAACCCTCAATAATTTTTTATTTATAGTTTTCATTAATTAAATTCTCTTTAACTTTTAAAATACTTATATTCACGTAATTTTTAATATTTATGTTTATCTTTAACTCCTTGTATTGCTTTTAGTTTATTAAAATTTTATCAAACACTTTATTACAGAAAAAACTAAAATAAATATATTTAATATTGATATTAAAGTATAAATATTAAAAATATATGCATCCATTTAAAAAGTTACGTTGCACTACAAGTTTTATAATGTTATTTTATGTCACCCAAGTTATGAATTCTACTTTACATCCATACATAATAATATAAAATATAGATATTTATATAGACATCATTTATTTATGGTATATTAATAAATTAGTGTAATTAATGCCTCACAAGATGATTAAAAAAATATGTTTTTGACTAATATAAAATATTTCTATTCCTTCTAATATTTCACAAACAAAAATCAATTTTCATTTTTGTTTTTACCTAAACTCATCATAAACCAAATAAAGATGAATCTAATACAATAATATCAAGAATACATCAATGAATGATCGTCAAATGTCATATATATATTCATATATTCTCTCTCTACAATGTATTACGATGAATGTTCTAATGACAGCGTGTTGACAAAGTACAATGACATGAGTATTTATACCCCTACAAAGAGTAAAATACAATTTAAGCTTATGTTGACTTTGTTGACTTCAAGCTTTGACTTTCTCTTCTTCAATATTGTAATCTCAGATACAATATATTTATACCTGAGAATCTTCCCCTTTGTATTCGAGATAACAATTCGGCAAATCAGCTTTAGCAATCTCTTTCTTTATTTGAAGACGATCAAATTTTGTCAACAAATAGATTTGAAACAATCTCTCCCTTGTGTATTCAAGCACATTGCATCTGAAGAAAAACAAGCTCCCTTTATACAAATCAGAATCTTCAGATCAAAATTCTTCAGCTTGAACAGATCTTTAGAATCTTCGGAAGACTTTTCATGAGAAATTTTAACAGTCAATAATCAATCTTTAAATATTAAGACTCGAAGCTTTGACACTACGTGTACTAAGCTTGTCACCTATATATCATGAAAGAATCAATCGTCAATAATAAACTTTTCAAATAGCTTGATAAACCTTGTCAGCTCTATCAGCTCTCACTCAACATCAACATTAGGTCTTTGAATTCTTTTCTCATGTGACTTCATGATCATCTCTTTGCATGTGACTTCGTGTGTCGGCATGTGTCTTCGATATATAATTTCTCTTCCTCATGACGATTAGAAGAATTCTAAGCATCATTAACGATCAAAGATTTTTAGATGTATAAAACACAACTGTTAGCTCCCCCTCATAAAGATATCTTTGTCAGAACAATTTGCTTCCCTTAAAAATTGATCTCTTCTGTACAAACTGTGTCAGTAGAACAAATGGGTAATCCGCTAACATATAAGCACATTTACCAACTATTATCACTACAATCGAAATTAAATTCAATTGAGTGGCCTATTTTCAAAGTTGGCAATGATGAATCTCTGATAGGACTTCCAGTCATCACTGAAGTAAAGTTATAAAACTAACTTCTCAAACTGTTCCGACAGTACCACAATGATATTCTTTGGAATCATGAAGACTAATGTAATATGTAGAAAAAATAAATCATTATATGTTATTTAAGGCTCAAAATGTGAAAATACATTTCACAGACTCAACGTGCATTGAATATAAAGTTCGAAGACCGGAGGTGTGTCATCATTTTTCAATATCTTAATCTTCCACGTGAAGAAAAGATAGCAGATATGATCATTCTCCGTGATATATGAAACAAATATCTTTTGTGAGATACTTGAGTGGCTAGGTGGGGTGACATGAGTAGTCGACATTGGGTCCATGTCTTTTTCAATATTCATCTCCAAAGAATGAGAATGAATAAATTATGTGGCAACTCGGTTTACTTACTCGGTTTGGTAAGATCTTTTTTATTCTTTTGATTATGTCTCACACTCTCCATATTGTTTTAGCTCACTATCACTCATCTCGCAAAATTTTGAACTAAATCTCCCTCATTTCAGTCTCGTATTCAATCAAATTTGATAATGATTGTAAATACAAAAATAATCTTTTCAGCTTGAGACTCTGCTCCTTCAAATTCCATCTCATTTCCATTTTATCTCAACACATCCCTTTTCAAGATTATCCCAATGATCAAGAAACTCAACTAGCATCTAGACCCCTTTCCAATGACTAGCCTTGGATATGTTTCTTGGGTAGGTCCTTCCGGTTCTGGATTGACGATAGAAACTCTAAAATTTCTATCACACATGCAAAAATATCTTACGCTGAAATGTTGATATTGTCAGGAGCATAAACATTTAACTCCGAGTTCTAAACTGAATTGTTTAGAAGACAAACAAATAAAGTACAAGTTCTGAACTGAGGTATTCAAAAGCTAATGCATGGATGTTCTTGTTTAGGAATGTCAATGAAACAAATACGAACGCTAAAACAGATTGACTCAATAAGCACAATGTTTAATGAAATGAATATTCAATGATTATTGAGATTAATTCAATTGTGAAGAACAAGTCATAATTATTATCTCGATAAGAATAGAATCATTGAAATGAATTAAAGACAAAAATGAAAACAATTAAAGAATATCAAGCGAGTGTATTTCCACCCAATATGCAACAAAACATGAAACATGGAAATAACTTTTTCAAAAAAAATATACACGTGATAATCCAAGAATAGGTTTTCAATTGAAAAGAAACAAACACAAGTAAGTTTCTTGGATTGAACTACCACGGTTTCATCAAATATAAATTTTTTCAAACAAGATAATATGGTATATAGGATTTTCCCATCAAAGGTAGAAAATAATTACTCCCCTCAAATCATTAACAAGTCTGATCATGTATTTGAATAATCGGAATTCAGCATGACACATGATAACCTGCAACACAGATTAAGCATATTTTGGTACGCATATCTTTATGGGTCCTTGCATGTTAGTGTTGGTGTGAGGTATACTGTAAGATCTGAACTATCTATTGCAATTAGATGTTCTAACATCAGATCTTATTACTTGAGATTCGGGAATAGAATACATACCATATCATCTATTTATATACCTCTTGTTCACAAAATCATCTGATCAGCTCATTGATTGACCTGCCAAAGTAAGGTAGATCAGTTCTAGAAGCAAATGACTTTGTATCAATTGCGGAAGATTGGTATAACTTGTTTCCATCATGTTCATCTGCAGTTGATTTCCTCTTCCAAACCATCTTGACTTGCTTAGAGTTACTAGTATTTGAAATCGAAACAGAAAAAGTTATAAAAAAGATTAGAAGTACGAATCTGATCTTGTGAAAAATCATTTGATTTGTAGAACTTTGTTTAAGGAATCTTGTCATGAATAGAACTTGAAGTAGTCTTGTATGAGCACACATAATCAGTAGACTCATCATACGGGGACTGTGCAATAGTATCGACACTAGCTCTGTCAGATAATTCTACCTTGAAATTAATGTTTTGAAACTCTTTCACTTATGTAGAGAAAGCATTACATTCGTCAACAACCAAATCAAACTTCTTCTGTCATGTTCAAGTGCAGTAATCTTTTCCTGAAGATCAACATTTTTCTTTATTAGCTTAATATTACTCTCTTTACTTGTATCTTCATATGTCCAAGAAGTTGGATTTTGATGAAGTCCTTTGAGGAAAGAACTGATAATAATTACTGAAAAATGCTATATTAAAGCTTAGTGGATAGTGTAATAAAGAGAAATTCTCACATTAATAATGCTAACAACCCTATCCATGTCAGTATCCAAGATAATGTATCTTTGTCATGTCTAAATCTCACAATACCATTATAAAAGAACCAAATACCAAAATGGGCTATCTACAACCATACCAATATCCCTAGATCCCATTATAAGTAATTACATGTCAAAAGATGACGCAAATACCAATAGATAGGTAGGAACTTTAAAGCTACTTTTTAGCAATCTGCATACCTTATCTACAAGTATTTGATAAAATACAACCACTACCTCTATTGCCAAAATTCATAAATTATCTGTAACTGCTACAGAACTCTTTGGACATACTGCATTTCTCGATCTCGCTCTCGCTCTAATCATCAAGAATATCAGAAACTGAGATAAGTAACGATTGTATTCATAGTTTTCCTATAACTTGTAAAAATACAAAAACCCTAATTTCTGCAAGAACTTTAATGGACAGATAGATCACCATCTGAATAGAGAATATGTGCAAGTGTAGATACAAAACAAAAATACATTCTAAGAAAACTTTAACTTCAGCCTTATTATCCAAATGGCATTATTAGTAAAGATAGCAATGGATTCTTTTCTAATTGAGTTTCACAATGTGATGAATTTGTTTATACTCTTCTGTAATGACATACCACAATCAACAAAGAAAGGAAAAAGGCACAACACTCATAAAAATAAAAATAATGTTACTTCGTGATGCTTAAAATATAGGTTGTCCGCTTATACTTGGTTGATAATTTTCATTTTGTGGAAAGAAATCAAGAAATTCAAAATAAATCAAGTCATATCATATCTGACCTGTGGCAAGCATAGAAGGTGATCTCCCCTCTCTGCTTTAAATTTTTCCCCACTGGCCATCTCTCTTACAGGTTTGTTGATCCAGCTCTTAACCAAACACTTACTATTTTTCTTACAAAGATACTAACAACTCATAACAAACATCTCCTTCTTAACTGTTGCGTCCTTACCTTTTGTCCTCCTATGCTCTCCATTGTCTATTGCAAGAATCTTTAAGGTACATCATTGTGAAAAGAAGTACTCATCAAAAGATGTCATAATCTGCTAACCAAATCAAGTATAATAAGAATATCATATCAATGGCAACTTGTAAAACATTGGTGTATATCAGATTATCATTCACATGCTTGTATCATCAAATTTTCACTTCTTTACTAAACATGTTCAAGTTGTTGTTTTTGTAGGGTTGAATATATGTGAAACAAGTTATAAATGATAATGACCTATCTATATATAAACTCTAGTTAAGAATTAAAACCAAGCATATGCATCTTTATTATCTTCCATAATTTTTTTGATTGGATCTCTCCATATACTGAATTTACAAATATATCTACAGATAGTTAACGTTCATCTTTCCTTTTATGTTGTTATGATCTTGAAGGTTTTAACAATTCTTAGCTTCTTTCTGTTCGCTTGTGTTTGAGGTTCATGTTACGCTACTAATTTTGTTATATGATCAAACACACTTAAAAAAGTACATTTAATTAGCTTCACTTTGTTAAGCATATCGTTTATGCATACCGTACAAATTGCTTACAAATTACTTATATGCACATGGGAAAACTACATACCATCCAGATGAACGGTTATTGTTTGTTATCAGGGTATTCCTCAATTCTAAAAATTTTGCGGTTTTTCCTGAACCTGACCCTAGTTTCATAATATTGTTTGTTTTGAGTTAAACATATGTTAAATATGAAATGTATTGCATAAGATCCATAGAATGTTTGATGTTTTCATACCCATCAAACTCGTATTGTATTTGTATCCATATAGATGCAACGAATGGTTGGTCCTGGCCCTCCATCCCCTCCCCCACCAGGTCATAGGATAGTATAAACAAGACATGTCGTGCTGTTCCTACAGAAGAAAGCTCAACCACCTAAATGAGTATCAATTTTGCTCCATTGCTTGCAAGGTACTATATACACCTACAAGGGTAAATCTATAACTACCACTAATGTCACCATCAAACTCCCTCACCACAACACTTGATTGTAGGAAAACCATGTGGTGTGTACATAACGTCTTTTCGTGTGATTACACTCTTCTCCCTCATAAAAGGAAAATTTGATAATAATATTAATGGTAGCCTTAAATCTACTCCCCTCTTAACATTCTTTCCTTTTTGGCATCAAAATACAGTTTCAGATCAATGACGAAAAGCCAACAACCCCAGAGTCAACAGTCAAACGTCTTGGAGATGGTGCTGGCCCGAGTGACAAGACGTCCCCACGGAAAAGAATCCGTAAAGGAGTCTTGATGAGGTCTCTAGTCTTGCAGAACCTGCAAGCCTGATTCATCTTTTCATAAGGTTGGGTTTATTTTGTGAATGGCTGTAGAGACCATTTTAACCCCAATTTTCTTAGGAGATTTGAACATTCATATGCATCTGCTAAGGAATCTTGATAAAGTTAAGTTTGTAAAAGATTTGGATTTTGTTGACGATTATTAAACTTCTTTGGTAAAAAAACAAGTTGACATATATGTATATATGTGCCGACACCTGCTGGTGGTACTTCTGTAGGCTAGATCGATTAGCATCGATCATTTGAACCACATGAAAAGTGGTGGGAGTGGGACAGTCTCAGCATTGTCAATCCTCACATAGATTGCACGCCCCTGTCCTCCGCCCATTCTCGTCCCTAGGACCATATTTGTAGTTCAAAACTCAAATCTTTTTTCCCCTAGCTAGTTCAGATCACTAGTTGGCAACAAGTCAAATCAAGATCTCATACCCCAACTCCAACACAAACAAAGATTACATGTTCATCATTCAAACCTTTTAATTCCATAAACTATCTCACCTTCAGTTTCTCCATAATGCAATATCCATCCCGTTGTCTTCTTGGCGGTTGTTTTCAGATGTCGGTTGTAACATAAAGCAGCAGCACCAATCGCCCCACCAGTATATAAGTCGCTTCTCTTCTATATCCTCTATCTAGTTTCGAGTCTATTGTAAGCAACCGAATGACTCAACCTATGAATCGCAAAAACTCATTGTTATTATCATTAAAAATGCCACTCATACAATTTACTCCTTAATAATAGACCCATAGTTTTAAGAGATGAATGGTCCTATAGACCAAATTTCTTATCATATAGAAAAAAAAACCAAGCTTACCCGGTAAATCTTACACAAAGTTAGGGTCTAAGTAGGGTAAGATGTATGCAAACTTTATCTCTACCTTGAGAGGTAGAGAGGTTGTTTTCGTGAATAGTCCAGCTTGAAAAATCATGAAGGGTTCTTCATGATCCTTTCTTGAGTGTACAATGGAAGTTACTGGAGTACCATATTGTTTAACCCCCAATTTTTTCCTTTCCTTTAGAAGATCAATAACATATTTCGTTTCAGATAATAAAATCCCCTTTGTTCCTTATTATCTTTACTCCTAGAAAATATTTAAGTGGTATCTAAATTCATTTTCCGAAACTGAGACTGTTGAAATGTTTTAAGTATTTGTATGCCTCACAAAACCATCAATGTACAAGTAAAAATATCACCATTCTCAGATTGCATGTAGAACTCTCTATCACCAAACATACACTTACACATTCCATATTTTAGAAGAACCTAACTAAATTTGTCGAACCTATGCTTCAAGCCATATAATGAATTATGAAGGCGGCAATTTCCACAATCCCATAAGAAATAAGCTACATGGTTGTCCCAATCTTAATTAGATGGCCTCTCTTTAGAAAAAAAATTAATAATCACCAAATGCTACAAATTACATGAAGGGATTATTTTTCAGCAACCACCTTATATGAAAATAATATCATTTGAATGGGATCTAGACCTAGCTATCATCCTTCTTCAAATAACAATGAAGTTAATTGTATAAAATCTCATTTTGATTCTTTTATATGAATAATAAGTTTATATATATATAGAGAGAGAGAGAGAGAAAGAGAGAGGGGGGAAAGTAGGGATGAGCGGAGCGGACCGAAAACCCGAACCGAACCGGTCCTGTACCGAACCGGTACCGGTACCGAATTTCACTAATCGGTTCGGGATTCGGTATTGGGATTTATGACTTTCGGTTTTCAGTACTTTCGGTTTCGGTACCGACTTTGTACGGGACCGGTTCGGTTCGGGATTTCGGTACCGGTTTGGTTAAGTGATTTTGGTTTTTGTCATTGCATTTAATGGTAAACGGTGAAAAACCTTAGTCGTTCAAAAAAAATGGTACCAAACGGTTCTAGTCCCGAAAATCCCGGTACCGAACCGGTACCGAATTTCACTAATCGGTTCGGTATTTGGTATTGGATTTTGACACTTCCGGTTTCGGTACTACCCGGTTTCGGTACCGTTTCGGTACCGATCCGGTCCCAAGCTCACCCCTAGGGGAAAGTTCGAATGTGAACTCAAATTTGGTTGTGAACGTGAGGAAAAATGAGAGTGCGACACGTGTCTGAATGTAAAGTATTTATTCAGTCTGAATAATGCTTATTCGGACTAAATAAATACTATATTCAGTCTGAATATGCCATGTGTCACACTCTTATTTGTCTTCACGTTCACAACCAAATTTGAGTTCTCATTTGAACCCGTCCCTATATATATATACATAGAGAGAGAGAGAGAGAGAGAGAAAAGTTCAAATGTGAACTTATCTTTGGTTGTGAACATGAGGACAGATCTCAACCCTTGATCTAAGCCAAGTTGAAGCCGATCATTAAATATGGCTTGAGGGGTAATTTTGTCAACTTTTATATTTGAATCTGATTCTGATATATTCTTTCCATTCTATTGTTCATATCACGTTCATATCAATCCCGTTTTTATTGGCACTTCTCTGTGAATTCGTATTCTTCTTCTCTGTGAATTCGTATTCTTCTTCTCTGTGAATTCGTATGCTTCTTCTATGTTAGTTCGATTTTTGATTTCCGATTTCTAAAGCTATTTGTTGATTTTGTCTTTTCAATGGACTCTGTTTCTTCATCACGAAATTTAGAAGATTTGGATCTAGTTGAAAATTCTACTCTTTTTGTTGATCAAACATTTGATTTGTTCTCTAATTGTGATTCGATCATAGATTTCGAGAATACAGATCGAGAATTTGGTTCTAATTTTTCTGTCACAGATTTGGAGAATGCAGAGCACCGAGAATTTGGTTCTAATGTTGAAGATGCGTTAATCTATAAGTATTTTATTAAATTAGTTTCTAAAACTGCAGAATAACTGTTTTTTGAAGATGATGAGGTGTTTTGAATCTGTTTTATATTGAAATTGATTAACAGTTTGTATTCAGTCTGAATATTAGCTTATATTCAATCTGAATATAAGCTACAAGTATACACACCACAAATTGTTTTAGCTTATATTCAGACTGAATATAAGCTACAAGTTCATTGAAATCACCTATTTGTAGAATATATTCAGACTAAATATAAGCTACAAGAATACAAAAAGCGAAATGGTTTTAACTTATATTCAGATTGAATATAAGCTACAAGAATACAAAAAAATCGAAATTGTTTTACCTTATATTTAGTCAGAATATAAGCTACAAGTTCATTTAAATCACCTATTTGTAGAATATATTCAGACTGAATATAAGCTACAAGAATACAAAAATCGAAATTGTTTTAGCTTATATTCAGAGTGAATATAAGCTACGAGTCCATTGAAATCACCTTATTGTAGAATATATTCAGACTGAATATAAACTACAATAATACAAACCCGGAATTGTTGTAGCTTATATTCAGTCTGAATATAAACATAACATTGTAATATTACACAATAATGTTTATATCCAGTCTAAATATAAGCTACAAGTATGCAAACCCCAAATTGTTTTAGTTTATATTCAGACTGAACATAAGCTACAAGTTCATTGAAATCACCTATTTGTAGAATATATGCAGAGTGAATATAAGCTACAAGAATACAAAAAGCGAAATTGTTTTAGCTTATATTCACCTTATATTTAAGAAAATTTTATAATAAACAAAACTGTTTATATTTAGTTTTAATATAATGTACCATTTTTAGGTTATATTCAGTCTGAATATAAACATTACAGTGTAATGTTTCACTATAGTGTGTATATTCAGACTGAATATAAGCTAGAAGTTTACAAACCACAAATTGCAGCTTATATTCAGACTGAATATAAGCTAGAAGTATACAAACCATAAATTGCAGCTTATATTCAGACTGAATATAACCTTCAAGTATCCAAACCATCAAATTGCAGCTTATATTCAGACTGAATATAACCTAGAAGTATCCAAACCACCAAATTGTATCTTATATTCAGACTGAATAATCTTAAAATTCTTGTTTTATACCAATTCTATAATCCTCATCACTGCAATATATGCAGATTTACCCAGATCTTGAAGCAGATTTTTTGTAAATATGGACCGGTTTTTCTTCACATCAAACTTTTTGTCAAAGAGGTCATGTGGCTGTTGTAAAAAACAAATGTTAAACTAATATTCATCATGAATGCCTATAAAGCATATACAGTGATATAAAGAAGAATAAGTAATCAATCTATACTATGTTAAACTTTAACAATTATATTCTTACCAACATTTCTGTTGAATAATATAACCCCTTTGGTTGATTGTTTGTCTTCACCATTTCTTCACAATTTAAAACGTGAGAGAAGGTGTCCATTACATTTGAAAAAGGTTCAAAATTTGGAATCAAGCTTTCAAGCATAACTGTTATAGTCGTTTGCCCTGTACTTGATTCAAAAACTTCCTCCCTGTAATTAATTAAATTGAATAATTAAATAATATGATCAATAAGTACCACATATGTAATGAATAACATTTCATATTTATTATGATTATATCTTAGAATTTATTTAAAAACACCTTGATATTCACACTGAATAAAATGGTGTGTTTAATTTTAAATTTACATTTGATCTCCTGTGAATGATAACATCCAGTTGGCAACATTCTTCTCAGTGTCTGTTACCTCTGTTCTTGGATCCACTGGTTTTAAATGATATTGTGATCTGAATTCATCCACCATGTCTTCATTCTCCATATTCTCTCCCTCCTCTCTGTTATTGTTCTCTCCTGCATCCTTCTCTCTCTCTTCATTCTCTTTCTCTTTTTATGTTTCTTCACCTTCATCAACAAACTTTTTCATCGACAGTTATTGTTTTTTGTTTGAATTGATTTTTTTTTTTCATATGTTTCTTTCCACTTCTTTAAAACTTTACTCTGTGGATACAACTTCATTGTTTGATCTAAGTTGCATTCTAATTCGTCCTTGTTTGCAATTATTTTTTCCAAACAATAATTTAATATTGTTACAAATTCCCGTTTTGTCAATTCTTATTTAAATTAGTAGAGGAAGTACTATATTTCAAACTTTACTAATAACTAATTTACTCAATAAATAGTATAAAATTTAATACCTTCGGTGTCTTGTTTTCTTTTGAATATTTTTTTAATTCCTCTTATTCTGCATCTGTTGACTTCTTTTTTCTTTTTGGTTAAGAACATTCTCCTTCGGTCTTTCTTTTTCTTCTTGTTTTAATTAAATATTCATTATGAATATAACATGTTTTTCTCAAAATACACTATAGTGCTTATATTGATACTGAATATACCTTACAATTTGATGATTCTAGTTGTAGCTTATATTCAGTCTGAATATAACCTACGATTAAACAAACAACTAATTGGAGCTTATATTCAGACTGAATATAAGCTAAAATTATACAAAATACTATTTGTAGCTTATATTCAGACTGAATATAACTTACAATTTGATGATTCTATAATTGTAGCTTATATTCAGTCCGAATATAAACTACGATTAAACAAACAACTAATTGTAACTTATATGCAGACTGAATATAAGCTAAGATTACACAAAATACTATTTGTAGCTTATATTGATACTGAATATAACTTACAATTTGATGATTATATAATTGTAGCTTATATCCAGTCTGAATATAAACACTAAAGTGCGTTGTTACACTCTTAGTGATTATATTTAGTCTGAATATAAGCTACGATTATGCAAACCCCAAATTGTAGCTTATATTCAGTCGGCATTAGAGATAGCCAACTGGGCCCGGCCGGGCCCAGGACCGACGGAGGACCGGGACCGGGACCGGGACCGATAAAAGCCCGGCCCGGCCCGGGACCGGTAAGGACCGGTTATAGGACCAAAACCGGGACCGGTTACACTTTTGGAGCGATTTATAGGACCGGCCCGGCCTGGCCCGAGACCGGTTATGGGACCGATTTGGACCGGCCCGATTTTTACAAAAAAATTGAATTTTTATATATATTTTTTATATGTATTTCTAACTTTCAAAGTATATTTGATTGAAAACTAATTACAATTTATAATAAAACGTATTTTTAAATATATTTTACTAAAAATCAATTATAAAACTATAATAAACATATTTTTTAAGTGTATTTGTTTGAAAACCAATTATAAAACTACAATAAAACATGTTTTAAGGTGTATTTGAGTGATCAAATTACATATATGTAACGATTACATATATAATATATTAAATTAATAAATAGAATTAATGTTTTTATAAAAAATAATTTTTTATTGAAGGCCCGGTCTGGGACCGGTTTTCGGGACCGGTTACGAAAACACACTAAACGGGCCGGCTTGAAATCGTTAGAACCGGGACCGGGACCGAGACCGGTCCCAAAAAGCCCGGTCCGAAAATTATTGTTGAGGCCCGGGACCGATTGAGGCCCGGCCCGGCCCGAGCCCGGTTTTTGGCCATCTCTAGTCTGGATTAAACAAACAAATAATTGTAGCTTATATTCAGACTGAATATAAACACTATAGACTATAATAGACTCTAGTGTTTATATTCAGTCTGAATATAAGCTACAAAATTTATTATTACACCGTATTGTTTATATTCAGACTGCATATAAACTACGATTATACAAACAAAAATATATACCCTGTTTTTATTCAGAATGAATATAACAGTGTTTATATTCAATCTGAATAGTAAAAGGTTTCTAAAAAATATATGTTCTGTTATTATTCGAAATGAATATAAAAGTTGTTTCCATATGCATGCATTCTTATATTCATATTTAATATAAGGTTTAATATCAGATTTAAGTTATTTACAGAGTTTTACACTACTTGAAGAATGAAATGACGTCGATGTTTCTTATTGTTCTTCTGAAGTTTTTGTAACTATCGAACATTATTTAACAAGAAGATATTCAATACAGATACATTAGAAACCCTAAATATTCAAAATAAAAATTTATATAAACAGAAAAACTTTTACCTTCTTCTTCAAAAGCCTCTTAAAATGGTCTCTACAGCCATCCACAAAATAAACCAACACTGTGAAAAGATGAATAAGGCTTGGTCCTGCAAGAGTAGAGCCCTCATTGGGACTCCAACTTTATATGCTTATTTTCCTTGGGGACGTCTTGTCACTCGGGCGAGCACCAACTCCAGGAAGATTAAGTGTTGACTCTAGGACTGTTGACATTTCGTCGTTGATCTGAAACTATATCTTGATGCCAAAAAGGAAAGAATGTTAAGAGGGAAGTAGATTTATGGCTAACATTAATATTATTATCAAATTTTTCTTTTTGAGGGAGAAGAGTAATCACAATGAAAGACGGTATGTACACACCACATGGTTTTCCTACATACAAGTGTTGTGGTGAGGGAGTTTGATGGTGACATTAGTGGTTGTAGTAGTACCTTGCAAGCAATGGAGCAGAACTGATACTCATTTGGCTGCTTAAGTTTTCTGCTGCAGAAACAACACGAGATGTGTTGTTTGTACTTGCCTGTGCCGCGGTGGGGGAGGGGATAGAGATCCAAGACAAACCGTTTGGAAGAACATTGTAACACACGGTAGATTTTTATTAGATATTGTGTTTTAATAGAAATACATTTACACATTTTTCAAAAATTAAAAAATAAAGTAATACTCCCCCTTTATACCATAAAAATTGAAACAATTATCATTGTGATGTCCATGCCATTTGTGAACTTTTTTTTCTTTGAAAAACTTAAAGCTACAATTTACGTATATGCCAATTTTCTCCATTACAAAATATATTCATAAAGATCCGTACTTTAGCTTATAAAAGGGTATTATAGACATTTGATTAATGGTATTTATTACCAAATGTGGCTAGTCAAATGCGAGTAAATGTTGGTCCTTTATGGGATTGAGTGCGTAAATGCTATTTACTGCCAAGTTCTCAACCAATTTTTTTTTACACTTTAACCCTTATAAGAAATGAAGAAGCCAAGTTGTTTTATATGATTACCCGGTCTTCTAGAGTTCTTTGTACCTCCAAATAACAAAACCTAGCTACCTCTTTGCATTTTAGTCATCTTGAGAGTCTGGAAGTTTTAGTTCACTTAAAGATTTACCGGGAGGACATCAAGGATGAACATTAAGGATGTATACAAAAATTCACTTAATATAATTTATTAACAAATATCTTTCGTTTTTCTTCTTATATATATATATATTCTATTATATATATAGGTTTAAAATGTAGATGATTTTTCAATTAAGTGTGATCCCTTTTGTGAACATCTATTATATATCTAGTGAAGGATTATGATTGCAACAATGAAACTTGTTTGTTAATTATCATATTTGACATGAATCCTACGAATGTCTATGGTACTTTTAGACGTTTTAAGATTTACTTTAATCTATAGATTACTAATTTAGTGTAGGTTCTATATGTGCCAAGCCCATCCTTCACGGTGGCTTGGTGAACTTTTTGTACACCTCCTTAATGTTCATCATTGATGTCCTCCCGGTAAATCTTTAAGTGAACTAGAATTTCCAGACAAACTCTAAATATGGCTAAAATGCAAAGTGGTAGCTAGTTTTTGTTATTTTGAGGTACAAAGGACTGTAGAAAATCGGGTTAAATCTTGTAAAGAAACTTGGCTTATTGAGTTCTTAAAAGGGTTAAAGTGTAAAAAAAGATTGGTTGAGAACTTGACACTAAATAGCATTTACTCCCTCATTTTATTTTTGGAAAATGTGTAAATGTATTTCTATTAAAACACAGTATCTAATAAAAATATATTTGATTTGAAATTTAAAATTTAAAATTTGAAATTTGAAACTCAAAATTTGAAATTTGAAATCTGGAAATTTGAAATTCAAAATTCAAAATTCAAAATTTATAATTTGAAATTTGAAATTTAAAATTTAAAATTCAAAATTTAAAATTCAAATTTTGAATTTCTAATTTTGAATTTTGAATTTTTAATGCAACAAATAATATTTAATGCTATTTTACAACATAGTTACAGATAGTTTAATGTTTAACATCATATTATTTCGTCAATAGATTACCTGATAGCTTGAATAGGTCAATAGTAAATGTAATTATCTAAATGAACATTTTTTTGAATATCTAATGTTCATCGATAACAAAATATGAACCGGACTTGAGACTTATTAAACCTTTAGCACTAGGTTTATATCCCTTTTAGATGATATTTTTATTGTTTAAGATGATTATTTGTCCTTGCTGACACTACCATTTTGTATTTTGTTCTACAATTTCTATACTTCACTAATGATTTGCTTTTTCTCATTTTTGATTTTGGGAAAAAAGAAATTGAATTGTTTTCTTATGATGCATCTAAAAGAGTCAAGAGGTTTTCTGCAATTAATTTGTTCTTATAAAAAATGGTTAGTTTTTCTCTTTTATTGTTGAAGGTATAACTTACTTCTAGACCTCACAAACACTGGCACGACACGCTAACCCGACACGACGACAGTGGCGGGATTGGCTGGTGACGACACGCTAAGCTTATGTTGACTTATTTGACTTCAAACTTTGACTTTCTCGTCTTCAATATTGTAATCTCGGATACAATATATTTAGACCTAAGAATCTTCCCCTTTGTATTCGAGATAACAATTCGGCAAATCAACTTTAGGAATCTCTTTCTTTATTTGAAGACAAACGAACTTTATCAACAAACAAATTTGAAAGAATCTTCCATTGGGTATTCAAGCACATTGCATATGAAGAAAGACAAGCTCCCCTTTATACAAATCAGAATCTTCAGATCAAAATTCTTCAGTTTGAACAAATCTTTATAATTTTCGGAAGACTTTTCATTAGAAAAACTTTAACAGGCAATAATTAATCTTTAAACAGTAAGGCTCGAAGCTTTGACACTACGTGTACTAAGCTTGTCACCTATATATCATGAATGAATCAATCTTCAATAATAAACTTTTCAAATAGCTTGATAAACCCTGTAAGCGCTCTCAGCTACCCCTCAACATCAGCATTATTAGGTCATTGAATATCGGCATTATGTCTTTGAAGATCTTTTCACATGTAACTTCGTGATTATCTCTTTGCATGTGACTTCGTGTGTTGGCATGTGCTTTGATATATAATTTCTCCCCCTCATGATGATTAGGAGAATCTTGAGCATCATGAACGAACAAAGATTTGTAGCTGTATAAAACACAATTGTTAGCTCCCCCTCAGAAAGATATCTCCGTTAGAACAATTTCCACCCCTTTAAAAATTGATCTCTTCTGAACAAAAAATTGATCTCTTCTGAACAAACTGCGTCAATAGAACAAATGGGCAATCCGCATAGAAGCACATTTAGCAACTATTATTACTAGAATCGAAATGAAATTCAATCGAGTGGCCTATTTTAAAAGTTGGTGATGATTAATCTCTGATAGGACTTCCAGTCATCACTGAAGTAAAGTTATAAAACTAACTTTTTAAACTGTTCTGACAATACCACAAAGATATGCTTTGGAATCATGAAGACTCGTATAATGTGTGTAAAGAATAAATCATTATATGCTATTTAAGGCTCAAAATGTGAAAATATATTTCACAGACTCGATGTGCATTGAATATGAAGTTCGGAGACCGGAGGTGTGTCTTCCTTTTTTAATATCTTAATCTTCCAAGTGAACAAAAAAGATAGCAAATATGCTCATTCTCCATGATATATGAAACAAATATCTTTTGTGAGATACTTGAGTGGCTAGGTGGGGTGACACGAGTAGTCGACACTAGGTCCATGTCTTTTTCAATATTCATCTCCAAAGAATGAGAATGAATAGATTATATGGCAACCCGGTTTACTGATTCGGTCTGATGAGGATCTTTTTATTCTTCTGATCCAGTCTCACACTCATCATATTATTTTAGCTCACTAGCACTCATCTCGCAAAATTTTCAAGTAAATCTCCCTCATTTCAGTCTCGTATTCAATCACATTTGATAATGATTGTAAATACATAAGTAATATTTTCAGCTTGAGACTCTACTCATTCATATTCCCTCTCATTTCCATTTTATCTCAGCACATCCCTTTTCAAGATTATCCCAATGATCAAGAAACTCAACTAGCATCTAGACCCCTTTTTGATGATTAGCCTTGGGTATCCTTCCGGTTCTGGATTGACCATATAAACTCTAAAATCTCTATCATACATGCAAAAACATCTTATGCTGAAATGTTGTTGTTGTATGGAGCAGAAACATTTAACTCTGAGTTCTAAACTGAATTGTTTAGAAGTCAAACAAATAAATTACAAGTTCTGAACTGAGGTATTCAGAAGCTAATACATGAATTTTTATGTCTAGGAATGTCAATGAAACAAATACGAACTAAACAGATTGACTATGTACGCACAATGTTTAATGATTATTGAGATTAATTGTGAAGAACAAGTCACAAATATTATTTTGATAAGAATAGACTTAAAGACAAAAATGAAAACAATTAAATGAATATCAAACGAGTGTATTTCCACGGAATATGCAACAAAATATGAGACGTCGAAATAACTTTTTCAAGAAAATATTACACGTTGTAATCCAAGAATAGGTTTTCAATCGGAAAAAACAAACACATGTAAGTTTCTCGGATTGAACTACCACGGTTTCATGAAATATAAATTTTTTCTAATAAGATAATATGGTATATAGGATTTTTCCCTAAAAGATAGAAAATACTTACTCCCCTCAAACTATTAGCAAGTCTGATCATGTATTCGAGTAATCGGAATTCAGCACGACACATGATAACCTGCAAAACAGATAAAGCAGATTTGGTACCCATACCTTCATGGGTCCTTGCATGTTAGTGTTGGTCTGAGGTCTACTATAAGATCAGAACAATCTATTGCGATTAGATGTTCTAACATTAGATCTTATCACTAGGGAATAGAATACGTACCATACCATCTATTTATATACCTCTTGTTCACAAAGTCATCTGTTCCATATGTTGTACAACCGATTTTGTTTTGGCTCAGACTGATCAACTTGTTGATTGACCTGACAAAGTAAGGTAACTCAGTCCTAAAAGCAAATGACGCAAAGGTTATCTAGAAGGCGTATTTGGTATTTGGATATTATTTGTATCAATGATTTGGCCAATCATGAATGATCATTTATTTCTATTGTTTCTCGTGCTATTGAAATATCTTCAAAATTGTTTTCTACACACGTCTTTTTCTGTATCAACTGCAGGAGATTAATATGACTTGTTTTCATCTGCAGCTGATTTCCTCTTCCAAACCATCTTGACCTTCTTAGAGTGATTAGTATTTGAACCCGAAACTGAAAAGTTATAGAAAAGATTAGAAGTACGAATCTGATCTTGTGAAAAATCATTTGATTTGCAAAACTTTGTTAAAGGAATCTTGTCATGAACGGAACTTGAATCAGTCTTGTACGAGCACACAAAATCAGCAGAATCATCATACGGGGAATGAGCAATAGTATCGACACTAGCTCTGTCAAGTAATTCTACCTTGAAATTGATGTTTTCAAGCTCTTTCACTTTTGTAGACAATGCATTACATTGGTCAATAACCAAATCAAATTTCTTCTGTATTTCAGACTTCTTATTCTGCTCTTTCATAATATTTGTTTGAAGTCCAAATAACTTGCGTGTAAACTCAACAATTTTCTTCTCAAACACTTCTTTTTATTTCTCAAAGTTATTCTCCTTTTCAACAATTCTATCTATTCCAAAATCTTTTCCTTTTTCCAATATTGCTTTGTCATTTTCTATCTTCTTTTCTAGCTCAAAAATCATCTTTGAAAAGGCAGCAACCTTTACTTTAAGAATTTGTCTTTCAGATTCAAAGGTATTTTTTTCATTTTCAAAGTTGATTTCTAACCACTTTCTCTTTTCAGACGTCTCTTTGATCAAAGCAACATTCTTCTTTGCAACAAGTTTCCTTTCACTTTCAAGGCTCTTTCTTTCATTTTCTAAAGTTGTCTGAAGTACATACATTTGTTTTGTAAGCTTTGAACACTTCTGACACTTCTTTTCAGCTGTGTGTCTCTCAGTCTCAAATTTACTTCATTCAATTATAAGAATTTGTTGAAAATCGGACACTTGTTCTGAAAGCTTCATATTTGTCAATTCACAAGAATTAATCTTGCTTTGAAGACCTTTTTTCTCACTCTCCAATTTGTTCTTCTCATCAGGTAAAATCTTTTTATGTTCCCCAAATTATATTCTTTCAATCTTCAAAAGTTTCTCAAGCTCAGATATACGATTTGAAAATTCAATTATCTCACAAGAACAATTTCTCTCAAAATCAGAAATCCTTTTGTCATGTTCAAGTGCAATAATAATCTTTTTCTGAAGATCGACATTTTTCTTAATTAACTCAATATTCCTCTCTTTACTTGTCCAAGAAGTTCTGATGAAGTTAATCCAGTTGAGCTTGTAACGCCTTATTTTCAGTGCATTCCTTTCTTAAGGATACAATCAACTCATTACTGGTAAGACAGTCGACTTTGAGCTTATAAATTTCTTTCTTTTGCTTTTCGACTAGTGCTTGTAGAGAGGACATCTGAGAATTAGAAGACATTGTTATCAGATATAAATGATCGTTAATCAAATGATTTGCAAAAGATTTGAACAACTTTGACTATTAAGTAAATGCGGAAAAATAGACTTAAAAAGTCAAAGACAAATACGGTAAAAACTCAACCGGAAAGTCAAACCCCGAGAAATTTTTTCAAAATTTAAAATATATTATTGAAGAAAGAACATGAAACTTAACCTAAAAAGTCCAAACTTGAATGGGCAAATTTGGAAATTTCCAAACACTTTTTTGAAATAGGTATTCGAGGGTTAGGCTCGTGCGAAGCTCAGATGGGTTTGGATGCGAAGCTCGGGTTACACCTTCGAATAAGCCTATGTGAGGCTGATGAACATCAAGTCATGCGAGGTTCGCTGATGTGTATTGAGATTTCAAAATATAGAGCACCTATTTATTAGATTTTATTAGTATATTTTCCATTTTGTATCTCAACTTGAGTCATTTTATTATCTTATTTTCCCTTTATAGTATTTGGAGCTAAGTAGTTGATTTTACCCGTGTTTTACTCTTTTTGGGTAGCATATGTAATCTTAGTGCTGGTCAGTTGGATGCTGCAGCAGGTTGGCAGCAGTGGTCCGAGGTGATATTGGCAATCAAAGGCTCAATCAACGATCAGGACTAGTTAAATGTTAGTTTAGTTACTGAATTCTAGTTATTATGTGATCAACAATGTTTAGACATATCATTTTGGAATCTTTTTGATGTCTAGTACCTTGATTTAATGTTATATGCTTACTTTATTGGGTTGTGTTTTGACCCCATGGACCATTGGTCCATAGTTTTGTCCTCTTTTGACTTCTCCTAATATATAAAGGAGTTGTGGGTCATCATTTTAAAACAATTTGATTAGTTCTAAACTGATCTTCTACATAAGTATCAAGTACTTTTTCTATTAGTTCATTTTGTTCTTCATGTTCTTTATCTAGTTTACTGCTTTATACTATCGAGGCATTGCATATTTACATTATTGTCATTCATATTCAAGTCATTTACTTTCTTGCACTTTAAGTTTATTGTCATCTACATTTAAGTCATTTATTTTTAGTACTTTACAATTATGTCTTTATTTTCAGTTATTTACATTTCTTGCATTTTCATTATTGTTATGAGTAGGTAAACTTTATTATCTTCAGTGTGAGAAAATGGTGAGGCTTTAAACCAAAGGAAAGTGAGCATTGTCCTTCAATGATGATGTTCCACTATTTTATTCAAGTTTTATAAATCCAACCGACACTTTTTGGCGGGTTGATCACTTTGATAGTGTTAATGTGCCGTGGACTTAGGAATAAGACATGATACGCACGTCAATCCGAATGATATAAGAAGTATACATGGAAGGGTTACCTCTTATGTTTTCTTATTGATTATTCTTGAAAAGTTGGTCACTTATCAAAGTGTCAAAGTGCCAAGGGACTTAGGAATAAGCCATTGAATGCACACCAACTTGGATGATATGGAATCTACCCGGAAGGGTGATTATTTAGACAAAGAAATTTTCTAAGCCTATCTATTTTGAGAATACTAAAGGTACTATCACTGGTCTTGATACCATATAGGAATATGGGTTAATAGCTAAACGGTAGTATACTGGTACAAGTCCTGAAGGAATACTCAAAATAGGACTAACTTGACGTAGCATCCCTGCAGCATCGACCACTGGAATTTGTGTTTAAATATCACAATGGCTCTTAAACCCTTGTTATCTACTTTATTATGTTATTTTTAACTATTAACTCAAACCAATCAAAAGTCTTCAAATTTCGCCATTTGAAGTTAGTTTGTCATCTCGAGATCTTGCTACTTAAGATACCTATCTCAGTGAAATACGATACTTGGTTCTTACCATTTTATTACTTGAAAGACGATATTATGACTATATTGTATACTTGCTTTTGGTTCCAATTATCACATGTCTATAGGTGTGTAAAAGCTCCTGTCAAGTGTTTGTCGCTCAACCCTGTGCGAGGGTTATGAGCATCAAGTAATGTGAGGCTCGCTCAACCCTGTTCGAGGGTTATGAACATATGTGTGAGGCCTATGAACTTAGTCTTGTGCGAAGCTGATGAAGATGAACAGTAACTTCATGAAGAAATCGACCAAAAACCTAAAAGTTATCCAATCACTCTAAATTTTTGATATGATGGTTGCACCACTACCATAATCAACTTTAATTCATGCACATATAACAAAATCACACTAAATCTAGGATTTATGAACCAAAACAACGAGTTTTTACGGAAACCCAAACACCCACTAATTCGATCCAAATCCTAATCTAAACTGTTTCATTTCCCAAATTGATTACAATCAAGTGATCCCCTATCAAAAACGAATTTAATGAGTCCAACTCGCATCAATCCATCCACAAAATCTCCTAAAATCGACGAAAAATGAAATTTCTTTAAAACCCAAAAAACTTCAATTTTTTCTTCAAATCTTCATCAAATCAATTGATTCCTGCTCTGATACCAATTGATAGTTTTATAGTAATCAAATAACGATGAATCTAATACAATAATATCAAGAATACATCAATGAATGATCATCAAATGTCATATGTATTCATATATTCTCTCTCTACAATGTATTACAATGAATGTTCTAATGAAAGTGTGATGACAAAGTACATAACAAGGGTATTTATACCCATACTCTATATAAAAAGTAAAATACAATCTACGCTTTTGTTGACTTTGTTAACTTCAATCTTTGACTTCCTCGTCTTCAATATTGTAATCTTGGATACAATATATTTAGACCTAACACCAGGGCTATCCTAATCTTTTTGGAGACCCTGTTACACTTTTCCCTGCATAATGTGGCTACTAGTTTTTGGTTATCCCTTGTCCCAAAGCTTTTGATTTCACTGTATAATAATTAAAAATAGACACATATATGATATTATTGTATTAAGAACACGAACATATATGATAAAATAGATGATGAAATTTTGGCTACGTGTTGTTTTACTGTTTGTATGCACAACTTCTCAAATATGCATATATGGGTTTTCAAATATGGATTTTTGTTTGACATAAATTAAGAACAATAACTAGTGATGATAGTAGATTGAAAGAGATTAAAATTGTGATTCACTCTCTTTTTTAAATATCAGAAAGTATGTATACTTTGTTTGTTTTTGGATTAACATCTAAACAATTTCATGGTGCTAAACCATCTTTTTAGAATTCTTTTATTTAGAATTTCAATTTTTCTATTCATCTCTTAATTAATTAGTATATGAAGGCATATATGAATCCACAAGAAGAAAGTATTTTCCTGAAATTACCGTAATACACTTAACACTTTGAGGTTAATTAACATACAAAAAATGGAATTTACCTCTTCTAGTCTAGTCTTCTGGAGTTTGAAACTTTAAATGTTGAAGAGTTACAGCCTTGCAAGTTTCGGTCTCACCCTCAAAATCATCAGAAGTTGGTTTATCGATTCTTGAATTTGTATTGTGAGAAGAAATTGGTTTCTCGAATTTGTATTGTACGGACAGTTGTTCAACATATTCCATATTATACAAAAGTGCTTTTTTGAGCCGTTGTCGTTTCCGTTGAGTATCCAAAATCATACAACAACAATTATCTTCGAGACTTTGGGGATTTCAATAGTTGAATACTTTGAATTGGGAATAGAAATAGAGAAAATCGAAGAGTCGGGGTTGTATTTTTTGATCGATAAATCTGGAATTGGGGAACCATGGAAGATAAAAACTTTGCTTGTTGATTTTAGTGGTCGTATAAACCAGGCCCAAGAACATGTTAAATTGGGGCCCTAGAAATTTGGGGGCCCTGTTCAAAAAAGCATATTTAACAGGCCGTTAAACGGCCCTGCCTAACACCAAGCCATTAAACATGTATTGTTTACCCACCACAATAATCAAGGTTATGAAATTCTAACTCCACGTTACTTTTCTACCATATGATACTAAGCGCATTTTTCCTATTTCATATTCATATGATGACGAAAATAGGTTAATTTCTATAAATATAAATGTCTTTTTCTCTTGCACTTCAATATTTTCTAATATGTTGTTTAAATTGTGCTTTAATCACTCGATTTTCAGAACCAAAATACCCAGTCCTTATAACTTATAACCGTTGTACGATTGAATTGGTGCAACTCTAATGAAGCATTATGTGAAATATACTCCCAACTTTTGGCTTTCTACTCCACCAAGAGATATCATAATCCATGACAAACATTTGCAGACCACAAGCTCATTCAAGATGCAAACATGATTTTTTTTATATGTATGTCTTGTTGTGGAATTTTATTACACAATTTTTGTTGCCGCCTCTACACCTTTGGGGAGTATAAGTGAGTCTCGATTTTGTTAGATTGTTGCCTTTGCATTTCTTGTTTCGTTCTATTTACAACTTCTAAGTTGATTTTGAAACATATTCCTATTAACTTGTCTGCTGATGAAGTGGAAAAAGAGGTTGATAGTGCCAGTGCAAATAGGCCAGAAGTTCTAGCAACAGCTTCTAAGAAGAGCAAGTAAGCTTAATCATGTATTCTATGGTAAGCCTGTTAAATGTCAATGTAAGTTTACGTCTACTGTTTGGGATAATTTTGATATGATTAATGAATTAGATCTTAATGGAAATATGCAATGCAAATGCAAGAGACGTGGGGTTAAATACATTGTTGAAAGTAGTCGTGGGATCGGGGAACATGCTAGGCATCTTAAGTCTTGCATGGGAAATTTTTTAGAGATATTGGGAAGCTTATTTTTACAATCTAATTTGAATGGTTCATTGGAAAGTAAATCTCCTAGGTTTAACCAAGATGAATTTCAGGAATTGGTTGCAATTGCTATTGCTAGACACAAGCTCCCTCTTCAATTAGTTGAATATGAAGGTATTAGCAGTTGTTTTTCTTACTTGAATTATGAAGTTAAGTTTTTTTATTCAAGACAAACCACAAAAAATGACATATGCAAAATGTATTCAATGGAGAAATCTAAGCTTCTTAATTTGTTGCAATCTGTTCCGAGTAAAAGTGTTCATCCAAACCGCCAAACCGCAAAAACCGCCAACACTGCACCACACCGCACCGCAAAAGGCGGTTTAGAACTTTCGCATTGTGGTTTTCATTTTTACCAAACCGCATTATGCGGTGCAGTTTGTGGTTTTGAGTTATCAACCCGCGGTTCAAACCGCACCGCACCACATATTTTATATGTATTTTTATTTTTATATATATATATATTGAATAATTTAATATCTCTGTAATGCTTTTGAATTTGAATTTGATCCAATATGACAATCGGCAATATTAATACATTTGTTTGACATGCCACAACTCACACGTCAAATTTAGTTTAAAGTCTTATTTTTTATTTCTTAGGGTATTTTTAATTATGCAATATGTATTTGGGAAGTCGGATGTATCAAAGCTCTTTATTTTTTTAATACGTTCACTTTATTGTGGTTTTTCAGTATGTCTCCAGATAGGCCCCCCACTAGTCCGGGTAGCTAGTGAGTGGTTCTTTCGGGTTTGATTTTATAATATATTTTTAAACTTATAATTATTGGATTGTCGGCATAAAATGCGATAGGTACAAAACGCATAAATCGCACCGCAACGCACAATTTGCGGTGCGGTTTGATGCGATGTGAGGTTTATGCGGTGCAGTTTGTGGTTTGGGAAAATGCTCAAACCGCATATGCAGTGCAGTCTACGGTTTGTCCTCAAACCACACCAAACTATACCGCGAACACCCCTAGTTCCAAGAAGAATAGCATTAACAGCTGATTGTTGGACTTCTTTGACCATCGATGGATATATTTCATTGACTTGCATGGATCCTCACCATACTGGTGCTACCTTGGCTGAAAAAGTTTGTGGTTTGTTGAAAGAATGAGAAACTGATAAGAAAGTCGTGTCCTTAACCTTAGACGATGGATCTATAATGATTCTAGGGTTGATGGATCGAAATTTGATTTGGATTTGATACCCAACGGTGATTATTTCCATGTTCGTTGTTGCATCCACATTCTTTTTTTGTAGTGCAAGATGGTTTAAAAGAATTAGTTGTAGCTGTTTTGATGGTGAGAGAGTATGTCAAGTATTGCAAAGGTTCTTAGAGTCGGAAGCAAAGATTTAAACATTGTGTTCAACATGTTGGTATTGAGTCCACTAGAGGTTTAAAGCCAAATGTGCACACCCGTTGGAATTCTACATTTCACATGTTAGATAGAGCATTATTTTACAAAAAAGCTCTTCTCCATTTAGCAAAGACTGATCCTAATTTTGATCAATATCCAACTTGTGCTGAATAGACGAAGATTGAAATTTTTTGTAAGTTTTCCATGAAGTGACAATAAAGTTTTCTGGTTCTAAGTATCTAATCTCTAATCTTTACTTTCCTAACGTTTTCAAAATAATAATGCTTTTGAAAGACGAGATGGAAAGTAGTGATAGATTTTTTGAAAGGCATAGCTAATAAGTAATGGCTTGAGTTTAGTACCATCAGGGGTATTACTGTTGTTTTTGATCCCCATTACAAGTTTCAAGTTATTGATTGGGCTTTCGAAAAAATATATGAGTCTTCTTCCAATATTGAGTTGGATTTGTTTAAGGAAAATTACGTTCGTTGTTTGACAAACATGTATCTTCTACCACATCCACGGGCAATTAAAGCTCATCTCATGTTCCGACTAATATTATGCTTGACACAGATACATATATGACGGTAATAAACTTTCCTTAATTAATTTTGTGAATTTCATTTTTTGTTTGTACCTTGGCTAAATTCTTTTTTTTATCAGTATTTTGTTGAGCTCTCTAGCTATGAGTTCACCACCAGTGGTAAATCTGAGTTGCAATCTTACTTAGAGGAGCATAAATTAACTCGCATAATTGATTTCGATGTGTTGGAGTATTGGAAACCCCTTCAAGCAGAGGTTGTGATTTTAGCCCTGAACTCCACCCCATCACACACACCCCTAATTAGGGGTTGGCAATTCTCGACACGACACGAAAATAAATGGGTTAGGGTTGATGTTTTTGACCGCCAACCCGCCAAATAAACGAGTCGTGTTCGGGTTGACCAAACGGGTCGCGGGTTGACCAAAAGTGTTTAAATTATATAAAAATAAAAGTTTTATATTTAACATTCTAAAACTATATATGTTATATAAATTGGGTATAAATTAGGGCATTTGGCACTATATTGGACGTTTCGGACAGTTACGGGTCGGAACGGGACATTTTAAGCGACTACCGGAAATGCTAGAAATTTTTCGGTTAATCTAATCTATATAACTCTTAATAGAAGCTAACCTGAAAGCTCGAATTTCGACAGTTGTCATGTATACTATGGACCATGTTTCGCATTCTCTAGGATGTTCACGAATAGGCTGGGATACTTATGCTTCATCAAATCTTCGCGTTCCGATGTATACTCTGGACCATGTTTCGCATTCCAACGGACTTTAATAATAGGGATTTTACTGCGCCTCAACCGTTTAACTTCTCGGTCCAATATCTCAACTGGTTCTTCAACGAAGTTTAACCGATCGTTAATCTGAACGTCGTCTATGGGTAACATCAACGTTTCATCTGCTAGGCATTTCTTTAGATTTGACACATGAAATGTGTCGTGGATGGCGCTTAGATTTTGTGGTAACTTTAATTTGTACGCCACTGGTCCAATTCTTTCGAGTATTTCGAATGGACCAATGTATCTGGGACCCAGCTTGCCTCTCTTCCTGAAGCGTACCAGTCTTTCCATAGCGACACTTTTAAAAGCACTTTATCTCCCACTTGAAACTCCAACGGCTTTCTCCGATTATCCGCATAACTCTTCTGACGATCTCTTGCTGTCTTGAGTCTTTCTTTGATGGTCGAGATCTTGTCAATGGTTTCCTGAATAATGTCGGGCGTTGTCAACTGTCTATCTCCGATTTCTACCCAGCTAAGCGGCGATCTACATTTACGTCCATATAGAGCTTCATACGGCGCACACTATATGCTGGTGTGGTAGCTGTTGTTGTAGGAGAATTCAACAAGTGGCAGGTGGGTATCCCAACTCCCACGGAAATCTATTGCACATGCCCGTAACATATCCTCTAGCATTTGGATAGTTCTTTCTGACTGTCCATCTGTCTGAGGATGATACGCGGTGCTATCATCCAAACGTGTACCCAGTGCCTTTTGAAGAGATTGCCAAAATCGTGACGTAAATCGTGTATCCCTATCCGAAATAATGGAAGTAGGCACACCATGACGTGTAACTATCTCGTTGATGTAGATTTGGGCACGCTTTTCCATACTAAAATCTTTGCGAATAGGAATGAAATGAGCCGATTTGGTGACTCGGTCCACTATAACCCATATAGTATCGTGCCCCTTTCCGGTTCTAGGTAGCTTGGTTACGAAATCCATGGCTATTTGCTCCCATTTCCATTATGGTATTTCAGGCTGTTGAAGTAAACCAGATGATTTCTGATGTTCGGCCTTTACCTTAGCACAAGTCAGGCACTTGCTTACGAACACTGCAATATCTTTCTTCATTCCTGGCCACCAATAATACGCCTTCAAATCCTTATACATCTTATCTGCTCCTGGTGAATTGAATATCTGGATCGATGGGCATCGTCCAAAATGGTTGATCGTAGATCACCAACTTTCGGTACCCATACTTTATTCTTAAAGTAATGTACCCCATCTGTTTGCATTTCAAATTCCTTCTCTAGGTGCTGCAAGGTTTCATTCTTCAAGTTCTTTTCTTTCAAAGCTTCTCCTTGTGCTTCCAGAATTTGAGTTTTTAGGCTTGTCTGAACCATCATTCCCATAGCACGTGCTCTTGTTGGTTTTACTCTTTCCTTTCGGCTTAACGCGTCGGCTACTACATTGGCTTTGCCTGGATGGTACTTTATTTCACAGTTGTAGTCACTAAGTAGTTCAACCCATCTTCTTTGCCTCATGTTTAACATTTTCTGGTCAAGAATATGTTGAAGGCTCTTGTGATCTGTGAAGATAGTACACTTAGTACCGTAGAGATAATGTCTCCAGATCTTGAGTGTGAACACCACCGCTCCTAGCTCCAAATCATGAGTAGTGTAATTTTTCTCGTGAATCTTCAGTTGTCTTGATGCGTATGCAATAACCTTGTCTTTTTGCATCAACACGCATCCCATTCCCTGATGTGAAGCATCACAAAGAGACTACGAAGTTATCCACTCCTTCGGGTAGAGCCAGAATCGGTGCGTTGCATAACTTGTGTTTGAGTGTCTGAAATGCTACCTCTTGTTTCTCTCCTATAATAAACTTTTTATCTTTTTAGGTTAGAGTTGTTAGTTGTTGCGCGATCTTAGAGAAATTCTCGATGAATCGCCGATAATAACCTGCCAATCCCAGAAATTGGCGGGTCTCAGTTGGTGTCTTTGGGGCTTCCCATTTCTAAATGGATTCAATCTTAGCTGGATCAACTTGTATTCCTTTTTCATTCACCATGTGGCCAAGAAAGTGCACTTCACGAATCCAAAATTCGCATTTAGAGAATTTGGCGTACAACTTTTCGTTTCTGAGCAATTCCAATATCAGCTTTAAATGTTGCTTGTGTTCCTTCTTATCTCGCGAATAAATTAGTATGTCATCTATAAACACGATCATGAAATTATCTAGATACGGTCGACATACTCTATTCATCAAATCCATGAAAACTGTTGGTGCGTTTGTTAGACCAAATGACATAACTAGGAACACGTAATGACCGTATCGAGTCCTAAAGGCCGTCTAGGGGATATCCTCTTCTCGCACTCTCATTTGATGATACCCAGACCTAAGATCGATCTTCGAGAAGTACGCTGCACCTTGAAGTTAGTCAAACAGATCATCAATCCGGGGAAGGTGGTATCGGTTCTTAATAGTCAACTTGTTGAGTTCCCTGTAACCGATACACATTCGAAAAGATCCATCTTTCTTCTTAACAAATAAAATTGGGGCTCCCCATGGTGAAGAGCTAGGTCTGATGAATCCTTTGTCGAGTAATTCCTGAAGTTGTTCCGACAGCTCTTGCATCTCTGATGGTGCTAACCGATATGGTGCTTTCGCCACTGGCGCGGCTCTAGGAATTAATTCTATGTGGAACTCCACTTGTCTTGGTGGGGGTATTCCAGGCAATTCGTCCGGGAATACTTCAGGAAAATTCCGAACTATAGGAATATCTTGAATGCGTTTTTCTTCAGCCTTCTTATCCATGATGTGAGCTAGAAAAGCACTGCAATCCTTTCTCAAATACTTTCGCATCTTCATACACGTCACTATTTTAATACCCCTCCTGGGTTTCTCTCTGTGTATTTCGAGTTTTCCCCCTTCGGGTAACGGAATTCGAACGATCTTTTCGGAGCAACAAATTTCGGCTCGGTTTTTGGATAACCAATCCATGCCCACAACTATGTCAAAACTTCCTAGTTTAATCGGGAATAAATCTATACGGAAATCCCTACTAGCCAAGTTTATAGTGCAGTTCATTATTACATCATTGACCCTATATTCTTGACCGTTGGCATATTCAATTGCGTATGATTCTTTCAACTTTTGAGGCCTCAGATTTATCTTTGGTCTAAAATCTAATGACACAAAACTCCTATCTGCTCCAGAATCAAATAGTATAGATGCATCATGATTATTCAAAAGAAACGTACCTGTAACGACATCTGGATTCTGCCTTGCTTCTTCAGCTCCAATCTCGAACCCCCGACCCCTTGCCGGTCCTCCTTGATTTCCTTGGTTTGTTGGTTGCGCTTGCCTGGTATCTGGCCTCGAATTCCTTTTTGAACATTTTTTCCTGAAGTGATCCGGGCTTCCACATTCATAACACACCCGCTTCTCTGCAATCCTTTGCAATATGGCCTTTCCGGTTGCACTTGAGACAAGTAATGCATTTCCCTTGATGATAACTATTACATTTAACACACTTTCGGTACGCCCCTTTTCTTTTCCCTGTTGTCGATGTCTGGATTCTGTAATTTCCCGACGTTCTTTGCTCCTTTCCTGACCTCTTCCCAAACTGTCTTCTTGCAGGTTCATCCACCTTCCTCTTTCCCAATGCCTTGTTGGTTGCAAACGTTCCTGTACGGTTCGCATTGTTGGTGAGTCGTGTTGCTAAGTTTACTGTTGCTTGAAGTGTCTTCGGATCAGCTGAAGTAACGTCCCCTCTAATTTCCGGAGACAGACCCCATACATATCGGTCAACTCTATTCTCCTCAAGTGTCACTAAATGTGGTACTAGTTTGGCCAACTCGTGGAAACGTGCCGTATAAGTATCAACCTCGTTTCCTTTCATTTCATGGTTCCATAACTCTACTTCTAATTTCTGAATTTCACTTCTCGGACAATACTCATCCTTAAGCATTTTCTTGAATTCATTCCACGTGAGTCTATTAATTGTCTCTCGGCCTCGAATTTGGACCTGGGTGTTCCACCATGTCAAAGCAAGCAGCAAATTCTACCTTGTTTCCCTCGGTACATTTACTAATGTGGAGAACTGACTCCATACCCTCTAGCCAAGTGATAAGTCCAACAGCTCCTTCCGTTCCATGGAACTATTTTGGATTACAACTCCTAAAAGATTTGTAGGTACAATCTCTTTCTTCAGATCTCCGATTGTTTCCCTGATTAGTGTTTAAGCCTGCCGCTACCTGACTAACAATATTCAGTAGTGCTTCCATAAGTTGTTCTGATACTAACCTTGCGACTTCGGGATTTTGTCTCCTTGGAGGCATTGTTCTAAAACACAATTCCAAATTGAGTTTCGATCAGATTTCTATTACTATATCCGAACTAAATCTACTTACTAAGTTTTAAGCGTATAATATGATATACGTTTAGTACTAATCATCTAATATACATTCAAACAATATGCGAAATTCAAATAACATGCAAACCTTCATAGATAAAATTTAAACATTCCAACATAAATTTCCAAAATATAGATCCAAAAAAGATAACAAATTGTTTACAACTTAAAACAAACAAGTTTCTAATAAGAGTGTTCTGATCCCAAAAAGATTCAAATAAAAAGGTTGACTAGTGCAATATCAACCAAACCAACACTCCTAGCAAGATCACTAGGGCTCCTAACGCCCAAACCAAATATGTATACATCCTCCGGATTGCCCCTCTAGCATCTAGAGCCACCTCCATAACTCTAGTCATGAATGCATCATGTGTGTGTAGTATCGCCAGGACGTCATATATAGATTGTCGGTAATGGTCCAGTCTGTGTCGGTGGAGCTCTACTTCATTAACCATTCCGGAGGGCCATGCATGTTCTAACGCGGTCATCCCCTGGGGCTGCGATACAGGAACTCCTATTGCCGGAGGAGGAGGAGTCACACTTCGCTACCTGGATCGCGATTGGGATGGTTCTTCCGAAGGTACGGAAGGAAACGTGAAAGTCACTCTTCTGACAGGGAGAACGCGCTTTCGAGCGGTTCTGATTGTCCTTGGTCCTCGAGATGTACCCTCGCCAGTAGGTGAAGGTACATGCATAAAAGTGAGTGATCGAGCAGAGGAATCAACAGTATCGTCGTCATGACTGTGCTCAGAAGGGTCATATTCTTCATGGGTCGGGTCAGTCCTCTTAACTCGACCAGTGATATAACCAGACTTATCTGGGGAATTTTCGGACGATGACATGATACTGTGGAAACAAAAAAAAAGTAAAATAAAAATTTTATAAACGTCAGAAACATTTTATAATACTCATGCGAACTCACATTATTTTTCGATTTGAAATAAGAAGTTTCCGATCTATGCTAATTTTTAGTATAACTAGTCCAAGTCCCTTCTTATTCATACCATATTTAGACATAGGTGATCAGACTTTGCCTAATTATAATATGCTAGAAAGATGCTCATTGTAGTTATACTAGTAGTGAGCTTTTAAATTTCTAAATATATCTAAGGAAATAACTTTTGAAAATTTTGGTTATAGTGCATGGTTTTTGTTAGAAAACCGATGTTCTCTATAACCTAAGGCTCTGATACCAAGTCTGTGACACCCCGCTAAAGTGGAAACACGAGGTACAACAGTTCAAAGTTTCACAGCAATAGGAATATAAACACCAACCATACATAAATAAATAGAACGTCAAGTTTAAAGTTTAATAGTTTACAACTTGACTACTTTGTCTTAAATAAGCAAATTACAACAAAATTTAACATAAACAAAATTTTGATTGGTGTTCCACAAAAACATACAAAATTGACCGGTTACCTTCTAGTTTCTTGTAAAGCATGATAAAACAAAGTGTCAACTACAAATAGTTGGTGAGTTCACAGGTTTTCAAATGCAGAAAACATTTCATATGCAAGGTATATAAAAAATATAGCGAATCAAATGATCGCATCAATTTTAATGTTTTAAAGTTTTTATGAGCAGAAATACATATTATGATTACATATGATATTAAAGTATTGAGCAACTACTAAGCCTAAACGACATTCTACGCCCCACGAACTACCTCAGCGGTGGACCTAAAGTGCACATGTGTAGAGCATTCTTAATTGATAAAGTGCACCCCTACTTTCCAGTTAGGTGGGTATGTCAACCAAATAGCGCTATCCACAAATATCATCGGCTCAAACATTATAGAGTTAAATAGTAGCGTAACACGGGGACTTCACATAACTCAACATATCATCATGTAATATAATTTTGCTCATTTTAAAGATTTAAATGCTTTTCATTAATCAATATAAATCGATTCAATTTCCTTTTAAACGACATGCTTTACACCCCAAAACGTATAAACAATTAAAAAGAGGGGCCGTCAATACTCACCTTTTAGCTGAAACTTCAGTTAATTAAAACACGATCCGCTCCCACACGCCGGTCTACCGTTTCCCTATCAAAGAGGAATACCCAAAATTGTCGCTTATATGACTAAAGGTTACTTAGGTAGGTGAAAAAGCCTTAAATCTAAAAATGTCCATATTTGTCCAAAATTGTCCAATTCGGTTAATCATTTGTCCATCATATATAGTGCACTTATGTCCTTTTTATTAGTTCCAAAATTATGGATTTTACCATTTGTGCATATGTTTGTGCCAATAAAGGCCTTTAAAAGACTAATGTTTGTGAACTACACATTTTCCAGAAGTTCAGATTCTGGCAGAAGCTTTATAGCATGATAAAGATTAAAACAATCTACTTTATAAAATGCCAAAATCTCTCATTTTTTTATATGACGTACTATACTGAGTTGAGGCCATTGCGACCAAATTTCAAGCTTTAAGGAGATGTAAAAAGAGGTCAAATAATTTATGCAACAGAATATGTCACTACGGGTATGGCAGATTATACCATGTTAGTAGAACACTCATTTGTGGAGTTCTACTAGGTGTTTTCCAGAAATTCCAATTGGATTGAATTCATGACTCATAAAGGAAACTTTTGAAACAAGAATCACTCATTTTGAATGAGTTATGAAGGAGATATGGCACCACAAAGTTGCATGCACACTTCTGTCATTAGTTGACAGATTGCACACTTAACTTTAATAAATTGGTTAATGCCTCAAAACTTCAGATTTTTGAATGAAACTGGATTCATATGAATCCTAACTCATAAAAGAAAACTTCAGAAGATAAACTATGCGTTATGGACAAATATTCAAAGAGATATTAACATGCAAAGTAGGGTTTAGCTGCTGATGGTCTCACAGTTTTTCAAAGAGATATTAGGTGTTTGGAGGATCAAAACTCCATATTTTTATGTGATTCCACTTGCAAACAAAAGATAATTCATATAATTGACTCTCAAAGGATGAATCATCCTTTTTCATTGAGTTTTGGAGGAGATATGACCATTTGAACATGCATGCACAATTCTGTCAGATTTGGACATAATGCACACTCATTTTGTTTTGACTAATTGAATCCTCAAATCACCTTATTTTTGAATGAAACCAGTGGCATTTGAAAGATAACTCATTGAATTAAATTCCAGAAGAAAAATCAAGTGTTTTGAATGAATATTCAAAGAGTTATGGTCGTTCAAAGTAGGGTTTATCTACTGTTGAACGATGCACATTCATCTTGCTATGAGCATTTGGGGGGGGGGGGAGGGTCAAAACTCATTGTTTTTGAGTGAGACCACTTGGATTAGAACCCCAACTCACTAAATAAACTTTTAGAAGAAGATTTATGATATATGAACATATTATTTGCAAGAAATGGACGATTTATGCACATGCATGAAATCTGTCAGCACCAAAAATCACCATTGTTGTTCATAATCACATAAAATCATATTTTTCACCTATTTTCTTGAGTTTTATTGTGTGGATCATAGATTACCACAATTGTATAAACATTTTTACATGTTTTGGTGTATAATCTCTCCACAAACTCAGAAATTTCGGATATTAGAAGAAGTAGATAAAAAAATGTAAGAAAAGTAGGTTTTCACCCATAATTTGCAAGAAAAATGAGAGTAGAGTTGTTACCTTGTTTTGGATGATATTAGAGCTTCTATATCCTTGTATGAACTTAATTTTGATGAAGATTTCTAATGATAATGGAAGTGTCTCTTCACTTTTAGAGAGAGAGAGATGAGATGAATTTTGAATTTGAAAATGAGCAAATGAGAAGAAATTTTTCTTTTTATATGTGTGAAATGGGGGGGTTGCCGGCCATGGGTATGGGCCCCACCCATCCCAACAATTTTTAAAAAAAAATTACTTTAAGCCCAAAAGAAGTGAAATTAAAAGTCCATTTTCTCAAATTTTGCTCTTTTCCTTCAAAATATGTCCAAAAGTGTTTAAATTATATAAAAATAAAAGTTTTATATTTAACATTCTAAAACTATATATTTTATATAAATTTGGTATAAATTAGGGCATTTGGCACTATAGACGTTTCAGACAGTTACGGGTTGGAACCGGACATTTTAAGCGACTACTGGAAATGCTATAGATTTTTCAGTTAATCTAATCTATCTAACTCTTATTCTTCTAATTATCTAAAATAACTCTAACAAACTTAATAGAAGCTAACCTGAAAGCTCGAATTTCGACAGTTGTCACAGAATTCAAAGCCAAAGAGGGTGAAAGTCTTACGAATACTTACACTCGTTTTGTTCAATTGGTGAACGAGTTGAGTCAAAACGATATTCATAAGACAAAGATCGAGAACAATGTAAAATTTGTTAGTAATCTTCAACCAGAATGGCGTTGCTTTGCCAATCAAATCAAACACAACAAATTTCTCGCTGAACTCGATCTTCACGAAGTGTACGAAACCCTACAACAAGACGAAGAGGAAGTACTTGAAGCTATGGGGGCAAACAACAAAATCAAAAAGGCTTCTGATCCAATCGCTCTAGTAGTAAAATAAAGCACTCCTTTATCCCGAAGCGCACCACAAGACACCTTTCCTGAATTGGAGGATGAAGAGTTTGGCTATGATCCCGAGGTTGCCAAAGTCCAACAGCAATTGGTTCTGCTCACAAAAACATTTCAACAAAAGTTCTCTCGTCGCTTAAATCCTAATCAACAACGTTATGCTTCGGGACCAAAGAATCATGAGCATAAAGCAATGTTCGAGCCAAAACCAAGGAAAGAAGAACATCGTCCGCCACCCAAGCTGGAAGACAAATTCAATGGCGAAATGAGCTTTGCTACAATTGCGGCAAATCCGGCTTCTATGCTAGGGAATGCAAAAAGCCAATAGTCAAAGACTCCAACTATTTCACCTATAAATTGATGTTGGCTAAACAAAAGGAGCCGGAAAAGTGCTCATAACGGAAGATGAACACTAGCTCAATCATGGTAATGACGATGATGATAGGGAAAACGAGATCCATGCACACTTTAGTTTGATAGCTTTTTCTGATGATTCCACTTCAAACGCTTCCGACTATACACTCGAGGTAAGCCATTCTGACTATGACAATTTTGTTTCTCAAATGCATGACTTGATGATCCAATTGCAAGAATTGGAATCTAAATTGAAAACCGAGAAACTCTTGGTTTCCATCTTAGAAGCACGTCTAGAAAATAATCACAATCAATTGTTAATTCTCACATCTGAACGTGCTACTTCACAAAGTATTGCACAAAATTATCAAAAGGAGAAAACCACTTTTTAAAACGAAAATTTGAAGTTAAAACAACAAATCTCGGATCTCACTGTTAAGTGCATTTTATGCACTTAACTCCGTATATTTTAGCTACTCTTTTTACGTTTTTTTTATACTTAGTTTAGTCATCTCATGCATTTTTTTATCGTTCCCTCTCTTCTTCTCTTCATTCACGGGTGGAATACTTTTTGGAATGGTTTTTACGTTTTCGGTATACTTTTGTGCAGGTTTTACATGGAGTTGAATATGACACGATAGATGGACTAAGAGGATCGATGGGCATGGCCAGGGAAGCGATGAAAGAAGGGATTCTTGAAGATGAAGACTTGGTTGAAAAATCCAAGACTTGAAAACTAAACTTTCTGCTGCATTTTCATGGGCAAGAGAAATATCTCATGACCATGAAAATCTGCTGAACCTATTTTCATCGGGCTTTTCTGTCGGGCTTTTTGTTTAGACTTTTAAATACTTGTTTTAGGTTTAATTAGGAGACGATTTTTGATTTTTTTTGGAGCAGACGACATATGCGTTTTCACTCCTAGGGTTCTTATTGTGATCGATTTCTATTGGGGAAGAAGATTGCACTCAAGCTTTAAGCCATTGGAATCCGACTTACAATCGTTTCTCCATACGATTACTAGTATCTTCTTCCCTATTTCTTTGATTTGTTTAGTTGCTTTGTGTTTTGTTTAAACAATTTCTATTAATCGATTGGTTATTGAATTTTAGTTCTTAACTTCTTTCAACCTTTGTCTAGTTGTTTCAAAGTTTCGATTTTCTGCACCTTTTCTACTATCTTCCCTACTCTCCCCTTTTTATTTTCTGCATTCTCTACTCTCTTTTAAATTTTCTGCACATTAGGATTGTTAATTTTCTGCACCTTATTAATCTTCTGCACTTTATTAATTTTCTGCACTTAGGTAAAATTCTGCACATGTCTACTTGGTTAATTGTTCTTCGTTTTTGTTGATTAGTTAATGTTGATAGTTAGTAGATCGAGTCTAATGTAGTTATCCTAATAGTTGGTTTTATCTCTTCTTCTATAATTGTTTTAGGTTATAAATAATTACATTGTTCTTAGCTTTAATTTATAATTTGTTTTATTGGGTAATCGTCACTTAGGATAGAGGTTTTGGTATCAATCATTTATTCTCAAAATGAATGTTGAATTACAATCCATTTCGATTCTAACGAAAGTTGGAATCGATCTAAATGGTTTTTAATAAATTTTTTGGTTAATATAATTGGCTTTTAACGAAAAACGAAAGTTGTTCTTTTTGCTTGTGTTAAATTGATCGATGACAACGGCTCTAACATGTAAATAGTTAGGGACGTTGATTGGGAAACATAGTAGTTTTAACTCTTAACGTTTCTTCCCAACGCACATGTATTGCGAAAGTAAATACATGTCGTCGGTTAGAAAATCTTTTCCACCTTGAAAGAGGGGTAAATTAATTTTACAAAACGAATTCTCACCACTACCGAAGTCCGTAGTTGACGTTACCCAGTTTCCTTTAGATTAGTTGTCTTCTATTTTGTTTAGTTTCTCTTTTAGTTCCTTCTCTCTTTCCCTTTTCCCTTAATCTCATTTAATTTTTGTCTAATTAGTTAAATAATCAAAACAATGATTTGATTCGCATAACTAGGCCATAGTCATTAAGTAGTTAGTGTTTAGACCATCACCTCCCTGAGATCGACCCTTATGCTACACAATCCGTATGCTTGCGGTATTAAATTTAAAACCCATCACTCACAAATCAACTTACCAAATCTAACCGTGAGACCGAAGAATTTTCATCAAAATATGAGTTTGTTACTATTCAAAGACAAGAACTTTTAGAAGAACTCAAGGATTTGGAACTCAAACTTTACAAGATTGGTCAAACTCAACAAACGATTCACTTGAACGCTCTAAAGGATTTAAGTTTGAAAGCTAGATTAGGTTTTGATAATCCAAAACGTTTAGAAAAGGCCATCTACAATACACCGACTATTTATAAGTTTGAATATCTAGGCCTTGGTCCGGAATACAAAACTCAATCTATGAAGTCCCATCCCAAAGTCGAGAGTAAGGATGATTGGAATAGGAAAAACACGAATTATCATCAAATTCCTTTCTGCTATCCTAAGCAAGTAGAAAAGGAATCTTCAAAAGATACTATTCCGAACGACTATTTTCCATCTTATACTGGCGAACAACTTCAAACTCAAACTCCTGAATTTAAACCATATATTCCCACCTTATTTTTAGAAAAGAAAATTGTTCAACTAGAAAAGGTGTTGGAATCTGAACGTTCTTCGTCAGAAAAGGAAAAAAAAGCATTAATAACCAAAATTCAAACTTTAGAAAACAAAGCTTTACAAACTCAAAACCCCTAAGTTGATACAGCTTCAAATATTTCTTCCTTAAAGCCTTTGTTAGCTCATATTTGGATGATTGTGATTTTTCCTACTTCCCGATTGATCCTAACTATTGTCTTCCCAAACAAAAATGTTCCCTCTCTCAATAACAAATAGATAAGGAATTAGATGAACTTGAAAAATTGAATTCTCTCGACGAAAACTCAAAACTTTCTCAAAAAAACTCAACGGGTTGTTCAAATGAGTCAGTTGTCGTTTTTAACATCAAAATTAATTCAAATAGTTGTCCCCTAAAAACCAAACTTCCCTTACTCCCGACCAAATTAATGCGGAATTGGATGACCTTGAAAAAATGATTTTTCCGGATGAAAATTCTAATCCTTCTCAACTTAAATCCGACGAATGTTTACATGAGTCGAATGCTAACTTTGACTTCAATCCTACACTTCCAAGTGATACAGAGTTTTTAGACAAAGGCAAGAAACCAATGGAAATGGTTTTGATTCCGGAGGTTCAGAATGAATGTTCCACTAGTAAAACCAAAATCACTCATTCTAACCAAACGCATCAAACCAATTTTTTCCCAAGAACTACTAACTGTGGTTCTATTGATGATTCGGCTATTCATACTTTAAAGTCAAAACAAGTTTGGGTTGAAAAAGGCAAAAGCGCTCCAAAATCATCATCTCGCAATAAAGAAAAATTTACATTTTTTAAATGTCAAAAGAACCAATCATCATTCTTTGTTTCCATATACTATTCCTTCATTTCGATATTTAATTCAATTCTCTCGTAATCAAATTTGTTGCTCAAATTGCGGTGTGAATGACTTTATGCGCTTAAATTCTTTTGATTATGGTTGTGATTATTATCTGGACATGCATTATTCTTACAATTTTCATCATAATCATTTTTCAACTCCACCTATTTATAAATGGGTTCCTAAAAAGACCTTGACTAACGCCCCTAAGTCCCACTTCAAATGGGTACCCAAAGGTGCCAAGTCAATTAACCCCGAAGGACCCATTTACAAATGGGTACCTAAATCTAGGGATGAGCATACGGACTGAAATCCCGAAACCGAACCGGTCCAGTACCGAATATCATTACCGGTTCGGTATTTGGTACCAAGATTTTCCATATTCAGGATTCGGTACTTTCGGTACCAGTACCAGTACTGGTCCAGGTAAAGCCCGAACCGAACTGGGGAATTTAAAAAGTCAATTTTTGATTTGAATTGGTAACAAACTCTTTTTTTTATAGAAAATCCTCCTAAATATATTACAATTTTCGGTTCTTGTATTTTCCACTCAAATACCGATTTTTCTTGCAATTCTTGATATTTCGGTTATTGCAATTCTCCAAAATCGGTTCCGTAATTTATCCAAAACCCGGTTCTTGCACAATCGGCTCCTCCAATCCAGTTTCCGCTTAAGTGATTTTGGTTTTTGTTATTGTGTTTAATGGTTAACGGTGAAAAACGTTTGTCGTTCCAGAAAATGGTACCAAACGGTTCTAGTCCCGAAAATCCCGGTACCGAACCGGTATCGGTACCGGTACCGAACTTCTCTTTTCGGTTCGGTATTGATTTTTTCCACTACCGGTTTCGGTACCGGTTCGGTGCCGGTCCGGTACCGAGCTCATTCCTACCTAAATCTGCCTGATTTTGTGCAGATCGGTCATGTGTGGTACTTAGATTCTAGATGCTCCAAACACATGACCAGACAAAAGGAGTTGCTTGCCAACTTCAAGGAGAAAATGGGCGGATATGTACGTTTTGGCAACAATCATTTAACACCTATCAAAGGACATGGAGACATTATTCAAGACAACATCACTATTTCGGACATTTCCTATGTTCAAGGCTTGAGCCATAGTTTGATGAGCATTGGCTAATTCTGTGACAAACAACTCGAAGTAAACTTCAGACCCGAACGATGCTGTGTGCGAACCTTTGAAGGAAAAGAATTATTAGCCGGCTCGCGCAAATCCAACTTATACACATCCTATCTTTCCCAAGTTCAACCTCCTTTAAATGTTTGTCTACTATCAAACGTCTCTAATCCCAAGAACTGGCTTTGGCATCGTCACCTATCACATCTGAACTTCAAAAATATCAGTCGCCTCTCCATTCACGGATTAGTCACCGGATTACCAAAGATTAAGTTTGACAAACCTCACTTATGCGACGCATGCGCGATGGGAAAGATGAAGAAAGTTTCACACAAACCCAAGGTGGTACATAGCACAACACGACCTCTACAGCTCATCCATATGGATCTGTGCAGCCCAATGCAGACTCAAAGTATACATGGCAAGGAATACATTCTCGTTATGGTTGACGACTTTTCTCGATTTACGTGGGTTAAATTTCTTCGCTCAAAGGACGAAACCCCCGAAACAATCATCAATTTCTTGAAAGCCATCCAAGTCAAACTGGAACTAACCGCTCAAACCATCTGCACTGAAAATGGAACCGAATTCAAAAATCGATCTCTTAACAGCTATCTCGAATCAGTTTGAATCACACACACATTTTCTACGGCTCGAACTCCATAGCAAAATGGTGTGGTCGAACGCCGAAATCGTACGCTAGTTGAAGCTGCTCGAACTATGTTTGCCTATTCCAAACTGCCACACTATATTTGGGCCGAAGAAATCAATACCGCTTGCTACACTTAAAACCGTTCGATCATCAACAAGCGATTCACCAAGACACCCTATCATTTGGTCTACAACCGCATCCCATCTATCGATCACCTTTTACACTTTCGGAGGTCGTTGTTTCATTCTGAATGAAAAAGAAGATTGTGGAAAACTCAAGCCAAAAGCCGATGAAGCCTACTTTCTTGGCTATTCTCTGAACGCCGCAGCTTATCGGGTCTACATGAAACATGCTCGTTGTGTCACGGAAAGTGTCAATGTCCAGTTTGATACTAAAGCCGAAATGGCTCCTGAACAAAACAGTTGTGGACCCGCACTCACTAGTATTTTAGCTTCCGAACAAATCCGTTCGAAACCTGCTCCAAACCCCGGTCATTCAAATCAAGCTTCCACTTCCAAAACCGCTACCTCAGATCTGGATGATTTATTCGAGCACTTTTACTCGGATTATTTTGGCCCCTACACCAAAATTCCTTAGCGTATCACCCCGCCTACCTTGGAGGTTGCCGAGACCACCAATCTTTCTGGACCGCCAGTGACAATGGAAACTGTCTCAACTGCTGCAACTCCAAGCTCATCTACAACCACTACCCCCATTCCGCCACCAACTCAACCATGTTCAGACCCACTTCCTATAGAACCAGCATCCTCTCCCCCACCATCGACCTCAACTCCCAAGGGTGGCACAAGTTTCACCTGATCTTTAGAAGTGGCTCCAGCCTTGGAATCACTTCAAGATCTTCCCCTCGGCACTTATGAGGACGATACCCCTGACCCCAACGCCTTTCAACCTCTTCCACACACTACCAAATGGGTCCGTTCTCATCCAGCCGATCAGATTATTGGAGACCCAACCAAACCAGTCATAACGCGATGCGCCTCGGCCAACGATTGCTTGTTCTCTTCATTTCTAAGCAAAATACATCCATTCAAGAAGCAATGAACGATCCGGATTGGATTGTGGCCATACAAGAAGAGCTCAATCAATTTGAAAGTCTGAATGAATGGCGTCTCGTTCCCCGTCCACAAAACAAAACCATCATTGGTACCAAATGGATCTTCAAAAACAAACAAGATGAAGATGGGATTGTCATACGCAACAAAGCCCGACTTGTCGCAAAAGGATACCACCAACAAGAAGGTATTGATTATAACGAGACATTCTTACCCGTGGCCCGTATTGAAGCTATTCTGATGTTCTTAGCATACGCGACACACAAGAACTTCATGGTTTTCCAAATGGATGTCAAAAGAGCCTTCTTAAATAGTGTACTACGTGTAGAAGTTTAAGTATATCAGCCTGACGGGTTTGTTGATCCTTCCAAGCCGAATCATGTGTACATCCTCCATAAGGCTCTCTACGGCTTGAAACAAGCCCCCCACGCATAGTATGACAGTCTTTCCGACTATTTGGTGAAAAATGGATACTCCAAAGGTAAGATCGATCCAATTCTATTCATTAAAAAGGAAAATGGTGATATTATGCTTATTCAGATATATGTAGACGACATCATTTTCGGTTCGACTAATCCACAACAATGTAAAAATTTCTCCGAACTCATGATTGCCAAGTTCAGTATGAGTATGATGGGAATGATGAATTTTTTCCTCGGTCTTCAAGTAAAAAAAATTTCAATAGGAATATTCATCAACCAATCGAAATACATCTCGGATATGTTACATAAATATAACATGACGACATGTACTCCGATTGGAACTCCCATGTCTCCAGGTTCGAAACTACACCCTGATCCCTTGGGAAAAGCGGTGGATTCTAAAACCTATCGAGGAATGGTTGGTTCTTTAATGTATTTAACGGCTAGTCGACCGGACATAATGTTTGCCACATGAATTTAAAAGGTACTACTGATCTTGGGCGGTACGGCTCGCTAGACCCGTCCCGTCTGACCCGTTAGAAAAGCGGGCTTGGACAACCATTCTAAAAAATATGGGTGGGCTCGGACGGGACCGTTCAAATTAATGGGCGGGCTTGGGCAACGAAAAAGAAAATATGGACAGGCCCGCCCAGCCCGGTATATAATTATAATAAGTTCATTTTTATGTAATTAATATTTTATTAGAAAAAAGTTAGAAATGGTTTTGGGTTGGACTTCCTTTATTGGTATCAACCATCTCTAAAATATATATTATGTGTAATATGTAATATAGCATGCCTCGAATCTCGATCTTGATATATTGGATGGTTAAATATTTGTCGTTGAAAAATCCAAATTTCAAATGGTGATAATTCTTAGATAGAAAAAGTGCAACTCTATATTTTATAAAATTCATTTTTTTTATGTCGTGTATATTAGTGTATTTTATATTTTTTTTAGTTGGAGAAAATCATGTATTTTGGAAATTTTTACGCAACCATCCATTTTATCTAAGTAAATTTTTAGGCACTTTAGCTCGTTGGCAAGCCCGGCCCGTTTATCGGCCGGGTATGGGCAAGTTCTCAAGCCCGCAAAAGCGGGCTTGGTTTTACTATACTAGGCCCGCTGAACAAAAAAATATGGTAGGACCGGCCCGTGGCCCGCCCAAGCCCGTAAATGATCACCTCTAGGTCTATGGTATCCCAAGGATATGTGTTTCGAGTTAACTGCTTTTTAGATGCTGATCACGCCGGATACATGCTTGATCGAAAAAGCACAACGGCCGCATTCAGTTCTTAGGAGACAAACTAGTGAGTTGGTCTTCGAAGAAGCAAACTGTTGGTCCCAAAGGAGTTTACAAGAGTTCAAGGATATAGAAACAGTTTGTATAAGGGGGGGGGGGGGTTGAATACAAACACACAGATTTTTAGTTTTTAAATTAGTTTATATTGAATAAACAAATTTACAGTTACAAGCGGAATTAGAACAAGTAAATAAACCTATTCTATTGTAACTTAAGAAATCACACAGATTGATGCACAAGGAAGTAAGAAGAAAAAGACGCAGAGGTTTTAAGAAAATAGAAAGTAGCATGCATGAAGATGGAGAAGAGATCTTCATCTTATTTATACCCGTTTGCATTTAATGCAAGACATAAGGTATAAGCCACGTGTCAAGCTTTTATTTGAAGCTTGTCCTTTGTTCAACAGTAACCATGCTTTTGGCCGCGTGTGAACAGTACCATATCAGATACGATGTGGGACATAAGAAACAATCCATACGTCCTTCTCTAACATAGTATAAGGTTTGACTTTTGTGCAACGAGGATTAGATCAACATTGAACTTGCTTTAGACTTCACTTGATCGCTGATCTTGAAACTTCAAGGATGAACTTTCAGAGTATCGCTGAGGCCTAGCAAGACTTCACACTAATCCTTGCTATCACTGAACCGCCTCAGATCACTAGCTGATTATTTCTTTCTTCAACTTGGTCTTCGACTTTCGCTGAATGTTCTAGTGTTGTGAATGTTGTTCTTCAGATCTTCAGAGATAAGCTTAAGGTTCCTGAGTTTCAGCGATCGCTGAATGCAATCAGCGTATGCAATCGCTGAATTTGATCTTAACCTTATAAATGGAATATTCACTAAGTATATAGAGGAATCATTTTCAAATCACTGAGAGGAGTTATGATCAACATCCCCCCCCCCCTATTTGATTATGATTAAGCAACATGGGAAATTTGCTTGAAAAGATTAGTAGAGACTTAAAAATTTAAAGTGAAATTTCTAAGGGCTAATCTGTGAGATCTTTTTTAGCTAACTACTATTATAATTGAGTTTCATTTATAAGCATATGAAAACACAATATTTACAAGTATGGAAGCTTTAAGTACATTCACTGATTAAATTTCAGAGAGAAATATCAGTGAGTAAAGAGGTTTGTAAAGAAATTAGAACTCTTATGTTCATTTTCCCATTTACTGTTTTCAGGGATCTTTTCAGTACAAAATTGGAGTAGAGTACTTCATTGAAATTTCATTAAGAATAATCTGAAGAATTACATTCAAAATGAAATTACAATTATGAGTAAAGTACAAAACACTGAAAAATATACAAATGGAATAAAGACTGCCAACTAGTCAGAGAGTCTCTCTTGTCTTCTTCGTAACTCGTTTAGATAAATCTTTTTTTGTCTCAACATCGGTCTAATATTTGCCCAGCAGTGATAGTACATGACTTTGACAAACCTTGAGGAGGCCTTTGTGATCTTTGAGTTTCTGAAGAATCCAAGGAAACCATCATTATCTAATAACACCATACCAGCTTCAGGGAGTGTGATGATATCGCCTTCTGCTAGCTGTAAACCTTGAGGAAAAGAGACATTGAGATAAAAGATATCAGGGATATCTAGATGCCCAAGGATACTGTTGTAGGTGAACTTAGTTTCATATTCATTCTTGTTGGAGGGGCCTTCGTCAGCTCTTGGTCTTTTTCTTCTTGAGGGCTCAGGGAGGGGAGGAACTTGAACGTGCTGAGACATCCTTTGTAAAAGCTGATCCAATACTCTTTCAACCACATCTTTGAACTTTGATTTGGACCCCTGAATGGCATCTCTGATTTCCAACCATTTAGAGTATCCATAGAACTTTAAGGATCGGGCTTCTTCCTTTTTGCATGACGAGTGCCTGTACATTCGTATGTGTACCTGCAGACCACTTTTCTTAGAAGTGCGTCCTTCAACAGTAGCACGAATGATTTTAGAGTCGGACACCCGATAATTGAATCGTCAGTGCACTACCGTAGTTCATTTTCTCTGTGGCTTTTATATTCATTTGTCAGCGCACTTAGGATACTTTCTTGAGCATGGATGGGATTCACATTCAGATTTTTTTGAGACAACTCTTTTTGTGCCAGAGCTGCAACGACTCTTTCATTTTTCTCGTTCAGCTTCCTAGTCGCTTCATCTCTTGCAGCATCCTCCCTGAGTATCCTTCTGGCCAGTTCAAGATCATTCTCTGTTTGCTTCATCTTCTCATCCCTGATACGCTGAGCTTCAAGGGCTTGGGCTCTCTCTTCCTAAGATAAGAAGTAGAATTCATCCACAACGCTGATTGGTGTGGGTTCTTCTGGTTTAGCGGAGTTGGGCACCTTTATTCTTTTTTGCTTCCAGCTCTCTTAGGAAGTTTATTCGCCTTTCCTCTCCTTCTGGCTCGCTTATTGGAAGCCTATGTACACGCTGCCTTGGGATAAGGCCTTCTTCCTCTTCAGAGTCGTGTCGGATATATACAAGAACTGCTCTTCAAAGAAAGGTTCCCTAAAAAAATGGAGTCCTTTGGGGGACTAGACTCACTCAACAGTGGTCTCCCCCTTAGAGTGTGCGGATATGGATTCAATATCCACCACTTGTTTTCCTGTCCCTGAGGGATCAGACTGTCCTTGAGAAGGAGGTGGTCTGTCCCCCAAAGGATGCTTGTAAACAATCTCAGGCATGAAGGAGGTGCCTGGTCTAATATTTACAAAAAATTGGTTTGTGCCTGGAGGGATATCGTCATCGTCATCATCATCATCATCATCATCATCATCATTATCTCCTCCACAGTGAGGGATTTCATCATCATCATCATCATCTTCTTCGTTTTCTTCTTATTCTTCTTCAGCAACGAAGGTAGTATCAATTTCTTGCTGAATGTAAGGAGATATTGGAGTGCCAGGGACTGCTTTGTTCACCTTTCCAAGTGTCTCATTAGCTATTTCTTTTGCACATCTCTCCCCCTCGATGTTGTCAGCTGGGATAACGTGCACCATCATCGTACGCACATTTGAACCAATATCTTTGAGAGAATCGGTGTGCACAGACTGATTCTGGAGTACCTGACCCAGCGAGGTTCGATCAGCAGTAGTGAAAGACGTGCCTGCGTCAGCGATCTTTGATAACATCCGTATCATATCGGATTGAGTCTTCTGAATTAACTCGAGCACTTGGCCTTGTGCCTTGATGGCTTTTTCCATCTTAGAAATGGCTTGCCCATGAGCCAAGTTGTCCGCCTTCAGGGATTGGATGTCAGTGTGAATATTATTGACGGTGGCCTTTACTCCAGGAGCACTAGAGACTGTGTGGAAAATGTACTCAGCTAACATATGAAGATTGTCAACCCTTGCCCTGATTTGAGCACATTCATTTACTAAAAAGTCATTTGCAGGGAATGTAGGATTGGGAAGAACAATCTTGGGTATCTCCACAGGGAAGGCAGGAAGCCTCGTAGCAAACTTCCCCTGTTTCAGCTTGCGTAATACTTCAGCTGGCTGCGGTTGAGGAGATTTTAGCGATGTTCCCTTGCTACTGCTGGAAGGAATAACAGCCTTGGTTGTAGTAGTAGTCGCTGAGGTGGAGAGAGGAGGTGCGATACCTGTTGACAACCTAGACAGAGCAACCATAAGAGCTCTAGGTTAGATGAAGGGTGAGAAGCAGACATGTTATAAACCTTGAGAGTATCATGAGGATTACTCTCAGAAATACCACAGGCGAGGGTAGTGTCTAGAGGATCACTAGTCTGTTTCTTGGAATGTTTGTGAGAAACATTCTGAGGTCCTTTGTTAATGGCCTTCCATGATTCAGATTGTCGAAACCATACCGAAGTGTGGACAGCGTGCATTGCAACTTCATCAGAGATAGGGATAGCTATCTCTGAACCATTAGTTGATGTGAGAATCAAAGAAGAAATGATGGAAGAAGAAGAGAGGGCAATGATTGTATTACCTGTTCTAGCTTCAGCAAAGCTGGCTAA